>QNUK01000016.1:0-600000 GCA_013621035.1 Clarias magur | reverse complement strand
GAAGAGTAATCTAAACCACCTTTGTGTAAAATGGCTGGCTGAGAATTTGCATTTACGCAGGTATTGTTTTCAATAACAATGTCGTCATGGAAAGCAGCATTGCTTGAAAAAAAATAATAAAATCTTCAATTTGTTTCAAATATGTCCACGTATGAGTGCTGGATTGCTGGCAGTGCAGCTTTCAGGAATCAGTGCTGCAACCCAGCTGCTAAATTGCGATTTTGTAATCTGTGATTGGATTAGGATGTTTTCCTGTCTCTGATTAAAAGTTTGTGATTACTTTAAACAAACCGACCTAGAAGTGAAAGTCTGTTTCTGCTGGTTTCTAATGAGGCCATGAGGGTTTGTTTGTCCTAGATTAATGTCCAGGCACTAAGCTAGAGCAGAGCAGAAATGGCAGTAATCACAAGAAGTCCTGAAGGACCCGTTTCACCTATATGCAAGGACTTTGCAGGAGTGCTCACCTGTACCTCTTCTACCCCCTCCTTACGCAGGACCCTTTCCTGGCCGAGCTTCTTCAGAACTTCAAAGATCAGATTGTGGGTTACCACGAGCACGATTCCCTGCTAGACCACAAAGAGGAGGAGGCTCTGAGTGAGGAGGAAAGGAAGGCCGCCTGGGCTGAGTATGAGGCGGAGAAAAAGGTGAGACTCTTCTTTACCCAAAATGACCCGTCATGGTACGTGCTATTTATCTTATGAAAAGTGCATAAAATAACCTGTTTTACAAGGCACAGATTTAAAAATGCTTTAAGAATGATTAATAGATAATCTCTTGCCTGGTATTATATTAAATTTGCATTGCCGTTATAGAGGAAATTTTTGTTTTTGTTTCATGATTTACTTAATTTAAAATGACTATTATGAAAAATCCTTGAATTTCTAAAACCTCGCCACATCCACAGGTCTGCACATAGAAACTGGAATTTGAACGTTTTTTTATTATTGAATATTTCCCTTTTTTATGTGTTTGCAGCACCCTTACTAAAGCTTTAGATCGAACACTTATTAAACCAGTCAAAAAAAAAAGGGGGAATGGACTGGTCTATAAATGTCTGTGCTTGATCTTTGATAGGGCAATACTTAATAATGAAAAAAATAAAAATGAGTAACTCTAGGAATGTGGTCAGTTGAGTTTAGTTGAGAAAGGTTAACCTGGATTAATTGATCTTTGATAAGGCAGTCAGATGACAGTCCTGCACTACCATAATCCAGTTGTTGGAATGTTTTATAGCTTGGTCAGTCTTGAAGGACCTTTTGTCATTTAGAGATAGACACGGCTGTGTTGAAAGTAGGAAGAATCAGAATGAGATCTGTGCTGTTAATCAAAACTACATACTTAAATAATTCTTTTGATTGTGTAAAGCTGCTTTGCGACGATGAAAATTGTTAAAAGCGCTAAAGATTGAATTGAATAATCAAACTAGCCATTATATTGTAACGTAAAGGAGTTACTTGAGTATCTGAACTACAGCATCATGCCAGTCTCTTCAGTGTTCAGCAGTGTAAAAGGTGGACCGTTTGGAGAAAAAAAGTCCGTAACTGCCATGGTGATGGGCAGCTGGATTCCAGGAAAGCCGAGCTCGTTTTGTTCAGAAGCGCTAACCGTGCCACTTCTGTGCCACTGCAGTGCCGATTGAAATCCGATCCGATGGTAATCAGCCTAGCTGGACGTGGGAAGTGCGGAGCAGCAGCAATCAAGTGCTCGCCGACCGCAGTCTTACCTTCTTTTTGACTTTTTTGAATTTTGCTTAAGAGCACCACACCAGAAATATATACTTGTGTGAAAACAAAAGCTCAGCATTCCACTTTTCCACTGTTGGTGTTGCAATGGATGTTTTAGGTTACCAAGACCTCAATTCCAGTTGGCATATACACATACTTCTTCTTTTTATGCAACAGAATAGAGCAGTTTTTGAATAGGTGTTTAATTATAATTAGGTGTATACTGTATATTTGTTTAGTCTGAGGTGTTACAAATCTTCAAAGCCATACTAATCTTTTTATTTATTAATTTTTTATTATATATTTTTTTATTTGAAGTTGTCAATGTTGCAAGTTGACCTGTTGTTCGGTGGCACTTTTGGTTTTTAGGTGTTAAGTATGTAATTTAAAGCTCACCACAAGGGGACAAATGATTACCTTTTTGGAGGTGCTGCTAGTTCAACAATATATAGATGAAAGTTTACATTACGTGTACAGTGGAGGGCTAGCTCTGCTGTGTTGACCCCCCTCTACCCCCCTGCAGCACACCTGCTCTGGCTCACATCTGGGAGACTGGTCATTTACCATCAGGGTGTGTTTATAAAAAGCACACACTCCTGGAAAAAAAAGTACAGAGAATAAGCGGCATGCAACTGCTAAAGGGGCGAACTTGTGCACAGACCCTGACCTCTGGTTGAGCAAGAGAATTGTTGAACGTAGACGTAAGGTGAATGTTCACCCTGGTGTTTTTTTTTTCCGAATGCACATTCTGAGCCGGTGATCGCCGTCTGCCGGCTGCAGCAGAAAGGCGTGACGGTTATTGTTAGCCGAAGCTCGGCGGCAGATGGCGGACACATCATGCAGGCGGAAAAGTGAAGTCAGAGTCCAAGTGTGCTTTGATTAAGTTTCATATCAAAGAAGAGAATGACTAGTAGTGACACGTATGAGGATAAAAAAAAAAAAAGATATTACAAGCAGGATAGCTGAAATTTGGCATATTTCTAAGTATATTTACATTCAGTGCATGTTCTCCATCCTCCATTAACTAACAGGATTGAATCTGATGTGTGTTCCAGGGTCTCTCCATGCGCTTCAACCAGCCGACCTGTCCTTCTGTAGGCATCGGTGGATCGTCAAGCTACTTCCCCTTCAACGTGGCAGCTCTGGCGTCCATGTCCAACCAGCAACTCGAGGTTTGTAATGAGTACCGCTTTCACATTTTGCATGCCACCGTTAGTCAGCTAATTTGATGCACCTCTCTGGGCACTCGAGAGCTGGCGCAGGTCTGTGCCAACTTCTATTTATGGATGCCTTGGTTGCCATTGTGTTGTTTTAAAGTATGGTATGTTCACTCAGGATATAAACAGAAGACGGTGTCTGTCATTGGACCTCATTTGTTAAGCTGGATGTGAGCTAATTTATCCATAAATCATTTATAGAAGTAGTTCTGAAATGTGATTGATTATCTATCAATCAATTCCAAAGGGAATTCTCATTACAGCAGCCAGTTCACAGATTATACAACAATAAGCAACAAGTAAAAATCGCACTGATTTAAAGAAGAATACACACTGTTTACAAGTTAATGTGCATTAATAACGTAAAAATTATATAAAATTAGGATATACTGTTTTGCCTTGGTTCTATTTCAGGTTATGAAAGGAAATGCCCTTTCCGCCTAACAGTGCAAATATCATTTAACAGTTCAAACCAACATAGATAATTGGAATGTGAATGTGTATGAATCAAAATGGTCAGATAGTCCCTGATGAGCAAGCCGAGGGTGACGGTGGCAAGGAAAAGCTTCCTGAGATGGCAGTAGGAAAAAACCTTGAGAGGAACCAGACTCAACAGGGAGCGCATCCTCATTTGGGTGAAACAGAAAGCAGCAATTGATCTGCATTAATACTGTGTTAGGTGGCAGGCAGTTCAGTATAACAGTTGATGTAAATTGATGTTAATATTGAGTCCTGGTAGTTATTGGAGGCTCAGGTAGACTTGTAGGAAATTCCAGTCCTAAACTATCGAGCGACTGCAGCCAAGTCAAGTCTTCAGAGAAACAGATGTCCGCATCAGTCGAGGCCAGAACCGTCTTCATGGTCAAGAGACACACGGGGCATCCATGTGACAACATCTCCAACCAGAAGCGGGACACCAGGATGAGTCAGACAGGTCCAGAGGGCAGAGAGAGTCTGGATCACTGGCAGCTCAGGAATGACATGTGTAGCTCGACAGAGAGAGGGAAAGAGAGAGGGGGGGGGGGAGGTAGGGGGAGTGAACAGCAGAGGGGAGAGCAGAAGAAGAGAGATAACAGTTGGGTATGGTTACCTTATACAATATAATGTATAAGGTGAATGTATATTTAGTGTAGAGTGCAAGCAGGGACTCCGGCAGGACTAACTATAACAGCATAACTAAAAGGGAGAGCCAGAAGGACACACATGAGGGCTCTCTGAGATGTAAAGCAACCAATCACCTCACCGTCAACAAACCTGAGTGATCAATGAGAGTGAGGAACACAGCATCTAAACATACCAGTTCACGAGAATACTCTACGTCCATGAGTCCCCCAGATCTGCTCCTTTACCTAAGGCAAATGTATTTACAAAAATGCTTGGTTAAATACATAAATACATTTAGCCTAGACTTAAACACTTAGACTGTGTCTTTGTATCTTTTTATCAAAGTAGGCGTGACGGATCGTAAGGCACTAGCAGTTCACTCAGATACTGCAGCGCGAGACCATTTATTGCTTTATATGTCAAAAGTAGTATTTTAAAATCAATGCGAAATTTCACAGGGAGCCAATGCAGTGTGAATAAGATAGGGGTGATGTGCTCATATCTTCTGGTTCTAGTGAGGACTCTCGTTGCTGCATTCTGTACTAAGTGAAGCTTGTTTATGCGCCTAATTGAACAACCAGAAAGTGAGGTGTTACAATAGTCCAACCTAGAGGTGAACTAGTTTTTCTGCATCGTTTAGTGACAATATATTCCTTAACTTGGCAATATTTTTGAGGTGAAAGAATGCTATCCTGGTGATATTATCTACATGAGCTTCAAATTAAAGACTAGAATCCATAATCACACCAAGGTCTTTTACTGATGCACGAGATAGAACAGAAAGGCCATCTAAAGTTAGTGTGATCTAAAATCGTGCTTCTAGCTGCATGCGGGACCATGACTAGAACTTCTGTCTTATCAGGATTAAGCAGAAGGAAGTTAATTAGCAACTTCAGCAAGCTGGTTTTTCTCATCTGGTTTTGCTGAGATGTATCACTGTGTGTCGTCAGCATAACAATGAAAACTAATACCATGCTTTTGGATTATGTTGCCCAAAAGAAGCATGTAAAGGGAAAAAAGAAATGGGCCTAAAACCGAACCCTGTGGAACATCAAACTCCACTAGAGAACATGCAGAATAATCACCATTTAAATCTACATACTGATAACGATCAGTCAAATAGGATCTGATCCAGAGGAGGGCTGTTCCCTTAATTCCTACTACATTTTCTAATCTGTGAAAGAGAATACTATGATCAATGGTGTCAAAAACTGCACTGAGGTCGAGTAACACAAGCATAGTGACGATCAATCTGTTGTCTTTGTTCTCTCTGTTCTGTTTACAATTCTACGTTGAAGGACCTGATCAACCAGGGTCGACAGAAGGTCTTGGAAGCCACCAACGCTCTGAAGGCTTTGCCCCGGGAGCCGTTTGAGGACATTGTTGGGCAGGTGGTAAGTACAGCACAGGAGAATGTAAAACAAAATGTTAATGTATTTATGACTAGGCTTGTATGCATTTTAAATCTCATGTGTATCAAGGTCAGTAAATAAAACATGAATGGGGTTTGTGACGCTTACAAAATTGTGGTGGACTTTTTTTTTTTCCCCCACTTAATTGAGAAACCTAAAAATCAACTGTCAGTTCTTAGAAGAATGTTTTGTTCCAGGCAGCTTTCCCTCACTTTTTTTTTTTTTTTGGTGCAGCTTTCACACTTTAGTTTTGCTTGGCGATTGAGTAGGTATATCAAAGACATAAGATGTTTACTCCAAGTTTATGGATGCGCCACAAATATGGTTTATATGCGAGCAGGTGTGTGCGTGTCTTCAGAGAGCCCAGACTAACAGGTGGCTTTGTGTTTGGCAGTGGAAGGAGAATCCGAATCTATCGGAAACCCAGGTGCAGGGCATGGCTCTGGCCAGACAGGCATCCATCGACATGGAGCTGAAGCACAGAGAGACCGTGTACCGAGACATTCTCAACAAGCAACAGACGGTAATCTCTTTTATATATGGCATAATTCTTTCCCATTTATTTTTCTTTGTTTTACACAAAGTTGTGCAGGTCATACTCAATCTGGGTAACCTACAACAGACTCGGCTTTTTGTACATGAGATTTTGGTGAGAGCGTTTCATAACAATACGACTTGTTTGGGTTACGGTTCAGGCAGATTTGAGGTTAAGAGTAACGGTTGGGTTTGGTTTAGGGTTAAAGTTCAGTTTAAGGTATGTTGAGTGTTTGGACAATGGTAATGGTTAATTCATGTTTATTCTAATGCTAACTGAAGTTTAGTTAACCCATCCCTCTTAGACATTCCTAATAGTGAGGGAGATTGACTGGATTCAGTTTGCATTTTTGCGTGCAATTTTTTTCCACAGTATGCAAAGAGGGTGGGGGGGGGAGACAAACAAGACAAATATTGAGTTTTTATTCTTTCTTAAACCTGAAGCTTAACCTCATGAGTCCCCACTGTTCTCATATTGGAGAATCACATTTTCTTCTGTCTACCATGTGTGAATAGTAAGATCCTCATATGAGGACACTGACTTATTACTCTCTGCCAAATTTCTTCCTGTTTAAAAAACCTTGAAGTTCATTAGTTATCAGGTGCTGATAAAGAGAAGCAGTGAGGGGAAATTACAATTAAAATATAGCTCTGAGGAGGATAAGATACCCAAAAAAAAGATGTTTGTAAATTCTTCCCTCCCCCCTCCCTAAAATAAAAAAAAGTTCTTTGTCCAGCAAATAAGTTCCCTTTAGCTTTTGTCTTCAAGTCTTCTGCAACAGCAATCTGTCCTCCAGTCTTCTGCAATTTTGTACCACATCAGTTTAATTCCACTGCCTTATCTTCTCCTTCACAGCTGATGATGTATGTGCAGAAGGTGATCGCCAATCGCAAGGTCCAGGAGCAGCAGCTGGCGCTTGCCAGGCAGGGGCTTCTGATGAACCAGCTGGCCATTCAGAATGGCATCGCCGGGGGAATGAGTCAGATGGACCTGCTGGGTCTGTACCAACAGCTGGGTGCCCTCCAGGGTCTGCCAACCTCCCAGATAGGCAAGAACCCTGGGCCGTCAAAGGGCTTGTAGGTGCCCTCAGCAAAAGAAACCATGCCTGTATTTGGCCAGCTCCTGTGCGATGGGCATCTTAAAAATAACCACCTTGAACTCTTTTGCCCCTTTTGAGCTCTCATGATGAAATCTAGGATGGATATCTAGAAGACTTTGGCAGTATGGTTTGTAATTCTCTGTATATACAGCCTTAGTGTTTAAGTTTTATTCCTTTTTTTTTTCTTCAAAATATTTAAAATATTCTCCCAAAATGCTTTTAAGCATTGCATTGTTCTTTTCCCCTTAAATAAGGGCTGTGCATTATTTGATTATTGTTTTTTTTTTTTTTATATATACAGGTCAAGGAAAAAAAACAAAGAACTTACAACCTCTGTGGACCATAGTGTTGCTCATTACGTATGTTCTAAGTGATCTAGAAGAATCGTATTAGGTACTGCATAATATCTGTTTACTAGTGGATGATGAGTGGTGCTGTGAAAGCCCAGTGCTCAGTATGCACTGTTATAAACACCTTAAAAAAAAAAGAAGGAAAAAAAAAGATGCAGTGATGGCCTTACATCAACAGTTTGTTGTTTTCAAACACACTGAACAGACTCTTCTTTTCTATCCTGCTTTTAGGCTTTTACACTTGTCGTTGCTTAACTTGTAATGGAATGCCTGTGTTGTTAAAACTGCTTGCCAGATTCCCTGGACTTTTGTATCTTCTAATCCCTTGTTGTAAAGTGATGCCTAGCATTAGTGTCGTACTGTTCATTTGTTCTGTCCCGCTCGTCTTAGCGGGTTCTTGTCTCTCTCCGAGATGACTGGTTGTGCTCCTGTATTTTCAAGGCAAATTTTAATGGTTAGGCTGCATTTATCTTCTAATGCTAACTAACCATACTTGGCTGGCCCTAAGGCTACCGTACTCAACTTTCAGCACAGATTATAATGGCATAGACATTTCTAATTGGGTTCTAGTTTGCACAGGATGCATTTTTAGAAACGTAGATCAACTTTTCGTTTTCCTCACAAGGTTACCATGTTAGCAAATATTATCCACTTGTTTTGCCATTTATCTGATCTACTATTTACTAGAATAAGTATTTAATATTACATTTAAATAAAGTGACCAAAAGGGTGATTTGCATTTAGTACTGTCATTGGTGTCATTAGATGTTTGTTTGTACATCCGTTCATCTGTAGATTACAAACCTTGCCTTGTTGGTGCTCTGAGGCTCCAATCCCATGATCCTTCAGCTCAGGTGACAAACCTTTAAATCACCAGAAGGCATTCAACTTGGTCACATGAATCCTGTTGGATTATTTTTGGTGCCATATGATTATTAACAGATATATTTATCATAATGATGTAAGTGTGATCATCCATGCGTTGTGAAAACTCCTGAAAAGTACCACAGCCTTCATCAAGTGTGTCTTTCACATGTTTGTCCTTGACCAACTCACGACTTAAATTATGTTATAAACTGAAGGTATATAAAATTTGCGCATCGAAAAAACTACGAAAACCCCTAATAAAATAGCACTGCCAACCTAGCACAACAAAAACTCCATGCAAGGGGGGGGGGGATCAGAGATATATACTGTATAGGGGAATCAGTCATATGTTTGGACACACCCCATTAAAGGAGTTGCTGGGAGACCTGTGTTTCAGACACGACGCAGGCAGCCTGATCATGCCTCCAGCATACTGAAAGATCTATCTACCTTGATGGTGTCTAGGCACTATTGAAACACTGGGATAAGTGCATTAGTGTAGCAGGTTCTGTTATTATGGACAATCAAAAGTTCTGGTTTGACCCATGCACAGTGTTTGTGTGTGTATATACTATACACACACGCACTACATTGCTAAAAGTATTCGCTCTCCAATTCTTAATCCATAGGGTTTAATATGATGTTGGCCCACCCTTTGCAACTATAACTGCTTTAAACTCTTCTAGGAAGGCTTTCCACAAGGTTTAGGAGTGTGTTTATGGGACTTTTTGATAATTCTTCCAGAAGTGCATTTGTGAGGTCAGACACTGATGTTGGATGAGAAGGCCTGGCTCACAGTCTCCTCTCTAATTCATCCCAAAGGTGTTCTATCGGGTTGAGGTCAGGCCTCTGTGCAGGCCAGTCCAGTTCTTCCACACCAAACTCACTCATCCATGTCTTTATGGACCTTGCTTTGTGCACTGGTGCACAGTCATGTTACAACAGGAAGGGGCCAAATTGTCCAAAATGTCTTGGTATACAGAAGCATTAAGAGTTCCTTTCACTGGAACTTCACTAGAAGTTTGGCTGAGCCCAACTCCTAATAAAACAATCCCAGTTCCAACATGGCTGTGCACCAGTGCACAAAGCGAGGTTCATCAAGGACCATCTAATGTGGACCACTGCACAATATTTTGTGTTATGTTTGTTTGAGCTTTTGTATGATAATACTCCAAGACTTAAAATAAACATATTGATTTAAAAAAAAATTACTCTATATGGACCACTAATGCTGTAACATTACCATTTCCCTTTACTGAAACAGAGAGGCTTGAACCTGTTCCAGCATGACGGTGTCCCTGTGCACAAAACAAGCTTGGTGAACACATGGTTTGCTAAGACTGGGATGGACGAACTTGACTGGCTGCACACCTTAACGCCACTAAACACTTTTGAGATGAACTGCCACACCAACATCCTTGACTTTAAGGGGCAAAATCCCCACAGATAAATAATAATAATAAAGAAAAAAATGTATTGGAAAGCCTTCTCAAAAGAGTGGAGGTTATGATGGAAAATGGGAGACAGAATCTGGAATGAGAGATTCTGATGATTATAATTTTATACACATTTCCTTGTCATCCTTTTGATTCTGTAAAGTTGCTTTGCAACAGTAGTGCTATATAAATAAAACTGAATTGAAGAAGCACATAGGAGTGTCATGGTCAGATGTCCACATGCTTTTGACCACACAGTGTAGCTATATAATTTTTTGTAGCTTTTTGTTTTTAGACATGCGAATCTTTAAGAGCTTGTTCTGCAGCACAGGGCAGCTGAACGCTCGAAGGAAAGTGCACTTGTCCCTCTTCCGCATGCAAGGCCTTGCCATAAAGCGAAATCAAGATCTCTTAATTAAAGGGCACTTTTCGTGCGTGCCACTCAGGTCAATGCTGTGTCGCAGTTAAATATAATTAAAGTGAGTCATTGTCCAGTGTATATTGTTTAAATAGCCAAGATCAGCCCTGAAATTATTAGGGTAGCTGTCCTGGGGTTTGGCTCAAAGTAGAGGATCAGGAGAATCCACAGACATGGAATAGGCCTGTTTGATCAAAGTGATTAATAAAAAAAGACTTGGTCTGTTTTGAATAATGTTCTCAAAAGATGAGAAATTATAAAACCCAGCTTGTTTATAGTTTCTCATCTTTTGAGATCAGTCCAATCATGGCTTCATGGTACAATATGCACTTCTAGAGAGAAAAAAAAAAAAACTATATATATATATATATATATATATATATATAAAACAGTAAAAACATCTGTGGTTAACAAATCAAGTTGTAAAAGTGCACGAGTAAATACTTGAGACTTGACTCAGATTTTTGTAGTCTCAGCACACGGAGCATCCCTTTCTTCATCTGCAACACCTCTTCTGTACATTCCTATCTTTTCTGTGCCAGGATTTCTTCCACTCGGGGTCTTTCGGTTTTCCATTTGGCCCTCCCGAACAACCCCTATCCCCCCCTTTCCCGCCCCTCCTCCTTCCCCCAGGGAGGCGCGCATTCACAGCTCACAAAAAGAGTGAAACATTACAACTATTGCAGATGTTGAAATGTTGATCCCATCTTTCTTATACAGAGATTACCACTAGGCTACATGTGCAGCACATTCCTCCTGGCCACTAGGCAGCTGTTCCCCTCATCTGCGTACTTCGGCTCCGCTGCTGATCTCATGGTGCGTGAATATGCATTAATGCTAAAAGTATCCCAGCGTGGCCGTGCCAATTTCGAAGCGGATCATATCATTGATCATATTTTTCACAGATTATCCATATCTCGTTCCAGGATTCCAGTGCTTTTCGCCAAACGAAAAACACGCTGGATCTGTTCGGAGGGAACGTTTTATTACAAATCGCTGTTCTCGTGCACCAGGCCCTATTTCTCAGCAGGCTTTGTCAACCAGCGACCCACCTTTCATTGTTTTACTTGCTACACACTTTTGATTTATGCCTCAGCAGGCTGTTTTGGGAGAACTTTCTCATAGGTGTCTCAAGCCAAGCACGGTCTCTTTACATCATCAGCCATCATCCACATCTTCATAGAGATTGATTACGCAGGGCTGCAGCTCTGCTCTGGAATTCACATTCTCTGGAGCAGTAGGCATTTATCAGATGGACTTTCATCCCTAGTGTAGCGGCTGTGATCTGCGCTGAAGGTATTTTGTGTAACTGCGCAGCTCTGACATGCCTCCTCTTAGATTAATAGCCGTTGCTCTTTCAGGCATTTCTGTCCTCAGTGCTGGATTGTTCCCGGAGAAATTGCTTTCGGTGCAATGAACAAACCGACCCCGATAGTTCTCCACAGAACATTTTAATTATCAGAGAAACGTTTTATCTGTAAGCAGAAACAGTCACTCGCAGCGAGCAATTAATAGCAGGACAATTTTATTGTCGTTCATTCATGTCAAACCCTTTTGTATACTTTCAGTAGAATCTACAATTCTTATCATTTCAAGTTCATTACAAAATAGAGACTTTTTGAAATAAATAAATATATATTCATATAAAGATTTAGAATTACATTATATGTAGAAAATAAATACAATGTACATCTTATAAATAGGTTCATCCATATTTACACTTGTCACTTACATTGTTAAGAATGTTCCTGACAGCCTTACATTACACTTCACACCTTGTCGGTTCAACCTTTCCGCATATGCCGTAGCTTTTCCCTGGATTCGATAGAAATATCATTCCTTTGTTTTCCCTCGAGTGTGCTTTCATTTTTTTATTATTATTTTTTTAATCCGTCAACAAGCAGACTTTTCCAGAACCTTCAAAAGAAAAGGAGTGAAAGCACAGAGTGGATTCTCTAAGTGCTAATTTATCTCCGTGTTTCACACTGGAGATGGTCTTTTCCACTCTGTCCTGACAGGTGTTCGTTCCTCTTTGGTGGTCTCTTAGGCCTTTATCTTTAAAAAACCCTGAAGTCTTTAATGGTTTGGTTTTTTATTAGTGATTGTTTCCATAAGTTTGCCAGTTTTATTACTTAGCAGTACCGCGCACTTGTCTCACCAAGTGTCCATAAATATACATTTGTATATATACTGTATATATATATAAATATAAAAAAGACCTCTCTTTGTTTCTCTTAAGTGAGATGCCACTGTATTTTATTATTATAATTTTTTAAAAATGTTCTCGTCCACCAAGATAAATGTACCATGGTCCCTTAGCGAAGCTCACTGGGCATGCCTACTGCCTTATGAAGGTGAGCATGGGTTTACAAAGACACTCACAGTGGGATTAGCGCCTGTGCTTGAGTTCAATGGTGCGATTGTTGCTAGAAGTGACAAGCATCCGAGTTTCCCCCTGGCTTGCAGATGAAGACGAAATGTTTAAGACGTACTGAAATGGCCAAGACCAAATCTGGAGCATAGCTCTCAAGTGGTTCTTTCCATCATGAGTGGTTCCTCAGGAATTTTTTCCTTTTTTTTTTTTTGCCACTACTAAGTTATCTGAGGATGAGATGGTTGCATGACACCACAAGGCCCCTGAAGTCAACACCTCTCCCTTAGAAACCTCTTGGCACCGGTGGCGGATAGAGGAATGTCCTCTCTGCACTGTGGTTTGAAACCCATTAAGGAGAGGAAACAGATCCATCCAGGAACACACACGTACTGTTTATCTCAGTCACTGCTGGAGAGGGACTCCTTGCTTTGGACCAGAAGGCAAATCTAAACAGTCGTGTTGGAAGAAAAGGAGGGTCTCCGGAAAAAACCTTAAGTTTCTCTCAGATTCCCCGTCCACCCCTCCCCGCTCCTCCAGTCCTGGCTGGACTTTTGGTCACCTGTGCTGGAACAAATCCCTGTACGCTTGGGCGATCTTCTCGATCTCCACTGGCCTGGGCAGGAAGTGGGTTAACTTCTGATGCTTTTTAGTCCTGCTGCCTTCTCGAGGTGAACCGTCCTTGTTCAAGGCCACGTAGTAGTACCTCTCGGGATCGGTGTGTTTGTACAGCGTCGAGGCGTAAGTGTTGTACCAGTTCTCTTCGAACTGCTCACGGAAGACGCACTCTGCCGTCAGCTTTTTCTGCAAGAAAGCCAAGGACAAGATGATTTGGTCAATTAGCTCGTCCCACATTCTATTGCAGTTTCTAAGAACAGGTTTCAGAGTTTCACAGTTAATGAGACTTTAGACTTGTAAACAGCTGGGAAAAGAACAAATCTATCTCTTAGTTTTGTGATGTTCATTCAGTTAAGCTCATGGTTCTAAAGCCTCCTTGACCTGATGGTTAGAAGAGACACCATTGTCTCAGGCAACAACAGTCCCTGCTGATTTGAATCCAACTACACAAGTGCCTTTCCTAAAGGTGAGAAAAGCAGCACTTTACCTGATTTCCCAACATGGCAAGTCTTTGATGTTGGGCAACAGGTGCCCATTGTAGGAATTAATCGCAGCTAGCGTTTCAGCTCTTTGGACCTGTTGACCTTTCGATCCATTTCCCACTGTGACGCAAACACCCCGGCTTACATGCGCACATACGGCAGCCAGAGAGAACTCCTGTGTGGCCTGCTACTACCACACCACTGACAGGACTAAATGAGCAATCGCTTCGGGGTTCAGCAGGTGAACCTACGCTGGCTGTCTGCGATGCTGAGAACAATAGAGCGCACTGGGGTTTACATCAGGTTTCCTGCCAAAAAAGCAGTCATGCAATGGCTCTAGCTCAAGTGTCAGTGTTAAGGCGGCTCCAGCTTGGACCAGCGAAGGTGGCTGGACATTGTAGAAGTTGCTTAAACAAATTGCATTAAATTCTTAAGTTGAGTTGGTCAGATGTGGGCCAGGATAAACACAGTGATATATATGTGATATCTGCAGTTAAATAAAACCTATTGCAATTGACATGGAACAGAATCTATTCTAGACTAATGTCTAATACCAGTGAAACACCCTGAAGTCTAAACCCAATAATCGTGCTCTTAGTGAAGTGAATTAAAAGCCAAGTGGCACAGATTAGCATAGGGTGCATTAAATCATACGAGCTGCTACTTTATCATTCAGATCAATTATTTCTTCAATTCATTTAGCCAGGAAGCCTTTCACAGTTTATAAACACAAGCATCAATCCTCCTACACCTCCATCCTGCCTGAGAAACGCTGCTTGTGTCTGTGCAGTTTCCAGCACAGTTTGAGAATTAACCTGTGACTGCAGTGATTTTAATAAGGTGTTCTCGTGTTACATGTGAAGTCATTTTTCCTCTCTCCCTGTCTTGTAATAAGCCCACTCTGATTCTCAAGATCCACAGACACTTGTTGAGGGCCCTGGTTTGTTATCTGGGGGGGAAATCTGATAGCATGTTTCTCCCACAGCCATGCAGAAGGCCAGTGTGGCAGGAAGACAGAAGAGTTTCCTATAAATGGTGTTTCGTGCACGCCACCAGCACACGCGACGTGACTCGGTTCGTAGCCCAACCTGGTCTCTGTTACCATTTGAGCACTCGACCCAAGTAAAGCACTTTCCCTGTGTGGGAATATACAAGAAACTGAGAGCACTCACAGACCATATATCGCTAGTATGTGTGTGTGTGTACTCAATGCTTTGTGTATATCCAAGAAATATGTAAATATTTTAGTGACTATGAAGCAAAATGAAGAGGCTATCCTTCTAATTTAGGATTCATGGTGCTTTCTGCGAGGGTCTTTCTCATGTCTTTCTCAACTTCAGAAGACAAAAACAAGGTAACTCGAACAGGCCGACTGTTTTTGCTCTCAGGGGCCCCTGGTGCTGTTCCAGCTCTGTCTGATGTCAGAGACATGGCGTGATACTCAGTGCTGGAAACGCTGCCTGTTTTGTCTGGATTGGTGTTTTTCACGTCTGCATCATATGGGAAACAGACTTGAGATTAAGGGCCGGTGAATTGATAGCTATCCTCTTAACTAGGACTGTAGTTATACTGTTGGCTGCCGTCCCATTGTACAAACATGAAAACTCAAAGCTCATGGGTGCAGGTGTGTGCTCATGCAGGTGCCTGCTCGAGTGGTTCTGGGGTTTGTGTAGGTTTGACTTACCGACCCATAGAGCTCTCCTTTTTCATTCATTCCCAGATAAAGTCCGGCATCTACCCCTCTTATGCTGACCAGCCCCACAGCCAGACTAATGAACTCCAGGATACCTGCCATAGAGAAACTCTGATGAGACAATGACCAGACATCAGTACATCTAAGCATTAGTCCCAAAGATGTATTTATGATATACGCCATATGAACAGAACGGACATCACGACGAGAGCTGTTCTTGAAGTAGAAAAATGGCACCCTTTGTTTTTTTGGATGTTGGCTTTGCATTATAGAAACATGATGAACCTGTTAATGGATGTAAAGAACCAGACATATGAACGATTACAGTAACACTACCCAGGTCTCATCAGGGTCCATAGTCCCTGAAGAGATTGCTTCAATAAAGGAATACATTACGGGGTAGTACGTCAGCTTGAGTCTCTGGTTTTTGGGTTTGGAGGGTGGGGAACCTGGAGGTTGAGCGAGACAATAGTGCTTCACTATTGTGACGATACATGGGATGGGGACTATGCTTTTGCAGCTCTGATATGAATGCACTTTATGAGAAGCCATGTAGGAGTTATGAGTATATGAGGTTAAGTGAATAAAGCATTAAGAAAAATTAGAGTATAAGTAATATAGGAGACGGCCAATTCCTTTCACAGGCTAACATTTAATTATCTTTAGTAACTGCTTTATACTGGTCGAGATTGAAGTGGATCCAGATTCTACCCCACTGAGCATAATGTGGGAAACACCCTGGAATGGATAGAGGGGCAGTAAAGGCCATTTGGGTTTGCCAATACATCTAGTATGTTTTAGGAGGGAACTGGAGAAGCCAGCAGGAATCTATGTACACAAAGGACACAAGCAAGACAGACGGTGCTGGTACAGAAACTCAAACTCACCCAGGAGCTGGGTGCTGGTAATTCTATTCACAAGCAAACAGCGTTATCTTGTGTCAAGTAAAAAAAAATTTATCTTTTTGCTTGGAAATATTACATGCTAATGAAATCACCAGCCAAAACGGATACAGATTTTTGATACATTCTTGAATGCATTATTGAAATAGCTTAAAAAAAAAAAAAAAAGATATAATGTGATCATTAAATCAAAAGTTCCACCAGACACCTCTACTGCTTTACAAATCAACATGGATCAGTTACGAAAATAGCATTCAAGTTTGAAAAGGACACAGAACCTCTGGATGCTAATCAAGACCATTCACGTTTCATATTTGCATTTAATCAAAGCCATGGCCCGCTCGTACCATGCCTGCCTTGAATTTGCAGATCAGGAGACGCCAGAAACATGCACACCGAACACTCAATCCAATAAAACCGCTTGTTTTGGCTGAGAAAAACAAGCATTAAACTTCTTTGGATTCCACAGTGGTCATGCTTTAATTTAGAGCTATTCCAGCCTCCTGAGCAAGGCTGCACCTGCACAATAGCTGTTGAACGTACATGTCTGTGCCCTGACCTCATTTGTTTACCACTTTTATACTAACCACTCCTTGAATGATTTATATTAGAGGTATAATTAGCAACGTGTGTGAGCGCACTCAAGTCAGCCGATGTCCCGTCGTACAAGTTGGCGCAGAAAAAAACAGCCCTTGCTTGTTTTTGACTAAAGAGAGACACCTGCGACTCAGCACAGGGAATTAGAGCTGCGTGAGATAGAGATGTGGAGGTCCAGGTTTCGAGTTGGTGGGTGGTATAGAGAGAGAGAGAGAGAGAGAGAGAGATCAACATGCACCGTTACACCTTAGATTCTGGCACTGTATCACAACTGACATAGAATTCAAGCCAATTCAAGGTTTATCATATAATGTATTAAATATTACATATTTAAATGTATGTATAGCAGGATTCAGATTCTGACTATATATACCCAGAGTCTGAAAAATGTGTACATGCTTCAGGAAAAGAAAAACTTGTATAAATCTTTAATGCTAAATTCACTGCTATACATTATATATTGATTATCATATTATTACTCATATTAATATTATATACATCATACACTTCCGGAAGAGAAAATAGTATGTGTATGCACATTTAGTGCATTCAATGGCATTTTTACTTATTACTCTATATCATTAATGTTCTTTACAGTTATACAAAATAAATAAAAGGAAGAATCTTTATGTTGTAAATGCACAAATGATAAGTAGAGCATATATTTAAACATGCATGCTTTATATAGTACAAAAGTCTGGAAAGGTCTGCAGTTCATTTGTACATCTTATACTATATATATATATATAGAGAGAGAGAGAGAGAGAGAGAATGCATCATGTGCATGTAATAGTATACATACTTTTATATTAAGCTACAGTATATAACGTTCACTGATGCACAGCTCATTTTGTTATATTCTGTATACACGCATATACACACAGTTGAAAAAGTGTTGGCATGATGCAATAAATAAGGCATAATACAAAGAAGTGACACTGACAGGTGCACCAAAATGCAGCTCTGTGGCTCCGAAGGAAACCGTGTGTGTGTGTGTGTGTGTGTGTGTGGTGTGCTGTGGAGTTCCTCACCGAATCTGCTGTGATCCTGCCTGGTGCCGTGCACTGTGCCGTTGGGGAAGATCTCCAGCTGAAAGCCGATCCTGCAGTACAGTTGCCTCCTGCGCAGGAAGCCTTTGAGATGATCGAAGTCCGTGAGCGAGCCGCGCCGCAGTCTGCCCTCGATCAGCCCGAGGCGCTCGTTCAACCCGGCCGGCGAGTCGGACAGCGGCGTGTTCCCGAGCGCCGAGAAAGTCGGTAAATCCAGATCGATGGTGCCGAGGAATCCGCCGACCTCCGTCATGGTGCGCGCCGTCAATGTGACCCGATTCAGAAAGTCAGCACGTGGCCGCGCACGAGCTCAGCTTCATCCGCGCTGCCCTCGCTACTCGCGACTCGCTGATGCCCGCTTATCGTCTCCAATCAGCCTCTTTATATACATGCTCCCCGTGCATTATCAACTCGGATATTCAACAACCCCAAGCCACGCCTGACCGGCATCCCTTCTTTTGCGCGCGCCAATTTGCGTGCCGCACGCAGAAACACGCGCGTGACTACAAGATGTTTCTTTCTTTTCTCTTTTTTTTGGCGTGTGTATATATGTGTGTGTGTGTGTGTGTGTGTGTGCCGTTGCGCGCCCGAGCTGTAGCTACTTTTTCTACCTCAGCAACAGCAAAAAGGGGGAAACGGGTTCATGCACAAGTATGAATGCGCTCATGCGTAACGGCTGCTGGACCAAGTGTCCGCGCACGCACATCGCTCTCAGTGCTGCCTGCAGCCCCTCAGCATGTGCGCTTCACACACACACACACACACACACACACCAAACTGACGCGCTCAAGCACTTGGTTTGATAGCGTAAAGTTACGAGTCACTTAAAAAAACAAAACCTTTTTTTTGTTGCTTTTAATGAGTTTTTCTCCACCTCCCTGACAGCAGGTGCGTGACGATCTTCTCCCTACAGCGCCGTGTCTCCCCCAGTCTCCCCATACTCTAGCCTTAAAAGAAATGGTGGGAGGGGGCTTTGGGGGGTGTGGGGTCGGAGTAATGACGTGTTTTATTAAAGTTGACCGATGCTGGGAATGTCTGGACCGAGAAGCAGACGGAATTTCATAATGTGCATAACGCAAGCATTTGAAATAAGAACTGCAAAGTGTATACAGATTACAGGGTTATAGTCACGCCAGCTCTCTCTCTCTCTCTCTCTACCTCCCCATGGTCAAGGGTTAGATTCCCACATCATGGTTGGCAAATTCTTTCGGTGCTTTGTGATATACAGTAGTACATATACATTATACATACAGGCACACACACACACACACACACAGTTCAAAGATATGTAGGTTAGGGTAATTGGCATCAACGAATTGCCCATAGTGTGTGAATGAGTGTGTGTGTGTGTGTGTGTGTGTGCCCTGCGATGGATTGGCACCCTGTCCAGGGTGTACCCTGCCTCATACCCTAAGTCTCCTGGAATAGGGTCGAGGCCCCCGTGACCCAGAATACAGGATTAAGTGGTATAGACGATGAGTGAGTGAGTGAGTATATCAAATAGTTACAAGCACATTCAGAAAACCCCACATGGACAAGGAACATATCGGACTCCGCAAAGAGAGAAGCCTGAGCTCAGAGGCTTCATTTTTACACAGCAATTTCTGCTCTGTTCAGATATCAATTTATTTTATTCATTCATCTATGAACAAGTCTTAACCTCCTGTACCCATTTTTTGAGGGCTTGATGGCATCAATTTTCCAAAGAGCCACTATATCTAAATCTACATACATATCTATTCAATTCAATTCAATTCAATTCTATTCAATTTTATTTTATTTGTATAGCGCTTTTAACAATTGACATTGTCGCAAAGCAGCTTTACACAATCAAAAGAAGTAAGTTTGTAAGAAACGTGAATGTGTATGAATCAAAATGATAAGATATCTAGACATATCTATAACTATATATACTGTATACACACACCCACACACACACACAGTATACATGTATAGTGAGTGCATCATTCATTTGCAAGGCTGTTGCTGATTCAGTATAATATGCAAATACTGGCAATAGTTTTTTTTTTTTTTAAAGAGGAAATTCTAACAACATTTGGAGCATTGGAAATGATTTAGGATTTGATTTGGAGCTGTGAATTTGATATACACCATGTTCAACAGGCACTGACTTGTGCAGGATCAGAGCATGCTGTTGAAGGCCATGCGTTCTTACATGTCTTTTTGGAGATGTAATATAAACAAAGACAGATTTAATTAGGCATTGGCAGCAGAAGC
Organism: Clarias magur; assembly: GCA_013621035.1. NCBI lineage: Eukaryota > Metazoa > Chordata > Actinopteri > Siluriformes > Clariidae > Clarias > Clarias magur. Next base: position 579,888 of record QNUK01000016.1, on the reverse strand, counting down.
ATATCCATGTTGAACTGTGGAGTCCAAAAATAAAAAGGCTTGAACCAGGAGCATGATTTAAAAGTAACTGGTGCAGGTTTATTATTTTAGGAAATCCCCAGCCGCTGGGCTAATTTGTCCGAATGGCATGAAGCACATCCTTAAGACAGAGCAGAAGTTGTTTTTATTAGCCCATCAATGCTAAGTAAGAACACTGTGCTTATGTTACACACCTGGTCATTGTGGTAACGATACAGCTATTTTGCAAGCAAGATAGCAAATGTTGTTCACTCAAGCATGAGAAATGGAAAAAAAAAAAGCAACGGTCAATTCTAATCTTAACCTTCATTATCAATTTGCATTTTAATTCTTGATGTCTTTCTTCACACAGATATTCTCTATTCTTTTGTTTGTACATTAGCATTGTAGCCATTTTATTGTAGCAAGATTATTTTGTGCCTTACGCATGACTATTTAAATAGTATGGAACATGTTCCATAGTTTTGAAGTTCTTCTAGTTCGTTGGTTCATTAGGTGAACTAAGTCTGTTGCATGCACTAATTATTGCCCAAAAATAACAGGAGGAAACCTGGAAACAAATTGAAACAACCATTCAACCTGCTCTATTCACCCACACCATTTCCATTCACATAACCCACCGATGCCTTTTGAAAGATACCAAAAGTTCACTCTTAAGGTGAAGGAAGGACTTAAATGAGTCATGGGCCGTGACTTGCACTGTCCTTAATTCCTGTCCTCACATTCAGTTGATGCCTGTTTTGTCAAATCTGAAATGATAACTGCAAAGATGCAAGGAGGCCAAAATGTTCCAAAATGGCAACAAACAAAAAAAAAGACTACTTGACGACTACGTCTAGAGTGTCCACTTCGCATTAGGTATAAAATTCATTGGAGAAATAATTATATATCCTGAAAACTTTTTTAGAAACACATTCATTGATCAGATGTGAAAGCAGGAGAACGCATAAGAGTGTACAGGTCAAGAGCTTTAGGCAATGTTCACGTCAAACATCAGAATGGATAAAATGTGACATTGGTTTGACCACAGCTTTGATATTGGCGCTATCAGATGGGCAGCTGTAAGTATTTCAGAACCCACTGATCTCATGGTATCTTTTTTAGATACAGTCTGTAGAGTTTGGTTAGAGAATGGTAGACAGAATAAAACACATCTTGTGGTTGGAAACACCTTGCTGATGATAAAGGTCGAAGGAGAATGGCGAGACTGATATGAGCTAACAGGAAGACTAAGGTAACTCAAATAACCACTGGTCAGTCACGTGTATCACCCAGTTTGAGACGATGTTTGCATTGTGACATGATGCATTATCATGTTGGAATTAGCTGTTATAAGGTGAGTAAAGAGTGGCATTGAAGAGATGCCTGTTGTCAGCAGTGATACACATATAGACTGTTGAGTGATGTTAAGGCACTCAGTGTGGGAAAGGAAAACATTTCCCGTACACCTGGTTTCAGTGCTTATTGTAGCCCATGGTCTCTGCTCTACATACTGTAGACAGAAGTGAAACCTGATGTGTTCTTCTGTTGCCGTAGTCTATCCACCTCAACGTATGACATGTTGTGTGTTCTGAGCTGCTTTTCTGCATTTCTTTCATTAGAAGGTTATTTCCACCTTTAGGTTTACTTACACATTGTAGCTGATGTATTGGATTCATAATGTCCTATGTCTAATGGATAAGGAATATAGAAAAAAAAAGATGAAGATAATTTAATAGGTAAGAACTAGAAGTAGGCGGTACAGTGGTGTAGTGGTTAGCACTGTCGCCTTGCACCTTCAGGGTCCAGATTCGATTCCCGTCTCTGTGTGCATGGAGTTTGCATGTTCTCCCCGTGCTTGGTGGGTTTCCTGGCTGGGTAGTCCAGTTTCCTCCCACAGTCCAAAGACATGCAGATTAGGCTAATTGGCGTTCCCAAATTGCCCTTAGTGTGTGTGTGTGTGTGTATGTGCCATGCAATGGATTGGAACCCTGTTCAGGGTGTACCCCACCTTGTGCCGTAAGTCTCCTGAGATAGGCTCCAGACCCCCCGCGACCCTGAATACAGGATAAGCTGTATAGAAGATGAGTGAGTGAAATAGAAGAAATAATAATTAATTGTTATTAGTTTTTCAGCTGCTCATGTCAAGGGATAGCACAACAGCTTGGCACAGGTTTTACACCGGATGCCCTTCCTGACGCAACCCCTTTACATTTTTATTCGGGCTTGAGACTGGCACTGCATCCAATGACTGGGAATTTAACCTGGGGTTTCTGCATGGTAAACAAACAGACCTACCACTGAGCCACCAATGCCCATAGAAATAATACAAATGCAATATATTTTTTCCTGGTAATTCATCAGTTCTGTTTTTACTCAGCTACTCATTTTAAGTTGAATTTTGGGGTTTAAGTAGAAGTTCCCAAGTCAAAAAAGTAATATGTTACTAGAAGTAGATTGCAGATACAGTGCCTGGACAAAAAAAAGTTGAAACGGTCAAATGACTGGCCTGCAGCAAGCAAAGAAAACAACTAAGGAAATATGAAATGAGTGCATTTGGGCTATAAACTGCCAAAGCATTAATACAACCTGGAAAGATAGTGCTGTAATGGAACTAAAGACTGGAGATCACCTGAATATTGAGGAGTCTGCATTGATAAATCTTGTCAAAGTAGGAGCATTTCAACATGTTCAGTGCAATGAGAACTGACACATTTGGGACAAATACATAATAAAATCATTTTATTATTATTTTTTAACATCTGTTAGAGAGGCTAATGATTTTTTAAAAAATGCTTTAGTTTGCTATAGAGTATAAAGACTGGACTTTGGAGTGAATAATAAAAAAAAAGGTTGTGGTCAGATGAGTCCAGATTGACACCCCAATGAGCGTAAGAAGGAAAGCACATGGAGGCATGGGTATGACCTGGGGTTGCTTCAGTTGGTCAGGTCTAAAGTCAACAACATTATATGACAATAAAATGAAGTCAGCTGATGACCTGAATGCACTGAATGACCAGGTTATCACCTCTAAAGATTTTTTTAATTCCAGGTACTGAGTGCATAAAAATCACTTTTACACAAGAACTGGCCACCAATTTGGTAAAGCTGTGTATTACTTAACCGAAGCTTAGATCTCGTGCATTATTTGTTTTGCAATGCAGCACGTTACCAGTTTGCTAAAAATAATTTTGTATCAGCACTCAGTGACAGTATATTACAGTTCTCAAACTGAATATTACAAGATTAGAATGGTTCTAGATTTCATCTCTAGAATTTTTTGTGCAATACCGTAACCTGCCACTAGTCCTCACTGAGGGTGGCCTTGAGCGCGGATGCCATCTTTAAACGCCTCTGTTACAAAGAACTTAACACTACCCATGGTGCATTCGAAAGCAAATGTTCTTCCTCCGGTCCTGGCATATGATATCATCTGTTCTTATTTTACCTTTGTATCGGGGCTGCGCCCGGAAAAATGATCCGCAGCACAGAGTTATTTGCAGAGCTGGATTCTGTGTTATTTTATTTCGTTGCGGAGACATAACATGCTGGGTTTCCCCTTTCACGCAGGTGGTCCTCGCTGCCTCAGTCAAAGCCAGGCGGCACGCACACCCATGGCTGAGTGAAGACACAGACAGATGTATGCGAATTTAGGTAATGGTGTAGCGTTTCAAGGGCCTGCTTAGCTTGGCTGTCTTGCATAAAGATAGCGTTAATTAATGTGTTTGCTTTGCCTTAAGCTCTTAAAAAATAAAGTGTTCCATCTCTCGCCGAGCCACCAGTTGGTGAGGAACGTTGTCTTAAACCAACATTTGTAATACAAATTAGTTTCATGTGTTAGTTTTATATATAGAGAGAGTGAGAGGGTGAGGATGGATTGTGTCATGTGACCCCAAAAGTTCTTCCTGAGTAATGCGATTTCTTCAGCATGCTTGAACATTTTGCCTTTGGTCACTTGGGAATTCGGTGCTTTTTTTTTGTAGTCTGCTTCATTTCCTACCATGTCTGATAAGATCTACAAAGACAAAGACTCAAGGTGTATGATAAAGAGTACTGTATATCAGAATCTGTATGATCTGTATGATACGTTAATGAATTGGAACAGGGTTATCACAGTGCGGACAACTTGAACTGATTAAAACAGCAATTCTTAAATACGAACAGAGAATCAATTCTTCAAAGGTTTCCTCTGAGCGGCGTCTAAAGGCCGCAGTGATTTAAATAGGTAGATCAGGGAGTTAACATATGTAATTATGTAGTTTTGAATCGAGACACTGATCATGTAAGGGGTCTTTGCGTGATCACGGGAAAGACTGCATCTGAGCGAGAGTGTTATTCTTTCTCCAACACAGACCAGAGATTTAGCCTCAAACAGATGTTAGAAGCCCTTTGTAGGGCCCTTGGCACGGCGCCAGGCTCTACCTATCTTCACAACTATTTACATGGCAATCCAGCTGGTCACCCCCTCTTTCTCTCTTTCTTTTTCTCCCTCTCTCTCCCCATCTTGCAGAGTCATTCTGTTCTTTGAACTAAAAAAACAAAACAAAAAACAAAACAACATTATGGACTTGATCTTCAAAGGAAATATTTCACTTTTCTCTCACATACTTCTGACATAATGATCACTTACTGCAGCCACCTTAGTCTACTTAAGGTGTTATCAACATTCCTGCTTGTAACTGTAACTGACCTTTCTAGCAATCGTATGGTACAGTATATACACTTCTGAAGATGCTCCTTCTCAGAATATGATTTTTTTTTTTTTATTAGACTTGTAGCTTCCATAATAAACTCAGTGGGCTTCTCTTCCAGTTCTGATTATTTGGGAAATGTGTTTGTTTGGTATGAATGTGAAGAATATGTTTCTTTACAACCTTTGGAACAGCATTTTGCATTTGTACAACCTTCATCCTCTGACCACTAGAGGGTGCAAAGTAGCTCACTTAAAAAAAGAAAAAGAAAATCCAGACTCCCAGGTTGCTTTAAAACCATGACCTGTCAGGGTGTGATAAACTGATACACAGCAGATCATTATGGAGGTAGGGCGAAGTGATGTGGGTAATCTATTTCTTTTTCAGTCACTTTATTTTTCGGCATTACTGAGGAATGCTGAGATGACTCTGAAACACAGTCCGATCATACCTTTGCGGTCTTACTCGGATGACTTTACTCTTAGCATCTTTAATCATCTCCGACATCTCTGACTTCGACTTTTTCCTCGCCGATTTGTAAGGTGAATATAAAGGTCAAAAGGTGGTAGGAATTAAAGCACCAGGGTCTCCAGTTTGATCATGATCTACTGTAGGTATATTGGCTTTATTAAGCTCACATCACAATCCTGATCAATATTTGAGTGGTCATGATGGGTATATAGTTGAGAATACACTGATCTCCGCCCTTTATCTGATCTACTGTAAGACAAAACAGTTAACAGCTACTAAAAAGATTCAGCATATTATATCTTCACTCATTTTACTGTCATTTCCGGTCAAATCCATAATTATAAGCCACCTTCAAGATAAGGTTACCTCAAGATAGTAGTAATTCTTAAGGCACTATAAGCTACTTTACTTTAACATTAGTATAAATTATTTTGGAACTGTAATAACATACTCCAATGACACCAATGAGGTTTCCCTGGTAGATGGTACTTGGCTTAGCGGTTAGTACTTTCCATTCAAACCTCCAGGGTTGGGGATTCAAATCTGGCCTATAGTCTGAGTTTGCATGTTCTCTCTGTTTCTGGCAGGTTTCCTCCCATATTCCAAAGACCTGCAGATTATGCTAATCAGAGTTCCCAATTTGCTCATAATGTAGTGTGTGAATGTGTGTGAGCGTTGACCGGAGGTCCCACCACAGCCGTAAAAGTGGGAACCAACACAATGGCCACCACTGGCCTCAACAGTCCCTAGTTCATGGATGGATTTATAGACACACACACACACACACACACACACACCCTTTTAAGTTTTTCACCTTTTGTTGTTTCACGTTAATGTTAGAATGTATTCAAATATTTTTCCTCTCATCATTCTACACACAATATGCCAAAATGACAAAAAGTGACAGAAAGTGTTTATAGTTTTTTGTTAATTTATAAATAAAAAAAAACACTGACTGAAATATCCTATTTACATAAGTGTTCAGACCCTTTTCATGACACTTGCAGTTGAGCTACGAAACAAATCCATGAGGCCAAGAGAATTACCAGTGGAACCACTAGACAGGATTGTGTCAAGACACAGATCTGGGGAAGGATATCTGGAGTATCGAAAGCACCCAAGATCACGATAGCTTTCAGCATTGTCAAATGGAAGAGAATTGGAACAACCAACAGACTTTCCAGATCTGGCCGCCCAACCAAACCGAGTAATCGGTAATGAAGAGCCTTGGTCAGAGAGGTTACCAATAACCTAAGGGTCACGATAAATGAAATCCTGAGTTCCCTTGTGAGGAAGAGAGAGCCTTACAGAAGGACAGCCATCACTGCTGAACTCCAACAATCATATATCTGGAATAAATGAAACCGTGGCCAGACAGTGGAGTTTGTCAAAAAACACCTGCAAGACTCTCAGACCATGATAAGCATAATTCTCTGGAACTATTTAGAATCCGAAAATATTTTTTTTGCAACCATCCCTACAGTCAAACACGGTGGTGGCAGCATCATGCAGTGGTGGTGTTTTTCTGCGACTGGAATCAGGAAATCAGTCAGTATAGAGAGAAAACTGATACAAATAAAATAAAGAGCTATCCTGAGTGAAAGCCTTCTCCAGAGTGCTCAGGATCTCAGGCTGGGATAAAGTTTAACAGTTCAACAAGACTATGACACAAACCATAACAGCAAGAAAACACAGGAGTGGCTTCAGAACAACTCTGTGAAGTCTGGTTGCGCTTGAGTGATTCTGCCAAGAAGAATGGAAGAAACTTCCAAAAGAAAGCCGTGCCAAGCTTGTAGCATCATTCACGAGCAGACTTGAGGCCGTCATCGTCACTGCCAAAGTGCTTTGACCAGGTCCTAAGTGCTGGGTCCGAATACTTATGTAAATTGGATATTTCAGACTTTATTATTTAATAAACGAACAAAAAAAGTAATAAACATATGTTTTTAATTTGTCGGTGTGGAGTATCGTGTGTAGAATGATGAGAGGGGAAAAAAAGGATTTGAATACATTTTAAGATGAGTGTGAAACATAACAAAATGTGGAAAAATTGAAAGGGTCTAAAAATTTTCCATGGGCACTGTATATACAGTATACACACACATACCGTATCTATATATGTAGATTAGTATCTATATAAAGTAGATTGTTTTCAAGGCATTTTATTGCTTTTCATGATTACTCTTCCTGACAAAGTGGAGAAACTTTGGCAGCTTGAGTGCAGATTCCTATTTTAGACAGACAAACACTTGTGGCAGGTGGCCTGTGCCATATGAAAAAAACACAGGGGCAGCAAGTTGAACATGTTGTTCTGCACTAAGTAATCATTCTGTTAAACAGATGTAGAAAGGTACCATAAACAGCTCCCGCCCTCCCCCCCACCCCCGTTAACAGGCTAAAAGTGAATTGCCAAATTTCCAGAATGTCATCAATCTTTCAAAGTCTGTAAAGTTATGATGGACAACCATGGACCAGATGTGCCACTTTTACCTCATTCATAAACTTAACTTAACTGTCGACTGGATTTCAAAACAGGATTATACTGTATTTGATAAAGCTATTGGGATTTTAGTAAGGTTCTTTATGTTTTTATGTAGTACAAAAACAGCACAGACATTCTGTATGGGTGACCGTAATCACAGAATAGTTGTAAAGTGGTATCCCAGATCTGTGTCTTGACACAATCCTGCCTCGTGGTTCCACAGGTAATTCTCTTGGTGATACCACTTAACAACTATATTAAAACCACTCTTTGGATGGCAGAAAGGAAAACCACATGGACCACAGACTAAAGTGTCTCGCAATAATAAAATCACTGAACAAGTCAAACAGGATTATTTCAGGATTATTACATAAATCTGGTCACACTGACTTATAGAACTTTTGTCTTGCGCCTTCAGGGATTGAGATTTAAACCTCACCTCCAGTGCTTTCTCTGTACTTGTTCGGTTTCCCAATTGTTCGGTACTCCCATTTCCTCCCACAATCCAAAGACGTGCTGTAGGCTGATGGGTGTCTCTGCCCACCCGTGACCTGATATAGGATAAATGGTTGAATTAATGAAAATTACCTTTATAAAGACCTTTTAAGCATTGACGGTGTACTGAAGGCGCCACATACTGTATAGGTAGGAGTGACATGGCTGCATTAAATTCAATTCAATGTTATTTATATATTGCTTTTAAAAGTGGTCATTGTCGCAAAGCAGCTTCACAGAATCAAAAGGGATTTGGCGAATTGAGTATGAAACATGTGAGACGATGTGTAAGAATCAAAATGATTAGATTGATGAGTGCCGGGGACGATTGTGGAAAAGAAACCCCCCCTGTTGCGAGGAACCAGATTCAACAGGGAACCCATCCTCAATTGGGTGATAACGAATAGAAGGGATCAACCTTCAGTCATACTGTGTGTTAGGAGACTGAATGTTCAGGATAACATGAGATGTGTTTAAGTTAATATGGGGTCCACTTTCGTTATTAGAGACTCGGGTACAAAACTGTTTGTAGGAATTTCGGTCCTGAACTATTGTGCAACGGCAGTCACAAGTCATCAGATAACAGCTATCTACATCAGCAGAGTTCAAGACCATCTTTATGGTAAAGTGGAACCATGCCTAGTCGCCACACGCATCCCATGTGTTGAGATCTCCAGCCAGAAGCGGGGCACCAGGATGAGCCAGACAGATCCTGAGGGCAGAGGGGGTCTGGATCACTTTGTTTTGTCATTCAAACTCTGACCTCAATCAACATAACTGAACTGGTCTTTACTCCCCAGTCATTCATGCGGACCTAGTGAATCATACATTAACTAGTGGGAATGTGATACCACTATCTATATCTGCAACCAGCCAGCACTCCAGATATTCATTTCTCTATCTGCATCTGGATTTAAACCCCATGTATGTGTGGACAAAAGATGTTTATATGTAAAAACACTACCTCTATGTCACCACTAAGAGTGCCAGGACTTAGGACTTAGCCCTATTGGTCTGGTAAATTCTGGTCTGCCAGTGCATCACCCTCAGTTTGTGAGGTGTAGAAATCCAGATATTAGTTGTAATTTTCATTATTAGTTATCATTAATCCTTCTAATACTTGGCTAATATTTTTCTTTGTGCATATCCATAATATTTAATTCATTCTGCTACCTGAAACTAAACAGATTAGGACCTTATTTTAGGCCACCATAACCAGGCAGTTGCCAAGGATGGTAAAACAACACTAACGAATGGTGCTCCTAAACATGGGGTTTGTTCTGCAAGCTCCTTCTTGTTTGTCTTGCCCGTTCGTGTCTACTGTTTTTGTGTTGGCTTCAAGCACCTCATCCACATCCTTGAAAGCAAATCACTATTTTAGCATTGACAGAAATAAATTCTGTGTTAGGAATTAAAAACCATATAAAGCCAATATGGCGGCATGGTGGCCTAGTGCTTAGCACCTCCGGGAGTGGAGGGTTCGATTCCCGGTTCGGGTCAGTGTATGTGAGGGGGGGTGGGGTGTTTGCTTGTTCCTCCATTGCTTGGTGGGTTTCCTCCCATGGTCCAAAGACATGCAGATTAGACTAATTGGTCCGTAGTCAGTAAGTGTATGTGTGCTTGTGTGCCTTGTGATGATTTGACCCCCTATCCAGGGTGTACTGCACCTAGTGCCCCAAGTCCCCTGGCATATGCTCCAGGCCTCTTATAAGAATATGACTGAGTGATAAGGCCAATACATACTGCCATCATGGACATCTTGCACACACAACTATGCATAAAAGGGCAATTTAAAATGCCAATGAGCTTACCAGGAGCAAACCCACCAAGCACAGGGAGAACATGCAAACTCCACGCGCACAGGCTAGAGGCTAGAGTCCATCTCCAACGTTGGAGGTAAGGGATGACTAACCATGGAACCACACAACTAAACAGTGGCATTGCTCTAAGATGCGCTTGCTCCTGCCCCTTTTATGAAAATCTCGACACATCACTGGGATATTTTTCTTGTTATTTGCTTATCAAGATAAGATATGCTTGCTTTTTTGACTCTGTATCCACCTAGGCCTCAAAGTTGTTCTATAATTCAATATGTTGAGTCTTTGCAGGCGAATTCTTAGTATTGCTGCTAAGAAGAATGAATATACCCGAGAACGAAAGAAAAAAAAAACGAGAGAAAAACCTGTCAGCCAGATGTTTTTGCTGTAATGAACAAAGTGTAGGGGTGAAGTAAGCGTTTTGATGAGAAAATTCTCAGAGAGAAATTAATCGAGGACATGACTTTCCATGACCAAAACTATTGTTTTATATGCCAAATGATTTATGTCTCTGTTGATTTACACGCCATCGATTCTATACAGCTGGGATGGTACTTTGTTAATGAAATTCCTTGATGTCTAGGTTTTTTTTTTTTTTTGTCGTGGTTTGAATTGCACACCTCATATTTGAAGTCTCTGCGTGTTTAATGTCTTGCTTTCAGACGACCGCTCTTAGGAATGACTACTACATGCACGTATCAAAAAGAATTCGGCCCTTTAACACAACATTAAAAATAATGTCAAACATTGTAATGTCTCGGGCCGAACGTTTCAAATTAGCTGCATGGTCTCGGTGCCATAATTATAAAAGGATTCTCACATGAAATTACTCTGAAGGACTACAAAAGTGTTTAGCAGTATTTCTGATCTCGCTGAGCGTGGAACATATGGTTAGCATTTTGGAAAGGCGCTCGTTTTACCAGGCAGAGCGGACTGATTCCTCGGGCTGTTCTGTGTTACGACAGGTTCCCTAAACAGGATGAGATTTTTATGCCTGATAAACCGGAGGACTCTGTGTCCAAATCGAAAAGAGCTGATACTGTATCTCCCAAAGAGGCATGCCAAGGTATGGAGTAAACAGATTTTTTTTCTGGCAAATCAAAGATCTCCGTGCTGGCACCAAAGTGGCCCCCTGAATTTCTTGTCCAGGTTTCTGCTGTATTTTTTTTTTTTTTACATGTTGAAGTATGAAGGCTTTCCCATGGTTCCTATCCAAATAATCCTGCTTGATCACAGCAGGCATCTACATATTGGATGCCTTGCTTGCAGTGTTCAGAGAAAAAGCTCATCAATCACGAGTGTCCCGAGCGTCATTCAGGGCAGAGTAATCTATAGGTAACAGAGCAAAGATAGATCATCTGCGCGTGTTGGCGGCTGATGCAGTCGAAAAGGAAAAAATTCTACAGTTTCAACACTCGCTAGAACTTTCGGTTTAAAAAAATATTCTGATTCTGTTATATAGAACGTGTACTGTATAGACTGAAAGCTTTCCTGGACTATGCAGGAAAGTTGATGCAAACTAAGATTAGGTTTTCATAGGGTGATATACAGCAGTCTAATTACATGTGGAAAAAGTGGAATGTAAATGGAAGCTTAGCGTCTCCCAGTGTCTTTATTGCGGCTTTATAAAGGGTTTCTGCCTTATGCACGGTTCGATGTTAGCACCATAAAAGGTTCCCTTAGGAGCCTCAAGTGCCAGAGTTGAGAATGCCACAGCTATTTGTCACAGCATAGGTTCACTTTCAGGCAAACTGACTGAGAGCATCTTGGCTGGATGTGGCTTCGGACTGAGAAAACACACTCACTCGGTCCGGGTCGTTCCCGCGAATGCTCGATGCCCTCTCCTCTGAGATCATTTAATTCTGGAAACACTCAGCAGCTTGATAGTGGTCACTGTCTGTGTACAACATGCGTTGTTTTTTGCCAAAGCTACCATATGTAAATGCAAGGGGGATTTCTATTGTATTGCACATGCATAAAGAATAAAAGAATGCTTTATTCTAAAGGAATGTTGTGGCTAAAATTAAGGGACAACCTTGAATGACTTGCATGTGTATCATCAATTACTGGGAGGTAGCCAGAAGGGTAGACTGAAGATTGCCAGCAGTACCTGATGTCCTGCTAATATGGATCACTATGTGCTTTTTAAAGTGAGCAAGGAGGAACATATGTGCTGTAATTGAAGTGACCCAAAATTTGCTTCAGCATAGGTTGATGTCATTTTATCGAATACCCTATATAACTGTAAAATGTAAATGATTCCGCATGCTCCCTGAGTGTTAAGGATGCAAGAGTTTAAATAATCTCTGATCATGGTCATTTTATTTTCTAAATAGATGAATGGATAAATAAATAGCTAGGTAAAGTACTTTATTAATCCGAAAGGGAAATTGTAACGTTACAGCAGCTAATTGATTGTTGAACAGATTGTACAACATACAAGCAACAAGATCTCATCTCATCATCAATACCATTTTATCCTGTATCTAGGGTCACCAAGAGCCTGGCCAGGGTCCCCAATTTTTGAGGAAATCTTTGTACTGTGGGAGGAACCTGAAGCACCTGGAGGAAAAACCCACCAAGCATGCAATTTTTTTGTCCAGGTAGTGAGTGGTGAAACCAAAAAAAAAAAAAAAAAAAAATATATATATATTAGTAATAAACTGAAACTTACAGATGAATGGAGTCTTTACATGACCAAATCAGAATGTGTTTAACCTGTAATGGTCACAAAAGTCAATTGTGTGATTATACAACACCTGGATATAAATGACACGTCTGTCTATGAACATACAGGTAGAATTAGCCATTAGCCACATTTCATGCTATTCCACGCCGGGTACAAACAGCATCTGCCTTAAAAGACAGAATTTGTGCATGCAAAGAAAAAAAACTCATGCAAAATTATTATTATTTTTTTAAAAATAAAAAGCTAATGAGAACAATGTAAAAACAGACCCATTTGAGACCAAGTGAACAGAATGTCAATGAACCGATGATAAACACAAAGCATACTGTCCGTATCTTATGGACCTGATTTTATTTTTGGATGTCATGTGTGTTTTGGTTTTCATTCCTTGGTGAGAAGAGATGAATGTAGGTTTGAAATGAATGACTTCCTCACAGTGGAGTGATGGAGCTGGTGGGGAAGATGGTTCTCCTGCAGCATTGAGAGTTGGGTGGTCCATCCTTCAGCAGCCAGATTTGGAGGAAGGGGGAGGCCTGAGAAACACAGGCCACCTCATATCACTTTCAAAGAGTGAAACCCAAACTGCCCCCAGAGCCTCTCACTCGTCCCTCAAGTCTGACAAAGACACCTGTTGTTTGATTTTGAAGGAGTGCTGAATCGGGTGGCCTGTTCGGAAGAAAATGGAATTTGGTTGGTGCACAAACAAATCTGCTTGATAAGATGGATTCCACGCGAATCAGCGGATTGGGTGCTTTTTTTCAGCCAGAATAGTGCTCAAGCATCTATTGGCTTTTGATTTGCAATATGCTTGCATGCGTATATTTCTTATCATTTAACATGCGTCATTTAACTAATATCATTAGTTTTTACAAGTTTTTGAATTTTATCCTCTCCTGATGTTACTCCTGTTTTTCCAAGGCACCCTACCCAATAATAATACGAGAGGTCTTGAATATAAAACAATACAAATAGTAACACCAAATTATATCACACGATACAGTTCAAGTCTCAGGGCTGCCACGAGCTCTCTCTGTACTAATTTGGGTGGTCTAGTGACAGTGAAGTCAGGTATAAACAACTCCTTTCCTTTTATTTGTGTTACTTTATAGTGCTCTAGTGTGCCATTTTAAGCCTATCAATAATGTGTTGGTTTGCAGTTTGTGTGGTTTCTCTCTTGTGGAACACCCAGTCCAAACACACATATTTCATTTCCTTAGAAGAATACTTCTCTAAAAGAAAAATAGATGTTGCAGATAGTGTGTGTGTGCACGCGTTTGAAATTAAGATCACGATAACCGCCTCCCACCAGCTTGTAAACGCTTTTGATGTTAGATGTCGTTATGAAGGTGTTAGCACTTCCAGGTGAAGTGATCTTTTAATCGACACAAAATGTTTCCAGTAAAGATTAGCGACGGGTGAGTCTAACCACACTGTAAAGTCTTCTCTAGCTCATCCCAAAGACTTTTACTAGGGTTAAGGTCAGGAATCGGCGATGGGTGAAATTCATGTGTGAAAATGATTCCTCATGCACCTAGAACCACACTTTCACAGTTTGAGTCCTGGAAGATGCATGCTCATGTACATGCTCATGAAGAAAATATCCGGGCATTCAAGTGGTCAGCTGACTTCATTTTATTGCCCTATAATGTTGTTGAGTCTAGACGTGAGCAACTGAAGCAACCCCAGATCATAACATTGCTTCCAGACGCTTGTACAGCGTTGCATGCATGATGGGTGCATCTCTTGATGCGCTTCCATTCTTACTGTGATGCACCCAATACATTGGAATAGGATCAATCTCAACTCACATGAGTTTTTTCCAGAGTCCATTCTTTAAGTTCCACAGCAAAATAAAGCCTTTTTTAAAAATATTTTTTTAGTGGTTTTCTAATTGACACTGTTTAACCCCTATCCGTGAGTTCTCATCACAATGTGTGCTCTCCCTCTCCTAAACACTAAAGTGTTTGAGTGATCTTCAATCATGGTCATTTTTTAGACAACGTTTACAGTATAAATTTTAGTTAGGGTTAAACTAATTGCTCTGAGGTGAAGCATATTATTCACTGCAGAAATTATCGAGTCAAAGTAATGTACTGGTTGATTAAAATCCCAATGGCGACTTAAATTTTTTTTTTTATTGAACAGGCATTAGAAGCTATTGTACAATGTCAGACTGACCAAGTCTGATCAGACTGATCGAAGATTTGTATTATATTTGAATTTACATTAAGGCATTGTTAAAATATTGTTCCCAGTAATGACTGTGTTGAGTTGACTAGGTACTCTTGACAGACAATGGTCCTAATGAGTTCTAGGAATGGACTTGGGATACTGTAATGATGAGCCAACTGCTTGAGTCAGGGTAAAACTATGACTTAAGTAGCCTGCATAAATGTAGGCGTATGATCTGTACTTCCATTCGGGAAGCAACTGTTAATTCCCAGCAACGCTGATGTATTTTCCACTCTCTATGGAAGCTAACCTCAAACAGACCCAATGGAAAGGGAGATCAGGGAGCAGAGATATTATGGAAACCCTACTATGATGGAAAAGAAATGGAGAAACAGGTAGAATATAGTCTACATCAGGTGATAAAAAGGTGAGGTTATTCATAATGCAAAGACATTACGTACACTGCAGCATATGGTTATAGGGTGGGTGAAAAGTAACTAGAATGTCTAGTTACTTATTACACAGGAACACGAAAGCAAATCTTTACAGTCCAATGTTGGCACATACAGTATGGCGTTAACCAGTGTCCTCAAACGTCCAGGGACAGTCTTCTCAAGTAAGTCTCATATGATATTGCTGAGAAGCGCCTAAATCCAGTGTGCGAGGCTTTGTCCTGTACACCTCCTCTTTTGAGTATCCCCACAGGAGAAAAATCACACGGAGTGAGATCTGGACTTCTTGGAGGCCATTCATGAGATCCACGTGGTCCCAGCCAACATCCTGGAAAATGCTGGTCTAACCATGCACGCACAGTAAGAGCAAAATAGGGAGAAACTGTTTTCATCATGACGCCATTAAATATTACCCAGTTAATTTTCACTTCCATCTGTGACTGACAGCCAAGAGTGCAACATAACATTGGCCATGCTCTCTGGGTGAGAAGGGATGGCACTAATTTCTCCATCCAATCGCTATACAATCTTTGGGAACATACTGTAGTGCTTTCCTCCAAGGGTGTTACAACGGTCCGTGACACAGCCTATACAGTAGTTCAAAAACATGCATTTAGATCACTTCAAGTGTCTAGGTGAAAGTACCTTAGCCTTCACCCTTCCCATACCATAATTGTTTTGTGAGAGGTGAGAGCTGACTAGTGGTTGAGAATTGATAGTTGATTAAATAAGAATTACTGTAGAGAAAAAATGTGTGTAAATATTCAACTATTCTCTTTGATATCTCAAAGCCTGTCTTATCATTAAGGTTCAACATTCGGCTACTGTATATCAAACATAAATTATTGCTAAGACAGACGAGAATAATTGCAATTGAGCTTTTCCAGGATAACAGAGTTAGATGTGAATAGTTATAGCACTAGCGAAGGAATAGCAGTTGTCTCTGCTGTTGAGGCTTGGTTGGTTTAGAGATGGACTGTGACCTTTGTTAAAGCTAATGCATGAAAGAATTAGGACAGACTAAAGTAAAACTCAAGTAGTTTCCAATATTTTCCATTGAGTTCATGGAACCTGGAAAATGTTGGTCTGATATTGTGTCTCTCGAAATTTGAAGAATGAGGTGTCCGCCTCATTTTTGCAGATGTCCTGTCCATCTCATTTTTAAGTTGAGTTTGTTTCAGCCATGACTTGGTTTCACTTTTTAATATTTTTTATACATTTTATCCATCATTACACTTGTTGTTTAATGTTCTGCAGCCTAATACGAGGTATTCATAGATCTTCAAAACAACAACCTGCCTGCTTCACTCACATTTTGTCTCAGTATTGTAGACTTATGTGTTAATGTGTCAGTTGCCATGTGTAAGAAAAGCAAACACATAATTTTTTTTGTGCATTGTAGTCTCATAGCAGTAGTCTTTATTGTATGTCCAACAGCTTTGTGATGGAGGTTTAGTTTTTCCTTGCCTTTTCGGGGGGTTTTCTCGTCATTTTCCACCTGTTACCATTAATGTGGCAAACATCTGGGCTGCTGCACTGTTTGGAAAATTCACAACACTGGCCAGTTAGGATACTAACATTTGCTCAGTATTGACTTTGCATATGTCTTACCGAGAAATAAATTTCAAAGAACTTTGACTGAAAGTGAAATAGTCAGTGTTTGACTTTCTCTCAGGGGCCACAAGTTTAAGTCAGGCTTTAATGAGAATGAGCTTCCAGTTAGTCTGTATATTCCATTTCCATTCGACATGTTTTTAAAACCTGTGTGAGATGAGACTCTACACAATATGTGACCTTCTGATTACCCGTTTAATCCTCGTTGGGTTGTCTGCCAGAGACTGCAGGCCAACAGTTCAAGGTTTGTCACAAAGATGACTGTCTGCCTCATGTCTACTTACGAAGGCGTTTGTGTTAATACACGTGGATCAGCTCACAATGCCATATGGTAAGCGGTGGCACAAGTGAGCAATACAAATAGAGGGATGCTCCAGGTCCTTTTCCGTTTCGTGAATTCTCCAGCTTTGTCAGTGTCCTGCTAAATCATCCGCTCCCCATGCTCATAGCTGCGGCTTCACAGCTGTTTCAGTAAGACACAGTAAATTCATCAGCTCTTGTGTGGTGAAGTCAGCCAACCATGATAAATGAAAAAGAGGAATGTTTACAATGGCACAGGGACTGTTTGGACTAGTACTGTGTTCTTGTCAGCTTGCATGCTGCACACGAATGTAAGAATTATTAATACCGCCTCTCTATCAAAAGAGTTCTAAATTTATTACAAAAAACTGCTGAAAATCACAGAGAGATGGATTAAAATGTTACCCAGATCCAGCGCTTTTCTCACTGCTAGCAAATATAATCCGCACTCAGTCACTCATCGTCTATATTGCTTTATCCTTGATTTCAGGGTCGCGGGGCAGGGGTGGGTGGGTGTTGTGCTGGAGCCTATCCCAGGAGACTTAGGACACAAGGCGGGGTACACCCTGGACCAATCCATTGCAGGGCACACACATACACACAATCATTCACATTTGGGAAGGCCAATTAGCCTAATCTGCAACAGTCACTGAACTGTGGGAGGAAACCAGAGCACCCGGAGGAGACCCACCAAGCACAGGGAGAACATGCAAACTCCATGTACACAGAGGCGGAATTCGAACCTGGCTGGGAATCGAACCCGGACCCTCGAGATGCAAGGCGACAGTGTTAACCACTACACCACCGCCCAAATGTAATTCTACTGACTCAAAATATTGAATAGGTAAAATATATATAATAAAAAAACATATACTTTTGTCATTTACATCAGATTTACTGTGTACCAATGTTTTATGATGGTTTATGTTTTACTTATGAATTCCTAAGAGAAACAGGACTAAAAATGGTCAAAATAAGAATAGCCTAACAAGCCGGCGACACGGTGGCTTAATGGTTAGCGTTGTCGCCTTGCACCACCAGGGACCATGGTCGATTCCCGTCTCAGGTCTGTGTGCATGGAGTTTGCATGTTCTTCCCATGCTTGGTGGGTTACCTTTGTGTACTCTGGTTTCCTCCCACAGTCCAAAGACATGCAAATTAAGGTGAATGGTGTTAGCCAATTTCCCGTAGTGGTTGTATGAGTATGTGCCCTGCAATGGATTGGCATCTGTCAGCAGATATCTCCAATATCCCTTTACCTCCCAAAAGCAGGGCAAGTGGATGGTGGTCAAATTCCTCCTAGGGGTTAATGTGTGTGTATACAGTGAGCTGAGGAGGACTGGCATCCCCTGCAGGGGGTATCCTTGCCTCATTCCAAGTGTTCCTGGGATAGGCACCGGATACCCTGCAACCTTGATTAGAATTAAGTGGGGACTAATAGTGAATGCGTAAGAACAGATGATAGAACTGTATGTTTAGTGGTTTGTATTTTGAACAATGAGACGTTTGGTATTCCGAGGAAATACCACATCCAGCATTCCAGCCTTGAAACACTTGCAAAACATTCAGATAATAAATGCAGCTGCCAGTCTTTGGATGTAATAGTTTGCATCCCATCATTCCTGGTGAGACCTTGCATTGCTGAACCCTAATGAATTTATTGATGAGCTATTGATTGACGTTACATTTTGATTGACAACTCTTCCACCTAAAATCACCATAAGCCATCACTGGTCAGAGACCGGTTTGACCAGACTAACTAAGTCGACAGCATCAAACAAGCAAGAAGGGAATCTGGTTCTAAGACATCTGCTCACTTGAACCTCCTCGTTTCATGAGACATGCAAAGAAAAATGTCATTAACTTAGCTTTGTTCTCGATAAGGAATGTTTGTGCTCATTATCATCTCATTGTCCTCCTGCTCCACACAGAGAAGGCGAGCTGATCAAAATTGTCAGGCATGTCCAGGCCACATAGCCACCATCTGCATAAGTAAGGTTATCCCAAGGTCAGCGGTTACTTTGAAGGGCTCACTTAAAAGAATCTGGAATACTTCAGCAGCATGATGTCACTTTCATGAAAATAGGTTTGAACAAAAACAACAGTCTGAGGTTAATGGCCAACATTAGTTACCTTTCCGTGCCTTAAGCTCGTTTCTCTACTCCCTAGGCCTAGTCTGTTTTTTTGGACTTGATTTCAGTTGTTCCTTTACTTCCTCTTTTCTCAGGCTTTGGAATTTGGATTGGGTTTTGGAATTTGGACCGTTTCACAGTAAGGCTTGTCCACTCTTCTAATCTGGGGAATGAATCATTTTGACGTTATTTCTCATTTTTGTCGAAAATGAATGAATTATCTGATTGGAATGAACCTGTTGCCTGAAGGGATTAAAGACGGAAGCTCATTGCCAATTATATTGTCTTAGATGGGTGTTACTTCAGAAAAGAATGTGTCTAGAATTTCGTTGAATCAGTATTAATTGTTGATATGTTGAATCGATAATTTTAACTTTAGAAAAAGAAAAAAGATTGTAAATGAAACCGATTTGATTCCCTGTTTTCAATAGCACAGAAACCATGAAGATGTGTAGTCACCAAATCTATCAAATTTCCAGCAGCATGCCATCTTGTTGGAGCGTTCCAAATGCTTAAGCCAAATAAAAAACATACAGACTGACATGAGGTCAGAGATATAAAGTTTCGCAATCTGGTGATTCCTCCAAAAGACTTAGACAAGTCTGTGCTTTGAACATGACCTCCATTCCTCTTGTGGAAAATGATGGTTCAGACTAAAAGGAATGTGTTTATATGGAACTGTCAATCAAAGAGAGTCAGATATTAAGCAACATCTTTTAACACCTTGAATGCTGTGGTAATGTCTGCGGCACAGTGCTCATTTACAGTCAGACAAAAGTCAAAAATCAGCATGTGGGTTTACAAATTTTAGGATGAGAAAACCGATGAACAGTTGCGTTTCTGAGCTTGTACAGCAAGTGCGCTTTTACCGTGTTATATTTTTTAGGTAGTATATTTTAAAAAGCTTCCAAAGTTGTTGTGGAGGGAATTCAGAAAATACCTTTTTTAAAATAAAATGTTTCATTGCTCCTTTAGGAAGAAATAAAGGCAATGAAAATCCACAACCAAGTACATTGATCATGTTGTGAGACTGAGTAAGATAAATGGCCGTTCCTCTGTTTTATGTAGTGCAGAAGTCCAGGGAGGCCGAGCAGCTGTTGTAAGCAGTTCTCGGCAACTGCTGAATTGTTCTCATGGCAGCCCATCAGTTCAAGGCGCAGTTTGCGCAGACGCTTTGGGCCTCGCGTGAGCTTTCCCTCTGTGTTTCCCCAATGTTTGCGGTTGCTTGTGCCAAAATGTGCAGATAGGCTAAAAGTGGCCTGTAGCTGATGATGTCCAGGACAGATAGGGGTATCTACTTTCATTAATACAACACTATTAGCCAAGGGTGTGAACTTCATGTTTGTTTTTGAGCCCGAGTCCAAATCGAAGGTTATCTATAGCTTGCTAATTCGATCCAGCAGACCGTGGGACTATTTCTCATGCTGATTTTTGACTTTTGTCTGCCCCAGTCACTCGAAACAGATGTCCAAGGGATACGTTTAGCATTTCTGATTCAAATTGGCCTTTGGTAGATGGTAAGGCTGATGACATTTTGTTTGCCTGTGAACATATCCTTTATTGGATTTATTGAGTGTCTCTCTTTCCAAAACACCTGCTGCATTTGGAATAAACGTGCGGATCATGGGAAGAGCTTGGGACTTTCAACTTTTTTTGTTCTGAAAGTTAGTAGGAACACATGAAAGGGAGGTTACCCTGACCCTATATGAATCATTTTGAATAACAAACACTTTCAACAGTGAGAACAACGTATCCAATAGCACTGTTTCAACTTAATTTGAGTCATACTTTTAAAGTCAATGCATATGGTTAACCTTATAAACACTGCCTTGGCCAAAAAAAAGTCACACTCTCAGAAATTTAGTTCAACAGGCATTAGCGATGATTATGGTGTGCAACGTGCTGTCCAGTTCATGTGTGAAAATGATTCCTAATACTCCCAGGACAACTCTTTTACATTTTAAGTCCTGGAATAAATCTGTGGCTTCAGGGAGGAAAAAATGCATCGATGTGATACATAATGTTGCTGAGCCTTGACCTGACCAACTTAAGCAAACCTGGATCATAACACTGCCTCCAGAGTAGGGAGTAGGATCAATCTAAACTCATCAGACCACATCACCTTTTTCTATCGCTCCAAAGTCAAATCCTTATTCTCCCTAGGAAACTCAAGGCCACCTATTTTCTTATGGCCACCCAATCCTGTAACTTGTTGTTGCATTATGTATGTAGAAATGCTCTTCCTTTACCTACAGTATTAAACATAGCTATGATTTCTGCTGTTGGTTTTTTCATGATGTAACTTCACCAAGAGTTTAAATGATTCCCATTTATGAGCTTTTTGCAACCACATTCCTTCCATCAAGTTGATGTTTCAGCGCTATCTTTCCATATTTTAATATCTGTTAATCTGTTGGAGGGGTCCTTCACCCTGGAAACATGGAAAAATCTTGTTCGTAAAATATTGTGTTGTGGAATGCCTTCCTAGAAATATGGCCGTCATTCAAATAGTGAAAGGGACCAAAACTTTGGCGGCATGGTGGCATAGTGGTTAGCACTGTGGCCGCACACTTTCTGGGCCAAGGGTTTGTGTCCTGCCTCAGGTCTGTGTGCATGGAGTTTGCATGTTCTCCCAGTGCTTGGTGGATTTCCTCCGGGTACACCAGTTTTCTTCCCACAGTCCAAAAACATTTGGACAGGTTAGGTTAACTGCCATTTCCAAATTAACCATAGTGTTTGTGTTTGTGTGTGCTAAGGTGGCTTGGGAGCTTGTCCAGGGTGTACCCCACCTCATGACCATCAAGTCTACTGGGATAGGCTCTGCCCGCAACCCCGTACAGGATAAGCAGTATAGACAATGAATGAATGAATGAATGAATGAACTAAATCTGGAACAGGATGTTCAAAATGCAAGTATGGATGTGGTGATCTGTTTTCCATAAACGTCTTTTGATATTCTTATCCAGATGTCTTAGAATATTCTGTAGTAGTTTTGAATAATGACTACATGGGTATCTCCTCAAAAACACATTTACTGACTGACTACAGTACCTTTTACAAACACTGTATCATTGAAATCACTGTATCACTGTCATTGTATAGTCAAAAACACGGCATCAAAAAGAAGAAGAAAAAAAAAACACAAAAAATCTGTACAGATTGAATCCTTTGAAATCCACCCTGAAAGTGTCAATAATTGAAAATCAATCAAATGCATTTTCTGTTAACCCTATCAAATTTTCAAATTTCTATAAAGGTTTCCTATATAAATATTAATAATAATATTGTAATTATTATAATGCAAAAACATCTAGAAACCACCTTAAAGTCACAGCTGATCGTATCGTTGTTCGGGTTCAAGGCTTTCTGTTGTGTCTCTACGAGCCCTGCAATAGCTACATACAACTGGAAGCTACACTTGATAAACAAACAAACAAACAAACAAACAAACAAACAAACAAACAAAAGGCTGATAGGCACAATACTAATAACTTTATATGATCCAATCTAATACGAAGTTAGGATTGAATCTTTCAGTAAGGGGAACACATCTGCAATGTTTCCTCGTAACACTTTTAACAGTTTCCGAATCACTTGCTAAAACTATCCGTAACATAACAAACAATTCATAACCTATTTTGCTTTGTTGCTGGGGTTATGATTAAACCATCTTCCAACCAACAAGATTCAAATTAATAGGTATAGTACGTACATAGTGAAACTCATTGGGGTATGCTGCTACTGTACCTTTCTTACCCAAATTAGTGGTACAAAGGCCAGTGAATAAAATCTGATAATAAGGAATGCTGGTAAAAAGAAATCATCCAGCAATGCACCATAAAAATTCATGGTGTGACATTATATTTCTCTGTGCACATTATAAATACTGAGGCGTGTCACACTTCTCATTTTATTCTCAGCCGTCTTGTTTTCTTTGGACAGCTTTCTCCCTTGTATAGTCTTCCCAAGACAAAGCAATCATTTTAACCGAGCAAATGACTTGAAACTGAAACATTTTTCTATTGCATTTACCTCGGCAAAAAAAAAAAAACGGCAACACTTTCTTAATGCACAATCATTCAAATTTAGCACAATACAGTATATATAACCTACGGACAGAGATATATAAGCAATATATATCTCTAAAATACTTCACACAAACTCAAACTAATGCATTAATAATATACAGGAATGTAGTCAGTTGTATGTATGGCTAAAAAAAAAAAATCAACACCACATGAATGATAAAAAATAATGTAGGTGTACTGTAGATTCCATAGGTTGTGTTAGATACTACTAGAATCAGCTTGAAACCTCCAGACTACCTCTAATTAAACATTGTAATTAATCTGTCAGTCATTAAATAGGTCTCAAAAAAGGCAGAATGGGGTAATAAATATACACAAATCTAAAGCAGGCAGATTTAACAGCTTTGTTCGCCACATTGTCTTTATTCTCCACCTAGCTACCTACTATATAAAGTAACCCATTACGCCTGTCATCATCAGCCCTGAAGCTGTGGGCAGAGTGAATTCACAATGTGGTCATCCTTTAGAAGTGTGCTGAGAGATTACAGCAGAGCAAGCCTCCTCCTTTCAACCAGAGCTTGTGTTTTAGTTAGCTAGCTACTTACACTGTTTGGGCACAGCTTTGAATCTGTATTGACTTGCCACTCACAGCTGTCAGGTTAATCCGTGTTGTGGAGACGGGCACAGCATATTACAAAGTTTTCTTTCATGAGTAGTTTGAAATAGCATTTATAACACACAGGAGGAAATTCCAATGAAAGTGTTTAATAATCACTTTAGATGATGTCATGACTATATATATATATATATATATATATATATATATATTATATATGCCATGCATTATTTACTTACCAACAAAATAAAAAAAAAAAAAAAAAACATCCATGATTGAATACTGTAGCTTGTAAATCCATCTTTAGCAACAATGACTTGAAGGAATCGTTTCCTTTACGACTTTATCACTTTCTCACATCGCTGTGGAGGAATTTTGGTCCACTCTTCTTTACATCATTGCTTCTGTTCATTGAGGGTTTTGGGCATTTGTTTATCCACAGCTCTCTTAAGGTCTGGCCACAGCATTTCATTTGGGTTCAGGACACTTTTCAGTCATTCTGATGTAGATGGCTATGAGGTGCTGAAAGGGTTTTCCCCAAACATGATACAGAGCATTAAGGCCAAAACAACTCCACTTTGCTCTTATCTGTCCTGTCCATAGGACATCTGAAAGCCTTGTGATTTGTTCAGATGCAGTCTGAGGAACCCCAGTCACAACCTCAGTTGTTCCATATTCTTTTTAGACAGAACAGGTTTCTACTGGCAGCCCTTCCAAACAAACCTAGGTGTTCAGGGCTCTTTTAATTGTGCTGTCACCAGAGGTGGGTAGCAACAGGGTACATTTACTTTGTTACACTTAAAAAAAAAAAAAGTACTTCTATGAGTAGTTTTACCACACCATACTTTAAAAATTTTACTTGAGTAGATTTGAAGAAATGCTACTCTTACTCCGCTACATTCGGCTACACTAGATTTGTTACTTTTCTAACCATTTATTCGATACGTTAGTTATTCTTTGTGTTTGCCAGAGAAATGCAGCTGGTGGCTCTACCACGTGACTGTGTTTCACCAATCAGATGTAGCAACAATAATCAATAATGACTCCGTTTGACCAATCAGACACAATACAATAACCGCATGTCAAATGACCACACAGTAAGGGGTGGGTGGGGAGAGGGTCGTCTTTAGCAGTAGTAGACAGTGAAGCAAACATGTCGTGGTTAGTTTAGCTGTTTTATTTAATGTTGCAAGCTTAACATATATAATTAGCAAATAAATTAGAGGCTAGAAAACATATAATTTTCTTACATTTGTTCTGATGGACACAGTTTATGGTTAAGTGAAACCTCTTGTACACATATTCTAATGTTATTCTGCTGAGTCATTTGCAGGGCAACTGAATATACAGTATATCTTACACTGGAAATAGTCTACACTGTTCAAACATACATATGTTACCTAATGTAGGTATTTATTTCAAAAACTTTAAATTGTGAAAAAAGGAAGATTAGGACATTTGTGTTTCTTATTCCTTAATTTGCTATTTTGTAAAGAGATTTAGTTTTATTCATTTATTTTATTTCATTTATTTTATTATTTGGAAATGTCGCAATTTGTACATTATTTTTATCATTTTGTCTGACTGCTTACATAATTTCTAAAAAGAATTAATTGAACATTATGATGAAACAGTTACTCAGTAAGTAAGTAGTCTTTTCAACGAATACTTTTTTACTCTTACTTGAGTAAATCTTTTGGCTACTCTACCCACCTCTGGCTGTCAAGGACTTTAACATTTAACACTCCAAGTGAGGCCTGTAGGGTCTGAAATGTAGCTCTTGGTTTTTTGTATTTCTCTGAGCATTGTCTGACCTTGGGATGAGTGTGCTGGGACGTCTACTCCTGGGAAGATTGGCAACTGTCTTGAATGTTTTCCACTTGTGAATAATCTTTTTCACTGTAGAACTTTGAACTCCAAATTGTTTGGAAATGGTTTTATA
Source organism: Clarias magur (assembly GCA_013621035.1). Taxonomy (NCBI): domain Eukaryota; kingdom Metazoa; phylum Chordata; class Actinopteri; order Siluriformes; family Clariidae; genus Clarias; species Clarias magur. Next base: position 553,990 of record QNUK01000016.1, on the reverse strand, counting down.
ACCCTTTCCAGATTGATGTCTAGCAACAATTGCTTCTCGGAGACCATTGCTTATGTATTTCCCTCTTGGCATTGTGTTAACACACACCTGAACGATCCAGACCAGCAAACTGCCAAAACTTCTGCTTTTATCGAGGTCTGCACATCTACTGATGTTAATTAATTAATCAAGGACTGATGATAAGGAGCACCTAGCTACAACATACCCTCTTAAATCCTCTGGAAGCAGTAAGGGGGTAATTAGTATTGCCAGAATGTTTTTTGGGGGGGGGGCTTCATTTTTGTTAAATAAATAATTGCACAGTGAAAAAGTTATATGTTGTTCATCTGCGATTGTATGGGATAAAGGCTTTCTCCTCCCTTTAGACTAAACTATAGTAAGTCCTTTTCTCTCATCAAACATATGCAAACCATCTGTAAGTGTTTAATCAAGATAAAGTCTCGTAAATGTCCTCTTCCAAGCTTCACACATTACATTCTGCTACACATCACTGCATACCCACAATCTGCAGATTGTCACCCAGAAAACGCTGGATTTCTTATGGAGTCCGTTTCCTTTCAGGCTTCTTCCTCATGTTGTCTGCGAGTTTTTCCTTGCTACTGTCATCTCTGGCTTTGTCATCAAGGATCCAACCCTAAATCTATATCCAGAGTTCTGTAAAGTTGCTTTGCGACAATGTCCATTGTTAAAAGCACTATATAAAAAAGTGAAATTGAATATGTCACTGGTTTAACACCACTGTAAAATCACATAATGATGAATGATAAGCTGGAGTTTTCCTGGCAGTGTGTTACGGTAATGATAGTTTTCTGATCCAATAATTCCATCAGGGATTGATTTTAGTAGATTTTGATGGCAAAAATTTCCAACTTGAACATACAGCACACTGGAATTGGAAAGAAGCTGAAGATGAGAGAACGCTAATTTTTGAAAAACTGTTGATGTAAAAGGATTTTATGATGTAACGGTTAGGGTTGTTAGAAATATTATTCTTTTAGACCCAATATAATAAAATACATAGACTGATAATTGGGAAAATATGCAGTGTTACTGTTAGGTTGCCATGGGAACTTGCTGGTATTTATATAAAGTATATCTGACTTGAAAGTTAACTTTGAACTTGTCAAATAAAAAAGGAACTTGTGTTTGAAATTTCAGCCCATACCCATGGGCCCTAAATCATTCAAAGAAAACAGAGCAGACAGAACAAATTAAACATGAATTTTCTGCAATACTCACGTGAGTATTAGTAGCACAGCCACAAGAAAGTCATTAAAATCTTTTTTCTTTTTTTTTTTCAGGAATGAAGGTTTTAGCTTTCACTAGCCTGTTAAACACTATGAAATGCGTGTGCTTGTTTTTACCTGTCAATTACTGAAAACTGAGTGCGAAAAATCTCAGCTACAAGTTGTTTTGTTGAGTTGTTATTTGCTATAAATGTTAAATTAGGCTTTCAATTAGCGTCATGTACTAGGAGTCATGAGACCAAAAAAAAAAAAAAAAAAAAAACATTTTCAGGAGCAGGACGTTTTACCGTAATAAGGGTGGTCACCTAGCAGGACAAACAGAGACAGCACATTTCCAGTAAGAATCAGTAAAGCTGATCAAAGTAGTCTTACTGTTATGATTTCATTTTCTGATGGCTTCATCAGTCTGAATTCACAGATGTGGGGGAAAAAAATAGCAGCACTTGTCCTATGCAAAACTCAAAATCTAAATGTGCTTCTTGCAAAACAAAGACAATAAACTGGCCAAGTCCTACTGGCTAGTCCCATGGATACGTTTCAAGGCTGTCAGTTGTCTAAAGCTTGTCCCTGTTTATCCCGTGGCTAGCTCTGACGCTGTAGTGGTCTGCCTCATTTGCTCCTGGTGAGTAAATGAGGAATGTCTGGTCCTTTCAGGAGAGCACTGCGCTAACACTGCGCTAGCCGCGAACTGTAGGACTGGTGATTGGTGAAGGAGACTTGGAAAACTGTGCAACAGACTGGGCTCAGACAGATGAATATAATCTGTCCATCAGCTCTCCATTCACAACTGCTGCTCCTTCTGGAATCTTCCAGATCAGATCTGACTGTTGCAACGTGGCCAAGCAAACAATACAGATGGATGGGAAAAGATCAGACAGATATAGCAGGAGTGGACAGCAGTTGTCCTGAAGGGCCAAAAACTATAATTATAAGGAATATTTGATTTGGCTGATGTACTAAAACTTGTGCTTTTACTATATATGACTATATCAGGGCACTCAGAACTGTGCTCCAGAAGGACACGTCCTAGCAAAAACCTCAAATCAAATCTGCTGGAACATGTGCTCCTTGCGTCCCTTTTCATCCCTACTTCAATAAGGTATACAATGGACATTTTAGGATATGTTGGTCATGAGTTATACAAAGCAAACACAGGACTGGATAGGCTACCCTGGATATAAAAGAGTGTGTGATTGTGTGTCTACATTGGGCACTCCAGTGGCTTGGTATTTTATCCAGGGTATAATCCCATCTCATGTCCAGCCTCTGGATTTACTATGACCTAGAATAGTTAAAAGTGATTATCCAACATAAAGTGTTTCTTCACCCTTTCTTATATATCATATTCTTTCATTCATTCATCTTTAACAGCTTACAGATTTATCTTGGACAGGATCATAGTGGTTTAAATACATTAATTTAAATTTTGGGAAATAAAACCAACTAGATTAATTAAGAAATATAGCAGGCATCTACTGTACAAACAAAAATAACTGCAGGAGAAGGAATAGGATATGTCAGTAGGACTGATAAATGCCATCCTGTTATTGGACTTGACACGTCCAGCTCAAAGGTTATAATCAAAATTAGCACTGACCCTGCTTGCTACTCGCTTTTCAAGCCATGACCAACAGTGAAAAAATATCCAGGTGGAACTGACTTAAGAAAAGTGTAATAATTAACACACAAAAAGATCTTAGTAAGTTTAACTAAGTGTTCTAAGATGTACTGTATTATTCTTCTAAAAATGTTAGTAAATTTAAAGGTGACATTATAGTTTTTAACAATTTACCTTTTACAGCCACAACACTAACACTACCACCTGGTGAATTAGATAACACTGATCATTACTTATATACCAGTAAAATGGTGACAGATTCAAGGCCACACAACGTTCATACTGTATATGCCTGGGGGACAAAAGGCCAGCTCGTCTTGTCCAATCAACATAGCACCATAAAGCCTGCAACATTATAGAAAGGTTTCAGAACAACCAGTGCATCACAGCCAAAGCCTTGCTCATATGGGGCTTAGCAGGGAAAGAGTTCAAGAGTCGTTGATCTGGCCTGTCAATTCCCCAGATCTCAATCTAACCAAGAGCCCATGGAAGGATGTCTAATCAATGGAGGAAGCCCCTGAAACCCACAGCACTTAAACGATGCTCTGCTAACTTCCCAGTACCACACACCACATCATGACACAAGGGTCTGATGTTTTGCGCTTTAATGTTATGGCTGTTCAGTATAGGTCTCAGACGTCTTCAAAATGTGCTTGGGTTTTTTTGTCAGCTAAAATATCAATCATCAGATCATGCATTCCTGCAGAAATGGTTATGCTTTCCTGCAGAAGTTGTTATTTCTGAAAATCACTCTGTTTCTTTCTAGCTTTAATGGCAAATGAGCTACTGCCCTTTGCCCCTACATACAGTATATCTCCTGGCCCTTCTACCTCTAAGAGCTAACAAAGGCTATGTTTGTGGTATTAGCAAGCTAGTTGGCTAATGTTAACAGTGCTAGCTAATGAAGAAAGGTAGTAGCCTCTTCATTTTTTTAATGCAGATAAGATGCAGTCCAGTATTTGTCCTCTTTTTCTCTCAAAGAAAAAAATTTCACAAGTATGTACTGTACAGTAGCTTTGACCTATTATGATATAACAATGCAAGATAAACAAGCCAAGTTACAACCATCCAGTCTAGTACACCAGTGCAATTGCCTTAATTTTGCCCCCACAAATTCCCTGGTACATTCTGATTATAGTAAGTCCCCTACATACGAACATTCAAGTTACAAACTTTCAAAGATGCGAAGATACGTTCACGCATGTTCAATCGCAAAAGTTAGATCACATGTCCAGTATACATTGTCATGTGCATGCAGCATGCATCCTGTGCAAGTGCAGTACAAGCACAGAATGTCCCGAAATAAGCATAAAAGCAGCAGCGATGAAGATCTAAAGCACAATAAAGTGTAGTATACTGTGTGTATAACTGACTGTGTTATATGCTGGTACCTAGACAATGTTTGTTGGACTTATGAACAAATTGGACCAAAGAGTTTTCGGAACGGAACTTGTTTGTATACAGGGGACTTATTGCATTCCTTAAAATTACTAGCTTGAAGAGTAATCCTGCTTTGGCATTCAATACAAGCTACTGGTTTCAAGTTCATCAGGATAACTTGATTTAAAAAAAGCAGTAAAATAGAGCTCCTGAACTGGAGACTGAGTCATGGACAGTGGGAATCGATCCACACTTGAGCCTCAGTCTTGAGCAAATTCAGCACTGAACTGTCCCTTGTTGGAAAAAAGCAATTTGGTATGAAATGGTTAGCACACACATACAAGACTTTGGGGACAGCTGTCAGATTATTTCTATTATAAATAAACAACATCCTATGGGTCTTTATTTTCTCGGGGTATGGGAGTATAAAGAGAGTTTTGTGTTCAGTTCTACAGCCAACAACACAGAGTTCACTGTGCTTTGATATTGACCGTGACATGTTGCTGGTTTCTACAGTCTACTGTATGAAATTAAAAGGCAGGCTCATGGGGGATGCTGAGCTGGTGGAGGGCCTATTCAAATAATCATTTTTTTCTCTTGCAGTCATTTTTTATACACACACACACGCACGCACGCACGCACACACACACACACACACACACACACACACACACACACACACACACACACACACACAATTTGGAAATGATAGCTGTTGGAGGAAAACGGAGTACCCGGAGGAAAGCCAATAATCACAGGGAGAACATGCAAACTCCATGCACACAGTAAACCTGTCATATTTACTGAATTTTTTTTTCCTGTGATGTGTAAGCAGACGAGGATTAATGCACAAGAAGGTATAGGCCGCTGCCTAGGGGCCAAATGTGTGCTAGGGCCCTGGATTGGCTAGACCTTTTACTATGATTTAAATGACCTTCACTATTGGATAATGAGAAACATTGTTTAAAATTAAGCAGGTGATTGCGTATCTGTGGCCAGGTTTATAAGGTCAATTTAGCTTTGATACAATACATCATTGCTGTGTCCTATGATATGATATGATATATGATATACGATACGCTACGATAACCAAAGCGTATCTCATACTTTAAAACCACCTCACTCAGATAAGGATTCGGAGACAGCGTGAGCGCCTTTGGTCTGTGAAATATTTTCAGCTACTGTATTACACATGGCACTAAATTAGAATGTAAGCAAGAAACATCTTAGATTGTTCAGTCATTGGAGGGAAACTGAATCTTGTTTTTTATCAGAACTTTAAACATTAGTCATGGTAATACAGGCGGAAATACCAGCTTTGAATCCAGATACATTGATAAGGATGCCCCAACCCTTTTTTTTTTCACCACTAATTTTTTGTCAAAAAATGAAAGGCAGAATAAACTATCGGATACTTTTCAGGCTTTCCACTAGCATATAGTGAGCATGTGTCAATGACAAAATACAATTCTAACCTTACAGTGAGCAATGCTCAAACGTCTTATAACCTCTTATCTTATTATGGTTTTTAGCATCTTGCCAATTCTTTTTCTCCAGCGAAAAAAAATAATCAACTTGAAAAAAAAAAAAATCCAAAACATAAATCAATAGAATGTAGAGTAACAGCAACGAGAAAGATAAAGATATTTTTTAGAGTAATACATGAAATGCATGAAAAAAATTATAATTTTTTCACGATGCTAAAATCAATAAATTATCAGTGACAGCAAAATGAGATAACTCAATTTTTGCTTTTATGAGAAAAACAAGGTTTTCAAAAGCGGCAAGAGGTGTTGCAAAATGATAAAATTGTTTTCTATATTTTCTTTGAGTCACAAGGGTGCTAAAAAGTAAAAATGCCAAAATATTTAGCCAGAATTGTTTGAGTTATATAAATGTGAGTTTTGTGTGAACTCCATCTCCCACAGTTTTGTCACGATGGATAAATCAGCGTGCAGTGGTTATTTCAGTATGCACATTAATATCAATGTGTTGATTGAGTTTTAATAAAAAAAAAACACAACATCATCAGCCTCCTCCTCTGGCAGTTCAGCACATGTGGACAGCTTCCTATCATAGAATATGCCACATACTGTACGCATAATGTCTGTTTGTGCATTGAATGAATGGGTGTCTGTTTGACATTTAAGAAATAGTGAAAAGAGCGAATGCATCGACACACAGAGCACGCATCTCATGCAGACTCATCACTTGTAGGACGGTACTGTAAGCCACTCATACCTGTAATTTATTAATCCTAGAGTGATTGCAATGGCAGTAACACAGTCTAACCATTTAACATTCTCCAAAAACCCTGTGAACACATTTAAACCGATGTGTTGAACAGGAAGAATTTTTACTTCGGTCATAAAGAGAAGCAAGGTGATTGGTTTGTCACAATGCAGCTTTCTGTGCTGAAAACATGGAAGCTTCTAAATGAAGTGTGTATAATGGTTTTCATATTAATTTTTTTGTTTTAGACAACATTACTGCACATGTTTGCAAAAACGAGTCCAAAAATGGAAATGATAAAAGTCTGTATATAGTGTTTTTTCTGTGTTATTGTGCTATTGTAGTCCATAATGTATAAATAGGTTTTTGTTTTTCTAGTGGTATAATCTTTTTGTTGCAGTCGGTGGCCTCCAGAATATAGTGGGTGGGTGGCCTGTCCTCCATAGTGCAGACTTGGCCCAGGTGCATAAAGCGTGCTATAGGAACAGAGAGAATTTACTGACTGACATGAAACAGACATCGAATCTGACACACGAGATTCGGCTAACACGAATGTATGAAAATGATGGAGGACATAGCAACTGAGATTTCTCGCTTCCTCTAGGATAAAGAGTGTTATGTTCTTACTTCTTTGCTTACCCGGTATTTAGCGTCTCCTTAGGTTTTCGTGTGTTCTCTTAACCCCTTTGTCTAAACTGACAGGTGATGGCTGTGAGGGAGGCAAAATATTTCTTTCAGTTACCATGAGACGCTTGTGATGTCAGTTTCATGAAGAGGATGTGCTTCGAGAGTGACATGACTCTAAAATTAAACCAATAATCCCTTCTCAGTCCAAGCCGTCATGCAGGTGTTGATATCCTGCTTTGCTGACAGCACGAAGGAATGGAGCGCTGTTAGCTCAACTCCTTGGTATGGAACTGTTCCAATATGAGAATAGCCTTCCATCTTCCACAAAGAACTTCCTAAGCAGAGGATTCCGTAGTAAATGAGAAATCGGCCATACACATTCATCGGCTGTGCTCTCCCAGGACTGTGTAATAAGTATAACAGCTTAACTTTGTTTTTTGGACCGATGCCTTTGTATCACACACACATCTGCACTATACAGTATGTTACCAACCATGCACCCTGAGAAAGAGAGAGAGAAAGAGAGAGAGAGAGAGAGAGAGAGAGAGAGCACACGGGAATGCGCTCATGCTTGCTGCACCATCTTTGCTTGTAGGGCTGTCAGAGCAGGCCCAGGGGTTAGGCTCTGTGTGCATTAATGTGTGTGCGAGTGTGTTTGTGTGCATGCATGCACGTGTGTGTAACTACCCATGAAACATATAATTGAGGTGAGAAATGCTCTCCCATGCTCTCATGAAAATGATCGCACTAATGATAACCCACCATGAGCTATGACATCGAAAAAGGAAAAAGGCTCATCTTTATTTTGTTTCAAGTGCTCTCCAAAATGATTGAAGTGTCACTGCCAAAAAATTCAAAGCACGGGATTTGTCCTCCATCGCTCTGAAGTAAGGGTTGAAATTAGGTGGAATGAACTCTTGGACTCAGAGACAGAATAGGTCCGGGAAAAAAAAGAAAAAAAAAAGAGAGAGATCCGAAATTCACAGATGTGGGTAATGATCGGAATGCTTTGATTATGTTGAATATAATTGGTTCTTACTGCAGAACAGCAATTCTTTTTAGTTTTGTGTAAATTATAAAGCGCAAAAGAGTGAAGCAACACCCCATAAGATGATCTCATTTTTGGTACAGATGAGACAAAATTGTCTTGATCTTTTGTCCTTCCATCATAATGTCTTTTTTTTTTTTTGGTCTTTGTTTCTCCAAATGATCGAAATTCTGTCATTCCCATCACATCTGCTGATCCCATTCAGCACTCCTCTGTCTCCTACCTATTTATGAAAAAGTCAGGACTGTTCGCGCTTCTTAATCCCCCAGGCTTTCATTGTTCCTGGGAAGTGCACTGTCACCATAGAAATCGCCAAAGAGAAACAGCAAAACAAAACAAGAACGGCATTATGATAACCGAAGGGGGAGGGCAGGAAAAAAGTGCATGGAAAAAAAAAAAAAGAAAAAAAAGAAGAAAGGGAAAGAAACAATTGTGAAAATCTCCAAAAGTCAAAGAACCTGTAAGCGGGAATAATAATAATAATAATAAAAAAATCTAAGGGAAGAAAAGAAAGTGTCGGCATGGAGCATGTGACGCATTGGCGGAGTGGACATTGCCTGCTAAAGCGAATGGGCCTCGTGGGCTCTTTATATCTGACGCTCGACTACAATTTGGAGCGCAAACAGAGTGATCGCACATTTCGAACCTGTGCCAGGACTGACAGGCTGGTTGAGGAACGGCGTAGGAGTGGATTGAAGGTCACCATCTACCCAGATGAGCTCCAGTGATACTTGATGTCTTTGTAGCCCATGCAGGGGGCCAAATGGAGCCAGGTTTAATTGCTGTAATGCTTTCTTTTCCACTTGTCTTGATTCTGATATCTGATCCACCTCTTATACTGACCATTAAACTGAGAAGTAAACATTTGGAAATTTTTCCATTTCCAATAAATTGTGGCTGTAGAATCGAACTAATCAAAACCAGAAAAAACAGGAAAAAAAAGCTTCAGCAACCCCCCCAGAAATGCTATATTTACTTTTGTGACATGCAATATCTGTTGAACTGTTATCGAATGTTGTGTACTTACTGTGTATAGAGCCTTACATAACAAATGTACAGTATTTTATGTCGGTCTGCACTTTGATAGCCACAAGCAGCCGGAAACAAATTCCTTGTGCGTGTAAACATACTTGGTGAATAAAACCCAATTCTGATTCTAATTTAACTGTCAATCTAAATGCACATCAGTCTGGGACAGAGGTTGTCGAACACAACCAGTGTGTTTCCCGATCAAAGAGGGTTCCAAAATAAAGTCCCTTTTTCTCGTAGGCCTCATTTTTTTGAGACCTATAAGAAGTCTTTTTTCACAAGCCCCTTTCATTTAGCCTGTTCAAGGAGGGCATAATTGTGGCTTTTTAAGCCCCACGATTCTGTGTCAAAGGCACTAAGATCAAAACAGGGAGCTCATCGTTGCTGCTCCTGTGGCAGTGGAGCTAGTCACACAGGTGTAATGAGATCTGAGTTAAAAGGAAAGCTGGAATCTCATTTATTTTTGAGATGTGTAATTTGACTGAAAAGAAGACCTATTATGCAAAATTCACTTTTTAGTTATTTTTAGTCAGTCAGATGGGTCCCCGGTGTATGTACTGTACAAACGAAAAATGTGAGATAAGAACATTCCATGATTTTCCATTTTGGGATTTTCCTTTTTTCCATTTTTGTATTAGATGTAGAATAGTGATTAGACTCCCCCCCCTCCTACTGTAACCTCATAGAAGAGGAGCCTCTTGTTGCTTCTTGCTCTTGTTCCTATTGGGCGTGGCTCATCAGTAGCTCATTTACTGTATATAGACACTGAAACAGCGTACTTGAAGGAGTAGTGATATGAAGGGAGTCTGAAATAAATATAAAATTGCATTATCTGCGGAATTATTCAGCTGGTGTATTAACACACACATTGCAGGACATCTATGGGGTTATGCTAACTTGTTAAAAAAAAAAGTAAGATTCAGCTGGTGAAGTCATAGGAACTCTCCCTTCAAGGTGACAACTACAACCAGGGAGGGTGAAAACAATCATGTTCTTTCGCCATGACACTTAACTGCAACTGAGTTCGTCTTTTCAAACTGCTGCTCACGCAACATTGTAACAAAGTTGGAGGAAATCTCTATCCTCCCCTTGGTTTGATTGGCTAGGGTCACTATGCTTTGTGTAAGCGTGTGGATATGCCACCCCATTCATCCCCCTCCACCACCCTGAGAAGAATGGCTCTCTACTCTACATCACCTGGAAATCCAATTCATACTCGTCATATGATAGAGCAAATGCGTTTCTGTTGTACGACTTGGGAACAAAATATGTGAATGCAGTGACATGCAGGGTATTTCTGATGCATATAGTATACACCACAATATAATATATGGTCCTACATGGGATATGTCAATCACTCACTCGTTGTCTATACCATTTTTAACCTGTATTCCGGGTCACGGGGGGCCTGGAGCCTATCCCAGGAGGCTGAGGGCATGAGGCAGGATAAACCCTAGACAGGGTGCCAATCCATCGCAGGGCACACACACATATACTGTACACTCACTCACTCATTCACAAGCTACAGGCAATTTGAGAACGCCAATCAGCATAATCTGCATGGGATTTTGACCAATATCTAAAGATGAAGCATATCTTCATTGCAAGTGGAACAATATAGTTAATTTACAATGCCATGGGATGTGAGTAGTGCAGTGCAGTGCAGTGCAGCGAGCAGTTTTGCTGCCTCATAGCTCACAGTTCTCCAGTTTGAGCTGAAAACAAGCCCGTACAGAAACTGGGTATGTCCGAAGATATGAATGTACTCGAGGTATATGAGCGTATGTAGCATTCCATTCAGAATGTATTCTTCCTGAGCCCACTGCAACACTGACCAGATTAAAGTGTACACAATAAATTATATAAAGTGATCAAAAGTGATCACTAGATCACATTAGATTACACATTAGATCACATTTTGTTTGTTTTTTTTGCGTGCATGTTGTCACGAGAGAAAACAGAGATACAGCGAGAGAGAACATAGTTTCCAAGCCTGATGTTTTTTCCCCCCCTTATGTTCTGTATTGAGCTTTAAAACAGAGATGGGTGTGAAGTTTGTACTGTAGTTAATCGTAACATATAGTAATATACATTAAATACTCCAGCCAACGAATCCCTGTAGTGTACGTTTGTAATGAAAACCGCAGCAATAACTCTTCAAATGGAGAAATGCTGGTCGGTTAAACACTGGGCCGGTGTTAAAAGCATGGCTGCACTTTATTGCAAGTGAGCTTTCAAAAGGGATTAGCTGGTGGCTGAACTTGTGGTGAACAAAAAAACCACAACTATAACAACGCCATATTACTTTTTTTCTCTGTAAAACCATCAGTGGAAATAATGCTGTCCCATATGTTAAAGAGATTTCAGGGCAAAAAATAGTTTCATAATATTTCTGCCAAGCATGGAAAACAGGTGTGTTAGCAGCTTGGATTCATAAGCTGGAGTTTTGACTGTCAGAGTATGAGAGTAGTCTAGCACTTTCTGTGGTCTGTAGCCTCTGTGGGGAACATAAAGTTGAAGCAAGCGGACTTAAGAAAAGACTTGTTCGCTCTCTCTCTCTCTCTCTCATCTAGCCCGTGTTCAAAATATGGATTTATAGCAATCTGCATTATAATGGAGCAGCTGGGGCTTCCTGTAAAATTCAATCAAAGGCCTTGCCTTTTCATTTCCCTGAATTTCATATAGAAAGAGGCCAAGATTACGCACGGATATGTATGGCATTGTAATAGAGGGGAGAAATCATACTGCAGTTAAAAGACTTAAGGGCTTTAGAATGGAGGTCAGCTCCTATAGTGCTTGGCTGCTCTGACACAACACACTACATGTTGTGGCATCTAAACCATCACTGCCATATGGTTTCTGGAGCATTTGCCTCACCTGAGCGTTTTATGGTTTCTCAATCAAACACCTAGTAATACACTATAAGCAATTTGGTCACCAAACAGGCTACAATGCATGTGTTTGGACTGTTAAGGAAATCAGAGTTAATTCGAACCCCCAACCCTAGGGTTAGGCGATAGTGCCATTCACCCAGTCTCTCCTCCCTTCCTTTTTCCCTCTCTTCCTCCATATTTCTTTTTTTTTCTCTTTCATATCCTGCATGAGATGTGCTAATTGAACAGAATTCCATTGGTTTACATTATAAAAGAAGGTACAAGCATAAAAGATACAAACAAGGTTGTCTCCTTGACACAAAGTACAGTAACGGTTTGTCTTTTTGCTCCAGTGTTTATATGGTGATTAAAAACAAGCAGTTTCCATTGCGATAAAAATAGGCTCTATGGACCCATGTTCTAGGTTTCTCCACATACAGTACATAGGGGTGTGTGTGGGCGTGTGTGTGGCGCTCCACCCGTGCTCAATGATAACCCCCAAAAGTATAAAATGGATCTCACAGGAGTCAGGCCTTCATACTGCTTCGAACTCCATTACTAGCAATCCAGGAAACAGCTGTACTGCAGGCCTTGTGCTGAAGAAGAAGAAGAAGAAAAAAGTTGGACGTCCGTTTAGCAATGTTTTCTTGCTTTTCTCTCCCATTTTTATCAGAAATATAGAAATACCCACCCAGTTCTGTCATGTGTGATTGGTTCTCCTCCAAGTATGACATGCTACAACTCATCTGGTTCTAGTTAGGGTGGAGCACCCAGTGGAGATGAAATGAACACAAATGCCATTACAGAATCGATAAAGCCATTTTAGCCTGTTCGGACATACATGGGAGGCAGAAACGGGTGCTTGTTATTCAAAGTCATCTCCAGAAACCAGCATACAGCAAGTGCAATTTCATGTAAACCCTTTAGCCTTCTACCCAGAACTTTCACTCTAACCTTTCACAAAGTTCCCCATTAGTTATCGCTATATAAAGACACACTTTAATACAATCATCTTTTCCACTAGGATGCTATAATGGGCTTCTTCTGGGAATTTTTTGGAAAAGATTTTGGAAAATATTGTGTCCAGAGCTTATACTGGACATGCAAGAACCTGATTAAAATGAGTATAATAAGTATGAATTATTAGTTAATTCTTGCCTTGCTGATGTAAAGGGTTGATGAATCTTATTCAGCGAAGTTCTGTAAAAGTGAGCACTGATTTTACCGTATAGCATGATGTCAGAATGAATGTGAAATCAGGTAGAAAATTGAGCCATCTTCTATTTCCATCCACCACGAGGGCGCTTTCAATCAGACCTAAAAAAAAAATTGCTCATTTCCCTGTCATTAGCAAAATCTTCACTTTGTCTCCTTGTGACCTCACATGTGAAAGCTATAAAAGACCCACACTATGTCACACTTGTCCGCTTGCCTATTATCTTCTTGGTGAAGAGTTGAGGAAATGTATTCAGGATGATGAGGATAGTGCACTTGTTCTTGATTTAAAAAAAAAGAAGAAAAGATTTTGCTGCTGCAATTGTTAAAGACATTATTGTGCACCATTAATGATGGCATGCCACTAATTACTATTTCACTAATGCGAAGTTTTAATACTTGACTATGTTACTGAACAAAACATAGCCTGTTCTTTAGGCTTATATGTAGTAGTGTGGATGCTGCAAACACAATGAATTGATCTTAATCTTATGAACTTTGTATCTTAGGAAATGTATTTCAGCCAGAATAGGGTTATTTGTTCTGTAATTATTTCTTCATGAACAACATTCACTCAGACTGGAGCATAAGACAGCAGCAGAATTAAACCAGGAACACTGAAGTAGCAGACTGGATCCTCGAACCGTGGGATCCTCGCTTGGCAAAACCTTGGACTATACAGGACATTCCCTTCATTAGCTGATAAAGCTTTGTATATAAGACTGCAATACATACAGACAGATTATAGAAGGTCGGATATGCTTGCTTTTTAAGCATAAGGTACAGCGAAGACTGTACGTTGTTTCACTAGTAGTGTGGTAATCTTGCTACTGGTACTTAGGGAAATAATGCCCACAGCAAAAGATGCAATAGGCCCAGAGATATTACAGACATAACTTCATGCTATTTGAGTCATTGCAAACAGGGTGCTATAAATCAAGTGGCTGTGACACAGATGAAGTCACAAGTCAAATTACATTGTCTTAAGCATGGCAAGAGCATGCTGCATCAGATGCCATTGGCACTGGGACAAGTCTTTTGTGCACAGGTCCAGGAAAATTTAAGTGATCACATTCCTCTGTCTGAGATGAGAGCAAAAAATTTGACACAACAGATTTCCCTTATGTCACTGTCTGAATTGGCACTTTATTCCCATGCAGGCAGGCCTCAAAACGTCGGTGATGCAGTGGCTACATGGAAAGCGGAGGGGGCTAGATTAGTTCTGCCACAGCACTCTTGAACACAAAGGCAGTTTGGGTTTGGGCCAAATCAGGGTTTGATCAAGTCTCTGAATCATGACTTACCTAAACTTTCAGAGAATCTTGGCATCAGAAGGGTTGTGTGTATGATCCCAGAGCCACCATACCGCAGTGAAGTACAGAGATAGGAACATCATGATATAGTTCTGTAGTATCTCTGCAAATTGTACTCAGGCATTACATACCATTGAAGAAACCATGAATGGAATGATGTACCAGGATATACTGTATGAGAGGATCATTTAATCTCATTTCAACAAGACAAGAACCCCAAACATACGGTCAGAATGACTCAAGAATGCCTTGCATGGTCTAGCCAGATCCTTGACTTGAACCATACTGGAACGGTATGGAGGATCCGTAAAGGTGTTGAAGCCTTAGAACCTTGAGGAATTTGAGTCGCCAAATGGGAACTTGTAAAATATAAACCATAATATTACAAAAATCTAAATACCTGATGTTGCCAAGAAATGTTTTTCACCCTAGTTTTAATAATGCAAATTTGCATGAATACATGCTTTTTAATTACTTTTTTTTTCTTTTTAAAACATAATCTTTTTTTATTGGTTTATGCTGATGAATACATCCCTTTTTTATGTCCAATATTGTTTAGCATAGGCAGTAGGCAGCTCTGACTCCACAATACGTTTTTATTTTTTATTTTATTTACAAGACATCTGGGTGTATGCCGTGGCACAAGAACATTGGCAGCGGATCCTTTGGGTGCTGTAAGTTGCGGTGTCGGGCATCCACAAATTGGACTTGTTTGCCCGGTGCTCGATCAGATTATAATCTGAGGAGATTGGAGGCGGACCTTGGACTCTTTGCCTGCTGTGCCCAACGTGTGGTAGGTTTTAGTGCACTGGGTGTTCTCGTGCCTTTCTCTCATAGCCAGCAATGACTTTTTTAGTGAGTTGTGCTATATTAGCTTTTCTGTGGAATCAGACCATTTGCTTCCCACAGGCAAAAAAATGAGCCTTGGAATGAATAATAATAATAATAATAATAATAATAATAATAATAATAATAATAATAATAAATGAACCTGTCATACAATTGATAATCAATTTTAATGTGTTAATGTTGCATGATGTTAATGTTCTGGCTGATCTGTGTATACACTGGGAGGGTTTTAAATACAGATTTCTCCAATGTTTAAAGAAAATTATTGCATAGACAAACTTAAATACAGGCAAGGTTGAGGCTTTTTCCAATAAATGCTATTTGATGCACACTATCGCTACCACCTGGGTGTCACTAAGAGGTGTGTAACTTGTGGAAATTTGTCAAATGGTGCCGAAGTTCAATTTAGAAACCCCAATTAGCCTACTCTGCATGCCTTTGGACTGTGGGAGGAGACCGGAACACCCAGAGGAAAGCCACCAAACAAGGGGAGAAGATGCAAACTCCATACACACAAACCTGAAGGTGGGATTTAAACACTCAACCCACAGTGCTAACCACTACATCACTGTGCTAAAAGATCTAATACAGATTTTATTTCAAATAAATTGGAATCAAACTTTGCATGAATTTTGCATGAACTAACTAAAACAGTTAATAATAGTTAATAATAGTTACCACGACCACTCTGTATTTTTAGCTGCATCCTTAATAAAATAACAAGAACCCTTAAATTTCACATTTTGCACTCATGTGCTGTATACAAACAGTCATTAGATACATAAACAGCAGTGATTTTATTATCTCTAACAATACTTCTTGCAGTACTAAAATGTATTTCCATCAGGTATGCATAACTACTGACCTCAACGCTTTGCATATCTGATATTTTAGAAAGGATGCTGTTTTAAGTTGTCACACTACAGTATGTTTTGTCAGATACATTTCCATTTGAATCTGGGATTGTGTTATCAGATTTAGAGGGATCATGCTCTGACCTTTTTCCCGGCCTGGTATCTATGCACACCTTTTTTACATACTGTCATCTTCTTTCACTGGATCATTCAGCTTCCTCGTTGGACAAGCCTTTATCCATGTGCTCATTATAAACAAGCTCATGTTAAAACATTGTTGGAATAGCCAACATTTTCCTTGCATCCCCTCTGATTACATACAAAAGGAGGTAATAAGGCATCAAACTTGTTTTTCAGTCCTTCCAAGTAAATGTTCAAATGCAAGATTCATTCGAGTCAGCCTTTGATGCCAGCAGTGAACAATCATTCTAATTGGGCGTGACTATGCTGATGAAAACGTTTGAGAACAGGCCGAAAAAACATGGATTGGAAAATTGAATCAATATCATTAATCACCCACAGAACTCTCATGATAATTAGTTCTGCCTTATAGTAGGAGCCAAAAGGACAAGTGCATGATAGCCTCAGCTTTCCATGTACCAAGTTCAGCAGGAGAACACCTCTTCGCTGATTCTCACCACACAGTCAGTCTGCAAATAACATTAAGAGAGTTGCTATAAAATCAGCCATACTAAAGGGACTCGGGTCAACCTAACTCGGAAGGATAAGAGAAAGTGAGATTTAACTGTGCTCATGGGTGTGCTCCTTGAATGAGTGTCTTTCCTGCTCCACTTTGTTACAAACATGACACAACATTGACTTTGGAAAGCAGATGATATGGAGGTTTATCAGATCCCAAACAGGCGTAGTCATCCTTCCTTTTGGTGTTATTTGAGCAAGCTTTCAGTACTTTTCAGTAGACTCACTCTTTTTGTGCTGTCATGGATCGGGGGGTGTCTCTAAATTGTTATTCTAGTGGTTTCGATGAATTATAGCACCTTTGAATTTCATTTGGGCCACGGTTATTGACCCCAAGACTCTTAATTATATTGCATCATTACAGATCATTATTACAAAAACAAGTCTCTTTCACACAGAAGCATTTCAACTCTATTCTATCAGCAAGCCAACACTTACTCAGTTACAGTGAGGGGTAAAGCTAGCCATTACATAGGCAGAGCATAGGAGAACCTTTTTTCCTTTTCTTTAAACACGACAGATTTAAAGTGAGGCGGTAGAAGCCTGAACATAAAAGGCCTTTAACAAGCAGCATGTGATTTTATGAGAGAACGAATGAGGCTTGCCCGAAGTGACATGGCAGCCTGGTGAACTTGTGCCCATCTGAATCGATCTCTGAACACTGTGCCAGACGAGGAGGTGACTGTGACTGGCAAGTTAATCAGTGAGACAACAGCAAGGAACTGCGGTCCTAATCATTGAAACTTTTATCAGGCCCTTATGAGACACAAGCCATTTTTTTCTCTCTCTTTAATAATTCTGTCTGGAAACTTTAAAGGGACTTGTAAAATGGGAGAGGCTGAGAAATTTTAAAGAAACTACCTCAACTGGAAAGTTCTTATGCAAATGCAGCACGGGCAGCTGTGCAGGGCCCAGAGTCTGCGCTGTCTGCTTTGGCCGAGGGCGTTTGCACAGGATCGCACCGTGCCTTGCCATCTTTGAAGCCGGTTGCTTATGTGCTATTTTTCTTGGCCATGACTTCTGTGTGGAAAATACAGTAGAACAAAGTTCTGGTCACAGCTAAAGCTTGTGTTATTGTATTTAAAGCACACTATTTACACATGCCACTGGCACACTCATTCTCTCTAATCTGCAACTCAATACACAAATTTAGCGTTAGGTTAAAAGGATCCACTTATGCTTAAGTAGAGATATCACTGCGTAAATAAAATCTGCACCTTCACCTGTAGGTATAAACAATACTTTGTCTGCCCTTTATCAAAGGATTAAATTAATCCCAGAACTAATCCCATATCTGTTGTCATAATGAAAGTTACACTGCTATCTAAACTATCTATATTTTCATAAAGATAAATTAACCAGTACGTCAAACACAACGTTTAATGTCATATCGTGTCTAAAATGTCATGTCACAATATTGACGTTGCTCTACAATTAATCACGATCATGTGGCCCAACCTTGCATAGTGATATGCTGGAGAATCTCAAATACAGTGTATAATAAATATAGATGCTGTATAGATGAACACACTGTTTGACATTTGGTCATGGTGAACAGTTTTGAAGGGAATCATTTTAACTAATCATAGTATTTAGTAAGTTTGTCTTCACCCTAGAGCCAACTTTACGTCATAAATAGTTACAAATTACAGAGAAGTACTCGCTTTATCATGGGGGAGATCATGAGATTGAATGATGATGACATTCGTAGGTTAGATCTTGCTACAGAGCCAGAAACCACAAATTGCCAGAGGTCAAGCTGGACCTGATCCAACTCTACCTACTGTATAAACCTGACCTGTGAGGTGCATTACAACATGGAATAACACTCTTTTCAACAGCATGAAACACACTGATCTGTCACCACCCCCAGACATTTGTAGGTAAGAATCAGCTGCTAATCAAATGGGGTCAAAATATGGTAAAGCAATTCGGTCCTTGGTGATTACAGTTAAGCATGATATGGTCGTAATAGGTGACAGGGAGCAGGAATGTCTTCTGAAATTGGGATTTATATTGGCCAGTAGTAAGACGTACATCCAGCTAGGTTACTTTCAGACTGCAATATGATTCTGTAATTAGCCTTTGCACTGTTGTCATTAATCAGCTAATGAGATACAAACAGTCTGAGAACAGATGTTGTGTCATACTGTGTACTATCCTAAACCTCATGCTGAAAGATTAGTCTGTCTGAAATGGTAGGCGCGTAGTAACTGGATGCCATACTACATCACGTTGAAATCACAGTATGTAAACACTGCACACTATTCTAAACTGTAATTAGAGCAAATGAAAGGGGTCTGGCTTTCGAGACGATCTATGACCTTTGAGAAGATGCAGGGACCTTGTAATAAGGCATCAGAAGCCGCTGGCGTAATCTGATCCTGTGAGCAAGGCAGTTCGTCCGGGGGTAATAAAATAATAAGTGAAACAAATACTGCTGTGCTGAGGTATGCTATTATTACTGACAAAATGTTCATCATCAAAAGATCAAGGTAGTCGTAGGCTGGGCTAGCTGGGAAGCTGTACTAATTCCTAGGGTTAAAGTGGAATGTAAGGTTAATGGAGAAGGACTCTCTCTCGCATGGCATTTGTTCATCCTTGGATGAAAGAGCAAATCCAGAGTCAGGATCAGATCACAGACACCAAGTACAGAAAGGTTTACATGATCACATACACTCACACACCCCTCAACACCTTGAGGGCAATTTAGAGTCACCAATACACCCACTTGATGTTTTTGGCCAGTGCAAAAGCATGCCGCCAGCACACAAACTGTATCCTGAGCTGGGCATTGTACCCAAAATCCAAGAGCTGTGAGGTAGCTGCTGCACCGCTTTGCTGCCTACACTGTAAGACAATCCAACGGACCAAAACCATGACCAAACGGACCAAAACCACCAACCACAAAATACACATAGGATAGGCTTAGGGACATAATTTATTTGTAAGGTTTTTACCTGATATTCCTGAGTAAATGTTTAAAAAAAGAGGGAAGTACTAATTTTCATTTTATGGCACAGATTGAAAAGCTTGGTTTGCCTGTGTGTACATATTAAGTGTTACGACCATTACACCATTTTTGAAGGGTGTGTGTGAGGTCAGCCATTGAATGCTTTGACTACCATCCGGCACTCCTGTGGCTACTACTGCGTCTGTCAAACTCGACAGAAAGCTAAACACCACAGCGTGGCCCATTTATTTTGCTAACCCAGCACACGAAAATACATTAACAGTCCAGGGAAGTGGCTTAAATGCCGAGGCAATCATTTTTTCTTGTGGTTTACAACTCTTTAGTGTGGCCACCCTTGGCTGGCTTTTCCCCCTCACAGCTTGCTGGCTGACAAGACTTGGATTGCCTGATTTTTGAGCTCGATATCCTCCTTCCATGCCCACTTCTTGCTAACAGTTCTGTGCCATGCTTGATTTGCACGGTGTCACGGTAGAGACTCGTCCGCTGCTTCCAACCACATCCCAATGCAAACTAGTGAAGAATGAAACAAGCAAGTTGTTACAGGCTTGCCATAAAAAACAAATCTTACTATATTGTAGTTACCACTGATAAGATCCATAGCCAGCTGTCAAGTAAAATGGAAACTTCGGCTGGCTGGAAAGTGCAACATAGAATTACTTCCTCTTTAAAATGTATGTACATAGGTTTAAAATATGCCCCTTATGTTTTGGCCCGGGGCTTTTAGTTAGGAACATTTAACTTTGGAGGGCATTTTTTTTGTGCTGGGTTCAAAAAGGGAGCAGACATAAATTGGTGTAAGCCATACTAGCATTTGACACATTTGCACATTCTTGCCCAGACTCTCTGAACGCTACATTAGCGTGAGCTCAGTCTTTCTCCTGGGTTGACTCAGTCTCTCTTTCCTCAAAACTGTTCTTCCAACAGACTGGAGAACAATATTGCGGTTTATAATTGAGACACTCTCTGTGTGACTGCTGGTTCACACACAGCAGAGCAATTCCCAAGAACAGCTTGAAACAGATTTCTCTTGAATTATGAGTGCTGTGTACTAAGCGCCTGGTAGAACATTCAGAAAAGTCTTCAGGTGCTCATTCCTCAGCCTTACCACACACATTTTCCATATATATATATATATATATATATATATATATATATATATATATATATATATATTATGGTGCTCCTGTATCTGTTCTATGCCATTCTCTTTTTTTTAATAAGGTTTTATTCAGAACCTGATCATCAAGCAGAGAACAGACCTGATGCACTTGAACAAAAATGCACCAGTCATAGGCCTGGCTTGGGAAGCAACTGCCCCTCATGACTTCAGTGCAATCCTTTATCCACAAATCCTTATCATTGCATCAGCTTAGTTGTATTATCAAGTGCTAATGAGTTTATTACACTTTACCTCACAATTCCCTACAGGAACTTTGTCAACTAACAGGCTCCAAGAATCACAAGCGTAAATGCCTTGACCTCTATGTAATATTAATCTACTTTGCTACTTTGTCTGTATTCATGTAATGACAGATTATGGTAAACGAAAAGACATTTATCATAGCCCATGCATTCTGGGTGTCCTTGTCTATAGACTCTCTTTGTACAGCAATATGTTGGAATGTGCTGTATCTTGGGAATAAGGGTGTGGACAAGTGTCAGTGATTCAGATGATCAGATGAGGCCCAGATGTGTTTTTTTCGTGGTTTAGAACTCTAGCCCAAGACATGGAGGGTTGCTGATTCAAGAGCCAGGTGGGTCACAGATGGTGTTCGAAATCCCCTCAGATCCTGCAGGTGTCAGAATTTACCAGACGTCTGCTCTGCTGCAGTTTTACCCTCTACTAGGCAAAGTATAAGGAAAAAGTAAATAGAAGGGCAAAACATGGAAAAAAAAAGTGTATTGATTGTCTACAAGCAACCGTTTCTATAGTGGTTTGGATATACAGTAGAAGGTTTTAAAGCTTTCAAAAAAAAAAAGTTCCTGATAACAGAACCTATTCACAAAGGTTATGCGTCAGGTCCTTATGCACATCCATGCCGCAACACCTGCTGAATGATGGTGCTCGGGTCACCTTGGAAACATCAACATTGTGCAAAAGAAGTGGTAAAGAAAAAACAGAAGCCAAACACAGGTAAAGCAGACTTGGTGAGCCTGGAGATCAGCAGACAATGAAATGCAAACAGTCCGTAAACCGCCAGCACGATGGGGTTTCCAGCTGTCTTTCCTTTGATTTCCAAGACACGACTAGACAGTGTTCTCACCAGCTTGGTTGAGCCATAGCTGCCATTGTTGCCTTGCTTCCATGTCATTCAACAGAGTGACATGTATTAGTGCTACCGACCGTATTTGTAGAAACTTGATCGGTGAGATCAGTGAGCACTGAAATCGCTTTAAAGGAGTGGATTCATCTTTTGTTCTTGCTGTTTCCAGGACTCATGATGGTTTATTTTTAGATATGGTTTTCCAGTTGGTGTTTTGGATTCCAGTGACTAGACTAACTTTAGACAAGGAGGCGTAATCTTCCATGTGTGAAAAGATTTCAATAAAGTGTGAAGGATGTTCTGTAATGTTTGTAGCGGTCCGATAAACACATGCTGAAGAAAAATGTTTAAGGTGACTGGATCTTGTATATTAACATTTCTGATTTGGTTAGGTCACTCAACAGCTGCATGAAGTGAACTGACATGATAAACTGTAAGAAAGTGGCATTCTCTTGTGAGATTTTGTATGAAAATAGTGTTAGACAGATTAGACGTTCACTGCTATATTACAGCACTGGTATTAAGCTTACAACTCATTTTAGTTTGGAAAAGCCTGAAAGTCTATGGGTCCAGAAGGTCCCAAATTCAGCCCAGTTTAATGATTTCCGTTTTGAAACCAGGTCAACAAAATTTCACCAAAGATCTACTCCAAGATCGCCTACAGCTCCAAGATCTATATATTTATCTTTGGTTAACTGTAGACAAAAAGAGCTTTTGCTGTGTTAATCAGAATTTCCAGTAATTCTACAAATACCAGCGTGTAAACGTAACCTCCGACTTCCACAGCGGTAATTTACTGCCTTTATTATCAGGGGCATTGCCTTATGTTGTGGCATGGGCGTCAAAGATTTCACTCACTCCACCCATGTAGTGGATTTATTTTCACACATGTTGGATGAGGTGTCTTTAATTTCTCCCCACCCGGCCATTGTTTATTCTGCTGTTAAGGATGAATATAAGCAGAAATGGGGTAGAAAGAAAGGCATCCCTTCTCTTTGGACCCTCAGCTCAAACTATACAATCTACAGTATATCTCATAGTCTGTATCTTTTATACCAAGCTCTGTGGAGATGGTTTCCTTTTTTTGTGCTGAGCACTACACAACACAAGCGCACTGTTAGTTATATAACCATTTGTATAATGCTACTTTTATATGATACTGAGATATTAACAAAATTCCCAATCTCATCAGAACAGAACACAATGCTAGGACTCATCTCACATGAGTTAATCCATTACGCCATTAAGTCTTTATGATAATTCTGCACAAATCCTGCAAGTGAACGTTACTTCGGCCTGTTTTATTTAAATTGGCCAGTCAGTAATTGGTGTTTTTTTTATTATTATTATTATTATTTTTTTATATCAAACCCCCTTAAAACAAGAAACCTTAATGAAAATAACTATAAATATAAACAATAGATTTTTTAATCACGTGCACAGCTCAGTGACTTAAGGGCCTTGGTGAATACAGAGTTTCCAAAATCTATTCCATCTTCAGTTTAAAAAGTGGCATGGATGATGAATTCTCCATCCAGACATTTGAGCATACGGGGAATGAAATGGGAACGCTATTATACTCTATCCAGTGTGATTTAAAAAACACTAGTCATGGACATAAACTCTTGCCAAGGCACCACGACAAGAGAGCCACTCGAGCAGACAGCTTGGAATATGGGAATGCAATAAAAAATAGACACACGTTCATGCATGCTGTTCTTCCTTCACTCATACACACAAACACTTACTGATTCATTCATATACATCAACCTGACCGATTTGCAGCCTCATACAGTATGTTGTGTATCATAGGCAATATGTCTCTTAAGAATCACAGGAACAGATTGAGGCTTCAACCCCTACCAAGTGTTCCATAAGATATGCTTTAACAACAGTATAGTGCTAGTGCGATGTGGAGGAAGATTTAAGATTGGAAGAAAATTTGCATCTGATGATAAAGGTTTAGCGCTAATCCTGTCCCTTTTACCTTTTTCTCCACAGAATTCATGACTTGTTCAATTTCCATTCAAGGGGCCCCTGCTGGATGTGGGATTTTTTTTTCCACTCGTACATGGTGTGATCACTCTCACTAAAAGATTTGCCTAGACATGTCTTCATGAGCTGTTTATGCTTAACTGGATAAATATTTTGATCGAGACTCAGTTACTATTATGATAGAAACAAGTGCTTCGTAGTAGAGCAAGGGTTGACAGGTTGATGGACAGGCCATCTTTCTTTCCTTTAACAGACAAAGTACCAAATATTCAGATGATTTATTAAGGAAAGTAACTTATGGATAGCTACGGAGATGGGAACTAGCCAGGTCTGACTGTCATTACCGTGTGACTGTAACTTATGTAATGATAAAGTGTCATTTTGTCTATATTCACTAATACATATTAGTCACATTTCCTATTTCTGGTAGACAACATCCTAAGGTTGCTGCAGTGTCTAGCATGGTTTTGTCATAAGTGGGGACTGAGGGGAAAAAAAATAAAGTACCGTGTGAACTAATGTCCTATGATGCTGTGAAAAAGTATTTGCCCCATCCTGATTTTTTTTGTCGCACTTAAATGATTCAGATCATTATACAAATTTTAATATTACACAAGTTTAAGACTACCCGAATAATGTAGTTTTTAAATGAAAAAAGCTGTCCAAACCTACCTGACCTTATATGAAAAAGTAATTGCCTCCGAACTTAATGACTGATTGTGCCATCCATGGTGGCAACAACTGCAATCAAGTGTCTGCGATACCTACAGTAGCACTGAGTCTTTCATATCCCTGTGGAGAAATTTCGGCCCACTCTTCTTTGCATAATTGATTGAATTCAGCGACATTGGAGGGTTTTTCGGCATGAACAGCCTGTTCATTTGCTTCAAGGATTAACCTTGTTTTTTCCAATTCAGACAACACACCATACTGTAGCAATGATTCATCCTGTCTTTGTGTAAGGCAGCAATAATACCGCAGATCTTTCACAGATGCTCTATCCTGGGGGCTCCGGATACCACTGGCTGACAATCAAATTCCTGGTTTCTAGAGGTGTGGAAATCCCAATCTGTGGTGAAGATGGCTAGCTGGGTGGTCAGCAAAAATAATATGGACATCAGACTTTTTTTTGCATATTTTTTATTACCTTGGGGATGCAAGTAGAAGATTCTGGTCTTCCCTTACCTCAGCAGCTAGCAGAATCCCTGCATCACTTGCGTATCAAAATTCGACTCTTGTTCCGTCATAGTGGAGCTCTTTCCGATTGTCACAAAAAATCCTAAATTCTAGCGTCTGTATTGTTCACTGATGAAAGACCTTAAACATGTTAAGGCTAACTACTTTGCTAAATGTTCACTGCCTCTAAGATTTAGTGGTTGTATACATCAATTCCAGCAAAACACCACATAACTTGATGTTTCCACCCCCTTGCTTCACAGTTAGGATGGTGTTTTTAGGATATTCTTCCAAAAGGCTGGTGGTCTGGCTTTTTATAAGGAATCCAGACCAACATCAGTGCATTTTTTAGATATTTCTCTATGGTTATGCATGAGCCTTAATCATAGCTTCTTTGTCTGCATTGCATGTATCACAGTTTTAATATATGAAATCACTGCCACATCTACAGTAAACCTATAGAGTTTAGGAAAACAATGCTCTTAATACAGGGAATGAATGATGATGAGAATACAAATCATATACCTATGCGGAATTTTGGACAAATATGCCGTAAAATGCTCCTATTGAAAGACCAATATACAAATTGATAGACATGGTTACATCCAGTACAGTTTTAGATATTTTTAGGATCTATTCCAATGTGCCCTGAAGCTGTTTTTGTGGCTGATGGTGCCTCCGTGGGTTTCTCTGGGGTTCTAAAACATGTGGGGTACCCTAAATACATTTAATTGCCAGTTGTATATGATTAGGTTCATGGTTGTATGTGCTTGTGCCTTGCAATGGGTTGGCACCTCATCCAGATTGTACCCTGTCTTGTGCCCCAAGTTCCCTGGGATAGTCTCCAGCCCCCCATCAAACCTACACAGGATAAGTGGTATAGACAGTAGATGAATGGTGCAATGGAAAATTGCTTTGCTACTTCTAATAAAGTCTCTGCACAATTTACCATTGGGCACTTGGAAATGCAGACCATAGTGCCGATTGAAAAAAGAGCTTATACAGTATTAGTAAATATGAATAATACAAATGACTTGCCATGAGTTTTGTTCAAATCTGCAGGGATGGGTTAGGTTTCAAAGGCTATGTAGGTCTAGACTACTGCATGCCCTAAACAAGATTTTAATTGGGGACCTCCAGATTAGAATGATAATTTACTCTACTGCTGTAACTCATTTCTTTTGGATTCTGGGTGATGGCCACTCCAGTATTTTTTGCTTTATTTCCTTCAAGTCATTTAGTTACAATTTTAGATGTATTCTTAGGATCACTGTCCAGCTTGAAGTTCCAGTTGTGACCAAATGACCAGTTTTCCCTAGATAGTCCATTTTACTCTTAAGGCCGTCTACTTGTTTTTGTGCTCCAGTCCCTTTTCCAGCAAAACACCACATAACTTGATGTTTCCACCCCCTTGCTTCACAGTTAGGATGGTGTTTTTAGGATATTCTTCCAAAAGGCTGGTGGTCTGGCTTTTTATGCCAGTCTTAGAAAAAGCGCTTCTTCATTGCATGACAGCCTTTCAGTCCACAGTGATGTAGGACTCTCTTAAGGTTGAGGTATATAAGGTACATATATTTCAACTGATGCCTGCAACTCCTTCACAAGTTCCTTTTTTGTTGTCTTTGAATACATTGGACATTACAGACCAAATCCATCTATTTATTGGAGTTAATTTGAGCATTTTTCTTGAATGATGCAATGTCCTTGTGGTCTAAGACTTTTAGATTTATTGTTCAGATGCTTGTGGTATCTCTGGTTGTTTGGAAATTGCTCATATGGAGGAACTAGACTTGTGAAGATCCATAATTATGCAACCTTTCCTGAGGTCTTGACTGAATTGTTGTGATTTGAATGATAGAAACTTACTGTTTCTATCAGTAAGCCCTTTGACACTGCCACTTAACTCCTAATTAATGGTCACTCAGAAGAGTTTATGTCATTGCCTCGGTTTCTTTTATACAGTTTAAAGAGACAATCAACTTGGTGTACTGTATGTAAACTATTGTGAATTAAAGCTGAAATAAATCTGCCTTTTCAACTTTTCAAATGAACTCTAATCTGAACAAAGCCCTAACTGACCTGCAACAATAAATATACTGTAGCATGAAATATGTGAACTATGAAATATGTAAAGTTATGAAAAAACGATTCTTTAGCATGAATTTATGTAAACTATTGACGTCAGCTGTACAGTTCTGTGTAACATTTTAAGGAACTTTAATGAATTAATGCAATATGCTCTGGATACAAATCCCTTTTTGCTTACTTACAAGTAACATCACATTTCTCAAATGGTTTTATCAAATGGTTCTATCCACACCGTATTATACAGTACACACTGGCTTTTCTAGAGAAAATTGAATAAAAATGCTGTGGCCTACACCAAGAAACAATCTTGAGATTGTAATTCACTGTCACATTCATGCTTCCACCTACTGTAATCATCTAACTCCCTTATCATTTTCATTCTAT
This sequence comes from Clarias magur, assembly GCA_013621035.1. Classification (NCBI taxonomy): domain Eukaryota; kingdom Metazoa; phylum Chordata; class Actinopteri; order Siluriformes; family Clariidae; genus Clarias; species Clarias magur. Next base: position 526,125 of record QNUK01000016.1, on the reverse strand, counting down.
GATAGGAAGCTTAGTTTGGTAATCTTACTCTATCACTTGTTTCTGCTTTTAGTAGAAAACATGAATTTATTCACTCATTTTCTATACCACTTATCCTGGACAGGAGCCTATTCAAGGAGACTCTGGCTACAAGGCTGGGTACATCCTGGACAGGGTGCCAATTCATTGCAGGGCACACATACACGCTGTGGGCAGTTTGTAAACGCCAATTAACCTAATCTGCATGTTTTTGGACTGCGGGGAAAACCTGGAGTGCAGCAAGCCCGAAGAGATCATGAAAACTCCACGCATACAGACTAACCCGAAATTCTAACCCTCAACCCTGGAGGTGTGAGGCCACAGTGCTCTCTCTCTCCCTGCTGCCATATATTATAATGCTTGGGTAAACCTATGCTGAATGCTATGGTTCTGATATTTTTAATGCCACTGCTCATTTAACGAGTGAAGAGTCTTATTTTTATCAGTAGATGTATAGCGACACCTATTGTTTGAAATGTGTAAAGCATAATTGATGGGTCAAAACATGCATGTTTTTATGAAGCTAGAAAATGTTGATAGTCTCAAAATCATATATTAAAATGTTATTTTAAAAATTATACATGGGGAATCAAGAATAATATAAGTTTTTATTATTATTATTTTTTTTTTTACAAAAAAAAACTTTGTAATTACTGTTTCCTTATTGTAAAAATATACATTTTAAAACTGGATATAACCATTATGACTTATAAGATTACATATAAATAAAAACGTGCTTATGAACAATTACTAAGTTTCTTTACACAATTAATACAATTTGCACTGTTGACAATTTGCCACACATAAAATTTGCACATCAAGGTTGAACTGCAGTTAACTTCATTTCACTTATTAGTTTACTTTTTAAAAACTTTTGATTTATATGCTTTATTTACATTATTTATATGTGTCTTGTAGCTTTTTGTTCTTTGCATTAGAACAAAGAACAAAGAGCTGACTACATGTAAGCTATAAAGAGTGTATTTACACATATCTACAACCTGTCTTTGTGTTACTGTCTCTATTGCTGCTGGATATCTGGAGTTTCCTTCAGGATCAATAAAGTATCTTTATTCAAGTATCTTTATAGTAATTTATTATATATATTTGACTGTATATCGTGTAGTAATTTATATGACCAGATATGTTTAGCTGAATGTTTACTGTCAAACGTTTCTTAAAAATAATAATAATAATAATAATAATAATAATAATAATAATAATAAGACGTATTATTGTTAGATAATGGTGAACTACCTACCTAGTAAATTAAAGCTTAGCTCTATTTACTTGTCACAGTCTCGATCAGCAGAGCGCAGAACTGCTTCCGGTCAGGCTGAGCAGTCAATCCCAGAGAACATGATATTCTCTGTATTGATTTGACTATGGCTCTGTCGAGAGGACTGAGATGCTGTCAGAGAATATTTTCTTGGATACCGGTTGTCATTATCTCAGCCGTGGTCCTGTGGTCTTATTACGCTTACGTTTTTGAGCTTTGTTTCTGTAAGTATCGTTGTTTTTGTCCTGTTTCTAATTTAGCGAGCTAACATCTGCTAGCCTGATATGACGGTACTGTAGCTTTGTTGACCTTTACAGTAAGGAAGTGATGTCTGACTTCGATCTAGTGATTTACCTAACTTAAATCAGTGAAGTTAAAAAACAATGCAAATTCTGTTTAGATTATATTTACTGTATGTTTATGGCATGTCATGCTGTGTAACAGTGGATTTGAGGTATAAACAAACAGTATCTCTGTCTTCTACACTATATGGACAAAAGAATTTAACCAAACCTGCCATGACACTGTATCCCAATACATATACACTTCAATATGGAGTTGGACCTCCTTTTAAAGCTATAACAGCTTTCACTCATCTTGGAAGGCTGTCCACAAGATTTTGGAGTGTTCTTTGGTGATTCCTGCCCATTCATTCTGTAGAGCGTTTATGGCACTTTTGTCGGATGAGAAAGTCTGGCGAGAAGAAGAATCTCTGTTCCAGTTATTCCCAAAGGTGCTCGGTGGGGTTGAGGTCAGGGGTCTGTGTGGGCCAGTCAAGTTCTTTCACACCGAACTCATCAAACCATGGCTTGCCTTGTGCACGCATGGCGCAGTCATGTTGGAAGAGAAAAGGGCCAAAACTGTTGCCACAAAGTTGGAAGGAATGCATTGTCTAAGATGTCTTGGTATACTGAAGCATTAAGATTGACCTATACTGGGGATATGGGGCCTGATTGAAACACCTGAAGATGGACAGTTTTGTCATTTTGCCATTTAAAGGACAGTTTTGTCATTTACTTTTGTCCATCTGGTGTAATTCGTCATCAAATACTGTATAGTTTCAAATTCAAATTCAAATTTATTTAGCAAAGCTTATGTTAATTAAACAAATGTTTATTTGTGTTGCAGTTACTCTCCAGAATTCATTGGAAAAGGGTAAGTCCAAGTAGTCAAGCTCTTCTGCATGATTCTTTCTGTCCATGTCTCATTTTGTGTTTGAGTTACTCCTGAATCAAGACGTTCTCACGGTTTTTGTTGGTCTTTCGGCTGCTCCCGTTGAGATGGACCAGGCGATCCAACAACTTGACACTAGTTTTATCGATGTGCTCTTGTTGTAATAACAGAATATGAACTGTGTTCCTCTGCAGCTGCTTACCTTTTGGTCTTCCACGTATGCTTTGTAATGTTCTGTTGGACCTACTGGAAGGCCATCTTCACTCCGGCCATCTCGCCGGACAAAAAGGTTAGCATCATAGATGTGCTTGGTTTTTTATTTGATTCCCTTGATACCCAGTGCTGTCAGTGTTCTGCGTTCATATACTTTTATGTATTTATTTTTTTCTGGCACCAGTTCCACCTCTCCTACAGGGATAAAGAGCGGTATGAGATGGAGGAAAGGCCGGATGTTCAGAAGCAGATTTTGATTGACATAGCTAACAAGCTCCCCATCTTCACTCGAGCTCAGTCAGGAGGTAGATGTCCTTATATCATCTTTTGTCAAAGCTTTGAACAGTTAAAAAGCTATAAAATGTGCATGTCTGTTTTAATAATACATTTATACCTTTCATCAAGAATATTGGATTAGATAAAGGGTTATTCATAGGTGTTTTTTTTTTTTTTTGCTCTTTTGACTAACCTGTGTATAACATTGCTGTATAATGGTGTGTTTCTATTAGTTATAGCAGTCTATACTATACTGTCTGCTGGCTTGTTTGGTGTTTAAAAAGGCATTAAATAAGTTCACAAATTTTTCAGACGCTGAATGATTTTCTTTCATTTGTGTGGTGTAGCTATCAGGTTCTGCGATTACTGTCAACTACTAAAGCCAGACCGCTGTCACCACTGTTCAGTCTGTGAAACGTAAGTTTCCCTTTCCGTCTTGCAACATTTGATCTTGATGACTGGAAAGATTATCCAGTCATTCGATGATCCAGTAATCGAGACTTGTGTGATAATTAGAAGGTGTTTGTCAGACACACACTCAAATTTACCAGAGCTGATATCTTGATTCTGATCTCGTTTACATTCACAGTATTTTCTTTTTCTTGCTATAGATGTGTCCTGAAAATGGATCATCACTGTCCATGGTGAGTTAAAGAACAGAGGAATACATTTGGGGTGTTATACAAGTAAATAACCCCAGGTGGAAAAGATGGGAAAATAAGTACACCCATGTAGAACCAAGTTTAGTACCAATAAGTTGATGAAAATGTGTGGTAGGGGTTTATCAGATTCTCACATTATTTTGGAGAATTTTTAACTTGCTGTGCTTTAGAACATTGCTTCATTTCTTTGATGATTGAGGTCATTTATATATGCACAACTTCCTTGTTCCCAACACAGCATCTAAAAGCCCAATTCTTCATCTATCCACCACCTCGCCTGATAAGGGGTGTTCGTGGTCACATACTGTGTTTAGTTTTTGAGCTGTGCATAATGACCAGATATATCCATCTTGGTATTATCACTCCTGAAAAGATTGTTTCCAACTTTTGGACAATCTAAAATATGCTTGATATTTTAATGACCCTTCCATTTACCCTTCCATTTACAACACATTTACATTTCTTTATATCTCTCATCATTTAACAGTCTGACCTTGGGCTAAATTGGCTGAGATGTCCATTCTTGGGAAGATTGGCTTGAAGGCTTTCCATTTGTAAAGAGTCCTTCCTACTATAGGACTATAGATGATGAATTTCAAATTGTTTAGAGATGGCCTTATAACCCCCCCCCCATCCCCAGGTGGATGGCTGCTTCTCTGAGGTCATGGCTGATGGTGACCAAACCACCACAGTTCTGCTTTTCCAGGAGTAGCCACATGTCTTGACAAATCATCACTAACCTTGTTGAAGTATGACTTCTTGTAATATTGTGCAAGAAAGACCTGACTGCTAATTACTCTCTTACTAATTGTGGAAGTAGGAAGAGAGTTCCTTTTTTCGCTTTACTTTTTGAGACAAAATGAGTACGTACTTGTTGTCGTCTTTAATTTTTTTTTTTGGTAAGAAAGTTTGATGAGGAACATACAACTGCGATATTGGCGCTGATTTCTAAAATTATAGTATTGAAGTACGGGCTACACACTTTTTCATACGGAACGGTTGTGTTTCAACTGGCTGATCATATAAACCAATACTATTGTGAAGATGCAAAATACATGAGTTTACCGCCACATCAACATGCTTTTGCCAGTTTGGGAATATTACCAAGACGTCAAATTTGCTATATGCAAAGTTGTTTTCTAAAGCAAAATCACTTGGGGGGAACATCTGCCAGAAGCTTTAATACAACAAACAGTTTTCACCGATTAAGAGCAATGCAATGCGTGAATAATTTGAGTATGCAAAGGCAGCAGCTAAATCTTGTAAATTGACCCTCACTCAACCACCTACTGTATAGCAGAAACGCTCGAAAAGCTTTCAGTGCAGTTTCGATTTGTTCTTCATTGACGCAACGTTGTTCAATGTGCTGCAAGTTATAACAAATGAGTATAGCAGGACAGTTTTTCGGTATTTGTAAGAGCCGTTTGATGCTAGTTATGGAATGCACAATTTTGCTCTTAGTCGAGCATAAAATAATAATGTTACATATGTTGCCTTCCAATAGATAAACACTTCGCAGCCTGTAACAGTAAAACATTTGTACTCATTTATATATTTTACATTATTTCATTTAGTGTAATATGAAGAAATGAGGGATGCCGTAAAACTTTTGCAAAGTACTGTATAAGAAAAAATGGGAGGCTAGTTAGGTGACGACTGTTTATAGCTGCTATTACTTAAGTCATAACAGGAACTAACTTGTTTTGCTGATATATCAAAATATTAAATATACTATAACGTATTAATTGTTGTCCTTTAATAAATGAGAAATTTGTTAGCTCTGGCAGAATGCTAGTACCGTATATAATCTGAATAAAATACTTCTAACTGGGATGTGCTGTTATTGGAAATCATCAGTTTTCGTGGTAGTGTTGATTCTGTTGGGTTTTGGGTTGCGTCACACCACCCCAGTGTTTATTATTTTTCTAAACTGCATACCTCTTCAGGTTTTATTAAATTTATGCTATGGATGCAATAAAGTTTAGTTTTGAAATGTTATGTATGATTTTCATATCTTACATTTTTAAAGGAAACCAAATACATTTTCAGCTTAAATAAATTGGCCCTGTCTGATTTTGTTCTTCAAACAGGGTGAACAACTGTGTCGGATTCTCAAACTACAAGTTCTTCCTCCTCTTCCTATCTTACTCCATGCTCTACTGTGTCTTCATTGCATCAACTGTGTTCCAGTATTTCCTCAAGTTCTGGGTGGTGAGTGTCATCATAACTTGCCTTCTAAAACAAATTGACCTTTGTCTCCAAATGTTTACTTGTTGGCCAAGTCAAATATGAAATGTGACGATGTTTAGTTCCCAAAACTGAATAATCAGGAACTGTTCCCTAGATTTTCAGTGTAGCAGCTCTGACAGTAATTCCTCTTCTAATTCAAGTCAAATGGTTTTATTAACAGACTTGTTCTAGTTATTAAAGCATGCTTTGAAATGTTTGTAATTGTTCATATGGTCCAACGCTCATTTATCACTTTTTTAAAAGAAGGCTTCAGTATCAGTGTAACTTTACACTGTACCTTATAGGGCACATAAAGAAAAGCCTTGTTACTTCTGAGAGGAAAAAGAGAAGCGGGTGAAGTCATTTGATACTTTTTGTAGCTGTTTTAGTGGTTACAGGAACTAAAGTCTTTGCTCAATAGCATCAAATGCAACTCCAGACTGATCGAAGTTAAATTTGTTGTTCTTTAATGAATAAAAACAAGGTGATAGTTGACAACCTCCTGCACTGGGATGTTTCCCACTACCCCGGGATTGATTGTTTTCCTGCATCAATGTGCATGGTTCTCTTTGCATATCATTCGTCCCTTTTTTTTCTCAGGTAAAAGATTGAATTTTACATTGCCCGTTTGTTTTTTTAGGGTGAGCTTCCAAACGGCCATGCTAAGTTCCATGTCCTTTTCCTTTTGTTTGTGGCCGTCATGTTCTTCGTGAGCCTCATGTTTCTCTTCGGCTACCATTGCTGGTTGGTGGCTAAGAACAGATCCACACTGGGTATGATGGCTCTGCTCTTTTATTTACTTATAGTAATGCTATATGCAGAAAGCACTACTGGTATTCAAAAACTTGTCTTCAGGTCTTTAATTTATATAAACTATAATAATAATTTTTTGCAAATACAATTTTGTGTTTCAATACCCTAAAAAATCATTATTGATGATAAAATATTTTTATTTGATAAATTTTTATGATAAAGGATTTTTTTTGATGTATTCAAATATATGACTGACTGTAATGTACTGAATTGACTGACTGACTAACTGTATGATTGTGTGTTTGATTGACTGACTAACTAAGTGACTGAAAGTATGACTGACTGAGGGACAGACTGACTGAGGGACAGACTGACTGAGGGACAGACTGACTGAGGGACTGAATGACTGACCTGAGAGATTGAATGACTGAACGCCTGAGAAACTGACTGAGAGACTGACTGACAGAATGAATGACCGACTGACATTCTGACTGACAGACTGAATGACCGACTGAGAGACTGAACGACTGAGAGAATGACTGAGAGACCGACTGAATGAATGACTGACCGACAGGATGACTCACTGACTGACTGAATGACAGACTGACTTAGACTGAATGACTAATTGACTGAATGATTGACTGACTGAATGATTGACTGACTGAATGATTGACTGACTGAATGATTGACTGACTGAATGATTGACTGACTAAATGATTGACTGACTGACTGAATGATTGACTGACTGACTGAATGATTGACAGACGGACTGAATGAATGACAGACTGACTGACTGAATGACAGACTGAATCACTGTATAACGTACTTACTGGCTGACTTCTTGTATACCTTATTACATTCTGGCACAAAGCAAGGTCCATGAACACACAGTTTGGAACTTTGTGCACTAGACCTCCTTGCTTGACATCAGATCCTCACCTTACTCATGCCTTTGAATCTAGTTGACACTTTCCAGGACATTAGTTGTTGCTAAAACTGGAATTGATGTTCAACCAGTACATAATCTTTTTCAGAGGCTTTCTCGGCTCCCGTGTTTCAAAACGGTCCTGACAAGAACGGCTTTAATGTTGGTTTCCGCAAGAACCTTCTACAGGTCTTTGGGGAAGACAAAAAGCTTTGGCTTTTCCCAGTCTTCACCAGGTTAGTAAACTCCAGTAACTCATTTAGTATTTTATGCATTCAAGGGTATTTAAATTGATGATGTAATTATTGTATCCTAGCTTTCAGATTGCTGTGTGTAAATGTAATCAGTGTTCTTTGTGGTCTTTAGCCTAGGTGACGGCCACTACTTCCCTCTGCGGACACTGAGCGAATGTCGAAACCCCTTACTGGCCAATGAAAGGAGGTGGTGCGAGGATGGATCAGACGAGGAGAGCACAGGTAAGATGATAATAGAGGTAAAAGAACAACCTCTGCTCCATTCCAGCTAATTTAAGTGGCAGTGTGATCACAAAATCATAAATACCTGCATTTAGTTTCCTCTGACATCATCTTGAATGTGGATACTTTTTGCATGGTTTTGATTGTTTTTGGATATCCAAATCATTTCTTTATTGTATGTGACTGAGTTGCAGTTCTGAAAGGAGAATATCAAAGTCAAGCTAGAACTTTAATGTTCATTGGTCTAACAACAACACCATTTGAGCATGCTGATATTTTGTTGGACTGCCTTTACCGTTGATTATGGTGCACATTCACCATGGCATTGTTTCATCAATCATATGCAGTCCCATAACATTTGTTTTTGTCCAGAGTTGCATTAAAGTGTTCCGCCTGTAATGGTGACAGTAAATTCGTACAACAACATTAAGTGTTCTCCAGCACATCGCGAAGACTTGTGGTGACAAGCTGTTTTAAGTTCTTGTCATATTCTGTGTGGTTTTGTGGAAACTCTCTCACTTTTACTATTAAACATAGCTGTTATTTTTCAAGATGCAACTTCACCAATTACTCATGATTTTTGATCCACACTCACTCAAGGTTTTTTCCGACCACATTTCCTATCCACATTTCCACATTTGCTATCTTTCTAGGTTTTAAGAAAGCACTGGACAGTTCTTACCCCAATTCCAGTCATTTCAGCAATCTCCTTAGTTGTTGTCTGTACTTGAGGCAAACAGGGTCATTTGTGATGCTCTTGCTGTAACTGCTTTATATTAGCATTGTCTATTTTTTTTTTTTTGGCTAAATTTGAAGAGACTACAGTATGTTTGAGTTCTCATTACTAATCTCTTTATTCACAGATGGAGAAGTAGGGAATGACCCTTCAGTCAGATTGAATATTGAATAGTATTTGGTTGAGCTACTCTTCTTGGTAAGTATAGACTCTTGTGTTGTTTATTTAATACTAGATATATAGAATATATTCGCTGACTTGTGTTTTGTTTTATATTTACCAGAGCAGCACTTTCTGCTGCTTCAGGCCTGCACTGTAAAAATAACTAAACACCAAATCTTGGATGAAAAGACAGCATTCCAGACAGACAGGAAGATTCCAGAAAAGCATCTCCGCAGAAAGTAAAATTGTTGGAGGAAGTGGCTTTGTTCTGTTTTTTTTCCCCCCCTTCTTTCTTTCTTTCTGTTTTACCTGGTATGCTGTGGATTATCATCATCGTGAGCGCCTCCATACTCTTAAAGACTTTCCAAGGACCATCAAAGAATGTTTCTCGGGGCTTGGATTTGCTTTGTCCCCGGTGTGTAAGATACAGATGAGTTTAATGATCTTGCATCTCGTATTCTTTTACATTTCAGCAAATGGATACACCCGAAAGGGTTTTCGGTGGCAGCTGGCATCAGTGCATTGACAAATAGCTGCAGGAAAGAACGTATTTGCCTTTCTTTTTCCCCTGTAGTCACTTTATCCAAGTTTTACTAATTGTCCTGCAAGTGTGATGTCTCTTCAGGCCTTAAATATTCATCAAAGACTGTAAAGACTCTCCTGTCAAAAATCACTGTGGTTCAGTGAATAGTACTTTTTATTTAAATATTTAAACTCTTCTTTTTTATGATGTATTATAAATGTATTTTTTCCATTATGTGTATTTCTTTAAATGCAACTTCATGCAGCCAATTTATGGTTTCGTAAACATAGTGTGAAACTACTAAGAAGCACTAGTCTGACTCTGTGTTCTCTGTTCCGACTCCACATATTTTGCTTCAATCAAAATAAGATTTGACCTGATCTGGCTTATCAGACTCATCAGGGGAATCATTGAATCTGCCGAGAGCAGGAAAGAGTGCAGCACTGCAGACGAATGCAGAACTAGTTACAAATGTGTGGTTGCTGCAGCTGATGTGTGCTTCTCGTCATTCCTTTGAATAAACACAAATAATTTTGTACTGTATTCTAAAGTCATGAATGCCACTCTAACTTTAGGTAACTCTGACTATGTTCCATATTAATGTCCTGTCATTTTCATGGTATTATAGAAATGTGTATTATTTTCACACGTCATAATGGCTAACCATTTTTATGTCATATGATCCTCTCTTAAAAGTCATTATTTTGATGTGATGTTCCTTGTAACCTTCCTCTTTTTGAAACCTTAATTTATCCTCATGAACATACAGGCTGGACCAGAAGTCTGAACTCCTAGGCAGTTTAACCTGTATTATTTTTTTTTTAGTCTCCTTTTCATCTGCACAATTTATTATTCAAACATATTAATGCAAGTTAACACCAAATAATGGCAAAAACGATCTCATTAAGAGGATGTTTGCTAATATGTTTTCATCACCTTCAGGTGTAAACAAACAAACAAAAAAAAAACTTAAATTATTGACAAACTCAACACAAATTATTGACTATACTTACATTACCTGTTTTCAATTACAGGCTTTTGCAATTAAATAAATGCACAGGTCCATACTTCCGTACATTAATTGTGCAGCTCTATTTCAGATCCAAGACTGAGTAGAACTAATACCAGGTTCATCAATAATCAGTGGTCTATCAGAATTAGAACATGTTGACCTCAAGGAAGAAATCAAAGTTAGAGGGTGACAATTAGAGCATTTCCAGGTTTTTTCATGAGTTGAAGGGTTCTTGACCCAGTTCCAGCAATTTCAAATCTCCCTAGTTGTTTTCTTTGCATGATGCAGCCCGATAATTTGACCCATCTGACTTTTTGGACAGGTTTTGTTTATGGAGCCAGACTTTTGCGCCACTATGTTAACAGTATAATGTTACTATGCATTATATGTGTAACAAATGCATTAGAACAGTTGCGTCACTGCAAACACACACACACCCCAAAAAAAGTGAGATTTCAGATCATTTTCATTCAGGGAATAAATGTGCCGTTTGAACCAAACCTTCTGTGGCATTCCTGAAGATGGCAGACAGTTTGAAGGAATTTAATAAGGCAAGGGTTCTGTTAAAATAATACCACATACCACTTAACGGGATTTAAAAAAAACAATACATCTGTGAAAACGCAGATTATAGGTATTTATTTGAGCTTTTCATTCCTGAAGTTTCCATGTTCTGAGATATACAGGGTATACACCCTGTATAACGGTTTGATTTAAACCCATATTCAAAGTTCCACTTTAATACTGTAGGTTAATAACTATATGAAAAGGTATAGATTATGACTAGTGTAAAAAAAGATAAAAATCACAGATCCCCGGGCTTCACCATTCCCCACTTTGAGAACCATTGGTTTAATCCCAGTTTCCCGTGTACTGGGAAATGCCACTGCAAATCAATATGAAGTTCTTCTCACTGGTCACCTTTATCCTAGTTCTTTCCTGATGCGAGTGGTCTCTTCCATGACTTTGTTACCATCCATATGGCATGAGGGCTCATTAAATAGTTAGATAATTATTTTCTCACTCATTTTCTATACCGCTTATCCTGTGTATGGGATCATGGGAAGCTTGGAGCTGTCCCTGGGGACTTAGGGCACAAGGAGGGGTACACTGTGGACGGGCACACAAGGACACAGTACGGCCAATTGGAAACGCCAATAAGCCTAATCTGAGGAAACCTAACAAGCACAGGCAGAACATACAGTACACACAGACCAGAAGAAGGAATCAAACTGTCTACCCTGGAGGTGTAAGGCCAAAGTGCCTACAAACCACTACACCACTGTGCCTAGATAATTATTCAAATTGAAATCAAAAGCTATGGCCTGGAACACAGAAGTTTTTTTAATTTTTTACTTTCTCTCAGGGCTGATTATTATCATGGATGAAAGATAAAGATAAAAATGTTAAAAAATAATCAGACAGCGAGACGTACTAATGTATCTGAAAGGGACAAAATAGAAAATAATAAACAGCTAGTTAAGGTGGCACAATGGCGTAGTGGTTGCACTGTGGGTTGAGGGTTTAAATCCCACCTTCAGGTCTGTGTGCATTGAGTTCGCATGATCCCCCCATGCTTGGTGGGTTTCCTCTGGGTACTCTGGTTTCCTCCTACAGTCCAAAAACATGCAGATTAGGCTAACTCAAAGGCTTCTGGTCCAGCCTGTATTAGGCTAATTAAAACAATTCTGCAAAGAAGACGGGTTCCAAAATTCCTTCACAGAGATGCACAAGACTGATTGCCAGGTATCGCAAATACTTTATTGCAGTGGCATAAGCAGTTACTAGGTTTAGAGGGCAAATACGTTTTTACATAGGTTTGGACTTAGCTTTTGTGAACAGAATTTTGTATTTTCTTTTGTATTAGTTTGATGATCTGGATCATTTAAGGATGACAAATACGCTGGGAAAAAAAACAGGAAAGGGACAAATACTTTAAATAACCCTGCACTGCACTTCTAAATATATATATACCAAGGCACTTCAAACACTTATAACCCAAATCAGTTCCAAACACCATGAGAAATGGACAGAAATACCTAAAGGGCTGTTTATGTGCTCCAAATGAAAAATCAATCTGTCCCAAAGTATTTCTGTCCAAAGTGAGTTGGAGCTACAGAATGCACTTCAGTAGTCAGGATGCTCATTTCTGGAAAATCTTGAACTATGGACCGAAGCCCTGAAATGACAAAATAGCATAGTCAAAAAAGATCTTGTAGAAATAGCTGTTAAGTGTTTAAAAAAATAGCCGTTAAGTGTTTACCATGAGGGGTGGAGAAAAGGCTAAGGAGAATGATGTGTGCAGGCTGGACGCCGTGATCGATCAGCACTCGAACCGCTTCAATGACAGCATTCCCACTACCTACAGGGCAAAACAAATGACATGGATTTGTAACATTCCTATTCATATCACATCAAAATCACACAAAATTTAGTTGGTATTTTGAAACTACCAGGGGTGTTTAAGTCAAACCGGGACTCTTCTATACAGCGCTCTCACTCTCACTCTTCTATACAACACTCTCAACCTTCTATACAACAATCTCACTCTTCTATACAGCACTCTCACTCTCCTATACAACACTCTCACTCTCCTAAACAACACTCTCACTCTTCTATACAGCGCTCTCACTCTTCTATACAGCACTCTCACTCTTCTATACAGCACTCTCACTTTTCTATACAGCACTCTCACTCTTCTATACAGCACTCTCACTCTACTATACAAGACTCTCACTTTACTATACAGCACACTTACTCTCACTTTTCTATACAGCACTCTCACTCTACTATACAGCACTCTTACTCTCACTTTTCTATACAACACTCTCACTTTTCTATAAAGCATTCTCACTTTTCTATACAGCACCCTCACTCTTCTATACAACACTCTCACTCTTCTATACAGCACTCTTACTCTTCCATACAGCACTCTCACTCTTCTATACAACACTCAATCTTCTATACAACACTCTTACTCTTCTATACAGCACTCTCACTCTTCTATACAGCACTCTTACTCTCACTCTTCTATACAGCACTCTCACTCTTCTATACAGCACTTTTACTCACACTTCTATTCAGCACTCTCCCTCTTCTATACTGCACTCTCAATCTTCTATACAGCACTCTTACTCTCACTCTTCTATACAACACTTTCACTCTTCTATACAGCACTCTTACTCTCACTCTACTATACAGCACTCTTACTCTCACTTTTCTATACAACACTCTCACTTTTCTATAAAGCATTCTCACTTTTCTATACAGCACCCTCACTCTTCTATACAACACTCTCACTCTTCTATACAGCACTCTTACTCTTCCATACAGCACTCTCACTCTTCTATACAACACTCAATCTTCTATACAACACTCTTACTCTTCTATACAGCACTCTCACTCTTCTATACAGCACTCTTACTCTCACTCTTCTATACAGCACTCTCACTCTTCTATACAGCACTTTTACTCACACTTCTATTCAGCACTCTCCCTCTTCTATACTGCACTCTCAATCTTCTATACAGCACTCTTACTCTCACTCTTCTATACAACACTTTCACTCTTCTATACAGCACTCTTACTCTCACTCTACTATACAGCACTCTTACTCTCACTTTTCTATACAACACTCTCACTTTTCTATAAAGCATTCTCACTTTTCTATACAGCACCCTCACTCTTCTATACAACACTCTCACTCTTCTATACAGCACTCTTACTCTTCCATACAGCACTCTCACTCTTCTATACAACACTCAATCTTCTATACAACACTCTTACTCTTCTATACAGCACTCTCACTCTTCTATACAGCACTCTTACTCTCACTCTTCTATACAGCACTCTTACTCTCACTCTTCTATACAGCACTCTCACTCTTCTATACAGCACTCTCAATCTTCTATACAACACTCTCACTCTTCTATACAGCACTCTTACTCTCACTCTTCTATACAGCACTCGTACTCACACTTCTATACAGCACTCTCACTCTTCTATACAGCACTCTCACTCTCACTTTTCTACACAGCACTCTCACTCTTCTATACAACACTCTCACTCTTCTATACAGCACTCTCACTCTCACTTTTCTATACAGCACTCTCACTCTTCTATACAACACTCTCACTCTTCTATACAGCACTCTTACTCTTCTATACAGCACTCTCACTCACACTTCTATACAGCACTCACTCTTCTTTACAACACTCTCAATCTTCTATACAACACTCTCACTCTTCTATACCGCACTTTCACTTTTCTATACAGCACTCCTTCAGCGTATTGATTTTCACATTCATTTCTGCATAGCCCTGTAGATGTCTGAACTTTAACTTGGCCGTTCCAACACCTCCATTTTTTCCTTTAACCATTCAGATGTCAGTTTGTTTGCTTTTAATCTCTGTCCTGCTGGATGAACCAATTCGATCGAAGCTTAAGCTGTTAAACAGATGGCCTCACATTTGTCTCAAAAATAGCCTAGTATACAGTGGAGTTAATTGCAATGAATGCAAGTTCCCAAGGTCCTGTGGCAGCAAAACAAGCTCAAATCATCACCCCTTCTCCAGCATGTTTGACAGATGGTATGAGGTGTTTGTGGCGATACACTGAGTTTGGTCTTCACAAAACATGATGCGGTGCATGATGAAAAACAGCTCTATCTTAGACTCACACGTCCAAATATTATTGTTCCAGGATATAAAATTTTTATAATAAGAAGTAGCTTATTCATAGCCTTTTCTGATTGTGCTGTTATGAACATAAAAAATGTATATGCATACCGAGGCCTTTTCTTCATATCACTAAGCATTTAACAGCCTGACCTTGGACTAAATTAATTCTAAGATGCCCACTACTGGGACAACTGGCAATTATCATGAATTTGTGAACAAACATTCCTGCTGTAGAATGCTGAATTTCATATCGTTTAGAGATGGCATTAGAACCATTCCCAGACTGATGAGCAGTAACATGAGCTTCTCGGAGGTCAAGGCTAACATCTGTCCTTCTTGGCATGATGTAGACACATACAGTACCCTGAGTGCTTCAGAACACCAATCTGAAAAAAGCTCATAGAAGCAGTCAAACCTCTAGGTGATGAACTAATCTTGTGCATTTCATTAGAATCAACTGCTTTCTAATTACTGTCTTGATGACTGTGGAAGTAGGAAGTGTGTAATATATTTTTTTTCACACATTGATTCTGCAGGATTGTGTACTTTTAAGAAAAGATTACTACATATTGAATTTTTTTTTTTTGTCAACCGAGGTTATTTGTTTGTCTATTGATATTAGTAATGTGCAACTGTTAGTTCCATTACATTCCATTTATGTTCTATAACACTTTATGCTGTGTACAGGGTTGCGGGGGCCTGGAGCCAATCCCAGGAGTCTTAGGGCATAAGACGGGGTACACCCTGGACAGGGTGCTAATACATCACAGGACACACACACACACACACACACACACACTACGATAGACTTGGGAACACCAGTTAACCAAATCTGTATGTCTTTGGACTATGGGAGGAAACCAGATTACCCAGAGGAAACCCACCCAGCACAGGGAGAATATTCAAACACCACATACACAGACTCAAAGTAGGACTTGAACCCTTAACCCTGAAGGTTTGAGGCCACAGTGCTAACCATTATGCCATCGTGCTGCAATTGTTAGTTAAGCTCTAGAAACCACTACGATCCAAGCAAAGATTTCAAGTTGCTAACTTTAGCTGTTTTGTAGAGATGATTTTATACGTGTCCCAAAAATGGCCATTGTTCAGTGTTATACTGCCTCGCTTCAAACTATAATTACTTAAATTGCAAATGATTCATATTTCTTAATAAGCATTGATACTAAAATCAGGGTAAGCTTCAAGAAGCATATGACCTTAAAATTGTTGCTTAAATGAAAGCATTCAGTTTTTTTGGTAACAGCTTAAAAGTAAAAAGATCTGTAGTGTCTGTAACCGTGTCAAATTCATGTTGCAATATCTTAACCATTTTGCATTTTAGTATGATACACTATTTCATGATTATGTCTTTTCATGTTAAAAAATCTAAATGGGCCAAGTGTTATCTGTATTATAAATTAAGATCATTGAAAGATTTGAACAATAAAAAACCCTGTTATGGACACTACAGAAAAGTGCAGGGAATTGTACTGTATTTAGCAAATGTGATTCTTTTTATCTGATAAAAATATAAACGTGTATGCCTATTTACATAAAAAATGAAGCATGTATTGGGAGATGACAAGCATTACATATTATGAAAAACTGCGTTATATGATCCTATATGAAACCTTCACTATATCCTATATGAGACACTTTTCAGCACCAATACAATGTTTTGGTCGTTTGCATAAAGTCTTCACTCACTGAGCAAACA
Organism: Clarias magur; assembly: GCA_013621035.1. Taxonomy (NCBI): domain Eukaryota; kingdom Metazoa; phylum Chordata; class Actinopteri; order Siluriformes; family Clariidae; genus Clarias; species Clarias magur. Next base: position 509,292 of record QNUK01000016.1, on the reverse strand, counting down.
TTTCTTAAAAAAAAAAAGGATTAAAGGAAAAGGCTTCAAGCTCTTCAAGAAAGTAGGCTAAGACGATTCCAAGATTGCAAAGTATAAAAATGTATCATTACATTAGTTTAATACTTTCCTACATAATGTTAAGCCTCTACTGTACGTTTCAGCTTTATGACTTTATATCTTCTTATACCTGCTAAATGTACATTTTTTAATCAAATGAAAAAGATAGCGCTGTCCAAACATTCTGTTTCTCTCTCCAACACTGAGTCAGATTATTCTGATGACACCAATACCAGGACAAAAAGCACATGGTAAATATATGTTCCTAACATCCCAGGAAATGAATGACGAGCACCAATGAAGACATTATTCGCCGTGGCATTTGACTTTGAACAGCGCACAATGGTTAAGTGTATTAACGTCCGACATAAACCACCCATTACACTGCTATTTCAAGGGCCCGTCCTCGTGCTATTCAGCACTTTGTGCCTAACTGGCAGGGCCTGTATAATTTCCTCGCGAGACCCGTAATTATCCTGGGTGGCTGAACAAGCGGGAAACGTGGAACGAGACGCAAAGGTCAGCTCAAACAAAGTGGCTAGGCTAGAGTGCTCTGGGATTTTAAAAGGCGATGTGGAAATTGCAGGTGTGTGTATACACATGACAGACAAAATATCTGTGGCAGCTCGAGCAAACCCATTGGATGTCACTAGAGCTGCATGCTGAAAAAATATTTGTCTTTACCGAAACTACTTAAAAAGCTGTTTTATTTATGCTGCTTCCCTAACTCATCTGCAAATATCATGTTTGTTAATGACTCTCGTTGGACTAATACAATTCTACAAATCAGTCAGTGTGGATGTCTAATGATGTTAGACACCAATGGCTACTTAATTTGGTTTGTGGTCAGATACTACTGTTCAAAGTATCCATGATGAACCTGCTACGTCACATCACTGTGATAGAACAAGGTGTTTAAACGTTGTACAAATGTTTAAATAAAAGGAAACCATTCATCAGTTTAGACTCACTTTTCTTACTTTAGTTTATTTTAATTATCCACAATAACATATTAAATGTTAAAAATGTAATATAAATCTGGCCTGAACCCGAGATCAATGGAAAATTGAGATAAATTGTGTTTTAATAGTGCAACTGATTATTACCTTGATTATGATGATGGTGTTAAAAACAAAGTGGTGAATCACTGCAAACTGGTTTTCTATAAGTAGATTAGGTTATAAGTTCTGTGTCACGACACGTCAAGCCACAGCCCCGTCATGATCACCTGAGAACTCCCATTCCACACTCTCAACCACTTCTTACACCCTACCGCCTCACTCTCCGCTCTCCACACACCTGTACGCTATCAGTGATCACCTGTCATGCCTATATAAACCACACTCTGCCACCACCAGGTCGCCAGTTTATTGTGTGCCTCACCAGCCCAATATACCAGCGTTTCTTCTCGTCATAGTCTGCCTAGTTATCGACCTCGTTTTGTTTCACCGACCACGTCTTTGCCTCTCGCCCTTTGAATTCTATTTTTTTGGATTTTGCCGTTATCGACTGCTTACCTGTTATCGACCACGAGCTTAGATCACGGACTTTCTCTCTACTCCCCGGCTTCGACCCTCGCCTGTTTACGACCACGATTTATCCTTGCTCCGCGCCGAGCTCACGCTGCCTACTCCAACCGGCTCACACAGCTCTCTCTTCCCACGTCGGCTCTGCGTGCTCCCGCTTCACCGCAAAGATCAGGTTTCACATGCCGGCATACATATCTGATCGCGCCTCGCTCACGCCTCGCTCGCGCCGGCTCTGCGCGCTTCCGCATTCCAGCGATACTTGTCCTGCTCACACCGCAGCGCGGAGCTAAACTCAAGTCTTTTACTATCACCACTCAACTCAAGTCTTTTACTATCACCACTCTTCTGGCTCAGTCATACACAAGCACTCACAATCTGCGCGTGGATCCATCATGCCCTCTGCCGGCTCCCTGACAGAATAAACTGGCCAAAAGTAACGGATCCAGCAGAGGCAGCTCGCCTGAGGGGGGCATTAGAGAGCCAATGAGCCCTCTTAGGCACACATCAGCAGGAAATCACACAGATAACCAACACACTTCAAACCATCACGGAAACCCTGCAATCTCTTTCCGTTCCGATTCGAAATCAGCCACCTCCTGCAGTTTCTCCTCAACTTCCTCCTCCAGTGCTCTCCCCAGCACAGGAACCACGTCTCCCTACTCCACCTACCTATGATGGAAATCCAGCCACGTGTCGTTCCTTTCTATCTCAATGTTCCCTCGTTCTGGAGCTACAGTCCACATCATTTCCCACAGAGCGTTCTAAAGTAGCCTTTATCATCACCCTCCTTACTGGAAAGGCAAGAGAGTGGGGAACGGCTCTGTGGGATGCCCAAGTTCCATGCTGCTTCACTTATAAGACTTTTACTGACGAAAAGAGGAGGGTTTTTGATCGATCCTTCACAGGGCATCAGGCAGCAAGCCAAATACTTCAGTTACACCAGGGAGTACGTTCTGTCTCGGATTATGCCATTGATTTTTGGACTCTGGCCCCCTCGTGCGACTGGGATGAAAATGCCCTTTTTGACTGCTTCCTACATGGGCTTTCAGACCCAATTAAAGACGAGCTCGTGGCTCGAGAGCTCCCATCGGACCTGCAGGGACTCATTGACATAGCAACACGTTTGGACGGCCGCAAGTGGGTTCAGCAATCGGAACGGCAGTCATGTCTTACACCATGCACCTCGGCACCAGCCTTAGTCACCCCAGAGGCACCCCCTGAACCCATGCACATAGGCCGTACCCGCATCTCACCAAAGGAATGCCAGCAACGCAGGGGCAATGGCACCTGCTTCTACTGCGGTCAGGCTGGTCACGCTGTCCGTTCCTGCCCATTAAAAGGTCAGGCCCCCCCCGTAATTCTGGGGATACAGGGGGGCCCAGCTTCTAGGTCTTCCCCGGACCAACGATCATGTTTTTCAGTGACTTTGACTCATGATGATCAATCTTATGAAACTTATGCCTTAGTGGATTCCGGGGCCGACCAGAACTTAACTTCCTCCTCTACTGTGTCCAAGTTTCAAATTCCTCTCACACCCCTACACCAACCTTTCACTGTTCAGGCCCTTGATGGTAGCAGACTTACTCCCATTACTCATCGCGCTATCCCCATTACTTTACAGTTTTCAGGCAATCACACTGAAACCATCACGTTCCTAACAATTCAAAACGCTCACGCACCCATCATGTTGGGGCTCCCTTGGCTAAGACTACATAACCCCCACATTGATTGGGTTAAAAGGAGCATCCTTGATTGGAGCCCCGCCTGCCTCTCCTCATGCCTACACTCTGCTCTTATGGGCTGTACCTCGCCTTCGCCACGAGAGGATATCCCCGATTTATCCAAGGTCCCCACTGAATATCACGACCTACGACAAGTGTTCAGTAAGTCACTGGCTATCTCCCTACCTCCTCACCGCCCCTATGACTGCGCAATTGACCTCCTTCCCGGCACCTCTCCACCTAAGGGGCGACTCTACTCCCTCTCTCAACCTGAGAGAGAAGCCATGGCACAGTACATTAATGAGTCACTTGCAGCAGGGATTATCCGCACATCATCATCACCAGCGGGAGCAGGATTCTTTTTCGTTGAAAAAAAAGACAAGTCCCTCAGACCTTGCATTGATTAAAGAGGATTAAACGAGATGATGATAAAGAACCGCTACCCTCTTCCACTAATGTCATCCGCCTTCAAACTCCTCCAGGATGCCCATGTCTTCACCAAGCTAGACTTAAGGAACGCCTATCACCTGGTCAGGATACGGGAAGATGATGAGTGCCTTTAAGACTGCCTTTAACACCCCCACCGGCCATTACGAATATCTTGTAGTTCCGTTTGGCTTGACCAATGCGCCGGCCGTGTTTCAGGCCCTCATTAATGACGTCCTCAGGGATTTCCTCAACGTCTTTGTTTTTGCGTATCTGGATGACATTCTAATATTCTCACACTCTGCAAAGAAACACAAATGTCATGTACGTCAGGTCTTGCAACGGCTATTAGATAATAAACTTTACGTCAAAGCAGAAAAGTGCAAGTTCCACTGCACCTCCACCTCTTTTTTGGGTTATTCCATTTCCCCTGCAGGCATCCAGATGGACCCCACCAAGGTCAAGGCAGTCACCGACTGGCCGACGCCATCTTCAAGGCGTGAACTCCAACAGTTCCTGGGGTTCGCTAACTTTTACTGCAGCTTCATTCGAAACTATAGCACGGTGGCGGCCCCACTCACGACACTCACCTCATCCAAAACAGTGTTCCGATGGAACTCACTGGCCGATAAGGCCTTCAAGGAACTTAAGTGCTGCTTCACCACGGCACCTGTCCTCATTTTTCCCGACCCTCTCCTCCAGTTTGTCATGGAAGTGGATGCATCCGAGACAGGAGTAGGGGCTGTCTTGTCACAGAGATCCCCTGAGGATAACAAACTTCACCCTTGCTCCTTTTTCTCCCACCGTCTCACTCCCCCAGAACGGAACTATGGCATAGGGGATCGTGAACTCTTGGCGGTCAAGCTGGCGCTCGAGGAGTGGAGACATTGGTTAGAGGGGGCAAAACACCCCTTCCTTGTTTGGACTGACCACCGGAACTTAGAGTACCTGAAGACAGCGAAGAGGCTAAATTCACGTCAGGCACGATGGTCACTATTCTTCTCTCAGTTCCAGTTTGCCTTATCATACCGCCCTGGGTCTAAAAATGTCAAGCCTGATGCCCTCTCCCGACAGTTCTCCACGCCCCAGGACATGTCCATGCCTGAGATGATTCTCCCCCTCATTGCCTCGTGGCAACGACCCGTCTCGATGTGGAGCACCTCGTCCAACGGACTCTCGAACGAGAACCAGGCCCAAGTGTCGTTCTCCCCAAAAAGCTTTTCGTTCCCACCTCTGTTCACCCTCAGGTGTTGGACTGGGCCCACAGTTCCAGATTGGCCAGCCACCCTGGGGTGACATGCACTCTCTTCCTCCTTAACCAACGCTTCTGGTGGCCCACCATCAAGGAGGACGTCAAGGATTTTGTAGCTTCCTGCGATGTCTGTTCCAGGAATAAGAACTCAAACCGACCCCCTGAGGGTCTACTGAGACCTCTCCCCATCCCTCACCGCCCCTGGTCCCACATTTCCATCGATTTTGTCACTGGACTACCACCATCACACAATCACACCTGTATCTTGACCATTGTGGATCGCTTTTCTAAAGCTGCTCATTTCATTCCACTACCCAAGCTTCCGTCTGCTAAAGAAACGGCTGAACTCCTGATCAACCACGTCTTCCGAATACATGGACTCCCCAACGACATTGTTTCGAACAGAGGCCCCCAGTTTTCTGCCCAGTTCTGGAAAGCCTTTTGCACTCTCATTGGCGCCAGTCCCAGTCTCTCATCTGGTTTTCATCCTCAGACCAATGGCCAAACAGAATTGATGAACCAGGAACTTGAGAAATCCCTACGGTGCATGGCCTCTCAGGACCCATCCTCCTGGAGCCGCTTCCTTCCCTGGGTTGAGTATGCCCACAACTCGCTCCCTACTTCCTCCACAGTCATGTCTCCCTTCCACGACTCTCTCTACCCCTCTCCATGCGCCGGATTAACCCCACCTTCCATGTCTCTCAGATTCGCCGCCTGGTCCCTTGCCCAGGCGTATGTATCCGATATGTATGTACTACATACATATCGGATCGCGCCTCGCTCACGCCTCGCTCGCGCCGGCTCTGCGCGCTTCCGCATTCCAGCGATACTTCTCCTGCTCACACCGCAGCGCGGAGCTAAACTCAAGTCTTTTACTATCACCACTCAACTCACGTCTTTTACTATCACCACTCTTCTGGCTCAGTCATACACAAGCACTCACAATCTGCGCGTGGATCCATCTCTGCTGGCTCCCTGACATTCTGGCGAAGGCATCTAGGGTTAGGGTTTCTCCAATTTCTTTCCCAGTTATTTTTGAGTGGAATCAGAATAACATTGGTGATATACTGGAAAATGGTCGTTTTCGGAACTATATGTAATTGTCACATTAAATTATTGGAATTGGGTAAACACATTCAACACACTTTTAAAACATGGAATGGTGCATTCCTTCTGCATCCACTTCAGAGATTACTTAAACGCTTAGTGAAGTTCCATCGTAAAAAAAATACAATAGAAGTCACAGCTATGTTTAATAGTGAACATAAAAGCATTTCCAAACATGCAATATAACAAGATTGCACAGATTTGGGGCTACACAGTTGTGTGGCCATAAGAAAGCCACTTGTTGGTGCGGCTATTCAAAAAAGGCTTCAGTCTGCTATGGAGTGATGGAGAAAGGTCATGTGGTTTGACGAGCCCAGATTGCACCCATCATGCATAGTGGCCACTGTACAGTACAAGCCTCCGGAGGCAGTGTCATGATCTGGGGTTGCTTCAATTGGTCTAGGCTCAGCGATGTTATACACACGTGGACAAAATTGTTGGTACCCTTCGGTCAATGAAAGAAAAATGGTCACATAAATAACTTTAATCTGACAAAAGTAATCATTTAAAAAAATTCTATGAATGTTAACCAATGAAAGTCAGACACTGCTTTTCAACCATGCTCCAACAGAATTATTTAAAAAAATAAACTCATGGAACAGGCCTGGACAAAAATGATAGTACCCCTAGAAAATACTGAAAATAATGTGACCAAAGGGACATGTTAATTCAAGGTGTGTCCGCTAATTAGCATCACAGGTGTCTACAATCTTGTAATCAGTGGGCCTATATATAGGGCTCCAGGTAGTCACTGTGTTGTTTGGTGACATGGTATGTACCACACTCAACATGGACCAGAGGAAGCGAAGGAAAGAGTTGTCTCAGGAGATTCGAAAGAAAATTATAGACAAGTATGTTAAAGGTAAAGGCTATAAGATCATTTCCAAGTATCTAGATGTTCCTGTGACTACAGTTGCACATATTATTCAGAAATTTAAGATCCATGGGACTGTAACCAACCTCCCTGGACGTGGCCAAGGGAGGAAAATTCATGACAAATCAAAGAGACGGATAATCCGAATGGTAACAAAAGAGCCCAGAAAGACTTCTAAAGAGATCCAAGGTGAACTTCATGCTCAAGGAACATTAGTGTCAGATCGCACCATCTGTCGTTGTTTGAGCCAAAGTGGCCTACATGGGAGACGACCAAGGGGGACACCATTGTTGAAAACAAATCATAGAAATATGCCAAACTACATGTTGACAAGCCACAAAGCTTCTGGGAGAATGTCCTATGAACAGATGAGACAAAAATTTAACTTTTTGCCAAGGCACATCAGCTCTATGTTCACAGACGGAAAAATGAAGCATATCAAGAAAAGAACACTGTCACTACTGTGAAACATGGAGGAGGCTCTGTTATGTTCTGGGTATAATGAAATCTCAAGACTATCAAGGGATTCTAGAGAGAAATGTGCTGGCCAGTGTCAGAAAGCTGGGTCTCAGTCGCAGGTCATGGGTCTTGCAGCAGGACAATGACCCAAAACACAGCTAAAAACACCCAAGAATGGCTAAGAGGAAAACATTGGACTACTCTAAAGTGGCCTTCTATGAGCCCTGACCTCAATCCTATTGAGCATCTTTGGAAGGAGCTGAAACATGCTGTCTGGAAAAGGCACCCTTCAAACCGGAAACAACTGGAGCAGCTTGCTCATGAGGAGTGGGCCAAAATACCTGCAGAGAGGTGCAGAGGTCTCATTGACAGTTACAGGAATCGTTTGATTGCAGTGATTGCCTCAAAGGTTGTGCAACAAACTATTAAGTTAGGGGTACCATCATTTTTGTCCAGGCCTGTTCCATGAGTTCATTTTTTTTTTTATAATTCCGTTGAAGCATGGTTGAAAAGCAATGTCTGACTTTCATTGGTTAACATTCATAGAATTCTTATTTATTATGACTTTTGTCAGATTAAAGTTATTTATGTGACCATTGTGAATTTTTCTTTCATTGACCGAAGGGTACCAACAATTTTGTCCACGTGTGTATGGCAATAAACGTTAAATAAAATGAAGTTATGCATAATCAAAGCTAAAAACTGGTCAAATGAAATTTTAGTGTGTGTAACTTTGGCCAGGCAGTGTAGATGCGTCTGATGTCTGGGGACGGTTTTCACTCTACTAGGAAGACGGTTCTGGCCTCGCATGATGTTGACGGCTGTTTCTCTGCGGACTTGGCTACAGTCGCTCGATAGTTCAGGACTGGAATTTCCTACACGTCTACCTGAGCCTCCAATAACTACCTGGACTCCATATTAAGATCAATTAACATCTCTTAACAACTATTATACTGAACTGCCTGCCACCCAACACACAGTATAAATGCAGATCAATTCCTGCTTTCCGTTTCACCCAAATGAGGATGGGTTCTTCTCAAGGTTTCTTCCTACTGCCATCTCAGGGAGTTTTTCCTTGCCACTGTCGCCCACGGCTTGCTCATCAGGGACGATCTGACCATTTTTTGATTCATACACATTCACATTTCATATAAACTTAAATAATTATTTTGATTGTGTAAAGCTGCTTTGCGACAATGAAAATAGTTAAAAGCGCTATACAAATAAAATTGAATTGAATTACAGTACAGGGTCGTGGGGGGCTGGAGGCTATCACAGGAGGCTTAAGGTATAAGGTGGGGTACACCCTAGACGGGGTGCCAATCCATCGCAAGGTACACACACATACACACAAACGGTAATTCACACATTACAGACAATTTTTGGGAACGCCAATCAGCCTAATCTTTGGACTGTGGGAGGAAACCAGAGTACCTGGAGGAAACCCACCTAGCACTGGGAAACATGCAAACTCCATGCATACCGATCCAGAGGCGGGAATCAAACCCAGAACCTGGAGATGCAAAGCGACAGTGCTAACCACTAAGCCACCATGCCACCTCAGCCATAACACTCACTAACTTATCGCCTAATCCTTTGTACAGGGTCGCAGCCCGGAAACTTAGGGCACGAGGTGGGGTACACCCTGGACAGGGTGCCAATCAAACTCAGGGTACTCACACATACTCACTCTACAAGAAATTTGGAAACGCCAATTAGCCTAATCTGCATGTGTTTGGACTGTTGGAGGAAACCGGAGGAAACTCACCAAGCACGGAAGAACATGGAAACTCCATGCACAGAGACCACAGAATCAAACGTGGCCGGGAATCAAACCCGGATCCTGGGGGTGCAAGGCGGTAGTGCTAACCACTAAGTCGCTATGCCGCCTCAACCACAACATTATAACGCAAAACATTATGGCCAATATTGTGTAGGTTCCCCTTGTGCCAGCTCTGGTCAATCTGCAAGAGTGTGCTCAGAGGGTGTGTTGTGGTGTCTAACACTAGGATGTTGGCAGCAGATCCAGTTGTGATTTGGGGATAAGGTCTCCATGGATAAGACTTGTTTGTCTGGAGTATCCCATGACATTTAGATCTGGGGAGTTTTGAGCCTGGGTTGTTAGTCTTGGACTCTTTGCCTGCCGGGCCCAGTGCATGGAGGATTATGATGCAATCGATGATCTGGGTGAGCCTTGGGGGCCCATGATCCTGTTACCAGTTTACTGGTGTATAATTGATCATCAATATTAATGTGTTAATGTTATGGCTGGTGTAAGTTGAACAGAGAATATCCCAGTAAACAGGTGAAGGTAGATCATTACTGGATAGACCAGACCGAGCTCTCCACTCCAAAGCCAGCATGATGCCATTACTGACCTGCCCTAGTTATTTCCTAAAATGAATATCTGCTACAATCATCTGTTAAGTGTTATAAAAGAGATTTGTGGCCTGTGCGATTTTTTTTCACAACATTAAAGTGGAAGCTAGAGCAGGTAGCTGAAGGCATCGTGATCTGCCACAGTAATGTTCAAACCTTCTTCCTTACTATTCATTATACAAGCTAGCTAATCATTTCGTGTTCATCATACAGTACCACCTACAAAGAGACGAGTGCCGTTCTGCTGTACTTTCCACCCGCGGACCTGTGTACCATAAGTGATGCGTATTTCTAAATTGCAAGGGTAAGTTGTCAAGGGCACTTGGAAAAAATACTACAACACAGATTAGGTTTAATCAGTGTTTTTAGAAATATATACTGGGGCCATAAAAACAGCTTTTACCTCCAGTAATATGCAAGGCTTTCCCATTCTTTCCTCAAAAGTCTGTTCTTCCAAAACCTCTTTTATAATTACATCACATCAATTAAATATCTACAGTGGACGATTAATAGTCCATGTCCAAATATAAATGTATACATGCTTATCAATTAGTGTATACATCTAACATCTATTCATTCTGAAATTTAAACATCATAACTAACAACATTACAATAGAAATCGTACACGCCATTGAAAATCATATGTTAAATATACAAATCAATATGTATATGTATATATATTGACTTATATCAATAAGTCAATCAGGATGGATTTTTTTTCTCATGGTCTGTTTCATGTACTATACAAGTGACCTATTATAGATTTGGATTAAGAAATATATTTCCTTGTTGTAATTCAAAACCCAATACAAACTTTATATATATATATATATATATATATATATATATATATATATACAGTACAGACCAAACGTTTGGACACACCTTCTCATTCAAAGAATTTGAATTTGTATTATGGCAAGAAAAAAGCAGCTAAGTGAAGAAAAACGAGTGGCCATTATTACTTTAAGAAATGAAGGTCAGTCAGTCCAAAAAATTGGGAAAACTTTGAAAGTGTCCCCAAGTGCAGTCACAAAAACCATCAAGCGCTACAAAGAAACTGGCTCACATGCGGACCGCCCCAGGAAAGGAAGACCAAGAGTCACCTCCGCTGCGGAGGATAAGTAGTCACCAGCCTCAGAAATCGCAGGTTAACAGCAGCTCAGGTCAGTGAGCAGGTCAATGCCACACAGAGTTCAAGCAGCAGACACATCTCTAGAACAACTGTTAAGAGGAGACTGCTAGGAAACCACTGCTAAAGACAGGCAGCAAGCAAACAAGCAGAAGAGACTTGTTTGGGCTAAAGAACACAATAAAGAACACTATAAAGAACACTCTTTGAATGAGAAGGTGTGTTCAAACTGTACTGTATATATATCAAAATAGGTTCATGCAGCACTTACTCAGGATGGGATACATGAGCAAGATTTTGCGCTTGTAAATATCTGGAGGGAACTTGGCGTAGTATACTTTAGCTTTCAGTGTCTCTTCATCGCTCTGTATAAGAATCTTGCCGATACGGATGGAACGGCAGCAGTCCCTCAGGCCTTGCTCCATCGCTTCACCTGATTAGAGATGACAGTAATTGTTTATAGTAGTGATTTTCTATATATATTATTAAACATTTTTATTTTATTTTTTACAGTACATATGGAAATGTGAAACATGACAGACCACTTCTCATTATACTGACGCCACAATTGCCTTTCTTAAATCTGACACCTTCATACTTGTGTCCTGGAAGTCAGAATGAAAATAAATGATTCGTTATAATTCAAAATCAGACAAAATGAACACAAATCTGCATATTCTGAACCACAAAAACATAATGACGAATGAATAAACACATGCATGTCTACCCATATTAAACAATTTCTGTAACAAGTGATGGTCCAAAAGTGTCAGTTAATGCTCCAGCTTAAATACTAATACTTTAAACTATCTTTAGGGTACTACTCCTCCACATGCACTGTTTCAGTGTCTATGTAAATGAGCTACTGCTGAGCCACGCCCAACTAGAGCACAGCAGGGCTACAGTAAGCAACAAGATCTTCTTATATGATGTCACAGTAGGGGCGGGGGGGGGGGGGGCTAATTGGCTTATTCAAACCTCAGCTGATACAGCAAAACAGGATAAGTTAAAAAATGCAAAAAAGGAATTCAAACACTCAAACATGAACTGTCAATCTTAATCCATGTTGGCTATAGTGTATGACTGTGAGCTGTTTATAGTAAAAAGAAACATGAGCCCACATTAACATGCTGATGTTTTTATTTGTGCCTATTTATATCAAGGACATAGATATAACTATGTTTCAGGCATGAAGTCGACTTTCCACACTATTAAGGAAGTTCATAAGGAATAACGTCATAGAACTGTTTTTCCGCTTGGTTTTACGGAAAAAGTGTGATTCATCGTCCTTGTGATAGTCATATGGTGTGCTGAATCGGCAATAAACAACTAATTATTATAAGCAAGCGACCAATTCTTTTTGTTTTCTGCACTGCCTGTTGTAGTTTTTTCTTATTTCTCTCCAAGGCTTGTATATCTGTTTGTGACGAACAGGCCACTGTACTGTATATATGAGCCATTAAAAAAAAAAAAAAAACGATTATGAGATTCATCAGTGGAATGTAACGAGATGTCAAGCTGTCTAATTATCTTAGTTATCTCTGCATATGTAAAGGAGGATCGTTTAGACAAACTGTTAAAAAGTGTCTCAGCTGGGAAATGAAACGAAGGCACTCACCTGTGGGAGTTGTCACAATGCACTCAGTATATGGCAGCTGATTTAGTCCTTCTTCAACTACCAGTCTAATCTATGAACAGATCAGAAGTATGTATTGATGCAAGTGCAGCTCGTAACGGCATCACTATTAAGCACTTCTTTTAAACAGCTTGTTAACTTGCTTTAACATGACATTGCTTCAGTCCTTCATGTGCGTTGTGTCTTGTATTTGCGTTCCTGTTTTCAGCTTTTCATTAATAAATACATTATTTATATATACTGTACTTCCGCTTCATTTGGTATTTATTTGAGACACTCAATATTATATTACAGGTAAGCCTTTAGTTGTCATTCTTTATATATCCCAGGTTGTTCGAAGGCTGGGATCAGAGCGTAGGGTCAGCAATGATACGGCTCCCAATGGAGCAGGTAGGATTAAGGTCCTTGCTCAAAAATGCACCCTATACAAGGTGGCCCTAAAATCTGGATCCATATACAAGTAAAAAATGTATTCAAAGAATAAATATGGCATTATTAGCCTGAATATGAGGGCACGCCAAAAATGATTCGGGCTCTGGTTATATTAAAACCTCTGTTGTCTTATCTGTACTTTCTGTTCAAGGCTACGGTCTCCCTGGTGAATATCAGTTGATTTGGAGAAAGTGTGTGGATATCTGCAAACAACATTTGAACCTAATACTCTAAATAAGGGGAAGGTTTCTTAAAGAGAATTGTTACTTATGTTGAGACTTGGATTCATCTCTACGAGCCGGAGAGTGAATGGCAGAGTACGGAACGGAAACCTCCTCAATCGCCGACGGAGGAGTTCAAAAGTCAACCATCAGCTGGAGAATTGATGCTTACAGTTTCTTCGGGGATTCTCAAGGGCCAGTACAGGAAAATTATCAGGAAAAAGGTTCAAGTTCATTACAGTGATGTGCATATTGAAGAGCTGAAGCCTAAACACAGAGGACTGCTATCCAAGGGCGTTGTGATCTTGCATGATGATGCTTTACTTTTGAGGGGTTAAAGCATCCTCCGCCATAGTTGCCATCTTGCTACGTTGCTACTGTTAGGTCCCCTGAAAGCAGAACTACAAGGACAAAGATTAACTTCTGATGAAGTGAAGCCCGTGGTTCATTCTTGGCTGGCAGCTCAGGCTGAAACATGTGTCTTTTCTAAACTTTGATTAAGCCAGCGTGCGGACATCAAAACTGATGTTACATGCAGAGGTGATTTCCTCCTTTACTGCAGTAATTGCTCTGGGATTATTCCCATGAACTACTGACTTCAGATCACCATAAACAGTCATGTGGTGTTAGGTCTGATACTATTAGCTCTTCTATTGTTAGCTTTTAAGGCAATCTCTGGTCTAAATTATAATAATAATAACAATAATAATAATAATGACTAATAATAAAAACTTTTGCATGTACACTCTGTATATATCTTACTTGCCGTTGCTGATGTTTTGTTGTGTTGGCAGAAGGATGCCATCAAGTTTTATACCACAGCACTTTTGAATCCTCCATACAGATTTGACAGAAGGTGTTGATAAAAATGCTATATTAGTGGCTCTGAAAATAGTTTTGGCTGGAACGCTATTCACGTGTTTATATTAACGCACTCGTTCTAATGTATTACTGTTTCTATAGTAACGGCTCATTTACAGAATGGACTATATATATATATATATATATAGCCTGGGGATACTAAGGAACAAATGAAAAAAGTGCTCTCACTTAACAAAGAAAAAATTTGGAGTTGTTGATGTAATGAAGCATTTTGCCAAAAAATCTCCAGCTGGAGTCCCCAAAGCTTCTTAAAGGTAAAAGAAGCACAGCGGTCAGAGGAAGAAAAAGCAGGTGAGGGTGCTGGGGACTGTTTATAGGGGCTTTAAGGACCATGAATTTAATGACTTGCGCGTAACTACAGTAATGGGAAAAAAGGAATTTAATTAACAGCACCTAAATAACAGAACAAATCCCCCGCCCCACACGCACTCACATGCACATAGCTGCTGAGAAATGAAGACAGATATAACAAGCCAAGCTGTTTGCCCCTCTTCCCCACGTTGTTGCTAATGCACCAGACACTTTACACCAGGGTTGTATTATTATTATTGTTATTAGGGCTCAGGAAGGTTAATCATTCTAGGTTGCGCAAAATTTCTGACAATCATGTTTGCACTGTTTACACTCTAACGTTTGCACCAAGATCCAAGTTCCACTCCACATGTATTCCATTGTATATATTGTTATACTTATTATATTTTTGTGCAATTATATTTTGTTTATTCCTACATTTTCTTATTGCTGCTGGTCTCTAAGAGCTAGCAAAAATTTTCGTGGCATCACGACAATGAATAAAGTCTCTTTATCTTTAGAAACAGATTTCAATATACCAGGGTGAGTCAAAAATTATCCGCACTCTGGCTGTAGAATTTATTTAAGAGACAAATACATCACTTAATCTCCTTGCTTTTCAATTATGTCAAGAAGCTTTCATATTCCCTTAGGAAAAAATGTTTTAGGCTGAGCTGCGAGCCACGGATGCGACACTGTCTTCACTTCTTCATTCAAAGTGAATCTTTATCCCTTTTTCCTGCAAACAGTCCGATGGAGCAAGATCTATGAGGACTACGGGAAGGATGCAATGTTGTCATCAGCAGTGAACGTGGACAAGCGTCTGGCTCTCTCTTGACCTTCCTTGAATTTCTCTATCAATTCAGGCACACATCTTTGCGACAAAACACCTTCTCCATGCTGTGCACGAAATCTTTGATAAATAACGGCACCAGGTACGGTACACCCTCAGACCGCACAAAACTGATCAGTGCACGCTGCTTTTCTTTCGTGCAAATCAAAAGTGGACCATCCATTTTTCTGGCACTGCAGTTACAAATGAACCGATGTAACACATTCACACCTGCAAAGCAGTACTGTGGAGAGACAGTAGCCTCGAACAAAAAGTGCTAATAAGTGCTGAAAGTGCAGCCCACCAGGAATGAGCTTAAATTGTGGCTCACTATCGTATGTAGTCATCTTCGCTCCCAAATAGGACACCAACAGCTGGAAAGCTGGTGGGGGAAAAAAGTATGTCTGATAATTTATTAACATATAGAACCATATTTAGCATTAAACATCTCTTTTGGACTTTATCAATCCCAAACCCATTCACTCATCATCTATACTGCTTAATCCTCTATTCAGGGTCACGAGGGGCCTGGAGCCTATCCAAGGAGACTTAAGGCACAAGGCGTGTACACCCCCTTGGCAGGGTGCCAATCCATCACAGGGCATACACACACTCATTCACACACTACAGCCGATTTGGGAATGACAATTAACCTAACCTATGACCTATGAGGAGGAAACTAGATTACCCGAAGGAAACCCATCAAGCACGACGAGAACATGCAAACTCCATGGACACAGAGACGGGAATCGAACCCGGACCCTCGAGGTGCAAGGCGACAGTGCTAACCACTACACCACCGTGTCGCCCCATCCCCACCCATTTTCGGGAAATTCTGGCACACCCTTCTTTACAATATTGCTTCAGTCCATACATGTTTAAGCTCTCTTACTGTATGATCCTATCTGCATTTTGACTTGACCACCTTCATTTTCTTTCTTCTTTAACCTTTTCAATGTTGATTTAATGGTGTGCTTGGAATTATTGACCCAGTTTCAGCTGTGCATTAGCTGCTGGATCAATAGTATCACATTTTTCTCAAGAATATTCTGGTATATGTGGAGTTCATTAATGTATGAATTATATGCAGGTTTCCCAGGTTAAGTGGTTACAAAGCTTAACCCAAATCTCCACCGCTTCCTCACCATGCTGGATAGTTGAGCTAGTATGAGGTGTTTGTGGAGATACGCTCTGTTAGGGTTTAAACACTAAATTTGTTGGACCGCCCACTCTTGGGAAGATTGCCAACTTGTCTTGAAAGCTTTCCATGTCTTACTTTAAAATGCTGAATTTCAAATTATTTGAAGATGGCCTTATAACCCTTCCATGATTGATCAGGAGCAACAACAGCTTCTTCTTCTTGGCATGAGGGAGCACACACTCGAGTGCTTCAGAACGAGTCCCAAAGATTCTGTGTTTATAGAGATAGTCACATACTGGAGTACCTGGAGGAAACCCACCAAGCACGGGAAGAACATTATAATCGCCTGCCTAATATTGAGAATGTCCACTGTTTCCCTGTCAAAACAGCCCTAAACCCTAGAGGCACGGCCTTGACTAAACCTCTGAAGGTATGTTGTGGTATCTGGCACCAAGCGTCTATCCCGCTTTATCCTGTATTCAGGGTCACGGGAGGCTTAAAGCCTATCCCAGGAGACTTAGGGTACAAGGCGGGGTACACCCTGGACAGGGTGCCAATCCATCGCAGGGCACATACACACTCACACACTCATTCACACACTACGGCCAATTTGGGAACACCAATTAACCTAACCCGCATGTCTTTGGACTGTGGGAGGAAACGGGAGTACCTGGAGGAAACCCACCAAGCAAGGGGAGAACATTATAATCGCCTGCCTAATATTGAGAATGTCTACTTTTTCCTGTTAAAACCTGTCCAGTCCTAAACCCTAGAGGCATGGCCTTCACTAAACCTCTTAAGGTATGCTGTGGTATGTGGCACCAAGATGACAGCAGCAGATCCTTTAAGTCCAATGAGTTGTAAGGTGGGGCCTCCAGCACATCCAACAGGTGCTCAATTGGTTTGAGATCTGGAAAACTTGGAGGTCAAGTCAACAAACTCCTTGTTGTGTTCCTCAAACCATTTATTAACTATTTTTGTCATGTGGCAGGGAGCATTATGCTGCTGAAAGAGCCCACTGCCATCAAGAAATACCATTTCCACGAATGTGTACTTGGTTAACAATGTTTAGGTAAATGCTATGTGACAAAGTATGATCCGCATAAATGACAGGACCCAAGTTCTCACAAACATCACACTGCCTCCACCAGCATGCCTTCTTCCCTGGTGCCATCTCGTCTGCGGTAAGTGACTTACCTGCACCCCTCCATCCACATGATAAAAAAGTATGTGTGATTTATCAAACCAGGCCATATTATTCCATTGCTCCCTGGTTCAGTTCTGATGTCCATGTGCCCATTGTAAGCCCTTTTGGCATTAGACATAGGTCAGTATGGGTACTCTGACTGGTCTGTAGCTATGCAACCCTACATCCCTACATACAACAAACTGTGATACACTATCTGTTCTTACAAGAACCTTTCTATAACTTTCTATAAGAATCAACATTAACATTTTCAGCAATTTAAGCTACAAAAGTTCTTCTATTGGATCGGACTTCACAGGCAAGCCTTCGCTCCTCAGTGAGCCTTGACTGTCCATGACCCTGTCATCAGTTAACTGGTTTTCCTTTCTTGGACCACTTTTGGTAATGTAGATCCTGACCACTGAAGACAGGGAGCATCCCACAAGAGCTGCAGTTTTAGAGTTGCTCTGACACAGTCGCCTAACCATCACAATTCACGTATCACCACACTGACTCCAAAATCGATTTTTTAAAAACTATTTTTACGTTTATAATAATGTTAACCAATGAAAGTCAGACATTGCTTTTCAACCATTCTTCAACGGAATTATAAAAAAAAAATGAACTCATGGAACAGGCCTGGACAAAAATGATGGTACCCCTAACTTAATAGTTTGTTGCACAACCTTTTGAGGCAATCACTGCAATCAAACGATTCCTGTAACTGTCAATGAGACTTCTGCACCTCTCTGCAGGTATTTTGGCCCACTCCTCATGAGCAAGCTGCTCCAGTTGTTTCCGGTTTGAAGGGGGCCTTTTCCAGACAGCATGTTTCAGCTCCTTCCAAAGATGCTCAATAGGATTGAGATCAGGGCTCATAGAAGGCCACTTTAGAATAGTCCAATGTTTTCCTCTTAGCCATTCTTGGGTGTTTTTAGCTGTGTTTTGGGCCTGTGTTCTGACACTGGCCAGCACATTTCTCTCTAGAATCCATTGATAGTCTTGTGATTTCATTGTACCCTACACAGATTCAAGAGATCCTGTGCCAGATGCAGCAAAGCAGCCCCAGAACATAACAGAGCCTCCTCCATGTTTAACAGTAGGGATAGTGTTCTTTTCTTGATATGCTCATTTTTCCGTCTGTGAACATGGAGCTGATGTGCCTTGGCAAAACGTTCCATTTTTGTCTCATCTGTCCATAGGACATTCTCCCAGAAGCTTTGTGGCTTGTCAACATGTAGTTTGGCATATTCCAGTCTGGCTTTTTTATGATTTGTTTTCAACAATGGTGTCCTCCTTGGTCGTCTCCCATGTAGTCCACTTTGGCTCAAACAACGACGGATGGTGCGATCCGACACTGATATTCCTTGAGCATGAAGTTCACCTTGGATCTCTTTAGAAGTCTTTCTGGGCTCTTTTGTTACCATTCGGATTATCCGCCTCTTTGATTTGTCATCAATTTTTCTTCTGCAGCCACGTCCAGAGAGGTTGGCTACAGTCCCATGGATCTTAAATTTCTGAATAATATGTGCAATTGTAGTCACAGGAACATTTAGCTGCTTGGAAATGGTCTTATAGCCTTTACCTTTAACATGCTTGTCTATAATTTTCTGTCGAATCTCCTGAGACAACTCTTTCCTTCGCTTCCTCTGGTCCATGTTGAGTGTGGTACATACCATGTCACCAAACAACACAGTGACTACCTGGAGCCCTATATATAGTGCCCACTTTGGTCACATTATTTTCAGTATTTTCTAGGGGTACCATCATTCCAGGCCTGTTCCATGAGTTTATTTTTTTAAATAATTCTGTTGAAGCATGGTTGAAAAGCAATGTCTGACTTTCATTGGTTAACATTCATAGAATTTTTTAAATGATTAATTTTGTCAGATTAAAGTTATTTATGTGACCATTGTGAGTTTTTCTTTCATTGACCAAAGGGTTCAAACAATTTTGTCCATGTGTGTAAATGAACCGGTCAATCAACCAATCAGCCTCAGATATTAATGATTCTCTCCTGGACACAGAAGCTCCCGGGTGGGGCAACAAAAAAGTGGTTAAGGCATTGGAAAACGATTTGGAAGTCTCCAGGTTCAAATCCCACGACTGCCAAGTTGTCCCTGTTGAGCCCTTGTGCAAGGCCCTTAACCCTCAACTGCTATTCCTGCTGTTATACCCCTATCTCACCTGTGCGGTTTGACTCGCGGTGAGAAGCGATGTTTGACACTGTGAGCCGCCGCGATTGACTGCCCGACGGTCCGCAAAGTTCTGCAAGGTCTGTGAGGGCCGACGCGCGGAAAGATGGAAACCTAATCACAGCGCCAACACTTGCGGTGAATCATGATCAACTGTACTTACGGCCACTGCGTGAAACCATGTAGGTGATATAGGAGTATTATTAGTTAACAGATTATGGGCCAAACTTAAAAAAAAAAAAAAACGCTGAGTGATGATGGTAGAATAATTATAAAGGTCGTACCTAAGAATTCTTGTGTGCCCATTGTTAAGTTAAGTTTTGAGACTTTGAAGGCATTTGAGGTCGTAACACGATGCCATTTCTTTAGAATCCTACACACAGTACATTCTGAACTATTTATGCATTTTAGACTTGTGTGGTACTGTAGGAGTGAATTATTTGTACAGTAAGTATTTTTAGAAATAATAATTATTGCAGATGAAAAGAGATACGTGCTTCTCAGTAACATGTAGCTTTTTTTTTGTGCTAATTTTTATTTGAAGTTAATTGTTAAACTCTTGTATTTTTTAATGCTTTTATTGGTTTTTAAGTGAGGGAAATAATGTGCAGTAAGGAATGGACTACATTGCTTCCAACACATCAACTTCAGTGACCAAACCATCTCCATGGGCCGTTGTAATGAGAACATGAAATTTGTCCATTTGAATCTGTCAGTGGTGATAATGTTCTGACTGATCAGTGTATAATGTATGTAGTATGATTAAACTGTGCACACATGAGCATGCAACTATTTCAGCACTAAATTACTGAGGATCAATCACTGTAGTAAGATGTTCAGTATTTGGGGAGATTTGGTACAGGATTGGCTCTGAATCTTACCAGTCTGTCAGCACTGAACACAAAGTCCCCTCTACTTGTGGTTCTATGGGGAAGACATGTAGAAAAAGTTAGAGAATTACATGAGTTATCTTCAGGGCATGCATGATTTCAGGACACTGTTAAAGCTCACTTGTCCCTGATTATGGTCTGTAGTTCACGGATTTGGTCAGTGAGTGGTAAAAGCTTCAGTTGGACCGGGGGGTCGCTGTTTATTGCGGCTTCACTCTCTTTCTCCAAAGCCTCGCTGTCAGAGCCACCGCCATTGACAAAGCGCACCTGCTTCATTGTGCTCTGATGAGTTACTGCCTCAGGCAATCTGTACAGTTATGCCACAATAAAGTGCCTATGAGACATAAAACTGTCCAGTTGGCACCAGGAAACTAGTGACTAGAGGACAACGTGTCTTCTCACACACGTGACAGCGCAATCTGTGCTACGACTTGTGTTTTGGTCAGAACGTAACGTCACATCCTCCAGTGGTTGTTTTTGGCGCATCGAAGCTGCACATATTCGTGCAGACGATTTTTTATAATTACATTTTTTAAAGGAAGTGTTTTATCACCCCGATTTGAATCGATAAATAGTTATCCCTGTTTGTGAAAACACACACACACAAATATTCCTCTAACTGGAGAGGTGTACTCATATTCATAGGAATATGAATGACCATGTTACGCAATTTATGCGCAGATGTGTGTTGAGTTGAGGTACTTAAATGCACCCTTGATTCAGGATTATATGCGCTGTAAAATATAGGTGCTAAACGAACCTTTTCATTTTCTATAAATGGTATTCCTAGAAATTAATTAGAAAGGGTGCATTTAAACTTTTATAGTGTCTGAATTAGGAGACCGACATCTTTTTGGCCACTTAAAAACACCTAGCCTTACCGTAAATATCCGTATATAGACGTACTCAGGTTTAGTACGCGGATTCGTTTCGCGGTTCTTGTAATTGTGATTTAAAGTAATGTCAACTGTCATATCAACTTTGGAACACTGGGAGAATTTGGTATACAGTATTTTGACGTTAACGGTAACGTTTAAGTTTCTTAATAATACACCACCAGCGCGGATGCAACCAGTGTGCAAACTTTCTAATGACTTCCGCCTGGTCACGTGACCACAGTATCTCCATCATGGCGCCGCTCTTGGTCCCGCTCCGGTGCGGGGTTCGCATTCAGAGACTAAACTTAGCTCTCCTACTTCAGAGGTCTAGCTCTTATCACGCCTGGAGTTACAACAATAAAAGCGGTGCTGGGGAATTTAAAAGGAGACGCAGGAGCGCGTTTGAGGTACGTTGTATGACTCAGCTCAGAGTTTTATGTCACCTTGCTGGAGCAAACGGCTAACTAGCTAACTGTTTGGGAGTCTTGTCTATAAGTTCACTCATGTTATAAAATGAGTACCAGCCCGGGTGTTTAGTAAGGGTGAGGGTGGGTGATCCAGTTTTGTAAAGGGTTTGCCAGAGTAAAAAACCGAGACATTGTTTTTACAGTACACAGCACGTTTCCTGTAGTTTAGATATTTGTGATTTTTTGTGTTGACTAAATCTTTTACACGTGGGAATTGCACAATCATTTGAGCACTGGTTACAACCGGGCGACAATCACAATATAATATCGATATCGTGATAAATTGTTCCAATATGCTTTTCTGAGAATCTTAATATAGAAAGTGGTACCTCTGCAAACTGTTTTAATCTGTTCCGGAGGTGAGTTCTTAAGGTGAAGTTTCATATTGTGAAACACCTTTTCCCATAGAAAATGATGTAAATACAGATGATCCGTTCCAGCCACCCAAAAAACATTACTTATATTACTAGTATAATATTACTAAATTCCAACACTGTAGTCATTTTTTTGCATATGGAAACCATTAAACATAAAAAACAGTTGTGTAAAATATGAAATAAATAGATCTTAAACCTCATGTAACGTTAATATATGGTTCTTCTTGGCACTGGCTGCTTTTTCT
The DNA here is from genome assembly GCA_013621035.1 of Clarias magur. Classification (NCBI taxonomy): domain Eukaryota; kingdom Metazoa; phylum Chordata; class Actinopteri; order Siluriformes; family Clariidae; genus Clarias; species Clarias magur. The sequence goes on along the minus strand of QNUK01000016.1, from coordinate 486,692 downwards.
TCTTATGGACATGCGCGATAACATTCTTGGGATCCATGGTGCTATGTCACTAAATCTTGCACAAAATGCCAAAAAAAATAAATAAATAAATATATATATATATATATATATATATATATATATATATACCACACACAAAAATATGTAAGCTTGCTTCACTTGACAAGTTTTGATCATCTATTGAAAGTCTGTGTGTCTGGCTCGAATACTTCACATGATAAAATATCTAAAATATAAATATTTTAGATAAAAAATTTTTATTCCTTAAGTTGAGAATTCGGAATTCAGCCTTGTGTTCGAAGCTAGTTAGCTTTGAATTCGTAAATAAAAGACCACAGATTGTTTAGAGGCGATTTAGTAGGACCTAGGAGCAGATACTAAGGAGACAATCTGTTGTTTAAGATTAAACGTTTTCACACGTGTTTTCAGATGTGCTGAAAAGTGGGCTTTGGCAGGCATTTGCTCTCTCCTCAGTACTGCAGACTGTACTGACCTACTTTTACCCATGCTGTGAATGTGAGTTAGTGTAATTAATGGTGGTTACAAAACCTGTGATGCATATAGTTAAATGTCCCAGTGCTGTTACTGTCTATTAGGATCAGTTGTGGAAACCCCGTCAGTTGGAACTGATGTATAAATAAAATCCTATCTTATTCACCCAACTTAGTAGGGATGAACGACATCTAAAACGATCATAATCACAATTTCCTTATTTGAACTAAAACAGGAATTTATGCAAGTGAAGCAATCTTTAATTTAACCGATCCAACCGTTCAACAACATGGAAGATGGCGTGAGCTGAAATGCAGTATTATGTTTTTTATTAACCCAACAGGAAGAAGAGAAGGGTAAAGCTCTTGTCTCTCAAGCACTGAATCTCTGCTCCTCTCCCTATGCACACCTTTGTAGACAAGCTGTGGCTCTTAGTCCTAGCTGAGACACTTTCAGGCACTAGTTTAGCACAGTATTAGCCTGTGTTTTTAGATCGCAGTGCACACTTATTAGCATAGTATTTTTATTTTAAATATTAAATAGTCTACATTTTATATTTTTAATATTGTTTTTCAATATCAACACAAGACGCTCCATGCATCGCGTCAGGTCGCATGTCAATCGTGTACTGATTTCTGATCGTCGCACATGTTAACTACCCAGTTTGTTTAGGGATTAGTTCAGGATCCCTTATATTGGACAGAACTACTGAGTGAATGTAGTCTGTCTGGCCAAAAAAGTAGTCACCACGCCAAAGAGTTCAGTTATTGATCTGCATCAAGCAACGAAAACAACTAGGAGATTTTAAATTACAAAACTGGGTTAAGAACACTTTAAAACATTATTAAAACCTCGAATGATAGTGCTGAACCATCAACTTTGTGGAAGAAAGGCCTCCGAGTGGCGCAGTGGTAAAGTGCTTGCCCTATCCAGAGTAAAGTGTACACTCATTATGCATAATGTCCACTGTACAAGCCTCCAGAAGCAGTGCTATAATCTGGGGTTGCTTCACTTGGTCAGGTCTAGGCTCAGCAACATTATGTATCAATAAAATGACTGACTACCTGACTGTACAAGGTATCTCATCAATGGAGTTTTTCCTTCCTGATGGCACAGGCAGTGTTTCTGGCAGCATTAGGAATAATTTTCACACATGAACTGGCCACCACATTGTGTGCTGTAATCAAGTTGGTGTGTGTGACTTTTTTTGGTCAATCAGTTTATAATCAGGAATCAGAGCTGACATTGGCTCTTTTTTTACTGAAATGTAAATGTAAAAGTCACAAAGTAATTAAAAGTAGTTTGAATAAAGTTCATCGACTTGATAAAATCGCCTTTAATGTCATTGTACTAATTGAATGTGTGGGTCTGGCACATAGTTTAGTAGCAGTTTAGTGACATGACTGTTTAAAATTTAACTACTAAACAAAAGTGTACTAATGTGCAGAAAACCAAGTTGTGGGGAATCTGATTTGACCAAAGCTCATTCGGCATTCGTCACACAACCATTTATGTTACACCTACACTGCCATCAGCAACACTATTAACCAGACTAATCCCCCAGAGTGTTGAACGTTTTACCACCGTGCATGCGCTTGACTACACAACTACCTGGACAATATGAGAAGGCTGTGGCGTGTTGGCTTCCGAAATAGCTTTTTAAAAAAATTCTAATTAAATTAAACGCTTTCATTATTTGCTAGTGGTGAAGTCCTGGCTCCATATTTCCATTGTATTTTAGTCAATTCGCACAACTGTATGAAACAGACAACAAATTTAATGTGTGCTTTCAGGTTTCGTGTTTTCACCCGTGTGTGTTTTTGACCCGAGAGTGATCATGAGATTAAAAATGCACAAGGTGGATCAGTATTCTCATGCATACATTATGCTGGTGCTATCATGTTTCTTTATTATGATCACTTCTTTGCAGTAGAACCTGGATGAGTCAGGTTTGGAAGAAAAGTAATCAATGCTCAACAGTTACTTTCAGGGCAAATAGTATAGAATGCTTATTCATGTTTCATCATCAGTCATCATTTTATGCATAACATATTGTATAGCAGATGCAGCTAACCCTTTTTAAAAATCTGTTCGGGAGAACAATGCCATCTACAATCGATTAGCTAGTAGTGGACAGTTCCCTCCTCCTGATCTAAAAAGCTGTTAAAAATTTAATATATATATATTGCATTTAAAGTGTCACCTTTTCATGATCCTACAGGTCGAGCGTTCAGAGTAAGTAAAGTATTTACTAAGTTTGTTTAGAATTGCAATAAAATCTGGAAAATAATATGTAATGTCAAATCAGGATATTCATAAAATTGTGATACTTACAGAATCAAATCGGCACCTAGGAGTCGCGATGTGATGCATTAGGAGGTCCCTGATGATTCCCGTCCCTAGTGGACAGTAACTGATTACTATAGCAGGGGTTCTCAGCTCCAGTCCTGGAGCACCCCACCTGCCCTGCACACTTTCAAACCCACTTCAATTAAGCAAAGGCTGTAATTATCTGATTAGCTAAATCAGGTGTGCTGGGAGCTGAGAAAACACTAAAATGCGCATGGCAGGTGGTCCTCCAGGGCCGGTGCTGAGAGCAGTATAGATAATGACATCTTTAAACTGGAATAATGACCCGTTTCCTGGTGCAGCGCTTTGGTTGTATTGAGTATTGTGCAAGATTTTCAAAACTGTAACCTCTGCCTTATAAAGGACAAAAGCAGCAGGTACAGATTAGAGTGATTCTATAGCTATTGACAAAGAAAGATGACTTCCTGATTAGGGCAAAATTGAAAGTGTCTGTGTTACACTAGTCCCCACAATGAAGCGCCTACTTTAGCGCGACCTGACTTCACATAGAGGACGTGGAGCATTGTCAAATGATGGCAGCTGTCGAAGCAAATGCTTGTCACATTCTGCGACTTGTGCCAAGCTCAGATAAGGCTGCAAGAGCGTTCCCTCCCTACACGGATGAGATTAGGTAGCCACGAAACTCTCCGCCATTTAGCAAGTAATGACTGGCTCTGTGTCTGCAGATTACTAGCACTCTGGCTAGGACAGAAGCTTAACACTGTAACTGTTACAGCACTCAAAGAACTCAAGTGGCTTTCCCATACTGTTTTAACACGCACCCATTGATTGGTCCTTGACATTTCCTCTTGATGGAGTCCTAATCAGGGCCATTCCAACGCTTTTCACGCTCTACATGATGATGCAAATAAGTATTCTGCGACAGATGTGTGATAATCTGTTCTTCCTGTCAAGTTTAACAATGACGATCATTACGCTGGTCTGGGAGTGTAGCAGCACACTTGTAGGTCTTTAATTGGGAATAGGTTCACTTTATTATTATAGTAAATAAACTCTAACTGAAGAGTGTTTGCATGTTAATTAGCTAGTTAAACACCTGGAAGCTGTAATTATTCCCTTATTATCTCTTTTTCTCGTCACGACATCCCATTTTGTCCCGTCATGTCACAGCATAAATTATATTACAGAGACAATCAGTCTGCTATGACAATTCAGCAAACTGCTCCTTTTAGTTTTGTGTACATTTCTAACGCCACTACCAGGTTTCGAGACGTCTCATGAGTCTCGAGTAATCATATGCAGCCTATGTTCGTGCTCTCACTTGAATTTTCAGCAGATTTTCTGACCACAGTGAAGGTTGTCGCTGGCTGTATTTGGTCATAGCGACAATAAATCAACCACCAGTGAAAAGGTCACATTAGGTGTTCTGAGTAGAGCAGTGAATCATGGGTAGACTGCTGATTTGACTCAATTGGGTTTTTGTGCACTCTGGTTTTCGATTCAGATCGATTCAATAGCAGTAATGTTTTATATCTGATTTATCCGTCTCAAGCACCTCTTTCTATTCAAACAACGATCAAAAACTCGAAATAAGAAGTGGTGATGCTCTTGTATTTGCGGAACATTTAAACAGTTTATATTTCCCTGCAAAACCAGTGGTTATTTTTGTAATTAAGTTTACCTAAATATGGTTTCCCCCACAAGTTTCTCTGTAATTTAATCGGGTCAGATTCCCAATTCTCCAATTCCTGATTCCCGCCCCAGGCCACTCCCACAACAGCGGCAGCCACCAACCAGGAAGGGGCTCCTCCGACCTACGTGAAGTCGCCGACCACATTCTAATAGAGGCAGAAGTGCAAAACTGCCATCCCTCACCTCTTCAAGAGAACACGGCCAATCTGCTCACTGGATTCCCAGGTATGGGTGGCTGTAGCATCGAACCCATGACCCCCTGATGACACTGGCAAGCACCATCATCGCTGCACAACTCAGGAGAAATTATTTCTAAACATGTGAAACGATACTGAATTGAAAATTACCCAACGATTCATTTAACTGAATCGATCAACAAAAGATCGATTTTCTTTTTTGTTGCATAATTGATTAAATCAAAACACTTGGGAGGGTTTTATTATTATTATTATTATTATTATTATTATTATTATTATTATTATTATTGAATACAAAAGATCTGTATGGCAGCTAAAAACCTTTGGAATAGGACTGTTTTGCCCAGTTTTTTACTTTTTATTTTTTTATGTCTGTACATCTTCATCTATCAGCGATAGTTGCCCTATTGAGCTTCTAATTAACCTGAATATAAAACATTTTTGTTCTACACATAGATCATAAACCCTTGTATAAACAAAAGGAATTGATTGGATTGGAAATGTAAACATTTCTCAACGCAGCTCCACCTCTTATTCAGATTTGCTTCCAGGACAGTTTTTCATGTCTATGTATCGATGTCCATGGTGGACACTCAAGAATCAAAGGAACACCGACATCCGCCGCCGTTCCACCTCCAAACCCTCAAAACTCAATTTGTAGATGAGCGTGCAAACAATGCAGCCGTAATACAACGGCGTACACTGTGCTGTACGGTCGTATTGCGCTCTCAGAAATTGAGAGTGTGCGTGTATATGCAGCTCTAATCCTTATGGGTGTGTCTCATGTGCACCCAGGAATTTTGGCATCGTTCTAATGTCATATTTTTGTTTAACGTTCCGTTGGCGGAGCACGTTTTTTCATTATCAGTCCATTGTGTTGATTTAATTTGATTGAAGCCCAAATCTTCCTTTTAAATACTTGTGCATCTCTAGTTTTAAATTAGATTCTAATAATTTAAGCCACTCTGTTTAAACACGTCCACCAAATGACGGATTCAATACTGATTGTTTCTCTCAAACCTTTATTTACAGTCAACCAAAGCAAAGGGGTTGGTTGTTGTATCAGCGTCTGAAGCAAGTACAATAGTGTTGGTGCATTGGCATGTGTGTTAAAATGTTCCTTAACTAGTGTGGTGTCTAATTAACCTTTCGTCAAAGGCTTCTTGTTACTAGGTGAGAGTCTACGCTTGCTAAAAATATAGATCACATAGGTGCAAATTTGTCCTTTCAGAGTGTGCAGGTGCAGAGAATACAGACCCCCGTAACTGCACGCGGACTAATCCTTTACCACAGATCTTTTGTTTTCTAAATAGTGTATGTTAGTTATTTTTGGATCATGCAATTTTTTTACATGGTCATTGATGCTTATATTCCATTAAAAAGTTTTGTAATGATAGGTTTCAGTTTTAGTGGATATGTGGGTTTAAGGTTTTTTAAAATTTTTTTTTATAGAACTTGCAATAAATCTGATGGTCATTCAACTTATACAGTATACTTATACTTAATGCTGACCAAGCAATCTGATTGGACAAGAGGCGTTCCTGGAGTGGTGATGATGCACAGTTAACTACATGCATCACTCCTGGTCCCAGGTGTTCTACAGTCATTACTTACACTAACTGTTGGCCTCAGCGTGGGTGAAAGTATGTCTGTATGGTCCTCAGTACTGAGGAGGGAGCAGTTACCTGCCAAAATGACTTTCAACACAAGTCTGAATCCCAAATCCCTCCCTAACTCTTAATCCTGGACGCTAATTGGTGTGTTGAACAAGTGATTGTGTCGCCTAGCGTTGCTGAGGATTCCAAACTGTTGCAGTGCACCTACAGTACACATACAAAGTCTGCATGGGTTTTTTGGAAACACCGATCATCCACCAAGATCGAGATTCAAACCCTCAACCTGACCGTGCTGCTGCTGCTTACATACTTTAAGACGAGTGTGTATTCTCTACTCTTAGCTTGTACGCCATACTGTGAATAATGCATTATCATCTGACTACGCACAGAAATTGCGTCCTGCTGGAAATGAATTTTTCCAGTGTTTTTTTAAATTGCTATCCAGATGTAAGAGGTGCATCGCTGAGCAGACACGTTTAAAAAGTGCCCGATAAACCTGTCCAAAAACAGCTTTTGACTTTTCCACACAAGAAATACATAATCTGCTTTAGATTTAAATGTGACAAAGTGCTGGCTCTTAAGCCAGCAAATGTCCCTGTAGTATGTAGTTTTTAAATCTTTATCATAACTTGTCAGTTGTTATACACTGCCCAGGCAAAAAGATTTTGATACAAGGACGTTGGCGGCAGATCTTTTGCATGCTGTGGGGTGGAGCCTCTCTGGATCAGGATTGTTTTTCACATCCCAGTGGAATAAAATTACAAAATACAAATATAAAGACAAAATGCAGTTTTTAAATAATTCTTGTCGCGGAAAAATGCAATCAAGCGTTTATGGTAGCTGGCGAGTAAAATATTAAATTCGTTTTAATTGATCTGTTTCATTTAACTTTGACAAGTATGCAAATAAAAAAAAAAATCAGTGCTTTTTCAGAGCAGTGTACATGTTGTACTCTATACACTTACTGCACATTCATGCAGTTAGCCAGTAGCTAATCATGTGCTGGCTGTACAGTGTGTGATTCTTTGTGCAGATTGGAAATGGACCCCTGTAGCCTCAGATTCCTGTTTTTGCCTTACAGAACACAACTGCTTTACTCCATGCTGTATTTCTGTGTATGTTCGTCGTAAACAGTAGTTTTGCTTCAATCTGATGCTTAATGTTAACCAAAGCACTCTATCTGTATTTCCCGATTTTATGCATTGTGCTATGGCCATAGGATCGGCTGATTGTGATAATTGCATGAAAATGTAGGGGTGTAGATGTTCCTATTAAAGTGGTTCCTGAGTATATAATCTTCAGCCTTATGACTATTAGTGCTTTTTTTCCCTGTGTGGTACTTGTATGCTTAAGCGTGACCTTTCACATTGTGCCTTGCTTGAGTTAATGGTTGATGGTATACTGGTAGAAACGAAGCATTTTGTGCAGTCCACTGAAACAGTCTGTTTCTTTTTGCTGGGTGCATCATGGGTCACTGGTGGGCCGTCTGTACATGAATAAAACATCACTAAACTGAAACTAGTGTTTTTCCACCCACCCAAAGACTGAGACATTTCAAGATCAATTCATGTACGTATACGTACTATTGCTGTACTAGTATATGTGTCCAGGCCACTGAAACAGTTGTATGTTTTTGACCTGGTGCATTATGGGTCACATGTTTAGACCTGTGACTCATATTCCTGTGAAAAGAATTCAATTGAAGAAAACTCAAGACAAGGATGGAGGCATGCAAATCAACTGCATTTTTCTTTGAAGGCATTCAAGTGTTAGAACACGGGTCAGCTGGTGTTTTTGGTAAAACCACTTCACAGCCACAACGTCCTTTTTTTCTTTTTAGCCGGAAGCTGTTTCAGTCTAAAAAGAAACCGCATTTCATCAGCTTTGTACATGTACTTCAAGTCCAATGCGATGATTGAGATGATCTTGTTATCCTGTGGTCATAAAGGGATGGACATGATCAGCAACAATACTCAGGGAGGCTGAATGTTCAGTTGGTACTCAGGAGCTCAAAGTGCATGAAGAAAATATCCCCCACACCATTATACCACCACCAGCAGCCTGGACCAGTGATGCAAGTCAGGATGTATTCATGTTTTCATGTTCATTAAAAATCCTGACCCTGCCATCTGAATGTCACAGCCCAAACTAAGACTCCTTAGACCAGGCAATGGTTTTGGCGACCCCATATTCGAATTCTAGTCTCAGTTTCCGGTTGTTTTTAGCTGGCAGGAGCAATACCCGGTGTGGTCTTTCGCTGTTGTAGCCCATGCAGACGTGTTTTGCGCTCAGAGATGTTCTTCAGCATACAGTACCTCAGTTATAACAAGATGTTATTTGACTTACTGTTGCCTTTCTATCAGCTTGAACCAGTCTGCTCATTCTCCCCTCACCTCTGGCATTTCAAGTGCTTAGAGAAATGCCACTTATTAGATATTTTCTCTTTTCCAGACCATTTTCCGAAAACCTTAAAGACGGTTGTGTGTGAAAATCCCAGGAGATCGGCAGTTTCTGAAATGCTCAGAACAAACCGTCTGGCACCAACAGCCATGCCACATTTAAAGTCAATTAAATCACCTTTCTTCCCCACTCTGATGCTCGGTTTGAGCCCCAGTGGATCTTCTTGACCACGTCTACATGCCAAAATGCATTGAGTTGCCCACATGTGATTGCCTGACTAAAATATTTGCTTAAACAAGCAGTTGAACAGGTATACCTAATAATAGTGGCTAGTGAGTGTACATTCAGTATGAAAGTATGGTTTAGTAACATTTCGAGAATGCGGAATACTGAAGGATTTGATTAACCGGAGGTTCACAGTTTTTAGGAAGGTTATTGCAGTTATTTTAGTGTGTCAATACAGAACTAAGCCATTAATTAGAACATTTTCTGTTTGTGTGGGATCCATATGTAAAGGTGTAGGCTGTCACAAAGGTCCCGATGCATTATTAATAAGATGTGCTGAGAAATTATTTAAAATATGATATGAAAGTAAAATACCAGAGTAGCTGTGTGCGGGTGTTGTGTTGATGGGGCATTTATAAATAACTTCAGCAAAGGCTCGCTTTGAATGTCTGTAATATTGGAAGTGTGAATGTTTGATGAATTTGCATAATATAATATATATATATATTATACACAAGTTTGATATGAAAAACAAATTTTTTTGAAAATTTTTTTTGTAAATACATGATTGAGAAGCTAGACTCATAAACTGGATATGTATATCAAAAAAAAAAAATAGTGACACATAATGGGAACATGGTGCCTCAAAAGCACCTCAAGTTACCATTAGATTTGCAGCAGTCTCTTTTTCGGTTGTTAAAAACAGACAGCGATGATGGAAAAGCTTTATCTTGGCCTCATTTGCATCGTCATCATGACTACTGATTAGTAGCTCATACATTAATGCTTTCTCCTAAATTTGAGATGTATTGGCAAATTCAGTGCTTCCGGCAGAAGATTTTTCAGGCATGGTGGCAAAAGGACGGTGGAGGATTTGCAAGCACATGCTAAAATGTTTGGTTATTTATTTCCTCACTTATTATTAATTTCCCTGAGTGTACTAAAGGTTAGTCCTGATTTGGAGAGGCCAGGCCCTTTATTTCAGCAGCACCTTGTCTGTAGGTCTGCATATGCCCTTATTAACCTTAAACCTCCCATCATTTTTCTGGACTTGGGATTGGCACTAGTATTGGGATTGTCAGTTGTACAGCATATGGCGCAGTTCCCTGCCCAGCAAGCGAAAGAGCCCCACATGCTGACCATTGGTTACTATAGTTAGTTACTTTTGCTACTATTAAAGTGAAGGGACGTTTTATTAATTTTTTTGCATTTTTTCCCTTCTAATTCCATTAGTCTCTTTTGATTTTTATTTCATTTTTTTTTGTAAAACAGTGCAGAAGGCTGAGATTTTGGTCTTGCTTTTGTGAGGTGTTCTTCATGAGAACCAGTTTCATCATTGTGTTCAACTGTTGACCGGTTCTGTAGATTACCCTGATTGTTTCACCAGCTTATGAAAAGTTTGCATAGACATTCGGAAATTCATATTCGACTTGTCTTATGAGGGACATTCCTGCTTTTATGTGTGCTGCTCCCCTTGAGTGCATTTTCTGTTTTCTTGGCTTATGAAGAAAATAGACCAAAAACCAATGCACTCCTCTACTGCTTTATCTCTTTTCCCAGTATTTGGTTTAGCACTTCTTTCAGTCTGTGCTTCTTTGTTTTTTTTTTCATTTTTATCATTTTTTTTTTTATCATTACAGAGTCTCAATCTATCATCAACATGGACATCCAGTCGAAGAGATACCAATCGACAAATGCTGGATGCCATCAAAGTAAGTTTGGCCTTCCTTGTATTAAGAAAAATCCATGTCCATCCATGTTATGGGGTGGGATCGTGTCTCATTTTGAGAATCTTTTTCCTGCATAATTTTTTTTACTATCTTTCTTTCTATTTTTCCCTTCTTGTATCTTGTATTATCAGTTCTGATATAACCTTGTAATCGATATGGTTTATAAAACACTCCAGATAATGCATTTTCTCTTAAAACACTTGAATTTTCTAAAGACCTGAACAGCAAAAGTAGTTTCAGCTGCTGTATACACGCACTTAAGAGTTCCATGTTGAAAATATTATGATTTAATATATTTTTTTTGTTTTTTTTTTCACCAGATTTTAAAGATACCAGAGAGAACATGCTGGCACGGTCATGCAGGGGGCGGCCTGAGTGCAGATCCCAAAAATGTGGTGAGCTTTATAGTTTAGTGTACGAGAAAGCATCTCCAAAACGCACAGCACATCGAACCTTCATGCAGTGTATAGTTTCATTGGGCCTTTGCCCATTGTTGCCCCAGCTTCCTGTTCTTGACCTCAAATCGATATTACAATTAGTGAACATTTGACCTTGATTATCATTAATGTATCATTATACCTGTGAATAGCCTCTCACTGGATATGTTGCACAATTCTACTGTGCAAAATTCTGCTTCCTGATAAATGAGAATACAATATAGTGTTAATTTTGTCGGCTATTTTCAACGTTAGTCTTATTCTTAGTCCTGGTATAAATGTCCCTGTTAGTTTTTAACATATTTAGTCAATCTTATTCTATTTTAGTTTAGTCAAGTTTTAGTCGACTAATGGTCTGGACGTTTTAGTCTAGGAGCCCTTAAGAATTTTAGTATTGTCAATAAAATCTTAACATTTTAGCGATAAGATTAATGAACCCTTCAGTCAATCTATATATCTAGGTATCCAGTATAGTCAAGACCATTTTTGAAAGGGTTTTCACAAAATTATCTTTACATTTAAAATGTATCTTTCCATCTGATGTGTTCAGCTAATTATATTTATTTTTAACCATCACAACAACTGCTGCATGTCCATATCTCTTTAACTACTACAGTTTTTTTTTGTTTTGTTTTTAAACAGTTGACATTGAGTCGTGACTGCTACTCATGACTTGTAAAGCATTTATAACGGCTCTAATCTGAGGTGCTGGTTGTTAATTCTTGATTTCTGAGGCTGTTAACTCCTAAATGATCGTCTCCTCTGCAGCAGAGCAAAGTTTTGGTCTTGCTTTCCGGGGATGGTCTTCATCTAATCCAGTTTATGTTTTTGCAAGAGCTATTGCAGAACAGCTGACCTTTGTGTCTTAACACAACAACTGACTATTATGTTTACTTAATTATCCAGTGCCATATGTGTTATTTCATAGTTCATTATAAAAAGAAAAAATCCAGTATTGTTCTAGAACATAGAAAATAAATCCAAACTTGTGTTTACTGGTACAGTATATTAGTGATTTTATGCATTACATTGCTGCCACATGATGGTGTGATCATGACATGATTTAGAAAGTATTCTAAGTATCCCTTTTTTCTGAGTGCCTCAGCAATCAGTACTGATGCAGAATGAATGCAGTTTCCTTATTATTGGTCAAACAGAGTAGTAAAGTGAAGCTCATCAATTTTTTCCTTTTCATCTTGTTCCCGCATCCGATTTCACCAAGCACAGGTGTTTGCTATTTATAATTCGATTTATTTTGTCCACTTGTCATTCTGCCAGTGCCTCATTTTTTATGCTACCATATTGACAGGATTAGGGGGAGTTTGCTGAGATTTTTAAAATAAATTTTTATTTTTTTTGCAACAGTAACGGCAGCAGGTGGGTTGACGGCGTAAACAGGTTGGTTGGCACGCGCAGGCGCGGGGCGGCTCTAGGGAGATGAGCTGCGTGGGATGCCAGGCACCACCTGCAGAGGCTACTGCTGCTTTCTGCCTGGGCCATATGACACCGCATCCCTTGGCAGCACAACAGTGTGTGTGTCTGTTTGTGCTCTAAGAGAAGCCTTTAACTTTTAAACTTCTAAACTTGGCCATCTCTTTTCTTAAGGGTGGAAACTTGCATTTGGTTAGAGGGCGCTCTTGTGTAACTTTTTTTTTTTTTAGAAACAAAATGTATATATTTAATTCCAGAAAGATATTTTTACCTTAATTTGTATGAGCCAGCTACAGTTCAAGTATTGATCGTGTAAGAGTTTACAGTAATGCACACTCGCGAAATTGCAGTATGGACCTCAGTAATTACTTAATCCCAAAGGCAATGTAGTATAGGTAAAATAAACATAGTCAAGAATTTGTGTAGGGTTTGTCAATAATTCATGTATTTGTTTATTAAATAAAAAAAATCTTTTGAGGTGATAGATGTAAATCGGCACATTTTGTCGGTTCAAAATCATTTGTCACAATCATCAGATCATTTGTGCCATTATTAGATGTTATCCTAGATAAATTTGTTTAAAAACAAAAATGAACATTTAATAGTTATATATAACAGTTTAAATCAATTGTGTCAAAATTATAATCATAACCTTTATTCATTCATTCATTCATTCATTCATTCATTCATTCGTTCGTTCATTCATTCATTTATTTATCAAATCATGCAGCCCTTCTGTATATTTTATCCATTTAAGTGTTTAGGGATCATGGTGAAGGATTTTAAAATCTAGCCCGAGCTGTTTAAGGAAATGCTTAAAATCAGTTTAATGTAATAGTAAAAATGTTCCTGCTTTAACGTAATTTTGGCAGGAAATTAATCTAATGATGTTCCCGGAGGACCTTGGCAGGCACGGCTTTAATGTTAATGTGTCATCAGATTCATTCCATCAGTTAATTATCAAGTCCTTCATGAGGTGAATTGTGTGTCGCAGAAAGGAAAATGCTAAACTGTGCGCAGCTGGGAGTCGAGCAGCACCAGACTTTGATATTCTTGTTCTAAAATTGCATTCTCATTTTTTTTTTCTTTTTTCTTCTGAACAAAGTAAAATCAAAAGGATTGACCTTCCAGCCTTTGAGTTCATTGTATGTTTATATATTTATTTAATTTTTTTTGTCTCTGATGACTTGCTTATTTCTGAGATGTTTTTCCCTTTTACTAGCTAAAGGAGGTGGACTCTACGAAGATCCTATCAGCCATGCTTGCATACGTCTGGCCTAAGGATCGACCAGACCTGCGAGCTCGAGTGGCCATCTCTCTCGGCTTGCTTGCCGGAGCTAAGGTAGGTTCACTTTATTGTCCTGGATTGTTAATTTGCCATTTCCACCAGCACTATAGACATTACATTGATTATTCGATGCCTGTAATGTCACATCTAGCTTCAGTTATCTCATGCTCTTGTAATCTGCTGCTGTTTTGCATCAGTTCAAAGACTAATAGCCCAACGCCTTTTTGAAACTTTTTACAGAGCTTAATCATCAACAAAGAGGAGCGTTAGAATTTGGGTGCTTGCTTGTTTTCCTTGTAATGATTTGTCACTAATTTGCACTGAAAAGAAGACTGGCAGGATCATGACTCACAAGGTTATTTCAGCCATTTCTCACCCCGCATGAGCACAAACGAACTACCGCTGCACACGCTCCCCATCGTTTTCCACTGCCAAGCCCAGTCATGGTAAAAAATGTTGTGTAGTTATGCCTTTTTTTTTTTGTTTTTTTTTTTTTTGGAAAGATTGTGATTTGTGTCTCCAGCAAGTCACACTCTTGCAGGATCAGGTGCAAGGGAAGGGGCATTAATATTTCCTAGTGTGACTATGCTGGAGTTTAGGAGAAGGCATATATGGAAACATAGATAAAGATTGACAAGCGTGTCAGAAACTGATAACCTGCACCGTTTTATCAGCCCATCTGGGTCCGTGCTACATCATGCTAGGCAGATTCATACGAGGAAAGAACTTCGTTCAGCGGTCCTTCATGCCAAAAATAAATAAATAAAATACACACACACAGACATTTTTTTATTTTGTTATGACTGCATTCAACCCATCCGGTGCTTATTCTCATACAAAGTTGCATTAGTAATTAAAGTTAGTTTCAGTCTAGTCACCCCCCGACATGTTCTTTACTGAAAAGGGCAGCACTATAGACATATGGAAGTGAGACTCAAGAATGAAGTTATTAGCTGGGTGTTGGCAGCGAATCCTCTGGGTTTTTTTTTCTTTCCCCGCTTCAGTAATTGGTAATCGTGTTTTTCTTGCTTGTTGTGAAAACTGTTATTTTGAAGCACTATTTCTATTCATAGCAGCCTTACATGCATGATTGTAGTTAAAGGCCATTCGCTCTGTGCTTTGTTCGTGCTTAAACATTATGCAGTTCAGCAACTCAAGGTCGGGGAAATAATCCCGCACAAGCTGGAACGTTGTCATTCACCTAAAAAAGCCATCCCTCACTTTCATGTTCTCATTGAGTATAAGGGTTAAAACAAAAGTGGGGGAGCGAATTATGGGTGAAATGGCACATTGCATACACACTCCGGCCCTGTCTAATGCGAGGCAGAACTCGACAGCCGAGCAGCTGTCCCCAAGCTTTTAATTAGCTTTAATAACCATTTCAATTCCATTAGCGGATGCATCAACCAACTCATTTCCAGATCTGTCTAGAGGAGTGTGTGCAAAACACTCTGCCCCTAATGCAGTGCCACTCTATCGCTTATCAGCATGCTTCCTAAGCTCACGCCAGCTCTCACTTATTCTGTTTCCTTGTTTTTCTTTTTTCCCCCCTCCCTCCTCTCCCCATTTTTCTCCCATCCTCCAGCTCACCAATGTGATGGTGCCCTTCATGTTTAAATATGCAGTAGACGGCCTGAACCAGATGTCGGGACACATGTTGAACCTCAACGACGCACCAAACACGGTGGCCACCATGGCAACGGCCATTCTCGTTGGCTGTGAGTAGCCCAACTCCCCCTCCTCCATACTTGGCAGGTGTTTGACTTCATCTCAGGCAGAACAGCATCCTTATGAGCCAAGCGACCTTTACCTAGAGGGATACGTATCCATATTGCTTTTAAACCATTTGTTTTTTTAGCGAGTACCTGCCACATCTGCCTGCACAGATGTTAATATAGCTTGGGGTTTTATTTGGTGTCAGTTTTATTTCCTCTGATCCTTTATGATCCCTATGATCCTCTGGCTGGACTCATTCTTGACACTCTTGACACTTCTGTCTGTCTGACACACACACGAACACAATGTCTCTGTTTTCTGGCTTGTATTTCCGAAACAATGCCTATAAAAAAATAAAATGAGGGACAGGACAAAGCAGTGTATATATATATATCCCCTGATCACCAAGTCAGCAGCCTTAAATAACGACAATCTGTCAAAAGCACAAAAAGCAACAAAGCACATCTCGCCGTCCATGGTATTGCTGTTAAAACGAGCACGCTCTAAAATACGGCAAACATATACAGTATATGAATGCACAGAGTGGCACTTGTATGTATTTTAACTTGCTTGCCTTTGTGCTTGCTCACTTGAGAACAATAAAATGAACTTAACGAGTAATAGCAACCACTCACTTTGCAAGCGTTATTGTAGCGTGCCGTCCAAATGTATTGTCACTTTTCCCCGTGGCTGCAAATTTAATGAGATCTATTAGGTTCTGTGCACACAGACCATTAATTGGAACTGTCTGTCTGAGTCTCTGCAAACACACATACACGCGCACACTTTTGTTTTTATTTATTCTTTATTTATTTATTTTTAACCTGAATGGAATTTGCTATCACACAAATAGAAGGTAGCCTCCACAAGTTGGAATGCTGAAGGTGAAGGTTTATTCTGCTAGTGCAGAATTTGTATTCATATTCAAGGGGAAAGCAGCATCAGGACAGAAACTCCAGACGCATAGCATTTTTTCTCTACAGTAAGACTTGTTTTTAAGTGGTTTAACTATACTTTAACTATATATAAACTGCCTGGACAAAAGAAAAATCATGCACATTCTTAGATTACATTCAGTCACATTAAGATTTGATTCTAGCACACATTGTGGAAAGAAGAAAGAAAAAACTCTGTTGTTGTTGTTCTTCATTTGACATCATTTTATTGCCACATAACATTGCTGAGCCTTGACCTGACCCACTGAAGTAATTCGAGATCATAACACTGCATCCTGTGGCTTGTACAGTAGCAACTACGCATCATAGGAGCATCGCTTCTTGTCCTTTTCTTCTTACCCCATCACACCCATCACTCAGTTAGACTCTTCGGACACATGACCTTTTTCCATTGCCCCAAAGTCCAATCCTTACCGGAGCCTTTTTCTGATTAGCCACACAGCAATTTAGTCACAATCTTGAGAGTTCTCATCACATTGTGTATGAAAATTATCTTACTTTCATTAATAAACCTAGCTATTGTTTTACTATTGATTTTTAATATATTTTTTTTCATGATTATTTTTTGCACATCACTTTGTGTTTAAGTTGTCTCTACTTATTTATTTTATTTTTTAGACCACGTTTCTTTCAACACTATCCTTAGTGGGTTCATAACCCACTTCCAGTAATCAGTAATCAAATCTCCTTTAGTTTTTTTTTTTTTTTTTTTGCTTGATGCAGATTATTATTATTTTTTGCACAGGCAGTATTAAATTAATAATTGGACCTTACATTTATTATTAGTTGCAATAAACATTTTGTTAGGCGGCACAGCGGTGTAGTGGTTAGCACTGTTCCCTTGCACCTTCAGTGTCTGGGTTCGATTCCCGCCTCTGTGTGCATAGAGTTTACATGTTCTCCTCGTGCTTGGCGGGTTCTCCTCCTCCAGTTTCCTCCCACAGTCCAAAGACATGTAGGGTAGGTTAATTGGCATGCCCAAATTGGCCGTAGTGTGTATGTGTGTGTGCGATGGATTGACACCCTGTCCAGGATGTACCCCGTCTGGTGCCCTTAGTCTCCTGGGATAGGCTCCAGGCCCCCCGTGACCCTAAATACGGGATTAAGCAGTATAGAAGATGAGTGAGAAGCATTTTGTGAAGAACTTGAGCATAATCCTGATCCTTTAATCATGTCTGTGACAGATGTTATGTATTATTATATTACATTATATTATATGATATAAAATTATTATTAAATTCATCCACAACATTGTGGTGAAGCGCTGTTATAAGTGACTTGCTGAGAAACTTTGTCTGTCTCAGATGGTTTGTCTCGAGCTGGTTCAGCACTCTTCAACGAGCTCCGCAATGCCGTGTTCGGCAAGGTAGCACAGAGCTCCATCCGGCGCATCGCCAGGAATGTCTTCCTGCACCTGCACAACCTGGACCTGGGGTTCCACCTGAGCCGGCAGACAGGCGCGCTGTCTAAGGCTATCGACCGAGGCACACGTGGCATCAGCTTCGTGCTCAGCGCCCTCGTCTTCAATCTTGGACCCACGGCTTTCGAGATGGCACTAGTCAGCGCCATCCTGGTCAGTGCACTTCAGTCCACAGTTATTTTACATTTTATACTGATGTGTATATTACAAGTTGATATTCTGTAGCTTCATATTAGTCATTCGGTATCACCTAAAATGTTAAAATAGCAGCTATTGAATATCTTTTTTTACAAAAGCACACAAAGAGCATTGAGATAAGATAAGATGTCTGATTTTAGTTTATAAAAACACTTGTCAGAAAAGCTGCCTTGACTTACAGTTTAGAAGTAGAAAATTATACAGTATTTGTGAATTTTTGACAATTTATACGTGGATTACTCATTAATGTATAGTAATTTAATTACTTTATAGTTAAATATATTCTCATTAGGTTTTCATTATGGTGTTAATTATCTCATGGTTGATTTCTCAACTGCTTCATATCCTAGTGAGTCGGGGGTGCAAAAAGATCAGAAAATCAGAAAAACAGTCGATTCACAAAGCAGTTATGCTTAAAATAGACTGAACTAAGCAGTCTGCTACTTTGGCTTTTCTGTACTAATGCAGTGCTCTTGAAAATCATGCGCTCACTCCATATCCACTAGCAGTGAGTGATTAACCTCCTCAGCTTCCTCACCTTCAAGTCCCTTAATGATGTCTGTGCGCCGATGATTGAGACATTACCTCTGACCGCACCTTTACTTTGTCCATTTGTAACGCTCAATTTAATGGGCATAATCACAAAGCGGAAACGTGTTAAGTGCTACGTAAAAGGACCATGCGTGCTTTTTAGCAAGGCTCAAGTAGGCATTCCCCTTGTGGGCCCTGGAACTGTGTGTCTGCTGCTACTGTTAAACACTGCTGTTTGTCTCTCTGGCAGTATTATAAATGCGGCGGTCATTTTGCTCTCGTCACTCTGGGGACCTTATCAGCGTACACACTGTTCACCATCGCAGTTACACAATGGAGGTACAGTAAAACACTTAAATTGCTTGTACAATATGTTCAGTATTGGATGTATGTATTGTTTTTGCAGGTTATACTTGCAACTGCTGGTCAGAATGTGCTGACTATGAGATGATAAATCTTTAATATTAGTGTACTCCTTTCCAAATTAATGATGTTAATAAACTAAATTAAAATCCCTCATGTAAACACCTCATCCGGAAACAGTTTAACTTGAAATAAATTTTTGACATCGGAATGTCAAAGGCGATGTTTTAAATTATAATTAATAAGAAATGTAATTGTTGTGATTGTAAGAGGAATATCACACTTCAGGACGTGATCTAGTTTAAAACAGTTTGACTTACGGGTGGCAGTGCATCATCCAACCCTCTGGTTGATTGTTTTCATAAAAGTATTTCACTTCTTACTTTTTGTATATCTTTACTTGTACATGATTAGTGTGTAATTTCCCTCTGTGTTTGAATGGTTTCTTATTCTATTTGAGTTTATCCCAGTTTTTAGAAGAAACCATGCCACTGATTTTAGACGAAGTACAAAACCATTAATGCAAATGTCACATATTTTATAAATGTTTTATTCTTCTTGACATGCTGCATCTTTTCGAACAGGACCCAGTTCAGGATAGCGATGAACAAGGCAGATAACGAAGCGGGCAATGCAGCCATCGACTCTCTCCTTAATTACGAGACAGTAAAGGTGAGTCCCTCTCGTCGTCCCAGCCACGAGCCACTGGCACTACCAGTTGCGATATCGCTTGTGCTAATGTCAAGCTCAATTAGCTCATTTAATTCCGTGGAGCTTCAAAGTGCGACATGAGAATAAAGTTAATCTGCCTTTGGGATTTAAATCCAGAGTGCAAAATAAACCAATTTGCACGATAGGAGAATATTAACTCTCTTTCGAAATCCTTGATCCTCCATTCCCTGCGTTAGTATTTAACATTCTCCACTGACGGTTTTGATTAATGCCTTCAACTTCTTTGTCAGCTCTCTACTTTCTTCTTCTTTCAGCTTTTCTTCAGTTCTTCCTGCTTCTCCACCACTCACCCCCCCCCCCCCCCCCCCCCCCCCTTGTTAAGCGCAGATGTATTTTGTTTAAGGCTTTATTTCAGTCACTGATGTCAATGCAGCTGGATTTAGCATCACTGTAAGCCAGTGTGCATACATAATTAGATCCCCACCCACTCCTAATCTGTTCTCCACTCGCAAAAGCTTCTGCAGAACATCAAAACGCACGCACATATACACGCGTACAAACACATGCATTTCTTTACCGCACACTCGTCTCCTCTGCTCTGTTGAGCACATTTCCTGACAGCAGAGAAATTGCTATGAAACTCGACCGCTTGTTTCTTGATACCTTTCTCTCCCATAACTAATTGGCATAGGAAGTTCTTGTTAAGTTTGTCGTGATCTGATGAAATATTCTGATTGTCATTACGGTCCAGGAGAAATTTTTTTGATCATGCTGCCAGGGGAGGCAGCCACACACATTGGTAATGCGCTAATGAAGCCAAGTAGCGCTCTCTGCGTGAAGCAGAAAGGGTCTCGAATGACTGTCAGTGCGGCCCGGTATTGGAGAGTGTACTTCTCATTTGCGCCGATGCTTTTTGTAATCATGTCCTCAGCAGTGCTGTCGATAAGACTGACTCTTTTAATAAGCTGCGTTTATCGCCTCACCTCTGTTTGTCACGTTTGGAAACTAATTAATATAACTGTGATGCAGTACTGTTTTCAAACAACAGTGAAAAAGGTCTTGTTTTCCTCCTTATCTTTATTCTGATAACCTGCTGATTTTTCAACGCAGCAGCTACGCTATGCATCCTTTAAACCTTGTTCATAAATATCTTGCATAGCAACATAATTTTTTAGGCAGAAGAGCACTAGACTATTGAACTTTTTGAAACTGAAGACTCTCAGATAATGTTTACTTTACAGATGGAGATAAGACAGGCCAGTTCGCGGATGCGGTTACATTTGTTTTTGCAGTGTCCCTGCAGGTCCTTAAATAGCTATGAATTTCAGTATGCTTACAGCCCTTCGGCTATTTTTTCATGTCTCTCTCTCTCTCTCTCTCTCTCTCTCTCTCTCTCTAGTACTTCAACAATGAGAAATATGAAGCAGAGAGATACGACAGTTTCCTCAAAGTCTATGAATCCTCTTCACTGAAGACTACCTCGACCCTGGCCATGCTAAACTTCGGACAGAGCGCAATTTTCAGCGTCGGCCTCACGGCTATCATGGTGCTGGCTAGCAAGGGCATCATTGCAGGTGAAAATCCTTAATGCATTTTAAGCCTTAAGCTATTTCATATGGATTAGTCAGTGTTATTAATAAGATCTCAGGGCAACTACGAGCACCAAGTTGATGCCCATTCCTAGGTTATACGTTCGTCACCAAAAAATCGAATTGAATTTAAATCCCAAAAAAGAATTTAGGTTAAGAACGAATTATCATCATGTTATATGTGCACCTTTATCCAAAATTCTGCAGGTTTTTAAATAATTTTTCAGCTGAGACCTGCAAAGTACTTTTCTCCCATTGATACATAGATTATATTATTCAAGTCTGGCATGTCTTATTTTCTCTTGAAAAGCAGGGTCCTTTGGAGCATTGTGTCAAATTTGCACATAAAATTTTCACATTCCCATTTGTCATCAATACATACTTATTTAATCTAAATTGAACAATAAAAATCCAACTATGTCCCTGAATTCTACTTTCCTTGTTTTTAAGGAACCATGACTGTGGGAGATCTGGTGATGGTTAACGGGCTTCTCTTTCAGCTTTCAATGCCCCTCAACTTCTTGGGCACCGTGTACAGAGAGACGAGACAGGCTCTTATCGACATGAACACACTCTTCACTCTGCTTAGCGTGGACACCAAGATTAAGGTAGGCTGATTTCAGTGATCCTTCACTCCATAGATCTTTGTTCAAACACTGCAGTGCGACCACTGCGTTTGTTTTATCGGCCATTTCGTTTGATTTATTAATGAGGCTTCTTGATTGAGGTAATTCACTGGAAGTGATGTTGAATTGTTCCTCGTGTTAATAACTACACAATATTCATCAGGACGTTATTGTTCTGCCTCTCCAGAATGTCAGTGCCTTTTTTTTATTGTTTTTTTTGGCAATAGTCATATTCTTAACCCTGGCTCTTTCTGTGGATTTAAGCACTACACATTTGCATAACGTATGCTTCAGTATCTATTTTAATCCCTGAAACATTTGTTTTTTTTTGACGGTGGTGGTTGAAATGCATTCGAGGTTGATGAAGCTCATTCTTTATTTGGGCTAATTCAGCATGCAGCCTGTAATTATATAGAATCAAATCTGGCTAGTTGTTCCCAGTGATCAGTAATGTGTCTCAGTTGCCTAAACCCCACACCCACTCAACGCCTCTGTGCATGACTGACCAGCCCATCAAAACATTACAAAGGATTATTTGATTCCTTGAACATCACAGATAAACTTAGAATTAGCATAAATGTTTCCAATACATCTGTTGCATCTTGGTACAGCAGATGTGTTTTTTTTTAAGGAGCATTTTAAGTAAAATGTATGCAAAAGTCAGATGCTGGTTTTTATTTGTATTTTTCTTTTCATATATAGCTGACATGAAGCATAAAACACAAAAGCATTGATGCATAATTCAGATGGTGGCTATGAGGATGTCACAAGGTTAAAAATGCTAATCTGATATTTTGTACAGTATGTGTACAGTATATACACATTGAATATGCTTAAGACGTGCACAGATTTCCCTTAATAATGACAAATTCTACAAAGTTTTTATTAAAGACTAAGTTACAAATGTTATCGCTAAAATTCTCTGTCAAACATTTCATCAGGTCATGGATGAAAAACGCCATATTGTCTTATTAAATATATATCTTTTTTCCTGACGCAATAAACCCATCTATTGTGTGTTTGCTATCTCACAGGAGAGGGACCTGGCCCCCCCACTGCTCGTTACCCCACAGGACGCCTCGATCCGTTTCGAGGACGTCTACTTTGAGTATCTGGAGGGACAAAAGGTCCTCAATGGGGTTTCCTTCGAAGTACCTGTAGGGAAGAAAGTAGCCATTGTTGGCGGGAGCGGATCTGGGTAAAAGAATCACTTCAGCTCTTCACCACCACTGCATGAAGTCCTGTTTTATGGCGTTTCTCTGGTAGCTATTGATGTTTTTTTTCCCACTTTTCTGTTTTGTTTGTTTTTTAAAGGAAGAGTACCATCGTACGCTTGCTGTTTCGCTTCTATGAACCCCAGCAAGGTAACATCTATATCGCAGGCCAGAACATCCGAGATGTCAGCCTGGAGAGCTTAAGAAAAGCTTTGGGCGTAGTCCCTCAGGTGAGTTGGGATGAAGGGGTGTTCTGCAACATGACGGCTTTTTGTTGTACAGAGTCTAAGGTGTTCAGTTGAAGAGTGGGATAAAATTGACAGAAGTGCGCAAAAATCTCTAGGCACTACTGGCATCCTGGCGGATTTGACACTGTCATTAAGGCAGTGAGGCGTAACCAAGTATTAGGAGAACAGATAGCATTTGTAATAATATTTGTTTTTGTCTGGGGAGCTGAGTTGATGTAAATAAAATGTACAATAACATTATTAGACAAAAACAAATTAAACCACAAATTAAACCATGCATGGCATTTCAAAAGTTGATGCACAAATATAAGAACAATATATTAATAGGGCATATAAAATTTAATAAATATAGGTGCGTAATTAGGAGTACAAATAGATTATTGCTAGTGTAAGACTGCAACCTGTCTACCATTATGTACTGAAAATAAATATTAAAAGACATCATCGTAGATGGCAGTATGATTATACTTATTGATGAGCCGAGACAGATCTGCTGAATGTCCTTGACATTTTTATATGAAAGCAGGTGGGTTAATTCTACATTGTTTTTTTCTTTATTTGCTTAGGGGCTCATTTTCATGTTGTAAAGATAACATTTTACTAATCTTGTACCTACATACTCCTAGTGTCCTTTGCAGATACTGTACCAGTCAAAAGTTTGGACACGAGTTTGAATTTATTTTAAAATTCTAGACCAATAATGGATTTTTTTAAAACTATGAACTAACACATGGCATTAGGTAATTAGGTACCAAGAACAAAAGTTGTTATTTTAAGACATGAACGTCAGCTGTTGTGGAACAGTTCTGGCAAAAACAGTATTATTAAATGCAATGCAAAAGCAGAAAAGACCATGGAGTTAGAATGCATGATCAAGCTTTTGACTGGTAGTGTGAATATTGGTCATTTAAAGACTGAAACGATCAACTTTACTGTGCGTTGTATGTATAATTGTAAAAGGAAAAACAAAACAAAAAAGCAAGTGGTTTGTAAACTCCTCTAACTTCTCTCTTTGGGTTTAAGGATGCAGTCCTCTTCCACAACACCATCTTCTACAACCTGCAGTATGGCAACATTAACGCGTCACCTGAGGAAGTATATAGCGTAGCCAAGCTTGCTGGCATCCATGACCCCATCCTGAAAATGCCTCATGGATACGAGACACAGGTCGGAGAGCGAGGCCTGAAACTCTCAGGTACAACACGGCAGGGGTAGCTCAGTGGTTAAGGCATAGGACTACGGTTCAGGAGATCTCAGGTTCAAACCTCACAACCACCAAGTTGCCACTGTTGGGCCCTTGAGCAAGGCCCTTAACCCTCAATTGCTCAGATGTAATGTTGAGAGAGAAAAAAATGTAAGTCGCTCTGGATAAGGGCGTCTGCCAAATGCCTAGATGTAGATGTACAACAAACATCAATTGAAAGCTGTCAAGGTGTGAAGCTAGTGAGGGCCATGTCAACACTGCCAGATGCATTTTTTTTTTTTTTTTTTTTTTTTACTCTTTGTTGTTAGGATTATTTTTAGGTGCTTACTGCCACTTGGTCTGACATGGAGATAAAGCTGTGGATTCGAGTGGAACAGTGACTCAGAGCTGGACACCCAGTATGAGCAGATTTTGTGTCCGAGATATTAGTTTGTAGATGCCCAGAGCATGAGAAGAAAAAAAAGGTCTTTTACTAAACAAACGTTAAAATTTCTGTTTATTTATCCCTAATGCGCTTTATTGTGGTGCTGGGTATCTCCGTGCGAAAATTGTGAATTGTGATACAAATAGAATCAACATCTAGGTATCACGATAATATTGTGTTGGGTGGTCTTTTCTGCAGGTGTGAATGTGTTGCATCAGTTCAAGAGGAAGATTTCAATGGCTTTTTAGGTGTTAAAGCGTCCTCCCTATAGTTCTGATCTCGTTCCACTGGTATTTTAACTGTTCGGTCCCCTTAAAGCAGCCCTACGAGGACGAAGATTAACTTCTGATGAAGAAGTGAAGACAACGGTGCATTCGTGACTCGTAGCTCAGAATAAAGCAAGTAACTTTTGAAAAGCAAGGCGATCAAATGCTTGTGTATTTGTCTTTTCTCAAAGTTAATTAAAATTAATTCTACAGCCATAGTGTAACATAATTTGTAACTCACTGGAGACGAGACACAAGATTATTTGCTTAGTTACAGTTATTTTATAGTTACAGACAAGATAGTTATTTACCATCACTAAGCTCCAAAGGACATTTCAAGTATAATAATTGAAGTATATGGTCATTTAAAAAAAAAGTGAGATTATTTGTGGGAAAAAAAAAAATTCTCTTTTGAAATTCTTCATTCTCAAAGGTTTCCTAAGAAGTCCTTTGCTAACAGAGCTTTCAGCATGTGTGAATGCCTGAACTGCTAATTGTGACAGCGGCTCTCATTATAAAGTGAATACAGTTACTGAAAGGATTTACAAATACTAATACTAAATGCTAATGCAGTTTTAATGAGAAACGCCATGACGATGCATGTAAACTGCACTGACCCAAGCACACAAGCACACAATTACTCAAGGTCAGGACAATTTGCTGCTTGAAATAAAAGCTGCTTGTCAGCAATAATTACAGTTGTCGATAATAATTAGCACAATTAAACGTGAATAGTGTCAATTGGGCCATTGGCTAAGAAGTGATTGTGTATCATTATAAATATGTATAATGATGTATTGCATAATGCCTTCATTAATGAGCTCACACCTTCCTGACTGCCGACAGGTGGAGAAAAACAGCGTGTAGCCATCGCCAGGGCGATCCTCAAGAACCCACCTATCCTGCTCTATGACGAAGCAACTTCCTCCCTCGACTCAATTACCGAAGAGGTCCGGTATTTTTCTTCTTTTGTGTAGAAACACTACTTCTCTCTGCTTATACCAATGAACTATCCCTTTAAAAGTGTGTGTGATGGACTAACCAGCGTAATTTAATACAAAAGTTACATTATTTTCGGTAAAATTATTTTTCAATTTGGTATCTTCCCTGATAATTATTTTTTTTTTGCCGGATAAGAATTATTATTTTTGAAAGCTAATTGTCTCTATTATGACCACGATTCAAAGTTATATTAAAAAATGAAAAAAGAATAGCACTGGTTTTAATTCATTATCGTCCTGACGTGTGCAGCAATCTCTGATAGTTTCCTACTTAATACTTCAGATATTTATTGGATAAAACAGCTAACAATGAACTGCAATAAAGCATAGATATTTTTTTCTCTTAGTAGATTTGGAGCATTTTACTTATTTACATTCTAGAAGGAAGCTTTGTGGTTTTTTTTTTTTTCTTCATAAGAATGAGGCTTTATAAGTTATTACAGACATTGGCAGTGTTTGCATTTGAAGGCTTTCGCTTTTTATTTAGCTATTATTCTCCCTCATGTATCATGTCACAAGGAAGTCTTCATATAAATCCTGTCAATCATATTGTTGCTAGATATTGCAAATGAACACGAATGCTCTCTTTGAGACATCACTGTGTGTGTGTGTGTGTGTGTGTGTGTGTGTGTGTGTGTGTGTGTGTGTGTGTGTGTGTGTGTGTGTGTGTGTGTGTGAGTGAGAGACGCTGGGATTCGTTTTAATGTTCTGACATTGATTGAGTTGTACCTTGTTGATTTTCTAGAACATTTTGAGCTCCATGAAAGAAATGGTAACTGACAGAACATCTGTCTTCATTGCCCACCGGCTGTCCACCATTGTGGATGCAGATGAGATTATTGTGCTGAATCAGGTAGGAGTAATTCATAACTGCGTTCGGTTCATCTTGCAGATAAGAGCTGTTTGCTTTTAAGACCAGACATACTCTGACTGTTTATTCATTTACTTTAATTAATCGCATCCATTTAAAGTGACGCAAAATGAGAGGAGAGTGGGAGTGAAGGAGATTTCAAGGTTGAGGGGTTCAGATGCTGTTCCCTGGTGCCTTTAGGAAAAATTACTGGTCATTGAACTGTAACTTCTGATCACAATTTTATTTATAAAATCCACTTTATTAGGAACACCTTTACAGTACATCTGCACATTGATGCATTCTAATCAACCAGTCGTGTGGCTTGGCTGCTTAATGCTTAACATTCCTTCCTTCCGATGACCTGTATGTGCTTTAATTACTTAATTACTGATATGGCATTCTGCTGCTGTCACATGATTGGCTGATTAGATACCTGCATGAATGTTCTTAATAAAGTGGACAGTTTATGTAAATTTGTTTACAGTCGGTCTCTGCAGCTGCAGAGACAGAGACCACAGTCGGTCTCTGCAGAGACAGAGACCACAGTCGGTCTCTGCAGAGACAGAGACCACAGTCGGTCTCTGCAGAGACAGAGACCACAGTCGGTCTCTGCAGAGACAGAGACCACAGTCGGTCTCTGCAGAGACAGAGACCACAGTCGGTCTCTGCAGAGACAGAGACCACAGTCGGTCTCTGCAGAGACAGAGACCACAGTCGGTCTCTGCAGAGACAATAACTTAATTCAGTTTGCTCCTCTGAGAATGGCAAGTATTGTGTTTTCTCATTATTTCTCAAGTATTACTAAAGATAAATGTCAAATTCAAAGCATGGCATTGAGGGACTTTTTTTTTTTTAAAAAAAGAAAGAAATGTGATTTGGGCCACAATCTTCCTCTCTATTTTTCTCAGAATTTGGCATAAACAGCTTTCAAACAAATGCCATCTTTTCATTTTAACCAGCTCATTAAAAAAAAAAAAAAAACTTTGAAATGATTGGGATGAAGAGACAGTATTTCCATGCTGCACATTTTCTTAGTCACAAGAAAACAGCTTTTAGTGCTGAGGTGGCCTTGAGCGTCATGCGGTTAATGGGAAGCTGGGGCTGTGTGTGTGAAAGAGAGGAGACCTGTGAATCGTATGTGCCCTGTCCTCCAAATCTGACCTCGATTTTTTCTTTTCTTTTTGCCTTTAGATAAGCAGGAGTGATTTAATAGCACAGTCCTTTAGAAATAAGGCCAAGACTTTACCACATCTCTTATGAAACATGGTCAATAGTGTCAGTCTGTTGGTTTAGAAAAGAAACTAAAACAGCATGACAGTCCATTTATGCTCTAAGTTTTATGGTGTGTGCTATTATAACAGTTTGTAATGGTCAAGTTACATAGAATTCTTTACTTACTTACCGATCAACTAAATGTCGATCAAACAACGCTTAATGCGTGTTAGGATGTCATTAGCTCATTTTACTTCCACCTTC
Organism: Clarias magur; assembly: GCA_013621035.1. NCBI lineage: Eukaryota > Metazoa > Chordata > Actinopteri > Siluriformes > Clariidae > Clarias > Clarias magur. The sequence continues at coordinate 458,117 of QNUK01000016.1, read as the reverse complement.
CAAATGTCCAAGAATGTACATATAACTTTTTAATCCCACAGAAAGTTTGACTTGGCCAATTCCATTGCTATACACTGATTATACCCGTCAGTTTCTTTTTTTCAATTACTTTCCACATTACTGAGCTGTTTATTAATTATGTCTCGAATTGTCCTGAATTGAAATTATGCTCAGCTCAGTTGTCTTAATTTCCCATGAATTGACTATACATTAGCCTCGAGATCTTATAATGTTCTCACAGATCACTTGATGATGCCCTTTAGATTCTAGCAATTCTGAAAATTTGGTCTCAATGATCCACTGCAAAGAGAGACAAACCACCTACTTACACATTGTCTTAGGCTGTGTCCCCACGTAGCCGGGTATTTTTAAAAAAGAGATTTTTGTCCTTTTGTTCACATGCAAATGCAGTTTTGATCGTTGAAAAGGGGCTTTTGGAAAACTCTGTCCAAAGTGAAGATTTTCCAAAACTCTGTTTTCAGTGGTGTTGTGTGGACAGGAGCAATGGAGATATTGGATTGTTGTAACGTCGATGTCATTCTCTGTGTGCTAGCCTCCTTGATATGACATCAGCTTAGTTTATGAGGATATTTATGCAATAGTCACTGGTTTACTGTACGTAGATTATGTTAATGCTACCTACTGGACTTTTTAAATGCGTGTACATACTTTCGCGGTTACTCACACATTACGTTAACGAACAGAGGTGCCTGAATGTTCTTCTAAGCTCACTGCTGCTACATACAAAACTCTGACGACACGCAGACCTCGCATACAGTGACCGTGGCAATTTATTTTCCTTCGGTAGGTTTCACTGTATGTTTTGGGTCATTGTCCATCAGTTTTGCCGCATTTTCCTGAATCTAAGCAGTCTAATCTGGCCTTTTGGAGCATTGAATTGAAATATATATTTATATCCACAGTAAAACGAGTCTTGTACCACCATGAGCTGAACATCTGTCTATGTACATACATACATACACACACACCTACACACAAGGGGCAGTCAAAAAAAACAAAAACAAAAAAAATTCGTATGGAAAGTGGAAAATATTTACCCAAATTATGTTTCCGGCAACGAGTATGTTCATGAACATTTTCTTCTTGCTTACAAAATTTCACCGCATAGTTTCGCACGATGTCGTTAAAGGTTCAAAACCAAAATGGCAAAAAATTTAAGTGCATGCTGAGATTTGTTTCTTGCATTTGAGAGAAACATTGTGAAGGAGATTCTCAACAAACTGGTTGACTTTGGGTACAAAATCTCTACCTCCCCAACCTTTCACTCTGTGATTTCTTCCTCTTCCGTCACTTGAGGAAGCCACTTTGTGGCAGGCATTTGACAACGATGAGGTGGAACTGTTCCTCAAGACCCAAAAAGAAGGCTTCTTCAAAGACCGTTTCGGAGCTGGTGTGTGAGAAGCTGAATCAACACTTTCTAACCAATCAGAATCGAGCTGTGGTACACATGATTAAACAGAGCAGCTCTGATCTGATTTTTTGTTTTGTTTTGTTTTTAAAGAAAATAACATGCATCACATATGGAACACACATGTATCCCAAGGTTGCTTACATGTAAGAACGTTATTCTAGTAAATTATCTGAAATAACAAAATAATTGTGTATAAATTACTTGCTGGACCCCCACATCCATAAACTATTGTTACAATTAGATCAGTCCAAATGCAATAAGTAACTGTAGGACTAGTCTAAACAATTATTTATGCTTATTGTCATGGTGACTAACCATGGTTACTTACATTTTTAAATATTAATATCTTTGGAGGGTAGATTATTATTAGCCTGATTTTTAAAAAAGAGGTTATAATAAGAAAATGATGCCTGCAGGCTAATCAGAAAGGAGTCGTGTTTCTGGCTGTGGTAAGTTGTGAGATCGGGGATGAATAATATCAGTGTCACAAGCAATTTCAGCAATTGTAGGAAAACATATGTGTCAGGTCCAGTGATCTAGTTTGATGAAGCTGAATGGTGTACCAAACATGCTGATCCACAAACAGTCTGTAAATTTGGATTTTAGCCGACATGTAGGACAATTTTTATGATAAGAAAATGTTATCCTGTAAACGGGATTTTTTTTTTTTCACTTGTGTAATTTAGGGCATAATGAATGCTCACACACACGGACGAGGTGTTCGGTGGCGGTAGTGGTGCTCAGGAGAGGAGAAGAGGGAGGATGTGGGTGAGGGGGGTTGCTGGAGCTCATTAAAATAATGAGTGGTAGTGCTTCATGCTCGGCTCCGGCTTCAACACCTCCATGCATCTCTCAAGGGTGGAGACCTTTCAGCCTCGGGAATGGGGGAAGCATCGAGACAAAGGTCAGAGGTTGTGCCTCATGCCTTCTGGAGGTCATGGATCATCTTCACACTGTGCTGCTGGAGATGGTTTTGCTGTAAATCATTTCTTGATCGGCTGGATCTCAAAATTGCTCATTCCTAAAAAACGCAGCCAGCATATTGGTGTCATGACGGTTTCTGACATATTTGGCTGTCCTTCTATGAACGAATACGTATATAGTTTTAAATGTATAAATTTTCATTTTCTCATACTTTTAATGTAATAGTTTTTACTTTTTTTTCTATTTTTTTTAATTTGCTGGCAGTCTTTTAGGACCTGGTGCTGCGAGCGCGCCCACACACAGCCTGTGTGAGCCTGCTCAGGGCCGCTACATGTTTTCGCGGTCTGTGTCTTCTTTCTTTCATACGCCCTCTTTCTTTGGCTCATCTGCCATTGCCCCTCATCTCAGTGCTCTCATTTGCTTCAGAATCACATCCATTTAAGACAGTCGATAATGCTCGGGCGAACAGCACTGTAATACACTTTTCAAGCGCTCCCAAGGCAAAGCCTGTCTCAAATGCCAGATTTTGTGTGCGTGCGCGCGTCAGAGAAAGAGAGGGAGAGATGCTTTTGTTTACTTACTGCACAGAACAGTATGAGGAACAGAGTGCTCTAGATCACACAAGAGGAGGTTTCTATCACGACAGTTGTGGCAAAAAATAGATACTGTAAATTGTCATTAACCTCGACTGCTCTGTGGAAGTTTAATTGTAATTCTCTCTCTCTCTCTCTCTCTCTCTCTGTGTCTCCCTGTCTGTCTCTTTTTTGCTCCCTTTTTCATTCACCCCCTTAACCCACCCCCACTCATCACTGCCTTCCAATCTCCTCTACCTTTCTCTCTCTATCTGGTCCTCCTTGTATGCGCTCATGCCCCCTCTTCAATTTCCGTCTGTTCTCACCTCATCTGTTCTGTATCCCCCTTCTGCCTTTGTCTTACACCCTCCCCCTTTCTTTCTCTGTTTTGCCTTCTCCTGTGCCCTCTCTTCTCTCACCCTCTTTGTTATCCGTCATGCCCTCTGCTTGTTTCTCACCTATCCTTTCTGTCCCATCACTTAATTCTCTTGCTTTTTTTTTCCCCCACCATGTGCTTCACTCACTCACTCACTCCTCGCCCTCTTCGCCTCACCTCTCCCATCTTTCATTTCCCATGATGCTGCAGGGTAAGGTGGCAGAGCGAGGCGATCACCACACGCTCCTGAGCACTCCAGGCAGCCTTTACGCAGATCTGTGGCACACGCAGAACAACAAAGTGCTTAACCACAGCGCAGACAAGGCACAGTCCGCTCCAGCCGAGAGCGTCTCGCAGAAGGAGGAGGAGCGCAGGAAGCTGCAGGAGGAGATCCTCAACAGTGTCAAGGGCTGCGGCAACTGTTCCTGCTGAGACACACACACAAGTTGTTTCTTTGTACAGTCAGACTTAGTCAGGTGGTGTGTGCACGTAAATATCTACCTATGACAGAGTTTCTCTGATCACATACTTGAGTTTAGTCTGATCCCAGCAGTGTCTCTGTAGGCTCAGAAGGTCTTCTGGGTTGGGCGGGGTATTCTGTCATCTTTCCCATGTGCACTATCTATGTCTTTCATTTATAGAACATTATACAAGTGCACATGGAAAAACCTTTTTATCACAGATGTGTACATATCAGTATAACGTGATGGGTTTGGACAAGGGAGAAGATTTGCGTCGCGCAGATGCACATGTATCTTTGATGGCTATTTTGTAAGTGAAATACTGATTGGGAAGTAATAGGAACATTTTTAATATAAACATTGGGTTTCTTGGTATTTCAGACACTTGAACCCCCATTTATTTCCACCAGAAATATTAATGGAAGTTCACAAACATCATCTCCAAGGAAATTTCATAAAATTTGATAGGTTATTTAAGAAGACATAATGATTTTCACATTCCTCGCTGCACTTCGAGAGCAGAATTGACCCCAGCCTTGATTTACTCATTGTGACCAGAATTCAGCATAATGAGTAGTTATTTAGTCATCCTGGGTTTATATGTAGATTGATTGAAAATATTGTCAAAAAAAAAAGCAATAAATATGTAATTTAACTCCAAATCAGCTTTCTGGAGTGGGCACCTTTATAGTCATGCTCGGTGATTTCTCCTCATGAAATGACATTCTGGTGTTTGAAAGTACACATATTATTATTATTATTATTATTATTATTATTATTATTATATATATATTTAAAAAAAACTTGATGTTACTAGTAAGATACTGAAATTGGAATCGGAAGTGACTCACAGTCTGGGTGAAACTCTTTAATAACATCTTGCTTGGTTGTCCCGTCCTAACGGGGTTAAATTTCTGTTCATAAACACCGGGAGCAAAGGCGAAGGTGTGTCGGAAATAAAAGCCCAAATAATGACATCAGTTTTAACCAAGTGTGTTTACGCTAATTGTTTTGCTATGATAAATGTGTCACTCCAGCTTATGATTGATGTCTGAATATCATCGAAGGTCTAATTTCTAAGCTGCTGGCTCGTGTGTAGGTGTGGAGCAAGATAATATTAGACCAGCTGTTCATGACTAAATCTAATTTAGCACATGTTCAGGATTCCATATGTTCATGGAGCAACAATACTGCAATTAACGTCATTGGATTTCATAAAGGAGAAAATATGATAGGACCTGAAACTGTATTTGTAAATGAAACCCCATCCACAAATGTTTTGGGATGAAACAAAAGCGCTGCTAATGCTCATCTTGCCTTTTAATTAGACCTTAATGTTAGTTTACATAATATATGTTGGCAACTAAAGGAGACATAAAAATATCTGGATTATTTTGGGTTGTTTCTGTTTGAGTTACATTACCAGAAGCCATAAAAACAGCTACAATTAGTCAGTTAGAAATTGACAGAATTGACCCAGCTTAACAGCTACTGAATTAAATAACTAACAGACTGCAATAAATGGCATTGATATCATTAAACAGTAAACAAATATACTGTAGTCTGCAATGTACTAATACAGCGTGCGTTGCAAATGGTGCCAGCAGAGGCCAGTTCTTACAGGGATGTGCAACATGGCCACAAAGTTGGAAGCACACAATTATGTAGGATTCCCTTCACTCAATCAAAGGGGCCCAAACAGCAATGCACCTGTGGACATCAACCTGTGGACACAAAGGACATCCTGCATTGGACACTTACTTTGGCAACAATGAACACCTTTGGTATGAACAGGAGCGCCTTCTGCACGCCAGTCATCTAGCATTTGACTCGCTAATGCTCTTGCAGCTTAATAGGCGAATCCCTCCAGCATGGTGGAGAAGAGTGGAGGTTATAACAACAGCAAAGGGACTAAATCAGAAATATTATGTTCAAACAGCGCATATGTGTGTGGCAGTAATGTGTCCAGTTTTCTCCAAATAGTGTATACAATGTTGGAACAATGTTTCATCATGGCAGCTCAATGCTCACCCTGTAAAATGCCTGCTGAAAACTAGTTGATCGATGAGGGCCATGTTTTCATAAATTCAGCCCTCACTGCAAATCCACTTTAAATGCAGTATTTTTCTTTTTTGATTTCCAAATTAAGCCTTCAATATTCTCTCTCATTACAAATCATATACAATGGTAAGTCTGAAATTGTAGAATTTTTTATTTTTTTTCATTTACTTTTCCATGAGAAAAATGAATTATTTTTTGACACAATCTCCTTGCTTTTCAATACACCTTGTCCATCTGTGAACAAGCCTTTATATTCCCTCATTAAAAACGTTTTAGGCTGAGCTGTGTGTCACGAATGTACTGCTGTTCTTATTTCTTTGTCAGAAGTGAATCTTCATCCTCCTGGGTCTGCTTTCAGAGGACCAAACAGGGTAAAGTGCGATGGAGCAGGATCAGGACTATAGGGAGGAGTGTCGACAGTGTGGGCAGACGTGAGCGGATGTGCATTGTCATGCAAGATCACCACGCCCTCGGTTAGCAGTCCTGTACAACTAATCTGAAGTATAGGCTTTAGATATTCAATAAGCATGTCATTGTAACAAGCACTGTTGATTGTTGAACCATGTTCCAATATTGGCCCTTGAGAATCCCTGAAAACTAGCATCACTTTTCCACCTGATGGTTGACTTTTAAACTTTTTCCAGACGATTGAGGATGTCTCCGTTCCATACTCTGCCGTTTAATATCTTTTATTTAATAAGTCTCATCACCAGTAAATATTCTCTTTAAGAAACCTTCCCCTTGCTTAGAGTATCGGTCCAAATATCTAAAAAAAAATGCTTCTGTTTATGCTCTTTTATGAGTTGTTTGAACATCAAGGTAACAGAAGTTTAATATAACCGAAGAGGGATCGTTATTGACTCACCCTCATATGTTTTAAATTCGAGAGTGACTGCCTTTTGACCATAGTATGTGGGATGGGCTGTAAGAGGTTTAAATCTTTAGGACCTGTTACTGATATTCAATCGATAAATGTATCCAAGATTGAGCACTGATTTCTATTTCATTGAGCCTAGTCCCTGTCCCTCCTGCTACTGCTGCTTGAGTAACTTTATTGCCTCTCCTGTCATTTAAGGAGCAAGCACAAGACAGCATTGTTTTAAACCAGACTCTTGAGAGTTTTTTTTTTTTAAGCACAAACCTGTTCTCCGCTTGCTGCTTCTATTCACTGATAGCTCTTCACATATGGTGTGTTACATGATATCTGTCTCGCCAGCACATCATGTACAGTACACGGTACAACCATATGCTGAATTGAATCCTATAAATATGTTTGAAATGTTTCTGAATATGTGCTTTCTACTATCAGAAGGTTAGTAGTTATACAATATATACATCTATTAGGCTAAAAGTAGAGTATAACCTCTCAGTAACTACCGTATCTTGCTTTCTTATTCATCCACCCCCACCCTTGAACCTCTCCACATTTTACAATGGAATGAAATGAATGAATTGGATTTTTACCATTAATGCAAATATGTCACAAAGGAAAATTTAACAATAAAGCTGACATTTCTTGCTCTTAAAAGCATTCAGCCCACAGGGTCAGTATTCAAGTAGAACCACCTTTGGCTGCAATTACAACTACACGTCTTATGAGATAAATTTCTATCAGGTTTGTGCATCTCTTTCTTAATAATTCTTGGCATAATTGCTAAAGTATTTTCAGATTGGATTAAGACCACTGGTGAATCTTGTTGCAGGTTCAAATCCAAAAATAATGGATCGAGGTCTTGGCATCGACTGGGCCATTGTACCACAGGTACGTTCCTGATTTCAAGCAGCCCTAGTGTAGCTTTGGTGCAGTGGATTCTTTTGCCGACCTCGGAGTTCCAGGATCATGGGTTCGATATTCACATGGGTTTATATGGCCTTCTTGTTGTTGCATGTTGTTCCCATGTTCATATCGGGTTTTCCTGGGTTCTTTGGTTTTCAAAACATCCAGGCAGATGGATTAGCTAAAATATAACTGCCTCAGGATGCCAAAGGGTGATTTAAATTAATGAGCACACTGCCTTGATAGACTGCTATCAGTATCTTATGTTTTCCTGCCTTACAATCACTGTTCCCAGGATAAACTCTAGATAAGGATAAAAGAGTTAAGAGTAAGTGAGGTGTTTTTATTTCAGATTTGACATTTAGTTCTTTAAACATAACATGAATCGAATGAAGAAATGTAAAAGATTAGTAAGTGTAACAAAAAATACGTTGGTGTATAAATAAATTTGCTAAACTCAAATCAAAAAGTGAAAAATTAAAGCAGCCAGTTTTCTTAATGGAGTTAAATACAACTTTGCAACTTTTTCAGTGCATCTTTGTAGAGAGTCTGGATTGTGGTTGTCCTGTGACTAGCGTGTCTTATCCCACTTCCATCAAAGATAACCATGGCCTCTTGGTTGCTTCTCTGACTAATACTGTACTTACCTAATCACTGACATTTAGTGGATGGCCTGCTTGTGACAGGTTGCGGTTGTGCCATATTCTTTCCATTTTTAAATAATGGATTTAATGGTGCCCTGTGGGATGTTTAAAAATTTGGGATAGAGCTTGGTTTGGTAGCCTCCTGGTTTTTCATAATACTGTTTGTTCAGGGATGTTTTCTAACGAATCCTGGAATTGTCTAGGAACTGGTGTTTAAATTGTGATCACGTGACAATTTTAATTGCGCACATAAACTTTGTTCAACTAATTATATGATGGCAACTGACACCAAGGCACTACATTTACAGATTGCCAGGGTTTAAGGGGGTAAACTTCTTTACCACCACTTTTACAGTGTTTTAATATTGGTGATTGACAAAGATCAGCAGTCAGACGGATCAATTTAACGGAAAAAAATAAATCAAGCACCTCAAACATTATTTACAGTAATCACGCAATTAAGTCTGAAGTTTTATTACATCCCATGATAAACAAATATTCAAATACAATTTGATTTAGCATTAACTTATTATATGTCATTCATCACAGTAAATGTGATGTTGGCTTAATGTAGAGCCTCAGCGTGATTAATTCAAGAGATTTTTTTTAAATACATAGAACAATGTTGTAAAGATTACTTTATCTCACTTTAACATTAAGGTTCGGTCTGTAGATAATAATCCATTTAAAGATTCGAAACTTATTTTAGTGTAGTTTACTTTCTGTTAACAAGTTACTAGTATCTTAAATGTAATTTTTTTCTTTTAGGGAAAAACACACAAATCTCTAAGTAATCTATTCTTACACCTTTATTAATGTTTTCTTCAGATAATAGCATGCGAACTGAAAAAAGGCACATTCATTTAATCATTGTGGTTATTTCTCTGTGGGCGCTGTATGGAGAGAGTCATTTGAGTGAGGCAAAATTTGCAACTTTAGCTGTTTTTTGACATAAGAGTAAATTAACTGTACCAGCCGCAGATGTCTGTGTCCAACATGATATGCGTCTGCATAGATTCAAGAGTTCAGAACATAATGAGGACTTCTTTTTTTTTTTCACAGTTTGCTGGGATAATGTTTCAACGTAGGCAGGAAATCGCACAAAAAGCACTAATAAGGCCAAATGTGAGTACATTTGGGTGCGGGTGGGGGGGTGGCGCGGGTGGGGGTGTTTATAGGATGATCCAGGGCCTTTGAGGCGGTTATCTTAAAGGCAAGAAAGACAATATTCAGTAGATATGTGGTTAGATTTCATCTTTTAATTGTAGTTAAAACTAGAAGAAAAAAAAACCCTGTCTGTAAATTGGACGAATGAAGCTTTTAGTTCTAGTTTCTGCACAGTTCTGTATGTTCAATCATTCTGTGATGTCTTTCATCATTCTAAGTAAACAGAGGACACACAGTCATGCTGAGTGCTATGCATGCAGTTTGTGAAAAAAAAATGGTTTAAAATCATTCAATCTTGTTTTAAACTATTTTTTAATATGAATCTATCACATTTAGTAATAAGCAAAAAGGAAATATATGTTTACCCCAGTATGTACCTATGTCATTGCAATACAAACTCAACCAAACTGACTCATGATTCCTTTTGACATGCTGAATATATGCTAGATAGCCCTGTAAGGTTAGTTCCCTGTCCAAATTATACTAGTGGTCTGCTTCTAAATAACCCATACGGCCCTGACACTTCTATAGGGGATGTAAGGAATACATTATTTGGAATAAACAAACAAAAATTGTTGGTGTTTCAAGCAGGGTTAAATTATTGATGTGCATCAAATAAAGAAGACATTAATATTACTGGAAAACCTGGATGGATAGCAGTAAACTGTCAACTTCATTTAAGAAATGTGTCTGGGGAAAAAAAAAACATGAACTACCATGATTGACTATCACTTAAACATTTAATGAAGTTGCATTGTAAAAACAGATCAGCAGTAGAAATCACGGTTATGTTAAATAGTTAAAGTAAGAACATTTCCACACACAATTTGAGGAGAACTCGCAGGATTGGGGCTAAACAGCTGTGTAGACATGAGAAAAAGAAATCATGGTCATGTGGTCTAATTGACCTTATTCCAGACTGATTGGAGCATTTGGGCAGGAAGGGAAGCGCATAAAACGATGCATCCATCATGCATAGTGACATAGACATTGTACAAATTCACAATGCATTGTGTTAAGATCTGGGGTTGCTTCAGTTGCTCAGGTCAACCAAGTCAGCTGATGGTCTAAATATACTGAATGATTAGGTTATCACATCAATGCATTTCTTTTTTTCCCTTTTGGGACGGCCACATTCCAGGACTCAAATTGTGAAAAGTGTTTCTGGGAACATGAGAACTCCGTTTCACGCACAGAACAAATATACTGTTATTGCAGCTCCTTAGCTGTGTGATGTGCAGCAACTCTCTACTGGAGTCTTTAAAGAATAAACATTTTATTATTCCATAAAAAAAAATCACCTTGCATGTTAATTGTGCATGCTTTACATCATTTTTAAATGAACATTCCACAACAAACAAAAATTATGAATATTATAATGAAATGCTGCAAAAAGGATCCTGTTTAGTCTTAACGCAGCATTGCGTTCTAGCTTTCTAGTAGATTCTGATCTTTCTGCAGAAACAAGCCCAAAGACCTAAATACATCAGATCAGATGTTGAGGGAAAGCTTGCAAGAAAATTCCACAGGACGGCTGAGTTAGCTGAGGGTCTGTACAAGTTATATTCTGTTTTGATGTATGCTTTTAATCTGTGAATGAAAAAAAAAAAAAAACTAAATTTCTTAACCATTTTTTAAAAGTGTTTTTACAGGATAGTGGTCTGGTAAGCTTAAAAATGAATTATGTTACAACCTTGACTGGTGGCTGTCACTTTTCCACAGAAACACAATTTAACAGAATTTATCATTCTTTTTAAAAAACAAAAAGTTTAAATGGGTGGAAGTTAGTGTCTGACTGAAACGTTATAACAGCAATAAAAGATCAAATTGACACAAATGGGAAAGATTGATTTATTGGTAGAATAGTATTTGATAGAATCAATACGAATCAATTTATGTACTTGGAGTCAGAGAAGCTCAACAGCTATGGCTAATTCAGTGAAGCATCAAAAACTGTGCAAGTGTGTGTGTGTATGTGCTCGTGTGTTTACATAATGAATATTCATTCTAACCTGTAAGAAGATACACTTATTCCCACTGCTCTGTGTGGGAGGGTAATTCCATAAGGGAAATGCGTGCGTAAAGTCTCAGCACTTCCGGTCAAAACAGATGTGAATATTCACATGCAACTAAAACGCATTTCCATGGGCATACCATACAGTTGTGGAATCCGAAAGTGCAATCCGTAGTAAGCTCATGAAGTTCATGTATTATTCATGTATCATTTTCATGACGGATGCCAAAAGTTCTGTAAACATAATATGGAATTTATACACAGTCAGTAAATATATACTGATATACATGACACGTCCTAAAAAGCCAAACAACATCGCTTATTCCTGTCGCGTGATCAGTGAATTCAAACTGAGTGAATTACATTTATTCAGTGAATTTTTGGAGAATGTTAAAGCAAAGGAAAAAGACATTAACACCCTGTTTACCCCATCATTAATAAACAAGACTTAACATTTGTGATTTTGCCATTATGTGGCAATAAAATGAAGTCAGTTGATGACCTTAATGTACTGAATTATCAAAGCATTTGTTATTCCCAGATATCACAGGCGTATCCCAGAACATAGGAGAAATTATTATTGTCAGTCAGTGTATAATTTATAATTTGTCTCAATCACTCTGAATATTGCATATATTCAAATGAAATAATAAAAAAAAATTAATAAACTTTTAATGAAAATTATAAAATGTTACCAAGGCAAATTTTTTTTTATTTTTTACCTTTTACAGTAAACGTGGGCCATGTTCATATTATCAAATAAAAATGACCTTTTCATGATCTTACTTTGGAAATGTCACACAGGTCACAGAAAAATGAGAAGTTTAGAAGCAATGAGTCAGGTAACATCTGAGTTCTTCAAATCTCACATGCAATAAAGATAAGACTAAAATATATGAAGTCAATAAATATACTTTTCGCATATTTATAAATATACTATTAGAATATTAGAGGTGAACAGGATGGGACCAACAGGGGAGCCATGAGGGACTATGCCTGAACTTAAAAATAAATATACATAGAAAAGATTTAAATTTTTTTAATAGTGATTTTCTTTAAATATATTTTCAGAGAGCTAAATTTAAACGTTAAAGACCTTATAGGCTAAAATCCGAAGATTGATAAAGAATATTGGACCAAACGCATTTTGTTTCAGCTCAGCTGTTTGATTCACATTGGAAATATTTAAATCAACCAACCAACTGCAACATTTATAAAAAGAAAGGTAGAAATAGATTGTTCTACAGAAATCTTCCTAAAGTAAAAGTGTGGTAAACATAAACATATACAGTATATAAAATTACACAGATATACACATTAATAAATGAATGAATAAAGGCGACATGGTGGCGTAGTAGTTAGCACTGTTGCCTTGCACTTCCAGGTTCCTGGTTAGTTTCCCGCCTCGGATGCATGGACTCTGCATGTTCTCCTCGTGCTTGGTGGGTTTCCTTTGGGTACTCCAGTTTCCTCCCACTGCAATGGATTGCACTCTGTCCAGGGTGTACCATGCCTCGTGGTTTATCCCAGTCTCCTGGGATAGGCTATAGGCTCCCGCAACCCTGTATACAATATCGATGGTATAGATGGTGAATGAGTGTGTGATGAATAAGTAATTGGGATGGCCTCAAGTTATCAAATAATTTAACTATATTACATTAATTTGTTGGCCTTGCATTGAGTAGTGCTGCTGCTTTATGTGTGTTGTTCTCTGGGTGAAGTAATAATGGTATCCACTAGGTTTTGTTTGCACTATGGACTGAGGTCTCATCCAGGGTAACCTTGCACCCAGTGTTCCTGGAGTAGACCAGGATACAGCAGTTACTGAAGATAAATGAAAGGAAAAATTCATTAATGGTTGAGCTCCTTATTAAAAAAGTGAGCAGATTGTACCTTTGCATTCCACATGAAATATAATAAGCTTTGTTATTTACAAACTAATGACGACAATATCCACAGCACTGCACGCAGGTACGCACTGTAACACACTGAAAAAAAGAGACATATCACCAGACAGAGAACAGATTAGTGGCTGGGTTATAATTAGAATACTCATCTACCCTTATGAGCACGCTAATGTTGATTAAAACTAAGGAACAGTATGAACATTGGTCCCTCAGCCCCAGTGTCAGAGCTCATACTAAAATAATTTATAGTAGAGTTTTAAAATATAATTTATACAAGCAATAGTGTTTATAAATCAGAGTTATTTTAAAGGAAAATGACTGTTAACTCTTATTGTTTAATGAAGGTCATAAGAAAACAAAGCAGCTGTCCTGTTAATAACGGTGCAGGGTTGATTATTTAGATTTCACATAACTAGGTGAAGGTGTTCAGATATACTAGTTGCACATTTTCTGAAAACTCATAGCCATATTGAAACCATCACCCTTAAGACGATTGGAAAGGAAGGTACAGAAATATGATGAGGATGGATTCCCTGTTGGGGCTGGTTCCTCTGAAGGTTTCTTCCTGTTGTCATCTCAGGGAGTTTTTCCTTGCCATAGCCACCCTCGGCTTGCTCATCAGGGACAAACTGATAATTATGATTTATACATACTGGATTTCCTCACACTTATAATTTCCTTTTTTCTGTAAAGCTGCTTTGCCATAATGACCACTAATAAAAGTGCTATCTAAATAAAACTGAGTTGAATTTAGTGCTACACCTGAGCAGAAAATAAAAATCTTGGATCTCTTCCATGATTATAAAGAGTGCTTAGTTGAGTTATCGCCCTTCTGTCAGTTTGAGAAGACATTTCTTCCTTCTTGTCTGGCACCATCCTTTGGCATGTCTACACTTGGAAACATAGGTAGTGTACATTTACAAAAGATTTAATCCATCCATTACATAATCCCTCCATTGTCTATAGGATTTTCAGGGTGAAGGGGGGTGGTATACCACAGAACTCCGGACACAGGGGGGAGTGCACAAACACACACACCTAATCATACATTGCAATTTGCATATGCAATTTGGAAACACCACTCAGCCTTCCCTGCATGCCTTTAGACAGTGTTAGGAAAGCTGAATCCCCAAAGGAAACCCATCCAGGAGAGCTTGCAAACTTCATGCACACAGAACAGTGTTGTGATTTATTCATATAGTGCCATAAAAAGTATATGCCCTTTCCTGAAAAAGCTGTCCAAACCTGCCTGGCCCTACAGGAAAAAGTAATTGCCCCCTAATAACTGGTCGTGGCGCCCTTGCAACTGCAATCGAGCACTGGCAATGATCCTTTCACATCACTGTGGAGGAATTTTGGCCCGCTCTTCTAGTCAGAATTGTTTTAATTCAGACACATTGGAAGGTTTTCAAGCATGTACGGCCCGGTTAAGGATCTCAGTTGAATTTAAGACTGGACTTTGAGTAGACCACTCCAAAACTATTTATTTATCTATTTATTTATTTTTGGAGCCATTCAGAGTTTGGCTTGCTGATGTATTTCGGATCATTGTCCTGCTTCATAATGCGCTTAAGGATTTCATTTTTCGATCCAGAATTCATGGTTCCATCAATTATGACAAGTCGTCCAGGTCCTGAAGCATCACGCTACCATCACCATGTTTGATTATTATTATTATTAGTATGATGATGTTGTTGTTTTTTTGTAAAACATTGTGTTAGTCTTACGCCAGATGTAAAGAGATGCACGCCTTCCAAAAAGTTCAACTTTTATCTTGTTGGTCCAGTGAATATTTGCCTGAAAGGTCCTAATCAACATGTTTTTTTTGGCAAATGTGAAACAAGTTCTTTATTCGTTCTGCAAAAAAATAAATAAATAAATAAAATAGTCTTCCCTTGCATTGTCTTTCCATTCAGGGAGTGTTCTTATAGACTGACCAGACTGATAGAATGAAATCTTCTTATTTTTCTAATTGTAATTGTTGCTGTTGGTGGTGAAGGTCTAGCTGGTGTGATCTAATTTATGTAAATACATATTTATTTTATAATTTATATATATATCTATATGTTTTTATTTTAGCACGCAGATAAGGGGGTAAAGAGGGATCTGTGAGTTTACAATTGCGTGTTCGAGTAGAGCAGGCTTGGGGGTGGGAGAGAGAGAGAGTGTGTGTGTGAGAGAGGAAGGGAAGAGAAGGAGAGGAGAGGTCCAGCTGCAGAGAGAGAGAGAGAGAGCTACGACTTGATACGACAATGGAAGCAGCCTCGAGCAGCCGGTAGAATACGACGAGAAGCCGAGGAGAAACCGAGCAGCACGAGGGAGGCTGTTATAAAAAAAAAAAAAAACAAGTAAATAAAAACGCGGGATGTACAGTGAGACGCGGCTCGCGCGGAGGGAGTTCTGGTCTAAAATGGAGCAGTGAGATTTAGGGGGGAAAAAACGAGGCTCCGTCTCCATCACTGAGAGGCGCGTCCACCTGCTACAAGCCGAGGCCCGGGAAAAAAAAGACAAGAAAACATGGAGAAGTGGGTGCGCTGAAGGAGGAGGAGAGGGGGAAACGTTTATCTGACCGGCCCGAGCTCTGATTTTATACGAAGCGACGCGACAGAGGTAAGGGGAAAACCGTGCCAACTTCACGCGCTTACATTCCACTTCCGCTCCCGGACATAAACACGCGTGCGTTTGATCTCGCGCGTCCGTAAAAAAAAAAAAAAGACCTATACCAGGCGGCATGTATTCAGGGGTGCTAGTATCGTTTGCAGCAAAATCAAATGCTGTATGCCTGAGAGTTGAATAATCTATATGCACTGTCCCGTGATAAAACGCTGGGAATCAGAATTAATAGGCATTAAAGCGTGTGCGTGTGTGCGCGCGCGCGCGCGCGCTCGTGTGTAGGATGACTTGACAAGGCTCTGCCAGGACAATTTGTATCCTTAAGGGATTTTATACTCAGCCAGCACAGAAACATTTATATTCCAGTGGTAGCAAGTCTCAGCTCATATCATAGATCTTACTGAAGAAACACAGACAGGCGTTTATTCCTTTGCTTTAATTGCTAAAAATATGGAATTTGGGCAAGATATCACTAGAAAGGCTGTCTTTGAAAAGTCTATCTATCTGTGTCAGATTTCTGTCCACGTACTCCTGAAGTGGTGAAAGTGATCAAATCCCCAACCCAGTACTCTGTGCTAAATTATGTGCGTTCCGCCTTCTGGTGTGTTTAAAACTATGCAAAAGGCCTTGGCTTGGATGCAACGCTAAGACAAACCGAATACAGGATTATATCACTCTATGTGTTTTGCTCACTGACTCACTGACTCACAAGTCCATCAATGGGACAGTATTTCTTTTTCTTTTTTTTTCTCCCCCCCCCCCTTTCAGTATTTAGTCATGTGCACTTGTTTGTTTTCACTGTGGTCATCACAACAATGGTCGTCTGGACAGTGGCTATGAATATGAATTCATTTCGAGGTTGACCAGATGGTAAAATGAAATGGTGGTTGAACCAGGAACTAGGCTGAGCTGCACAGTGTGTAAAAGAGAGAAACACGCTTATGTAAATAGTGAATAAGGCTGGCAAGCAGTTCTCACTGATACACTCGGATTTTTGGTTGATATGCTTTAGCCAAACCTGCGTTTTGTTATTACTTGCACTATTGTTTGTTGACCTAAATCAGTAACACTGCTAAGGGTTTTTTTTTTCCTCCCCTGGTTTGAATTCAGTCTTTGGGATTGATTTCTACAGAAATTTGCAGCTAATATTGATTTAACGTACTATACATTGGACAAGCCCCACCAGGCGGGTAGGCTTTTAGCAATGTTTGTATGTCTTTTATTAGAATATTGAATATAGACCTGACACACCAATTAGAAGACATGCTGTGCTTCTTGTGCTCCCTCATACTGGATGTCTTATTTCAATTAATCTTTTTTCATAGTATTTCTTATTATTATTATTTTCATTCTGAAACAGAGCGGCTTACATGCTTTTTGCTTTATGCTTGTCTTCAAAGCTGTGGATGTACATTCTCCAAGAACTGTACAAAGAACTGTATTTAAAAAAAAAGACCTTGGACCATGCAGTTGCTTTATTGAGCACCATGCATTACATTTCTTATTACGTATTTCTTGAATAACAATAATAATAATAATAATAATAATAATAATAATAATCTTATTACTCACACTAAAGCAAAGCAAACAATCTTCCCTCCTAACCGTGATGGCTTGTTTCCAGTCAGAACAATAAGACCTTGATTTACGTTAGTGTCGTGTACTTTCACATTACCAGTAAATTTGTATCATAGCAACATTCAAAAATAGGTTCGAGTTGTTAATTTAATTAGGAACAGTTTGAAGCTGTGGATTATAGCTTAACATTCGCTCTTCTGTCGCAAGCAACTTGACAGTAGGCTGGTTTTGTTTTTTAATCGCTTGCCCCTTTTTCTTCTAACTTTTAATCACTTTCTAGTTCCTGAAGAACAACAAGCTCTTTTAAGTCAGCTAACGTACTGGGGAGGGTGACGATCATAAGAAGCAATACGCTTGCTACATTACAGGGCAGCTGAGCACACACAGAGGAACTCACTCTCTTGGCCTCCAGGCCACTCTATGCTTTGAGACACACAAGCATTTCTTTTTCTAAACGCTTTTTCCGTCCATTTCAAGAGAAACAGAGAAAGTAGAAATAAGACAAAGAAATGCGACAGCTTTTTACGACCCCATCTTCTTTCATTTTTTACAGACAATACATCGAGAGCTCAGGTGTTCATTTAAGATGCATCAATAATCATAAATGCTTACATAACTCATTAAAATCCTCTCAATCTTATCAACTCACAAGCTTGAATTAAGTACGATGGCGGGCTTTTAATAAATATTTTTTACAGTAATGTGCAGAATAGGTAATAAACATATATTGTAATAAATGGGTAATGCACAGAAATGTACACAGTCATTTTCTATTAGGTAGAACAGCGGACGTCACCTTTAGAGATGGACTGGATGCACAAAATTCTTTACATACAGTACGAAAGGTCCGGATAAGCAACTAGCATGACTGAATGGTGACAACAATTTATTAACCGTAACTTTTAATGCCTTTAAATTTAGTTAGTCGTACATCAAATGCAAGTGATTCGAATTTGGTTTGCTATGGTGTTTCACTTTAGCATTTTTATTATTATATTTTTTTACTAGTGCCACAGATTCGGAAGAGATGAGGCGCAGCTGCTGTGAATTTCATGCGGCAGGAATAAACACTATCTTCGCTGTCTAATCATCCAAAAAAAAAAAAAAAAATCTGTTTTCAAGTCTGAGAAGTTGTCCCTTTTCTAAGGCTAATGTCTCTAGACATGTAGCTGAGCTCTGATCTGAAGAAATGTGTTTAGCTTAGTAATATACTGTACATAAATACATGATAAGTGATCAGATAAAACGAACAACAGAGCATAGACTACAGAACTGATGCAGTATGTGACTTTTTTTTCATATGTTATCTGCTTGGGTGCACTATTTAAATGTTTTTATTTCTTTATTTATTAAATGTAATTGGGCAATTAAAAAAAAAAAATCTTTAGATCTGCGTCCAGACTTCAGTTTGGCACTTGACGAGAATTTTAGTCTCATATTAGGCTATAGATTCACATACGGCGTCATTGTTCTTTAATCAGAAGCGTTCTACTTTGAATATGGAGATGGCTGGATGTGCCGTGTCAGACATGGACGAGCACTGAAATGCTTCAAAGTGGGTCATGTTGGGACCAAGAAATGCTGACAGTGGCTTTACTAACAGTACGGATTTGGTCTCTGTCCCATACAAATGAGAGCCGTATTGCTCCCTCAACCCCCATGCTACTCGTGGTCCGTACCCTCCCTTAAACAGTCCCCCCCACCCCCCCTAACCCCATAAGAGCTGCCAGAGCGTTTTGTAATTACACAGAGGTGAGATCCAGGGGAGATGTGCTCAACGCACTGATTGCATCTCATATCCGCGTGCACTCTGCTTCCCAGACTTCCTCTCGCTTCCTTCCATATTTGCTTAGATTCAGCATATTTCTCTTGTCCTGTTTCAGTGCACTTTACATCGAGCTATGGAAGGAGAATCTTAGCTTTATTTATTTCTTTTATTCTTTTTTGAGACAGCGATATCCCAGTTCGGTACCGTATTGAAGACGAGGCACGGTCGTGATTAACCAGGGTTTATTACAATGGTCTTATTGAGTTTGCACGTCTGTCATTGTTCAATATTGGAGCAGCTGCCGCAGTGTAAGAGCACCTTCAGTTGAGCTTTCTCCCTTTTACACTATCGCACAGACTGAACTGTGCAAATACTGCAGGTTCTCTTATATCCTTCACATTCAACAGCTCTCAGGTTAAAAAACCTCACGCATTACCTAATATCTCTTTTCATGAAATGCTATATTCTCCACAAGCGTATTTGATTTTCCAGTGAAATAAATATGGCTTCAGTAAGTTTTTGTCTAGAACCGGATAAGCAGTACTGTTTAAGTAGAGTGACTTTCGAACCTGTGGCGCCTTTTTTTTTTTTTTTTTTTTTACTATCAAGGCAGCTTTTTCATCTCCAAGTGAGTAGAGCATGGATTTTACACTGCATGTAAATCACCCTACTTTAGTAGTTGTGGTCAAGAGCTCCTTGATTAAATTATGGCCCCATCATGTGACACTCCAGCGTTGTCAGCAGTGAAATGACTCAGCTATTGGTGCTTGCAGGTGCAGAGGCTTGGATAATGTCTGTGAAAAGCAGTACGAGAGTGATAAGTGTGAATGCTTATAGACTTATTTGCAGTCAGACTGTTACTTTTTTTTTTATGTCCAAAACACTCTAGGCTTCAGATGCCATGTCTTGTGTTCTGTACGTTTGAAGATGTTTTATCATTATTTCTCCATTCCCCCCAAACCCCGCCCCCCCCTGCTAACATGCGAAAAAAGGGGGGACATTTCGCTTTTGTTAACGGACTCTGACTAGGCGGTAAGTGCATGTCCCCCTTACTGAGCATTGTAAGAATTAGGAGTGCAACTCAGATAACTCAGGGGGGTTCATTTTCTTTGGATCAGCAATGGGCAGGTCCCATGTGAGAGAGAAACTGGGATCTGCTCAGGACTCGAGAATGACAGGAGCTCCTTTGTGCGTCCAGGCCCTTCATTCTGCAGGCTCTTGTTTCAGGCTTTGGCACGGGGGCTAAAGAGGCCGCTTTTTGGAACAGAGGGGACCAGAGAAGGGGCAAGGGGATGTTGTTAGGATGTTTCCTGCACTTCTCGTTTTTTTTTATGGAGAAGGCGGTTTTGTCCTCGCAGAATGGCTACATCTTAACAGAAATCTGCGGGCAGGAAGTAGACGGCCACTTCATTTGTTTAGATGCCGTGATGACACATTTGCTGGTGAATTTTTCATGGGATTGTAAAAAGGATTAAAAAAAGAACTTGTCTCGTTTACATGGCCTTAGGCATGCTTAGTTCATTTTCCTTTCGGCTTCTCGCTCATCGTGCCTTCTCTGTGATAAACCACTTAAGAGATAATTAAAAATACATTCAGCACATACATGTTTACAAATCAGTGCATTATTGTAACCGTGTAAAAGTGTGAGGAGTGCCATCACTTCAAGGTCAGTTTACGTATAAAACATTATACTTAAACATTTACGTGAACATTTGAAAGGAGACGATTTTATGCTCAGCTGCCTGTACTGTATGAAAACTTTTACATAAACATGTTGTGAAAAGAATAGACTCGTATTTTTTCTCTAAGTTTCAACATCCTCCTCAACCACTGTGACTTCAATTCTTAATTAATTTATGCATTATTATTGTGCCAATAAATGCATGAAGTATAATTAGCCATGCTAATGAATCAGTTCAGCTCCTGCAAGGCACTCACATATTGTTCGTGTTTTAAATTAAAAATTATTTTAGTGGCGAACAAATAATAAACTAATAGTTCAGGTGGAGGTTGCAGATCTGAGAAGTTTTTCTGGTTCTTTAATAATGATGAAGTTTATCACTTTGGCATAGAAGTGAGTCTTCCATTACAATAAAATATCTAATACAGTTGTTTTTTTTTTCTGTGCATAAATAGGCAACAATGTAGGCGCTCAGTGATCTTATAGGTAAACAACAATAGGCGCATTTAGTTTACACTAATAATCGGAATAATAGCCCAATTGGAATAAAATGGCACCATGTGACCACCTTGATTGGAACAGTTTGAAATGAACTGGCCTGATCGGAATGAATTTTTGATCTTAATGAGAGGGGCCGTGTAAACCTTGGCCAAACCATTCTGTAGGTAAATATTAGCCATGTAAACACTTGAGCAGATCAATTCTGTCTTGTTCAAATACATATACTGATCAGCCATAACATTATGACCTCTGACAGGTGATGTAAACAACATAATCAACTATATGCTGTACCAGCAAACTTGTGATAGGATCATGGGTCCCTAAAGCTCACATGACGGTGGGGACCAAAAGGGTCCAATTTCTGGTCATGATGGAAAGGTATCACAGCACCCAGTTCACCGCAGCCTGCTGCATATGGTGTTTAGCTGGCAAAGAGTCCAAGGTTGTTGATCTGGCGCTTTAAATTCCCCAGATCTCAATTTAACCCAGCAACCATGGAATGCACCGGACAAACAAGGCTGATTGATGGAGGCCCCATCCCGCAACCCATCGCACCCAAAGGATCCACTGCTAATGGCCCAGTGCCAAACACCATAGCACACCCCCAGAGGTCTTGTGGAGTCATACCCGACGGGTCAGAAGTGTCCTGGTGGCACAACAATAATCTCCACACAACTGGGCTTAATATTATGCGTTTTAATGTTGGATGATTGGTGTATATTCCTTCTAAGAATCTTTGTGGGAGTAACGTTAGGTGACATGACAAGTGTCTAGGAGCGTCATTTGGCTTCTCTCATTAACTCATTAACAAGCACCAATCATGAACGCAGAATCTGTAATTGATCAGAAAGATGAATAGCCTAATCTAACCTCAAAGTTGGAGAAAAATACTTTTATCATGTTAATTGCTTATATGTGATGGTAAATAAATGTCATTCTAATTGCTCATTTTTTAGTTTTTAAGGAGTATTCAAACAAATATTTGTCATGTAAGACATAAAATCAAACAATGTTTAGCTAGTAATGCATTATTAAAACATTCTTCACTTTTCTTTAAGTGGTTTTACGAGCAGCAATGTACTTAGGCACACAGTAGAATGAGTGTTGTTTCTAAACAGCACAGAGGCGTCTGTAGCCCATAAGGAGCCATGGTGCCACAGGTGTCACAAACCCTTTAAGTGAACCCAGTCTCTAAGTGACATCTAATGAACATCCTGGTCTAGAAATGTGACAGTCTGTGAATTTGTGTACGCAGGAGATCATTTCCAAAATGGAGATGTACCTGTTATCACACGTGACAGAAGGAGCTCATTTTAAAACAAAGCTTGTTATTTTGTTACTGAAAGTACGTTTCATCCTATTTAACCATTCTTATGAATTAATAACATCTTATGTTTTCTATTTAACCTGATCCTGACTGCATTTCTTGAACAAATCGATATAAAACAAAGTAAGAAAATATCACTGTGACATGAATGACATATTGCTTTTAATCCTAAAATTGTCAGATAAAATGCCATTTGATGTCTTTGAAAATTTCTTTTTTGTCTGTTATGTATTCCCCATAATTACCCTGAAAGAAGAAATGGGTCTGTGCTCTTATGGGATAAGAATGCTTACGGCTGCTGACCATGTCTATTTATTAAAAAATTGAAAAAGATTTAGGACACTGATAAAAAAATGGAACGTAGAAAAGTTGTGCCAGAAATTGGAGTGTATACATGGAAACACGTTTATATAAGGTGGGGAAACATTAATGCTTAGCGGCTAATGATGTAGGGGTCTTGAGGGGATTGATGGTACCATGATTTTCAGTGAAGGGCATTTTGGATCCAAACCTGATTTTCTTTCCCTGTGGGTTAAGATGTGGTTGTTGATGGATTTTGCAGCAATATAATGACCACAGAAGTAGTTGTCCGTGGTAGTCTCAGTCAGGGTTTATACCCTATTAAAAAAAAACAGTGGTCTCATTTGTAGAGAGCTGTGGTCTCATTACCAGCCTAAAGTGACTTTTTTTGTTACCCTTACATGACACAGATCTGATTTTCTTTTAGGGTGGACTCGCAAAAATGTGACCCTTAATGTGAATGTGGCCTTATACGATACAATATACAATACTGACTGGTCACATTCTTCTTCTTTTTTTGCTCAGAGAGAGAAACAAGCTGTTTACAGCTGTTGTAATGGAAGCGATAAGAGGAACTAAATTGTTTCCTTCTGTGCCAATTTAATATAACTACTAATGGATAAAAAGTATGACCCATCATTCAGTGCTTCTCTTCGCACAAATATCACAGCAAGTCTTTGAGGTTGGTTTCTTAATTGGTTACAGTTGAAGTGTCAGTGTTTTACTTGTTTAAATGCATTGTGCCATGCTTCCTGGGCATGAGGCATAAATACACCCTGGACGGGGCTTCAGGCCACCAAGCACAAACCCATTATCACCTCGTACCCATTGAGACATACTGTAGGAGAAAACCAGAAAACCCAGAGTAAAACATTAACCATGGATGCTGGAACTGTGATCCGTTGTGTGACTCTGGCGTCCATGTGTGGGACCATTAATAGTCCCCACACTGTACTCTATAGTGTTTCATCTTGTCAAAGGTTACTGCGCAGTACTGCTTGGCCTTGATTGTCTGTGGTGTAAGTCGCAACATTTCAACTGAAGCTCTAGAACTTAATATGTGTTGTTTGATATTTGGTAGTAAACTTGAGTGATAGAAGTAAAATAAACCTTACCTGACAAATTTATTCGGCTGTTGGTATTGATTAAGATATCACCAGTGTGTTTTTACCCCTCATCAGTATATTGTCTTTTGAGTAAAACATCACGCTGATAAATCCTGCCTCCATTTCTCACCGATTGTTACATTGAGACCTCAGACTGTTGTGTTTAGTTTGTTTGAGCTGTATTGCATCATGCATTTTCAGCTGTGAATTTTTTGCCATACAGCCTTGAGTATGAGGCATGTTGAAAAAAAAAAAAATATATATATACACACACACTGGACAGGGTGCCAATACTTCGCAGGGAACAAACAAACACACACACACACACACACACACACACACACACACACACACACAATGCAAAGACATGCAGGCTAACTGTAGGCTAACTGACGTCCCCAATTTGCCCATTGTGTGTGTGAGAGGAAACCCATCCAGCACATGCACACAGACCCGAGGTGGGGATCAGTCTCTCGACCCGAGAGGTACGAGGCCACACTGCTAACCACTACGCCACTATGTCAACTATATCTCATAAGTATAATTTTATAGTACAAACTCCAACAAGTGTAACGTTTCTCTTGTGTATTTTAGAACTTAAAAAAAAAATGTGTCAGTTGATTCCTCCAAAGTTTTTAACTCCAGAATTCATTCTTTTTGAAGAGCGTTTGTCCGATTTACATAAAAGTGCATTATTTGGAAATATCTTCCAAACAGTGGTAACTTTCCTTGTAATTAAACATCACGAAATGAGTTTTACAACAACGCAAATTTCTCATTAAAGCTGGTTCAGGAGTGCTAGCATTATGCATTATGCAAATTTTGTTCCATTATATTTCGTTGGCTTTTTAAAAAAATTTTGGGTAGAATATCTCTCTGAGACATGTCACAGATGCGCAGATGGTAATATATGTCGCAGATGCAAACATGGGGGAGGAATCACACTAAATGAATTTATTTATCTGGCGAACAAGGATGAGTCATGATTCTTGAAAGCCGAGCCTTTTTATCACCCTAAACTCTCTTGCTGGAGTGTTTAAATGGGGACAGGGAGCGCATGATTAACGAGATTAAGATCAGAAAGCTTTCACCTGTTTGCCGACAAACTCTTCTCCAGAAAATGCCTAGCAAAGGACGGCTGAAATCAGTATGCGTCGCCACACTGGGACCTGTCAGGATTTTACTGTCAGGGCTTGTATGGTCTGATTTTTTTTTTTATGGCTTCTTCTCTTTATTCAGGGTAAAGGAAACCTGAATCCAAAACATACTGTAGATCTTATTCCATTTTTTTTATTTGAAGGATAAAATGTTTTTTTATTAGGTTACATATTGGCATGAAAATTATAATTTTCCTGTCAGATTCAATTAGCTTTTTCTCACAGGGCAGCTCATTAATCAATCTGTGGGGTGTAAAATTTTCAAGTATCATATTTAAACCATACAGTATTGAAAATGGTCGTATTTACATTGCATTGTATATTTTATATATTTTTTCTTTACTAATTTTTATTGTACAAATGTTCATTTAACAACCACTCCATTATGAAAATAAATATACGAGGTGTGTACTATTCAGATTTTTCCTCTCCTGATCTTTATCCCTGCTTTCGAAAGACAAGCCTCAGTGTGACAAGTTTCAACAGCTCCAGGCCTTTACTCTGGAGTAGCACATATGGGACGAAGCTGAGTAGAAAAACACCCCCCCAAAAGAAATGATCCAATGCAGAAATGATCTAATAGAGAACCCCCCCCCCCCCCCCTCGTTCTGTCTCTTGTTTGTGAGCTGCTTATAGAAAGCATTAAGGTTGATGCACAGAGCCCTCACCGTTTTAATATCCCTTTGAGGAGGAATTGAAGAGCACATAATTCTGTGTTTCCACAGCAAAATGAGGAGAAAAGCCCGGTGCCAGCGTAGCACTTAAGCAAGAAATGGAGAGACGTGACACAGGAGAGGATGTAAAAAGGGGCGTGTGAGCACAGGGACATGGCCTTTATCTTTAATCTTTAGCACATGAAAGTGAGGGAAGACACATCGAGCTGTGGGGATTTGGAAGATCCCCTCAGCTCCAAGGTCTGTTAATGAATGTAGTCCGTTTATTGCGGCGGACTGATAACCTCACTTGGCAGGATTCTGGGTTTCCTCCTGGCACCTGGCAGGCACAGACACTCGATTAGCATCAGGGCAGTCCTCTTTTGGGCAGGCAGATTGTTTTTGGAACCATTAATGGATGGATGATATCAAAAATAGAGGAATTTCTCTTGTGTTGACCGTTTGCGGCTCCAAATGGATTGAACGTGGTATACATCTATGGCGTTTTTGAAAGATCAGAAAAATTCCAGATTTGGACCAGATGATTCATGTGCCACTGAGGGAAATAATTAGCTTGGCAACTTATGCTACATTGCTCATTGCTAGTGGGCGTGGCAGTTGGCTACATTTATTTTTGACTTTGGCTGAAATTATTTCCATTTTGATACTTCATGAATATAAAAGTGGGACTGTGTTGTCAACCTAATAATTGCGGATACTTTCTGGATACACAGAGGTCATGAGACAGGTCACTTCCTTATTTACTTGTTTTATTATTATCCATTTTAAGCAGTTAAGAATATTTAGTACACAACAAACATCAGAATCTGGGTCAGGAAAGCTGTACACTTTCCCACTGGAGAAACGTTTTCCAATTATCAGCTGTCCAGTTTCAGTGAGATTGTTCCCACAGTGGTGTCGGATTAAAGGTTCTTGGCAGTCAAGAGCTTAACCTTATGCTTTCTTGCTCATCACGGTTGTAAAGAGTTGTTGTTTGAGTTGCACTATCCTTCCTTTCTTGAATCAATCAGGTTTATCTCCTCTGATCTCATCAATGCATTTCCACCTGCACAACTGTCACCCACTCGTTGTGATCCTGAAGATCAGCAGTTCCTGAAATAGTCAAACCAGCCTGCCTAGCATCAACAAGCAAGCTGCTAATGTAACATGATTGGCTGAATGGATGCAGCGAATTTCAGCACATGAAAGTAGAAATGATGAGTGTATGGAAGAAACATTGGCCATAGTTCATATAGCGCATCCTCTTTTGCATCTATTCAAGTGCATTTATGTTAATTGCATACCTGAAAGCAGTCATCAAGAATGTGTATAGGTTTCACAGAATTTTCAATTATTAGATTTTAAATTTCATTTTCCTTTTAATTAGTGAAGCAATGACATTGCTTGATAAACAAAGACACAAACAAAAACCCCAAGCCAATCATGTAAGCAGAGGATTTAAATATGATTCAACGGAGATGTTTCCATTTCTTTAGAAATGAATCTATTCACACAGTCCATGGCGCTAGTCAAAGGTGAAGTGCCCAAAAAATATAACCGCATCAAACTGTTGTTGCCATTCAGTCATGTTAGTCACTTTAAATACCTAGCTAGCAATAAATGTAAATTAATTGTATGGAAATTAACATATTTTTAGGTAATCTGAGCCACAAACTTTCTTGAGTATATGTATATATATATCAATTTGCTTTGGAGCATAAAAAATGATTTGTGGAGCACTGGGAAAAGGTCATGTGGTCTGATGGTCCAGATTTAGCCTGTTCCAGAGTGATCAGAGTGCGCGTCAGGGTAAGCAGAGAGGCAGATCAAGCGAAGCACCTATCGTGGCTGTTGCCCACCGTACAAGCCTGTAGGGGCAGTGTTATGACCTGGTCTAGATTCATCAACATTATGTGCGCAAAACAATAAGGTCAGCTGGCTACCTGAATATACTGAGCGACCAGGTTTTTTCATCAATGGATCTTTTTTCTTGATGGCATGGGCATATTCCAAGATGATTTAATGGGATCAAATCAAATTGTTGTGAAAGAGTGGTTCAGGGAGCAGGAGACATCACTTTCATTCATGGATTGGTCAACAAAGAGTGCTGGAGAAGACTTTATGCAGCAGTCTGACTCTCCCATCATTAATACATGATATTGGAAAAGCAAAAGTTGGTTGAATAAAATATTGGTATCGATTTTGAAAACATAGTAGAAGGATTGAGTTGTTAAATTATTTTATTCTATACATGTCCATTCTGTAGATATTTCCCTATTATTTTTTTCCAGACTGTAATGTCTGTATTAGGAGACTACTTAATACTAACTGAAGCTTTATTGTAATTTTTGTAGAGCCATGTTCCCCTGCCACTTCCCCTGCTGATGAGCTCCAGATCCCCCGGAGAATGTGGCTTTCCCTGTCACTTTTTAAATCAATTACTTTTTCTTCACCTTCGTGTCCCCTGTTCTCCCTGGACTCTGGGTTGTGGCTCTCCAGTTCCACCTTTTTTGTTCTAAAGCATTTATTTTTTGTCAGTCCAGGGCCCGATAACAATGAATTATAAATACTCCAGGGCATTAACTGTCCTTGCCTGACTTTTATTTAGCTTTTGATTCCAATTTAATTTCTTTGTTTGAGATGGCTGTTTTTCTCATCTTCTCTTATGCTTTGCTACTGTATTTTATGTGCATACCTACAGTAGAAGCTGCTTTTGTAACAGACAAGAAGGGGGTTAGTTCCCTAGGTGCGCTGACACAATGTAGCCTCTCCACATATGCCTAGGTGCACTTGTCGAAAGGAATTAGCTTACATGTTCTTGATGGCAGCGTCTTATTTTAGCACGCGGCAGGTAGGCGGATAGCTTGAACTGCGGAGGCTCTCTGTGCAACAAAGTCTGTGTCTAATTAGTTTGTCTAATTATGTCTTTGTGCTGGAAATTTTTCAAATTAGTGGTATCATGCGGAATGTGAGAATGCTCATCAAGAACTGTAAGACTGTTGCATTGTTCCAAGTGTGTCTCTTTTGGCTCACAGTGGGGTCCATGTGGTCATCATCTTCCAATGGGTTTACCCTCCAAGATTTTCATTTTCAGTCACCCTTTTATAGTACTTATACATGAAACATACTGTGTTAGTGATTAGTGGGGGACGGGAAAATCGATTCAGTAAGGAATTGTGATTCTTTACATGATTTTTTTTTTCAGGACACATTCCAAACTCAACTTAAAATGTAATTATTTTTTTACATTTATAATAGAGATGCAAAGGTTGATCGGTAAGTGTCCAAGATTGGCGGGTTTCCATTTTGATTGGCCATGACCGGTGATCGCCAAGCACACAAGCTTCCAAGCGGCACAACAGAAGCACATTTTTTATGCCATTACATTATCAAAAAGTCTTTGTCTCCAAACTCTGCAAGTGAATCTGAAACCCATTCATTACACACCCTTACACAAGTCTCAAAGCACTGTGAGTGTAGTTTTAGATAATTGTGTAGTTTATCTAAACTAACTTAGAAGTAGTTTTGATAATTGTGCGTTAGAAGTCCTGTGTGCCCACGTTAGAATCAGTATATGTTCGCAGCCACTCAACTTGCACAATTGTCTGGTCTTGACGAGACTTTGGACGCATTTCAGTTGGTAAAACGTCACTGTTTCTTTATGATCCTGCAGGTGGTACATTCTAAACTATTCAAACATTTTCATCGTGTGTTGTAGCAGTGAAGTATTTGTTCAATGAGTTTAGAAATAACAATTTTGGCGGATGATAACAGAGATATTTCCTGCTTTAATTTTTAAGTCAAATGTTAAACTCTGGTACTTGAAGTTCGTTTTTAAGTGAGAAAAATAATAGAAGGAATTGGCTACATTTAATTACTCATGTTCAATTCAGTTGTGAAGCTGTTGAACAAAGCTAAGGTATAAAACTTTTTTTTTGAAAGGTTCAAGAATTGTAACAACATTGGAAAAATGTAATATTGAATCAAGATATGTATAAAATGTTGATATTTACAGAATCGTAATACAAATCAAATTCGGCACCTTGGTATCGTGATACTATTTTTTGAAATGGTGACTGGTGATTATCATCCCTAACATTTCTGCTGAGACGGTATGGTATGCTGTCATACATTTTGAATTAATTGTACACTATTTGATTCTAGTCCTCCTGACCATTCTCACATATGGACTCATATGTGCATGTTAAACATCCCTTTCCACTTTAGTCCCCCTTTGCTCTTAGAACAACCTCCACTCTTCTGTGTAACAGATAGTAGAATTTTGATGTAGTACACACTATACAGTGTTCACACAATAGAAAAAAAGGAATGAAATGTGTTGAAAAAATACTGGATGTTAGGCACAAGGATGATATATCATCAAAAATGTTCACACACGTTTGCCGATTTCATGTTCTCACTAAGCGGCATGTTTATTTGGAGCTCGGGGACCTCTTGTTTCTCGGTGCACTCACACCGCTGTGTGATAGCTGCTGTTAACCCCCATCACCCACTGTCTGTCCATCCGTAAGCACACAGTTATTGGTATTCAGACAGGCTGCTGGTATCCACACAGCCATTGTAGACAGAGAGCGAATTCAGTGAGTCAATACACTGGTTCATTAGAGCACTGAGTCACTGCGAGCTGCCTCATTTGTTTGTGTTTGTCCAATACTTGCTCTTAAGAAGCACCCGCTGCCCATTCATATGACAGTCCTGACGAAAAGATTGTAGCTGCCTTGCATTCTTGTCCTAGCCAGTCAAATCGGTCTGAATCGAACGGGTTACTTTCATGAACCCTGCATTTGCAGTATGAATGCTATAAAGCCCTGTATTCGACCTGAAGTCAAACCATTTAAAACCTGCATATGAAGAAAGCCGATACAGTATATGGTGTCCATTTAGAGTAACTTTAGAGCTGAAATTCACAAGACGTTATACATCCCGTACCTTTTAAGTGGGACTGACTCCGTAACCTGGTTGTGAGTACAGAAGTGCTTACCTTAGTATGTTTTTTAAAAAAATAGTGTGGAAGAAAGGGTTGGTGGGAAAGGGTCTCGGTGTCCCTCTTTGGCCTGCTCATTTAACATCCATACACACAGTATGACTTGACCCTCGTTATGGTTGCTTGGGAGAGCGTGTAAATGTGTGTGTTTTAACCATAACTCCAAAGGGCAGCATGATGGAGACACCTAACCTTTGAAACCGCCAGAAGTTATCAACCATACAAATAACTCATTAACCTTATCCACTTAATGAAATGACCCCCCTATTCCCCTGCATTAGACTTGTTTAATTGAGCATTGCAGAACCTAAAATGGCAAGTACCTTTTATGAGCCATTGTGAAAGTCGGAATCGGCATCTGCTTACCCTATGGTTCATCCCGCTTTGCTAGCAGAACGTTCAGAGGTTGTCTCTCAGCTCTGTTCAGGATCACAGAGAGCCATTGATTAAAGGGGGAGCTCAATAAGGAGGCACTTTTAATCACCTCACTCAGAGGCACTATTGTCTTGAGGCAGCGCAAATAAACCTGCCAAACACCCCCAAAGTATATACGCTGATCCATGGATGCACAAAGCCCTCTAGAAAGCTCCCACACAGACCGATCAATATGGTTGATTACGAAAGGGAAAAGAGCAGGGGCATTGGACTCATTTGTTCCCTTGAAGGATTGCCCTGCAGATATGTTGCTTAGCTTAAAGCAGTCTATCCTGTCTGCAATTTCATGGAATGTTAACATGAGGTAATGATCCGCAACATGTTTCTACAAGGTTGAGCTCGCTAACTTATTAACTTAAGGTTCTTATTTTAGTACCACATATAAAGGCTACGATTAACATGTTATTGTGTGCCAGTAATAGTCGAGTAATATGCAGTAATGAAAGCTTCATCAGGTGTATGTTTCTGAGAGGAACTGGGATTAAATCATATCTACTAATAGAGTCTCATTACCAGTTTGTTTGGCGTAATCAAAAACAGCAGTCAGCAGAGAGCCAGTAATCATGTTCTCATGCACATATTTAAACATGTATTGCAGAAATTCAAGACGTCCAGCCTTTAGTTTATTTCATCATGCCGTGCCTCTGTGGAGCGGTTGATAGTGACGGAGTAGTGTCAAAATATAGAAAATGCTCCACCTTGCTGCGTGGTATTCTCTTTTATTTCCTTCCAAAGCCATATCGTGAATGGCAGCATTCCATGTGATCGGCTGCCAGTCAGACGGCGGGAAGATAAAAATATAGCAAAAAATAAAAAAAGACATGAAGGCTCTAATGGTTCGGTTTGTCTTTGCTGATAGAGTGCTGCCAATTAATTTGAAAGAGAGAATTCTTTCTTTGAAATGTATTATCAACCAGTCAGAAAAGATTAATTACAGTTATAATGTTCATTATATACAGACATGTTTTGCATATATATATATATACACCAGGGGAATTCGAGTTTACACAGGACTTTTGCTTGTGCAGAAGAAAAGAACACAGTTATGAGAAAATACCTGTATATAATCCCCTGCTACACTAATGTACTTATCTCACACAACATACCCAATCAATTCAGCGCTTTTGCCTCGAGGTGGGCGTGGCCATACACGTCAATCAACAAAGCCACTCAATTCAGCGCTTTTGCCTTGAGGTGGGAAGGGCAATCCGCGTCACTTAACAAAGCCATTCAATTCAGTACTTTTCCCTTGAGGTGGGCGTCAGAGCAGAGCAGAGCCAATGAACGCAATA
The DNA here is from genome assembly GCA_013621035.1 of Clarias magur. Taxonomy (NCBI): domain Eukaryota; kingdom Metazoa; phylum Chordata; class Actinopteri; order Siluriformes; family Clariidae; genus Clarias; species Clarias magur. The sequence continues at coordinate 425,366 of QNUK01000016.1, read as the reverse complement.
GTTTACTGTGTATCCGAGATGACACAGAAATTAAGGCAGTACATCTACAAACTTCCACAATCCTCACCAAAAACAACTAAAAGCGCAACACAGTATGGCTTATCCACAAAAATGGGACAAACACTATGAAAACTGAACCTTGCGCCATTAATTAAATTAAAATGTTGAGTAGAAGGGAAGTTATGAGCAGTTATGTGGCAGATGATGATCAGCTTTTTAATTTGTGACATTTCTTGCCTTGTGCTTCTGACCATCAGTTGTCTCGTGAAGTGGAAGGATGTGTACTAGAGGGTCAGTAGTCCTATTAGTGCTATTATAACTACCATACAACTTAAGGGAGTAAAAAGAAAAGGTAGTCCACTATTAGTTTTAGAAAAGAAGGTCAGTCAATCCAAAAAAATCTCAAGAACGTTGCATGTATCAAAACATCAAACACTATGATGAAACTGGCTCTCATGAGAACTGTCTCAGGAAAGGAAGACCAAGAGCTTTATTAGAATGATCAGCCTCAGAAATGCCGATTTACAGCACCTCAGATTAGAGCCCACACAAATGCTTCTTGCAATTCAAGCAGCAGACATATTTCAAAATCCACTGTTCAGAGGAGAATGTGTGAGTCAGGCCTTCAGGGTCAGCAAAGAAACCATTACTTTGGAAGAAAAACAAGCAGGAGAGACTTGCTTGTGCATTGAACAGTGTTGGGGGACGTTACTTTTTAAAGTGATTAATTACATTACAAAATTACTGTCTTCAAAAAGTAATCAGTTACATTACTGCGCTACTTTCTGATAAAAGTAACTAGTTAGAGTACTTTTCCACTGCGGAAAATGAAAACTCCTTTGTGCTTCCTCATGCATGTTGTTTTGTCAAGGCGAAGTTTGGCCCATAATCTGTTAACTACTAATACACAAATTTCACCTACGCGGTTTTGCGCGGTGGCCGTAAGTGTACGGTTCATCATAATTCACCGTGAGTTTTGGCGGTGTGATTAGGTTTCCATCTTTCCGCGCGTCGGTCCTCGCATAATCAACCTGCATATGTGAGATAGGGGTATAACAGCAGGAATAACAGAGGGGGGCGGGGCTTGTAGGACGACTTCCTCTCACACCCACACTCACTAATGGATTGGGAATGACTGCTGTCTGGCGCACGGATTACATTTTTGAAAAAGTAACTAAGTAACTGAGTACTTGAATGGTGGACCTAACGCGTTAGATTACTTGTTACATCAAAAAAGTAATCCTGACCTTGAGACAAACGAAATGAACAGTAGATTAGCGGAAAACTGTCCAATGATGAGTCCACATTTGTGATTTTTGGTTCTAACCACCTTGAGGGATATCCCTCACATTATATACAGTAGCCTAATGGTGGCAAGAGTCAGAAATCTCAAATTTATCTCAAATCTTGTTAGCTAGTAACATTATCAATTTAACTGAAGCCAGTAATTATAGAATTGAACTAGACATTCTGTACAGAATACACAACTGTTCTTTAAGTAATACATCAAAAATAATCATATAATTGAAAGGCAAAAGTACATCAAAGACAATGTTGAAGCCAGCAGTCTAGCTCCAGTGTCATAAGGTTACAAAGAGGGCTGAATTTCTTAAATTATGCTACCTTTTATAGATGTCCTTGGGCTGAAACCAGTATTCAATGGATCATTGGATGATGGGTATTTATGTTTACCATTTTTCATGCTATGTCAGAAAAAAGAATAAAAAAACGAGGGTTTTTTGGTTTATTTGCTAGATCTGTCTTGTGATGAATCAGCTTTTGGTTCCTCTCCAATTCATTGCTGGGAAATGATGTGGATAGGTGAAATCATCATGACATAAATATGAAATATGAATCAAATATGAATACTGGTTTGATATGATGGTTGGTGGTTCCCTCTCTCTCTATCCTTCTGCTGTATGCTGAGAAAAATACTGATCTGAGCGTGCTGAAGTTGTCCATCTGTGCCATAAGTAAAACATGTCAAATATCACATGACGGTTTTCTTAACTGAGAAAAAAAAGTGCACATGTTGGAGTTATGAAAGCATGTTTGAGACTACAGAATATCCCACAATTCACAATAACATCTGGTTCGTTGTGTCATTTTTACAATGCTCCACTCAGTAGCAAAGTGTGCTGCCTGTTACAGCTGATAAAGTTGGACAGCTAGCTTCATTTGATAAATAGACTGTTTACTAGCATCAGATTTCATGTACTGGAGCTGCCAGAGATGTGAGAGCAGCGGATCCGTGCGACGAGAGGAGATGCGAAGGAAAGATGAGGAACAGCATCCCATTGATCCCTCTCTGCAGCGTACACAGCAAGAGTTGTGCCAAGAGAATCTTCAGTCGCTGACAAACACACACATACTCACACACACACACACACACACACACACACACACACACACACACACACACACACACACACACACCATGGCGCAGTCTTTCACACGGGCCCACACATGGCTTATTGGCACTTTTTTCTTTCCCTCATCAGTGCCGGTTCAGTATCAGTGAGCTGCAGAGATGTTTGTAGCAAAATACGTTTTCATACGTCATTTAACGGGTTGGTGTGAACTCTGCTCCCACTGGCTGAAAGGATTTGTGTGGATGTTGTGCAGACATGTAGACCAGGCCAGGCTAACCCGATGAGTTTTTTTTTTTTTCCCTTCGTGTGTTTATTGTCCAGACCCTTAAGAATTACTGTGCAATCATTGTGCAACCTTTCCTCTCCCTCCCCCTTCCTGCACCACGCCAAGTCCAATACCCTCCCTCCCTCCTGTCATTTGAAATGTGCCCTGCATAAATGGAGGCAGCTGCTTGAGCACGGAGCATGGGGAGAGAGGAGTGGCTGAATCACAATTAGCAAGGCTTTTCCTTTTTTCAGTGCAACAGCATTCCAATGCTAGGTATGCCATTCATGCTATACCATTCAGCCACAGCGATTGAAAATGTGACTGGATGTTAGGTTCTTTTCTTTTTATTTAGTCAATTCTTGCAGTGTTTAGAAGTCCTAACCCTGATCTAGGATTCTGTTTTTATTATTTGCACACACTGATTGAAGTGGAAGCTCAGCTTCATTTTTTTTTTTCTGTAATGAATTTTTAATGTAGCTCATTGTATTTGGAATGAACACCATGTGCTTGTTTCTCTCCTGTAATCTGCAGACCTCTAGACAGTTTTGTGTCTTTTTTTTTTTTTTTTTTTAAAGAATTAAAAACTAACTCAATTCACTGCAGATGGCATTAATGGTGTTTGCCATATGGTAGCTAGTGTTCTGTATATGTGTGTCTTTTTTTTTTTTTTTTTTGCACTGAATTGCCTGAATAGGGAGCAGTTCAGCTCTGATGGGTGTGTTTGTTATGTTCGCTTGCTCTATCCAGTATTTCTTTAAAAGCACTGGACAACATACTGAAATACATAGTGCCAGTGACATACTGTATATGCAGTTGTTAGTGACTGCCAATCAAAGTGCCAGCAGCCTCAATGAAAAAGATCATGGGGAAAGGAAAGCCATGGTGATATATGATGATTTAAAAAGACTAACAAGGTCAATGTGAAATCAGTGAGCAAAGTGGCTTTCAGAGCCTTTGACATGATGTCTGGAGACCTTGATGCCAGTTAAGTGTATGAGTCCTGCAGTTCATGCAGGCGCCCCTATAGTGCTATATCCACTGCTGGTCCTAATTTAGGTTTGTAAGATGACAGATAGCGTCACAGCTTTATAGTTCATATGGTATTTAAATATATAATTGGTGTTTTTTTTAAATACATTTTTTTATGATAAAGATAGTTGATTGGCCAGTGACCAGAATTGGCTGGTTTTCAGTTTGATTCCGTGACTGCTGATCGGCCGATCAGCCTAAGATATAAACAATTCTTTACCGAGCACAGAAGCTTCCGAGTTCCATCAAAATATATCAATCATCATCATATCAAAAATCGACACATTAAAATCCTCTTATATGTCATTTTCTCCAAAGCACACGCTTACACCAGTCTTAAAACCCCGCAAGCATACTGTAAATTAGTCAAAAATTAGTCGTTAGAAGCCCCACGTTCCCATGTTAGAAACCACCCGCACCCGCATACTTACAACCACTTAAACCGTGCGCTTACTGTAAGGCTTTGATTGAGCCTTTGGGGGCATTTGAGGTGGTACACTCTGAACTATTTACACTTTTTCATCCTGTGTGTTAGGAGTGAATTTTTTTCTGTTTGCTTAGAAATAATAATTCAGGCAGATGACAGAGATATGTTCTGTTCAGTAAAAATTTAGCTTTTTGTTCCTTATTTAAATTTTAAATAAACTCTTCTATTTGAATTCATTTTGTATTATTTAAAATGCTGCATTTGGGTTTTTAAGTGAGAAAACTAATGTTAAAAGAAATGGGCTACATTTAATGAATTATTAACCTTTTATGTACCTTTTGGTGTAACTTTAAAATGGTAACAAAATCTGGAAAAATCAGGATTATATCCTGATTGTATACATTTATATATAATGTATACTTATATAAGTCGTGATAGAATTTGGTAGATCCACATTTGGTAGGTTCTGACCACTGCAGACCAGGAATTTCTCACAAGAGCTGCAGGTTTTCTAGCTTTCACAATTTGGCCTTTGCCAAAGTTTGTCCATTTTTTCTATTTCCGAAACATTAACTTGAGGGCAAAATGTTCACTTGCTGCCTAATATACAGTATCCCACCCACTTCCATGTGTCATTGTAACAAGATATTGTAACTGTAGCTACTGTGACAAGGGCCAAATTGTGATGGCTGATGTAATGGGTCAGAGTAACTCCAAAACTGTACTGTAAGTCTTGTGGAATGTTCCCGGTCTGCAGTGGTCAGGACCTAGTGGAGTAAAAGCTCAGGGGAGTAAATGCTGGCCTATGTAGACTGAAGTATATAGTCTTGTCTTTCAAACCTAATAATGCTGCTATACTGATTAGAACAAAATGACAAAAATGGTTTGCAGATCTGATGTAATAAAAAGGAAGGTTTGGATAGCTATTAGAGTTAATGATAAGGAAACAGGCTATTGAATGTTACTGTTTGTGCTTTGACGTATAGCCATCACCATCGGAGATGACACAATGTTTATTTACATGGACCCTAATATTCCACTAATAATCAGAGTAATCCCAATCTGAATAAAACTGCATCATGTAACCACGTCAGTCGGAACAGTCTGACCTGATGCAGCCAGATTGGAATACATTTTCAATCATTGTGAGAAGGGTGGTGTAAACCTTTGATAATCTGTTCAGTAGGTAAATATACACCATGATCTGCTCTAATAATTTTTTCCATGATTTGATCTGATAATTTTTTTGGCAGCATAAAAATATTTTGGACATTTTGCTCCCAATTTTGATCAGTAAAGAGAAGACCTGCAGAAGAGGTTTCACCCCCTGAGAATTTTTGCCCTCATTAAAGCATGTAACCAATCATAGATGAGACTGAATTTCTTTGACCTGTCATAGCGCACAGTATAACGTTACATAATAAAAATATTAAGCAGCAACAGGGATTTCAAATTAAAATTTCAAAACATTTATGATTTTGCTTCTAGCTGTCTTACTTCTATTTTTTTTTATCTTTCTTGTTCGGAGCTAAGGTGGAAGCATGATCAGCTGTTGCTTTATCCCGTTTATAGATGAGGAAGGGCAGTATGTCTTATTTTTGTCATTCTGAAAAGAGATGCAGTATAGATGACTTTTGACAGTTTTTAATCTTAAGGCATTTTAGGGCCGGCTGAGTTTAGAACTTTGAAAAATTGAAAAGCTACCGAAGGTGATGCTAACTAAATGTTCACTTGTTCATGAGCTTCATCAACGCTCCTACAACTCCCAGGCAGGCTTCCTCAATAGACCCAATATTTAGTTTTATGCAACTAAAAATGTAATACAGTATACAGTTATGAAAAGCAGCAAAAAATATATATATTTTTACACTTAAGTAGTTTGTTTACTCACATCATTTCTTAATAATTTTTATTTTATTAATATTGCTGCTCATCTATCTCTATTCAGTTCTTAAATTTAATAGCTTTTTTTGAATTCCTTATGAAGCATTCTGAGCTGCATTTAATGCATGAAAGGCCTTATTCAAATAAAGACTATTATAACTTATTATTTTACCAGTTTGGAAAGATACAGGACAAGGCCGTAGCCATGGCGTCAGCAGTGGGGAAAAATAGCCCTCGACACAACCCCCACCCATCTATACAATAATGTTTAACAGTGTATACATTGCTCAGTTTTTTTCTTTCTCCATTTCATTCAGACTTGACCATCAGTATTTGCTTTTCTTCTCACTCACTTCCATGTCACCTGCTTTCCCTGCTCTGTAAAAATCCTCAAGCTATCTCCCCCCCCCTCTCTCTCTCTCTCGCTCTGTCTCTCTCTGTGTACCCTGAATGTGCCAAACTGAAAAAAAGACATTTTTATCAGTAAACAAGTGTTGTTGCTTGCCATGATGTTCAGGAATGGTTAGTAATCATTTCTAATCTGAATGGCAGTTATTATATCAAGAAACATTCACTCTTGGCTATTAGTACTGTTCGCTTTTGTCATGTGACTAGAACTTATTTTCTCACTGCTCTCAACTTACTTTCCTTGTTTTCTGTGTCTGCCCAAAAAGCTGGTGAATGTCAATGCCTCCCTTCATCTTCCTCATGATAACACTCACTGTGAATAAAAACCAACTTTTTCTTCTTCTTCTTCTTCTTTTTTTTTTTTTACTTTTTTTTTTTTTTTTACTGCATTTCATTGGCTCTGTATATGTACTCTGCACAATGACAAAGTTGAATCTAGTCTAATCTAATCTAAAACTGTCCTAGACTGAATAAAAAGAATTGGACAAACCTTCTGTGGTGTCACCCATAGGTTTTCTGAAGAGCAATTTTGATGCCCAACTGTGGGCATCTTGACAAGAACTGATTTTTTGCTGATAAACACCAGTTAATCTCTAAATGGACATATGGACAGGGAGAACAGCTCATGGCTGTTGGTTGAAATGTGCCTACTTACCTCAGTGACCACAAGCTAGCTAGTGGCTAGTGGTGGCTAGCGTTAAGTAGTGGCTAGTTTATATGCTAACATTACTTTGCATTTGAAAGAACTCTCTCATCCACACCCTACACATTGTCTCATGTCAGCTCCTACATTTTCTGAGGTAAATGAAACGACAATGATTTCTGTTAGATGGTTAGCTAAAGTGAGGCATATCAAGCAGCTAGTGGTTTGTCAGGTGTGACTCAAATCAGCCATGCCTTTAATTATGTATAATTTCATGGCGTAATATAATTGGTTAATATGTTGCCGGACATTTTTTGGACAGTATTTGAATATTGGGACGGATGTGTCCTCGGGTATATACTTTAATTATGGCTTTAATACAGGATGTAGAAAATATATGATGATTTCTAGCTTTCTAGTCTGGAAAAGCTGAAATTTTAGGTACCACGTACAGTATAGCACAGAAGGTAAAATAAACATCAGGAAAGAAAAAACATACCGTTGCTGAGCCTAGAACTGACCAAGCAACCCCAGATAATATAGCCCCCTCCATAGGCGTGTACAGTGCACACTATGCATGATGGGTGGTGCTCAGGAATAGGCTCGGTCCGTACTCGTCATATCACATGACCTTATTTCAGTCATCCAAATCTTAATTCCAATCTTATTCCAAGTACAATCTTAATGCTCCCTTACAAATTGAAGTTTTTTTTTTCTCCTGATTAGCCTCTCTAATTAATAGTTTTCTCATGGCCACACAGCGGTTTAATTCCAATCCTTAGATTTTTTTTTTGTTGTTGCATTGTGTGTGTGGAAATGTTGTTACTTTAACATGGCTGTGACTTCTACTGCCAATTTTTTATGATGCAACTTCACCAAGCATTTAAGTGATTTTTGACAGTTCGGCACTATCCTTGCAGGTTCTACTAATGTGTTGGATGGTTCTTAACCTAATACCTGTAATCGTACCGATCTATTCAGTTGTTTAATTTGCTTGTTCAGGCTATTGTGAAATATCGACTTTTTGGTCCAGCCAGTGTTAAAGACAAGCATAAATCTAAAGTTTACAAAGATGCAATTGTGTCTGAAAGATTAATGAAATATAAAGGTAGCATGAAGCTAAATGGTTAGTGAGATATAAAGCTAGAATGAAGCTCGACGTTCTCATAGATACAAATCTAGCAGATGCTGGACGTTTACAGAGATACAAGGCTAGCATAAACCTGTTGCCAAGCCTATGGAATGTATTGTAGTCTCCATACTGTCTACTTGAATTAATAGGCTATTCAGTTTTTATCTTATGTATTGAATGTCATGCAAAACAGTTAACAAGACAGTATGATGAACTGCTTTAATTGTGGTTTGGTTTATTTATGATGCAGTTACAGAAAAAAGGGTGTTGGTTCATGCTTTTGTCTAAAAAACTAAAAAAAAAAAAAAAAAAAGAGTTTAATTTTATTTAATTGAATTTAAAAAAGCCCAAACTGTTGAGGGTTGCAGTGGATCCAGGGCCTCTCTCTCTGGGTGTGAGATGGGAATACACCCTAGATAGGATACCAGTCGATCACAGCACACCATGCTCATTCACAACACTCATTTATATTTTTTGCCAATCTGTCTTTGGCAGTTTGTAATCCATCTACTGGCATGTTTTTGGTAGGAAACTGGAGATCCCAGATGAAACACACTTACTATAACATGCAAAACTCCACACAGACGTTATGCCAAGCCCTGGATCAAAGTGGGGACCCTGAAGTTGTGAGGCGGTAATGCTAAATGCTGCACGAATCTGCCATCCCATAAAATATCGATATCTATTAATATCAGAAACTGTCATAATCCTACAAACCTCCTACTCCATGAAGACATCACTTGCTAAATTATTTGGTTGTATGATTGAGTAGAAGCAGGACTGACACATTGAGGTTTTCCTCTCTGATTGTTAAAGCTGTTCTTACTCAATAATAGGTGTTCATTAAATAAATAAATAAACAAACAAACAAACAAATAGATAAATAAATATTAATAATAACAGAAGAGAAAAAAATCTAAGGATACTTTTAAAATGCTTGTATGAGGTATGTCACAGAACTGTGTGTATGTACTGTGTATGTGGAAATGTATGCAAGAAAGGGAACCAGAATGTGAATGAAGTAGGAGAGAGAAGGAGTAGAGGGACAGAGACACACACACACACCAAACACATTGCGAACACAGTAATTGCATGTTCTCTTGCTTAAATTTACCCAGATGTGGGAAGGCTATTTTGCAAAGAGATGCAACTTCTGTAATATTTATGAAGTCTCCATGATTACTGTAGAATTTTTCTCGCTGCTAGGATAAAATATTTAAAAGATACTTAGTTAGCTTCCTAAGGATAATTAGATGTAATCAAGAATCAAGTGTCGTGTTCTACTATAATAAAACATTCCAGCTTAAATATGACAAATTCTTTGTGCTTGACTGATGTATTAAAGATATCATAATCAACATACTGTAGGTGGCATGGTGGCTTAGTGATTAGCACAGATGCCTCATACTGTATCTCCAGAACCATGGGTTTAAATCTAATCTCATGTATGTGCGTAGCTTGTCTGTTTTCCCTTGCACTCAGGTTTCCTCTCACAGTCCAAAGACATGTGGTGTAAATGACTGGTATTTTTAAATTGGCTATAGTTCATATTTGAGTGTGTGCTTGTGCCACTGGATGCGTTGGAACCCATCCAGGGTGCCCCCCCCTAGAACTTGGGACAGTCTCCAGGCTCCCCATGATACGTGACATTGATAATGGATAGAAAGATAAGAAATTCTTATAATTAAGATTTTTTTACATAACAAAATAAAGATGAAGCCCCTGCATCTGCAAATCTGTGCATTTGTCTGTCCCTCGCTCTCCTCTCTCCTCTCTCCTTCCGTGTACTGCATGTGGGACTGCAGTGGCCGTGTGCATTAGTTATTACATTTTCTTGTGCAGTTTTCAGACCTTTTCAAACATTTCAGACTGTTTATTTTTCGGGTTTTCTGTAAATCGATATTGATACCATAGAAAAACATTTTTGTAACTCGTAATGAAAAATTCAATAAATATGTACAGTAGATATAATAAAACGTAGTGGTTCATACTGTGGCCTCGCTCCTTCAGGGTCGTGGGTTCGATTCCTGCCTCAGGTCTCTGTGCGTGGAGTTTGCATGGTCTTGCATGGTTTCGTCTGTTTTCTTCCCATAGTCCAAAGACATGCAGATCAGGTTAATTGGCATTCTCAAATTGCCCGTATTGTGTGAATGAGAATGTGTGTGTGTGCTCGTGCTCGTGTCTGTGTGCTTTGCAATGGTTGGCACCCTGTTCAGGGTGTACCCAGTCTCCAGGCCCCGCAACCAAGGATAAAGAAGTATGGAACATGAATGATATTCATAAAAGCATACACTATTGACAAACTCCAAACCTGCATCAGGATACAGGACTTTCTCCAAGTTACTGGTCTGAACTTTTTTGTAAAAACAACATCCACCTGAAAATGAAAATTCAACTGGGATGGTGAAGAAGAACACATGCTTCCAGACATGAGATTCTTGAACCGCTCCTCACACGCTGTTAGGGGGCGAGAACAAAGAACAGACGCGCATGATTGGCTAGTGCTTCAGTGATTCATGTGAGGATATACACCCATCCCCCGAGAGCTCATAGCTACAGATGGCTATAGTGGGATTCAAACTTGCGATCTTCAGATGATCTCCTTGTTGCACCACTCGGGTGAGTGTGTGGTTAGCACTCAATCAGTTATATTCGTGGCTGACCGGCCAATCGCCGGTCATGACCGAGCAAGCTGAAAACTGGCTAATCAATAGTAATATCCTCTAATAATATCTGTATTTTTATAAATTTCTTTTTAGATTTTTCAAACATTTTTCCAGGTCAGGAGTACATTTAAAATCCATACGATTGCAGGCCTGCAAAGAAACCTTGTATTGCCTAATAAGCTAAGTTACAGTAATCTAATAAAAATACTGATTCAAATTAATATATTCATTAGTCATTACACTGTGATATATAAAGACACACACGAAAGGCACAGAAACACTACAAGATTCAGCAAGTATTTTCAGATCACCTACTGTAAGTACAGAATGCTTAAAAAATTTAATTTTTTTCCATGTTTTCTAGATTGTGGAGCTCAAAAGGCTGTAAAAGCATCTGTTATCACGTTTCTTATTTAGATAGGCAGAAATACAGCTAGCTTTTATTGTCATGATGTATACACACATGGATATAGATATGGATAATTTTCTTTGTAAGGAAGCTGAGGTTGTGAACTTCATACAGTATGATGAGTAGCTCTGATCCTTAAACAAGGTTTTAAAAAAAGTCAGTACCGTTCAAGGTTGTTTACTATAAACAGTTTTACAGGCCAAAGCTTGTGTTACAGAGTGTCTGTACTTGTGCAGAAGCGCAAACTTTTGTAGATTATGCGTAGCATCGTTGTGTGACGATTTGTCACTCTTTAATATGACGCGGTACAGGACACCAAAAGATTACTTTCCGAATGATGAATGAGCCAGTGGAAAACAAGAAGGCAGGACGGCGGTCTCTTTTAGTTGTAAATAAAAAAAGAAGAAGAAGGACGAACTGCTTCTAACTAAATAGTAAATTCTGTCAATTTTTTTACTTGCTGTTTTCTTACTTCTTCTGGGTGTGCTTCTGGAGAATAGGCACTACTTCAACCACTAAAATAAGTAAATAAGCATTGGCTAAGAAGGAGGAAACGAAAAACAAAGGACAGATTAATGCAAATTAAAACACAATCAAATGTACTAGTAATAATAAAGTGGTTAGCACTGTCGCCTTGCACCACCAGGGTCCGGGTTCGATTCCCGGCCAGACTCGAGTCCCTTCTCTGTGTGCATGGAGTTTGCATGTTCTCCCTGTGCTTGGTGGGTTTCCTCCGGGTACTCCGGTTTCCTCCCACAGATTATGCTAATTGGTGTTCCCAAATTGCCCGTAATGTATGAGTGAATGTAAAGTACGTGTGTGTGCTCTGGGATGGATTGGCTAATCCATAAACGAATAGCTGAGGTTTGCTCTGATCCTTAACCAAGATCCAACGAGCCAATGGAAAACAAGAAGGCAGGACACATTTCGTACCAAACCAGACAGAGTTACAGAGACTAAACTGGTTTATGTATGGTAAGCCAGCTCGTGGCATTAGTGGCATTCCACTCAGTTATGTTGTTAGCTAGCAATGCAAACATAGGGTCCATTGCATAGAGTTGCCTTACGTGATAATTTTTGCCTTGTGTTGCACTAACAAATGTCTTTTCATTAATGCACTTAATGGAATTTAAATTAGCATTTTCATTTTATGTGGCCCACGCTTCAGCTCCGGCTTAATTCATAGCATTTATTGTGAAATGAGGGTTAACACACTCTGGGATGAACCAAAGTGCCTTACAATGATTGCAAAAAGTGGCATCACAGCTTTGGGTCAGCAGGAGTGCATCACCTGCTAACCAGATTGCATGCAACTCAGTGCTTTTCTGGCTCTGGACCATTATTGCAAATGTGCACCATGTTATCGGCCATGCCAAGTACATAGTGTCACTTGCTGTCTCTTCGTATTATTCTAGTGTGAGTGTTTTTAAAATTTTCCTCCCCCTTATGACTGATTTTATTTCTCCTTCAGATATACCGAGGTATGTTTAATGATAAGATATGGTTATTCCAGAGATTCAGAATTTAGACTTCACTGTATCTAATTAATTGCTAATTAATTGCTGTAATAACTACATCTGGCTGCTGATGTTGGGTTGCTTAAGATAATAGTGACAGTACTTTGCACTTTATGATCATGTCATTGAAATATTTGAACGATTAAAAAACAGAATGTTTACATGATGTATCTATAGTTCAGTGGTATAATATAGATTTGTGAGCTTAATGGATGAGCCCATTAGTTATTTCACAGAATGAGCTTAATGGTTTGAATCTATGGTGGTCTGATATCAAGATTATTGCACATGTATTATTCAGAACCTTTAGCCACAGAACCTGCAGGCTAAACTCCTGACAGGTCACAAATTAAAGGAAAAATGGTGTCTTTGTCATGTCCCAATCCCTGTAACACTGGGCACAAGACCTGGCTGAGAGAAATCGTCTGAATTCCGAATTTGACCCGAAAACGATCACATCAGGGATTTTCAATAGCACGGAAACCCATGGCTTAGATGGTTTGAAGTCATTAATTCGAAACAGCACTTAAGCAGCCCTATCCTAATCATTGGGTGCATTCATTCATTTCTTAGATTACCAGTGTCATATTTGATACCTGCCTTTAAACCGAGAAATACTGCACGAGTCAGTGCAGGCCTGCTGGTAAACATGAATAATTACAGCAGCCACCCGAGGCAAGTAACTGACACAAACACTAACATCTGCGTGTGAGGTCAGCAGTCAAAAGTGTCAGGATGGGGTTGTACACACCACGAGGTCAACGTGTACTGTAGAGCTGCAGCTTCAGGCTTCATTGCTAACGCTATCGATATCAATACTAACAAGCCCTTAATCCCTCACCCTGGTGTTGCGAATCAAATAAAAAGTCAAATTCAAACCTCTACCTACGAGATGCTACTTTTTTAGTTAAACATATAGAGCTTTTCCAATAAATGTATAATGAGCCGTGTAATAAATTTGTTGTGGCCATTTAATGAGAACCACAGAGTATGTGGTTTATAAAGGGGAAGCCGAAGGGAGGGATTCGAGCCCCGACACCATACAACCCAGCCGCTGCATGCAGTTCCAGTCCCAAACCCGGTTAGGAGACGTGAGGGTTGCAACAGCAAGGGCATCCCGTGTAAACCCTGCGCTACGTCTTGCAGATCAAACCATGACTCCTATGGTAAAAGCGAAACTTCTTTAAAAGAAAATAATAAAGTGCGAATATTGTATTATTTTTGCTTAGTTCTTGATGAGTTGCTCTGGACTTTCCTGTTGCTCAGGGCACTTTCTTTCCATGCTGTTTGAAATACTCCCAATTTAATTTGACACCGTTTTACTTCTAAAGTTTCAGTGGTCAGTTTTATGATGTGTGATGTCGAATCATTTTACCAGCATGCTAGTTTTTGTGAAGCTTCATTATCTACAGCGCTGGGTCTCAACCCTGATCCTGCGGGACCCCCTGCCCTGCACATTTCAGTGTGTTCTCAGCTCCCAGCACACCTGATTTAACGAATCTGCTAGTTAAGATCCTTCTCTGAATTGAAGTGGGTGGGGTGGGGATTATAGTTTTATAACGACGTAGCGTGTAGTAGAACATTTCAGAAGGCCGCCGCACTGTTCGCTAAATTCATATAGTTGACTTTTTTTGTAGTTGACCATAAACATTGTATTTCATGGCTTTGTTCAAATGCAATAAATTGAAAAAGATGTGGTGCTGAAAAAAATACCAAAAATACTTTGACGATTATAAATGATGGTTTTAAATGGTCCCTTAAATCGAATTTCTCTCCGAGTGGACGAGGTGGTTCCGTAATTGCGTTCATTCTCCTCACTGCTGTGAAGAATTCTTTTAAATATTTACCCCTGGCGCTTTTTTTATTGTTTGTCACTCACGCTGATTGACAAGGCTTTCCCTCTTTCTCTTTCCGTCTCCCTCTCTACATACTGCGTGTGCTCTTGTGCGGAACTAAAGATAGCTAGGGATAATTGATGATCGCATTACAAGAGTCCAACTTAACTGTGGGAACACGGCTTTGTCAAATTTGTCAGCAGGTTCTTACATACATCGTGCACGATTTGTGCAGAACAGAAAATATGGTTGAGCAACAATTACTGTATCAAGGGCTTCGTACTTTTCTTATTCCTCCCCCCCCCTATCAGTTAAGCTCAGAAAGGGTTAAGGGGACAGTAGCTGGCACTAATAGGAAGTTCCTCACCAGGAATCCATTAAAGGGAACAAAGCCGGCTAGCCGAGTCTGCCTGACGCAATGTGCACCTCTGTTCCTATATATAATATATAATGACTAGACACATCCATATGACATCCACAGCACCTTTTATCTGTGTAAAACAATGTCTATAAGTCTGAGCTCCCTACCAACAGACTTGGGAAGTAACAAGTACAATTACTGTACTTAAGTCTGCTTTTGCTCTACTAGAGTTTTTCCTTGACTTTATGATTTTGTTTCTTTTCTGATGCTGAAAAGGTAACGGATGTACTGTATTCCCACCTTGTGCCAAGATATGCTCCAAATCTATTGACACCCTAATCAGGATGATGCAGTTCTTGAAAGCTGCATGGTCATGGAGCAGGACATACTGTAAGATTCAGGCTTCATCTCAAGCACGTATCATGTGGATTATTTCATGCTCTCTCCGTATTATTTTTTCCCTTTCTTTGCACCCAATAATACAAAGCACTTGGTATGATAAAAACACTTCTAGTGGACTGACACATTTACACGTGTACAGTATATGCAGCCTACTAACACTAAGCCTAGATTTGTCATTTAGCTTCATTTAATTAATGCGTCTCCTTCTTGATCTAAAAATAACGTCCTAATGAAAACATGATACAAAGGCAGAAAAAGTAATATCCCTGCTGAATGAGGACACCAAAATGTTTGACCGTTTAACCTTAATTACCTTCATTGATATTGCAAATCTCTTTATCTCTTTATCTCCTTGTTTTTTTTTTTTTCTTCTTTTTTCTCTCTCTCTCTCCGCAGTGGTCAGAACAGCATCGTGTAACAGTCACATTATCGCACTTCATCAGAATTTTTCCTCAGACCTGCCAGCTTCTGTGTGAGGATGCCGGCTCTGCCAAGTAGGCGACTGGCACGTGCCCAGGGGCTAGTGACAACAGCCGATAGTAGAGAGAGATCCGTGCGGATGTGCCAAGTCTATTCTTTTGACTAGCACAAGCATGCCAAATAGCGTCGATTCCCTAACTATATATCGTAGGAAAGTGTACAGTACGTACTAAGTGTGAGTTTCTGCTTCGCATGTGGCGCTGTATGAAGCAGCATGTTCTCTTTGCAAAACATATAAGAGATTTGAAAGTAGGACAATAGCAACATATCTAGCATCGCTCTCTATCCTATAGTGAACACTGACAATATAACAATATAACAATCGCAACACACAGCTCTTTTGACTTGTGACCTTACCACTCCTCACAGTAAATTCCTATGGAAACAGTTTTTGTGGCATTGAAAAGCGAAGTGATTTTCCCCCCCTTTCCCCTGGCTGTGTCACCGATGTTGGAAAAAAAAAGAAAACCTTTGTAATGCTAATACAATATCAAACCGTGCAAGGACCAGCTCAGCCTGTGCTTTCTGCGCTACCAGTGCCATGGCACGATTTAACAGGCATCATGAAGGGGGAAGCGGCCACCCTTGGACACAGCTAAAAAGCCAGAATCGCTAGCGGGTTGCGTTGCACGGGCTTGAAAAAAAAAAGAAGAAATTCTCCTCATTGCCTCAGTGCATCGTTCAGTTAATTAACTCCAGCCCAAAGCGCACAGCACAATGTATAATCCTCTTGCTTCATACATTCAAAAAAATGCCTGACGGAACATAATAAGGTTCGTACCCAATAAGCAGGATTTCGCTGTACTTTAATTCGATCAGATTTTTTGATTCGGCTCTTTGTTATGAACGTCAAGGCTGATTTGATTTCTTTTTGATTTCACCTTCTTTTTTTTTTTCTTTTTTTTTTTTCACTGAACATGAATGAGGAGTTTCGGCTGAAACGAAGCCACCTGCATGCATGTGTTTCTTCCAAACACCCCTACTCCAATGCACACATGCGTGAATACACACATTCACACACACACACTCCTGTCTCTGGAGGAGTAGCATTGGATTAGAAGATAATGAAAAGAGGCAGGCACTCTAGTTAAGGAATGAAGTGTGAGGAAAGGTGGAGAAGGCTGTGTCAGCAGTCAGAGGTATAGACGAAAAAGAGATGAGAGGGACCGAGGTGGAGGTGGTGATGGTGGTGGAGGGGGTGGAGGTGATGGTGGAGGTGTAGGTGATGGTGGTGGACGGGGTGGAGGTGGTGGTGGTGATGTTGGTGGTGGAGGTGATGGTGGAGGTGATGGTGGAGGTTTAGGTGATGGTGGTGGACGGGGTGGAGGTGGTGGTGGTGATGTTGGTGGTGGAGGTGATGGTGGAGGTGATGGTGGAGGTGTAGGTGATTTTGGTGGACGGGGTGGAGGTGATGGTGGAGGTGTAGGTGATGGTGGTGTTGATGGTGGTGGAGGGGGTGGTGGTGGTGGTGATGGTGGTGGTGGTGATGGTGGTGGTGGTGATGGTGGAGGGGGTGGAGGTGATGGTGGGAGGGGGTGGTGGTGGTGGTGGTGGTGGAAGTTCCTCCAGCACTTCCGATTAAAATCATTTATGTAGCTGCGCTGTAGGCGCGCTGCCGACTTTCACTGTAGAAACCTCTCAGCTGTGGTGAAGACATTCTGTGTGTACGTGTGTGTGTGTGTGTATGTACAGTATGTGTGAGGAGGATGCTGGGTAAATTGCTCCTTCTGGATTATTGCATCACTCTGTTTTGGCCAGTATCTGAATCACCAGCAAGACTTTCATATTCTTGTTGGAGGAAGCTGCTTGTCTGTCAGTATAATAGTTCACGCTGGATTAAGAGGTTATTTCCCTCGAGTGCAGATACGAGTGAGACTTTTTCTTCTCCCTGTTTTCTCTCTGTCTGTTTTCCCTTTATTTTCATGTGCTGCTTACTTTTCTTCCCTCTTTTTTCGTTATCTTTAATTTGCACCTTCCTTCTCCCTCTTTATCTATCATTGTCTGTCCTGCTTTATTCTCACTATGTTATTCCTCTTGCTTTTCTTTACGCTCCCTTCTTTCACCTTCATCCTCTTTGAGATTCCACCATCATTTTTCCTCTTCTCTTTTCTTTCTCCGTCTACACGTTCTTTCGACTTTCTCTCTCTTTTCTATGCTTCTTTCTTTGATGTTTTTCTTGGACGCATCCATATTTTTCACCCCTTTTACTTTTCTCTCTTCTCTTCTTTTCCTCACTGTCTACCCCATTTCCACATGCTCGGTTTCTCTCTGTAATCTTTTCTTTTACCTTATTGCTCTATCCTCCATCTCTTTTTCTCATAACTCTATCTGTGCTCTCTTCTTCTTCTGTACCTTTCTACAGTATGTCTCCTTTCTTTACAGCCTTTTTCTTCACATTCCATTTTCTTTTTCTTTTTCCTCCCCATGCTCCCTTGTTCCTCTCAATGTTACTGTAATTTTGTTGTCTCTTTCTTTTTTTTTCTCTTGTTCTCATTTTCTTTGTTTCTTTTTCATTTTTCGTATCATTTCTTATCCTCACTTTATTATTTGTCCTGCTTTCTACTTCTCTTCTTTCCACCCTTATTTGTCCTCTCTGAGTTCTTCTAATATTTTTTGTCTCTTACCATTTTTCATTTTTCTTCTTGATTATCCACACTCTCTTTATCATCAGTCTTTCGTTCATCTCACCTGATCACCCTTTTCTTGTCCCCCTCTGCATTCTACTGTTCTTTCTCTTTCCATCTACTGGTCTTCTCTCTGATTATATCTTTTCATTCTTCCTCACTTTTCCTTTGCGTCTCGTCCTTTCCCCATTTCCTCTCTCTCTCTCCCTCTCTCCCTCTATCTCTCTCTCTCTCTCTCTCTCTCTCTCTCTGTTTTTGGCATGAGCCATGGCGTTGCCAGGGAGCCTTGTTGCACCAAAATTTTTCTCGTGCCTGTGTTCTGTACACTTTGCCATGCGGTGATGAAGGAGCTAAAATGTGCCATTTGGAGATTCGTTGTTATTCCAATCACACTTCAGATGCAGCGGGGTCCAATAAATTTCAGAGTAATTGGCTGGCTCCAGCAGCTATAGACAGGCAACGAATAAAGCCCAGGTGGGGCTTTTCAGAAGGATTTATTATAATGGCTATTTCATTAATTAGCAACTCTAATGTGCATGTTAATCAATATAGAGATGTGACTCAAATGTGGCACAGATTGCAAAATGTAGATTAAGCACTAATATGTGCACCCTGGTAGTCAAATATTTAATTTTATGTTATTTGAATGAGGCTTGTAAATTTTGTTTCATTTCCTTTGCAGCTTTCACTAAGAGAGTCTTATAGTAGCATACTATTTCGGTTTAACGCTCCTTGAGAATCCATTCATGGGAACATTTATTTAATGTTAAATAAATAAAATGTATTTAGCGAATTGAGACACTGCCAACTATTTACAAGATTAAAAGCAATAAAGTGAAATATGAAATATATACAGTATATACACTGATCGGCCACAACATTAAAACCACCTATATTTTTGGTTCCCCTAGTGCCACTGGGGCATCTCTGGTCCCTCGGGTTGGAGTGACCAGAGATGCCCCAGTGGCACAAGGGGAACCAAAAATTTAGGTTGTTTTAAAGTTGTGGCTTCATGGGACTTCCTTTCTGTGGTGTATGGCACCACATTAGCAGCAGATCCTTTGGGTGCTGTGGGCTATGGGGTGAGGCCCCATGGACTGGACTAGTTTGTCCAGTCCTTCCCATGGATGCTTGCTTGGAATAAGGTCAGGGGAATTAGGAGGTTGGACTCCAGCTTGTGATCTGTTCTGGTACCATTCTGTCATGGCCAGCATCGACTTTTTTGCATTTTGTGCTGCATTGGCTTTTCTGTGTGATCAGGCAGACCTTTGGTCCTCCTGGGTATAGAAGGACCTTGGGTGCCCATGGCCGTGCTACTGGTAAATAGTTCATAATCAATGTTCAGTTTACCTAGTGGTGGTGTTGATTTTTTGGCTGATCTATATGGTGATAGCTTTTCACACTCTCTTAGTCAGTGTAATGAAGTATTTGCCTAGATTGGTTTTCCAACAACCAGTTCCCAGATGATCACTTGGTGGAAACCAGGTCATCTAATGCAGCATTCCATCACTCCACTATATGGACGAAAATATTTGGCCAAAATTGTCAATTACTGAATTCAGGTGTTTTATCAGGCCCCTTATCTGCATGATTCAGCAGACAAAGCAAGGTCTATAAAGACATGTTTTGATGAGTTTGGTGTGGAACAACTTGACTGGCCCGCACAGAGCCCTGACCTCAACCCCATCGAGCACCTTTAGGATGAACTGAAGCAGAGATTGCGAGCCAGGCCTTCTTGTTCAACATCAGTGTCTGACCTCATAAATGTTCTAAAGAATTCCCAGAAACATGCCAAAATCTTGTGGACAGGCTTCCATATTACAGTACAAGTATATGTATTTGGATACAATGTCATTGCACGTTTGGCTAAATACTTTTGTCCATATTGTGTAGCTCTTACTGTACAAAACCTAGAGGTGTGTTTGGGGTCATTGTTTTGTTGGATACATACGATGGCCCCATTAAGGGCAAACCAGATGGGATGTTATGTTGACCGCAAAATGCTGTGGTAACATTTATGAGGTCAGACACTGATGTTGGACGAGAAGGCCTGGCTCGCAGATCTCTGCTTAAGTTCATCCTAAAGGTGCTCGATGGGGTTGAGGTCAGGGCTCTGTGCGGGCCAGTGCTTAACCATGCTGCTTAATTCTGCCCTTAATTGTCACACTTTTGGCGTCTGATGATAAAAAAAAAAGTGTCACCAGCAAAGCACCCCCACACCATCATACCTCCTCCATGCTTCACAGTGGGAAGCACATATTCAGGTCTGTTGCCCCTTCTCTATGTCTAGTAAAGACAGATTTTTTCTTCTAAAAAAGACATAAAAAATCTTTAGAATTAAAAAATCTCCCTTTTCCAGACTAAGGACAAGTCTCTCCTGCTTGTTTGTCTCCTGTAGTAATGGTTTCTTTGCCGCAATTTGACCATAGATGCCCGAATCGCATCTCCTCTGAACAGTGGAGGTTGAAATATGTCTCCCGCTTGAACTCTGAGAAGCACGTATGTGGGCTCTAATCTGAGGTGCTCTAAATCAGCAGTTTCTAAGACTGGCCATCTAATAAACTTATCCTCTACAGCAGAGATAGCTCTTGGTCTTCATGAGTCCTCATTAGTCTTCACTGTCCTCATGAGCACCAGTTTCATCATAGCGTTTGAAATCTTCTCTCTTTATTTAACTAATAGTGCTACTACAATTACTGTACCCTCCCTTTTTTTTTTTACCCACAAGACAACTGATGGTCTAAAGCACATTAATAAGGCAAGAAATTTTGGACTCATCATTCCAGAAATGTCACAAATTAACCTTTGACAAGTTGAAAACGTGATCCGGATGAGAGAATGCCAGTGTCAATGTCAGTACTAATGTACAATGTTAAATAATAATAATAATAATAATAAAAAGAAAAAACACAAAGCACAGTTGTGTTTAATATTTTGACTGGTAGTGTATATAGTGCATCTCAGAAAATTTTATATTGTGTAAAATGTTCTTTTATAATTTAAATTAAGAAGTAAACTTTTAATATTGTCTTAATTTGTTACACGTAAAGTGAAATATTTCATGCTTTTTTGTTCTAATTTTGATGATTATAGCAAAAAATCCCATATTTCAAAATATTCGAATATTAGATATTATAGATAAATATAATATATTAGAATATATTACAAAATTTGGTGTTTGCATAAATTACTGTTTATGTAATACAAATACTAAAAGTATAAATAGTACTATCTCTCGGTCTAGCTCAGTACGTACATGGGGAAGACTGCTGGTTGACAGTTGTCCAGGCGACGATTGTAGAAAGTCACAGAAGGTGCTGTATTGAAGCATATGCATAGAAATTTGACTGGATGGGGGAAAAGTGTGGTAGTTAAAACCAACTCACCTGACCTGCTGAGATATTGTCCAGATGAGTAACACATGACCCAGCAATACAGACAAATCATTGGCTATACAGACAAATACATCTCATTAGCTAATCGTCTCCATGCCATTCTGCATTGATGAGGTAATGATTGAACTGAAAACAAAAAACGGCTTGAAACAGTTAACTTATACTGTATATGAGAGTTTCACTTTTGAAATTACGTTCTAAAATAAAACGAACTTTCACAGTAGTCATTTTTTTAGGATGTACTGTGTGTATATTAAACAGAGTAAGAAGTGCTTATGCAGCACTCAGACAGATTTGTGAGGTGAGGCTGCTGAGTGACTTAATGCAGTCAGATTCAACCTTCTGTAGCAGAGGACCAGATGTGTAATGCAAACACGCTTAATCAGTCAAGGCTGGCGTTGGTCAAAGGTCCCGCAATAAACGAATGAACAGCCTCTCTCTCGCTCCCCTGAGAGCAGATGATGAGATAGACTCCTGCACTGCTTACTGATCTGGTGCTTGTCAATAGGCCAGGACAGTGTTGTGAGTCCATCACCTAGAGATAATGACAAAGTGTTTCATATCAGATTTCATCACTGTTATAGATGACATGCTACACAAGAAGTGACCTAGTTCCCTCACGAAAAAAAACAGAGTGTTGGATTTACATTGATTTTGAGTCCCAGTCAGTTCAACATTGAGATCCCCCTCTCGCCCACCCCGCTGAAGCTGACCTCGTCAATACAAGGGTGCATATTATTTTTCATCACCGTGGAGATATTCAGATGCTGCAGCAAATTAAGTGTGACTGGTGTAAACACCGCTGTCATGGTTAGGGTTATTTTCACACCTGCCTGATGCATCTACTATGTATTCCTGCGAACATGAGTAAACTCTGGCTGTACTGAGATTCTTCATGTCATTTACATGATCAGATTAATATACAACACTTGTGATGGGTCTGTACAGCAATTCACTGACGCCGTCTAGACTCGCACTGTTTTTCAGTCCGATACATCCTTCATGGATAGAAAGTGTCACTGCGCAGTTCTTGACACCGAACCCCCACCCTTCCCCTCCCCCAACGCCCCCCAGCTGTGGATGCTGTGCACGGTGCTGTTCGGTTCAGTTTTATTTGTATGTCTTATATAACAATGTCACCAAACAACTTTACAGAAATCCAAAAGCGAGGAAGTGGCAAGGAATAACGCGATGACATTATATAATGACATCAGTAACGTGTTTAGTGGGTGGATGACTTATGGATGTTTGTTTTTAATAATGTTTCTAATGTAATAGCACTGATACAATCGACGGGGCCTTACTGGTTTCGGTCCGGGAAAAAAAAGTCAATAATTATACTGTAGCTACAAAAGAACATATGGTAAATATAACCTATAGAAAATAAGCACCACTTTGACACGTTATAAACTGACAAAGATATAAATGACTGTCGATATTGTTTTCTCTTCGCTCCCCTCGGTCCCCTTACCCCGTGTTCCCAGAGCGGTCTAGATTGAATCACGTTTTAATTGAACATGGCTCTTAAAGTGACATGCTGTTGTCAATCATAAAGTGTCCTGTTAGAAGCCCACACTGATCTGGACCTATACAGCTCCAAAACATCCGAGCCAGGGGACTTTTTTAATACTATAGATGTTGATTAGTTTGCAGGTTGTGCACAGGCAGAACAAAGTGGCGGTGATAAAAAAATATTGATTGAGTTCAGCAATAATGTGTCGGCCCAATAGCGTCTGAGTGGAAAAAGACATTGATAGAATGCCTGAGCTGCCTGCAACACCTCCAGGACATGATGTGCCTTGTATTAGCAGTGATCACTGCAGCATTACCGCAGCCTGCCCCCCATGCTCCTGATTCGGATTCAGGCAAGCAAACAGAAATGGCGTGCAGAGAACCAAGCCTGCAAGTGGGATAATTACATCTCGGATAGATGACCTTTTTTGCCTCCTATTAGATATCATTTAATGCACATGCTGCACAGGGATACGATTATTGCCATCCTGGATTGCTGTGTATTTTCCAATATTTGATCAAGACAAACAAATCTGTTTTTCCATCAATTACAGGATTTATTTATTTATTTCTTTCTTTCTTTCTGGCTGCATTATTTCATCAATCAGTGTATGTGCCGCTACAGCGCACCTGTCCAGACCTTTGTGACCAGTGAGCAGCAGCTCCATTAGCTGAATGCAGCTAGCTTTGGCTCATTAAACTGTAAGACTGTGGGTCTCTTGGATGCTGACACGGTCGTGGGTAGGTGACCTTTAGACACCTAATCAACTTTTAACACCTCGCTGGATCCCGTCACCTGGCGAGACAGGAAGGACGATGACCAGTGGCCCAGAATCACCCGGTATCGTCATGACATGCCCTTTGCCCACGTCACTCCGGAGAAAATCTGCTCGCTTTTAAAGCGTGCTTCGTGTGAGGCTGCGGTACAGTCGTGTAACAAAAGACAGGCGTGTTATTGAAGCGCTCCTTGAGGTTCAGTAAATTTAGCAGCAAATAAGGTTGTGTGATCTTCTCCGTAGGGATGGCTGTTCTGTTTTGACCGGCTCACGTGCATGGAGGGTGGTTATTTGTCGCACTGCTGCCTCTGCATAAAGAAAGAACGGCTCGATTCTGAAAGCTATTGTTAGCGCCTGCCACTGCTTCTCTGCCTCCTTTCTTCTTGCGTTGCACGGCTTGTCAAAACCCACCCTCACAACATCGTTTTATCAGTATTGTCATCTGTCAAAGGTGAAGCCTTTGTTGGAAACAGAGAAACGAGTCAGCGGAAGAATTGGGAGGGAGTATTAGGCTCTCGGCGCGTATGTAGCGCGTATTGTTTTCCTCCATGACAATGCATTCGCGTCCCGTTCCCTATTCACCGATCCAGGAGTATTTAAACGTTAGCGACGAGACAGAAACGCCAAAACCGTGGATGACTCCTTTAAACCGGAGAGAACGGGGAAGCACCTTAGCGACAAGGCCACATGTGTACTCGTGAGAGGGTGAGGTTATTCACCTTCTCTTTCTTGACCTTTTGGAAAAGCAAACAATAAGACAGCTTACTAGTGCTAGTCATATACGAACGCCTTTCCCTAGGATCCCTGTCACAGTACAAGGAGAGCCTCTCCAAGCTACCCATCAATTAACGAGTGAATGTCAACAGTGGGGATAATGAGAGGCAGATAAGAACAGATGGTGAAACTCAACCCTTCCCCATCCTCTTGGCTTCGACTCACAGACAAATATGCAGCACAACACGATTTCACAGGCCAAGGCTAGAGGATGGATCATTTTTTTATTTTATTATTTATTTATTTTTTATATTACGACTCACAAATCAGACTTTTCCGAGTTGATTTTTGTGCTTCACTAGATGCTTTCCCGTCATACAACAAACTGCATATTAAATGTCAACAGACTGACTTTTAGTGACCCAGATGGCTGCTGCCACCGTCCTGAGAATTTGACTAGATCAGGAAGTATGGCTTTTTTTTTTTTTTTTTGAGAAGAAACATGCCGCCTTTACAAAGCTTGCATGGCACGATGGCGTAGTTTCAAATGGCATTCCTCAGTGTGTTAACACTACAGAAAAGGCTGAAGGCTCTCAGCGGCTTTTCACTTGACAACCCGTGCTGATTGTAAAAATGGGATTGACATGTTGAGTACAAAGGTGAATTTAGTCACAGCTCAAATTTGTGGCTTAAAGAGCCTGTGTATAATAGTCTATTATCTTTCAAGTACTATCTTTTACATGACACAACTCATTTTTGTCAACTCTAAACCACTTCCATTGGGTTCCGCTGCCTGTCTATAGTAGTAACCCACATTAGATCTGGATCTGGATCTGGATCTGTCCTTGTCTGCAGATTTATTTTTCTTGTAAAAAAACAAGCCTAGTACCTATTCTTGAAACAATCGTGAGTAATAAATGTAATACAAAATAGTTTCTTTGGTTAGTGCTTGTGCTGGGATGATGCGTCAACTAACACAGCACATACTGTACGTCAGTGAATCTACTGTACCATTTATTTATTTATTTATTTTTAATAAATCATTTTAGCAATTTACTCTAAAGCGCAGAATCCATTCTTTTGCATTACTAGAATAAAACTATCAGGGATAGGAAGGGGTTACTTTTGTTCACCGTGGTTAAAGATATGCATTTGTCTTAAAACAGCATCATTATGGATCTGATCTTTAAAAAGTGTAAATAGTTGTAGGATGACACATTACTGTCACTAACAGCAACACCGTTTCCAAGAAAAGGCACCCAGTCGGGTGAGATTGCGTCAGTGGGCGCTGTCGCCTTCTGTCCACAGTTAGCATTTCCCAAAAGCCTGTCCACGCTGCAGACAATGTAGCCTTACTAATGCTGCTGTATAACTATGTTAGTCATATTAACCATGACAGACCCTCATAGAAAAGATTCATTTCTTTAACACCAACGAATCAAATTAAACCGAAATTAAGCTTGATCAGCGTGCTGCAGAGTCTAGCTCTGGCTTTTTCAAAAGTGTGAAGTTACATAAAATGGCAAAGCAACTGCGGAACCCGTTCGTTTAAATTAAACTATCTTCACGTATCATAGCATAAGCAATGTCAATTTGTTCAAGTGTCTTTTCTGCGTTAGAAGGTGTGGTGTAGGCCCTCGTGCGCACGATCCGCCTTTCCTCGTTTGCATATTAAATATGTGACATGGTGAATTTCTGTTACATTAAAGACAAGAACTAGTTTACAAGTTCAAACCCTGAAGCTGTGATTCACAGTCCATGTAAAAGTCTGCCAGATATCTGGATAATTAAAGTGAGTGACTGCAGAACAAAATGTGCCAGGCGAAGACTCACAGAAGCCGGATAACAAGATTGGGAAGACCTGGCAATATTTCCCCGATTTTTGACACTCCAGGTTCAGTGAGTCTATGCCCACAGTACCATCACATTTCTGCGCTGTGACAGGTGTGGAACCTGAGGTGATCTGCTGTTCTAGTCCATCTGCTTCAAGATTTGATGTATTATGCATTTCTGATCACTGCTGTAGTCATGACTGGTTAATTGTGTTACTAGTGCTGCCACCTGCCCATAATACAGGACCGTCTTGTACTGTACAATACGATGCTGCTTATTATACACTAAGTCACTAAGGGAGGTGGGTCATCCCATATTTTCTTATACTGTATGTATAATATTAAGCGATAAAGGAAGAATTAGCCATTACCCCCCCCCCTTTTTTAAAAGTAGTTTAAGAAAAGGTGACATGGTGGCATAAGTGGTTAGCACTGTGGCCTCGCACCTCACCTCCAGGGTTTAGGTTAGATTCTCACCTTGGGTCTTTGTATGTGGCGTTTGCATGTTCTCCCTGTGCTTGGTGAGTTTCCTTCGTGTACTCCGGTTTCCTCCATAGACAGGCAGATTAGGCTAATTGCCATTTCCAAATTCCCCATAATGTGTGTGTGGTTGTGTGCCCTGCAATGGAACGTCATCCTATCTGCCCAAGTCCTGGGATAGGGTCCAGGTCTCCCATGATCCTGAACAGGATGAGCTGCATAGAGAGTGAGTACGAAGGAGAGGAACCTTTAAGATGGTTGGAATCCTATGTGTTACCACTGGACTTCCTGTTGGTGCAAAACAGTATTGCCAAATGCCAAACATTTTCAACCTCAAACCAGCCCATCTGGTAACAAAGAGTCACAGTGGTCAGTCACACTTTTACCCATTCTGATGTTGGATGTCCACCTTAATTGAATATTAACGGCATTATTGTATGCATTACACAACCATTAAGTGATAGGCATACACTGTACTGTATATAATACTTTATATAAGATATTTATATAAAACAGAAATTCTGTTTGCATTTGCGTCACAGACCATCATCGGCTTGATGCCGTACTGAGAGCGTGTCACAGGCGTTCCTCACCGACTGTAACAGAAAGCAGCATCCTTCCTAAATGTAACGAAAATGGCTATGTCAAGCCAGGCTCTGGGTTGCTGAAACCCCGGATCAGACTGCATAGTGTCTACAGCTATGGCACATGCGACAGGCAGAAGTAAGAGCTGCCGAAATGTGGAGCAGTGTGAACTCCATTCTCCATTTAAAGTTGTACATGCATGGTGGCTTAGTGGTCAGCACTGTCGCCTTGCACCTCCAGGTCCTGGGTTTGATTCCCACATTTGGTCTGTGGGCGTGGAGTTTGCATGTTCTCCTCGTGCTTGGTGGGTTCCCTCGGGGTTCTTTGGTTTCCTTCCACAGTCCAAAAACATACAGATTTGGCTAACTGGCGTTCCCAAATTTCCTTGATGTGTGTGAATGTTGACCGGAGGTCCTACCACAGTCGTACAAAATGGGAATAAATACAATGGTCACCACTGACCTCTACAGTCCCAAGTTTGACTACAGAGGATCCTAGATGGATGATGGATAATTCATTCATTTTAACATGAAAATACTTGATTTGCAGTTATTCCATCATAATCAATTCCAGTATCATTAAAAGTTATAGCAAGTATAGTAAGTACAGTTATATAAATAAGATGTTCACATTGGTAAAGACATATGCACATGGAGAAACCCCATATTATTAAACTGCAAGTGTGTAGGTGAGGTTGGGGTTCAGTTGTCTACTAGTTTTTTTTTTTTTGCTTTATTCAACTTTATAAAAGCCAACGTCAGAAAATAGCCCTGCCACGGTTTTAGTGAAATGTATAGTTCGTCCCTACTGTTTACTTCTTTCCTCTAATCTTCTTTCGACCTTGATAGCCTGATGAATGCTTGCATTTTATCACAGCATGGTGGCGTAGTGGTTAGCCCTGTGGCCTTACACCAATTCACTTGTAAATAAAAATGAGGAAAATATCTCTATATTCGACTAATGCTGTGTAGTTGGCTAATAAATGAATTCATTATTAATAAAGTTAAATATCATGGTAATAACCGATATTTACTAAAGCTATCCCTGCCTGGGATTAGCAAACAAAACAGGGTAACTCATTAATTCATTATAGCCAATTAATGTTAATAGATTAAACACATTTACCTCGTCATGTTTTTTCAGCCTAGTCTTTAATTACTCCAGCATACTGGAACTGTTTACTGAGGGTAGGCCCGGAGTTTTCACTGCAGTGCAGGTCTTATCCAGGGTCAGAAACACATGGATAGCGATAGTGCTGAATCTATCGTGTAGCATCAGACAGTCCAGGCAGATGACAAGCCACAATCCTTGATAGTTTTTTTTTTTTCCCTGCACTAATGAACTTGAATGCTAAACTGAAATGGATGAATCAGAATGCTAAATGGAGCCCATTTGATTGATCTACAGCTGATTGGCTGTATGAGAAAAAATACATAAAGAGAGGACTTTAAAGTAGGTGGCGTGGTGCCGTAGTAGTTAGCCCTGTGGTCTCACATCTCAAGGGTCAACGGTTCGATTCTCCCGTTCAGTTCTGTGTGGGTGGAGTTTGCATGCTCTCCTCAGGCTTGGTGGGTTTCCTTCGGGTACTGCTTTCCTCCCACTGTCCAAAGACACGCTGGTTAGGCTACCTGGCATTTTAATGTTTCCCATAGTGTGTGAGTGTGTGTGCTTGTGTGTCGTACCCTGGATTGTACTGCTATGCGTGTACCCTGCCTCATGCCCTGAGTCCCCTTGGATAGGCTCCAGGGCTCCCACGACCCTGTACAGAATAAGAGGTATAGAGCGTGAGTGATGCGGCGCGGTGGCTTAGTGGTTAGTACTGTTGTCTTTTGCACCTCCAGGGTCTGGGTTTGATTTCTGTATCCGTCTGTGTGTATGGAGTTTGCTTGTTCTCCCAGTGCTTGGTGGGTTTCCTCTGGGTACTCCCACAGTCCAAAAACATGCAGATTTGGTTAATTGCTCGGTTCAAGACTGGACTCCATATTACCTTGAACTCATCATCTGTTATATTGAACTTCCAGCAGCCTAAAACACAATATGACTGCGAAACAATTCCTGCTATCCGTTATCACCAAAATGAGGATGGGTTCCCTGTTGAGGCTGGTTCCTCTTAAGGTTTCTTCCTATTGCCAACTCAAGGAGTTTTTTCTTGCCACTGTGGACACTGTGGCTTGCTCGTCAGGGACAGTCTCATCATTTTGATTCATACATGCTATTTTCTCACATTTCATACATTCTATAAAGCTACTAATGACCATTGTTAAAAGCAGTATACAAATAAAATTGAACTGAATTGAATCGAACTGGCATTCCCAAATTGCTAGTAGTGTGTGTGTGAACGTTCGAGTGTATGGATTGGCACTTCATTCAGGGAGTAGCCTGCCTCATTCCCCAAGTCTTTTGGGATAGGCTCCAGACCTGTCCAATACAGGACAAAGTGATATAGATGATGAGTGAGAGAGAGGAAGTGACTTTCTGATTTTTACTCTCTAAAAAAAAAAGTAAAAGTTTTTTCTTCTTATGTAATTCATATAAGTGTTGAATTTAAAGGTAAAATATTAATTTCATGATTTTTTATTAGTTTAAATATCATGTAAATCATAAAGAAAAGTAGCACAAAAAAAGAGAAGTCTTATGCCGCGTCTCCAGCCTGAGTGCATTACATGGCTGAGAAAAGAACTATGTGCTATGGTCCGGAAGACTTGTTTACACTTATGGATGAGACGCCTGTCAGTCATTTCGTAGACACTGCCCCCGTCTCAGTCTCAAATCAGCAGGCTCCCAGCGCAGCCAGGTATCTCTCCTGAGGAAATAAAGCAGTCTAAACAGAATAAACACTGGCAGTGCTATTCTGGTGCTTGGAGTAATTTATTGCTGGTGAATAGGATGGAGCTGGACCGACATTTATCCACATTGCTCCTGGTCAGGTCTGTAAACACAATCTGGATAAATGCTTTTTTAACTTGTTTGACTGGCTGGCTTTACATAACAAATCAAGCAGATGTTCAATTGCATGTTTATTTAGCTGTAACTCAGCTTTAAGCAACCAAATGCCCAAATGCACGTCGTGCCACGGCGGTTCAACTCTAGTTAACCTGCTAACTCTCATTTAACCAGCAAGTCATTTATTTGTACGTGGATAAGAAAAAAATAATAAAATTAATCAAATTTGACCATTTGAGACCCGATTTTTTTTTGTTTTGTTACCAAATCGTTAAATAACTCCTTTAGATTACAGTACAATAAAGTAAAAATATCCCTAAATAATACTTAAGCACCTTAAGATATACAGTTAGTGAAGTATTATCGACCCCAGCTAGCCGGTGGGTTTTGTTTTCATGCTGCTGAAGCTGATTTATTACTCACTCACTCACTCATCATCTGTACCGCTTAATCCTGTATTCAGGGTCACGGGGGGCCTGGAGCCTATCCCAGGAGTCTGGACAGCATGCCATTCCATCACAAGGCACACACACACACACACATACACACACTAATTTACACACTACGGCCAATTTGGGAATGCCATGTCTTTGGACTGTGGGAGGAAACCGGAGTACCCGGAGGAAACCCACCAAGCACGGACGGGAAGAACAGGGGAGGACATGCGAACTCCATGCACACAGAGACAGGAATCAAACCTGGGCAGGAATCGTATGTCGTATTCTTCTTGTCAAGCCAGCAGAACTGGTCTGTTGCTCAGTGGACCAAAGTCCCCTTTTCTGATGAGAGCAACTTTTGCATCTCATTTGGAAACCAAGGGCCCAGAGTATGGAGGAAGAATGGAGAGGTACACACTGCAAGATGCTTGAAGTCCAGTGTGAAGTTTGCACAGTCTGTGTTGATTTGGGGAGCCATGTCATCTGCTGGTGTTGGTCCGCTGTGCTTCATTAAGTCCAGGGTCAACGCAGTCGTCTACCAGAAGATTTTGGAGCACTTCATGCTTCCTTCCGCAGACAAGCTTTATGGGGATGCTGACTTCATTGTCCAGCAGTACTTGCCACCTGCCCACACTGCCAAAAAAATCAAAACCTGGTTCAATGACTGTGGGATTACTGCGCTTGATTGGCCAGCAAACACGCCTGACCTGAACCCCATAGAGAATGTATGGGGCATTGCTAAGAGAAAGACGAGAGACATGAGACAGAACAATGCAGAAGAGCTGAAGGTCGCCATTTAAGCATCCTGGTCTTCCATAACACCTCAGCAGTGCCACAGGCTGATAGCTTCCATGCCACGCCGCATTGAGGCAGTAATTGCTGCAAAAGGGGCACAAACCAAGTACTGAGTATATATGCATACTTCTACATTTCAGAGGTCCGATATTGTCTATATGTACAATCCTTGTTTTATTGATTGCATGTAATATTCTAATTTTCTATGATTGTGGATTTGGGGTTGTCATGAGCTGTACACCGTAATCATCTCAATTATAACAAATCACAGCTTGAACTATCTTGCTGTGCATGTAATGAGGCTATCTGATATATTAGTTTCAAGTTGCACTACTGAAATAAATGAACTTTTGCACAATATCCTAATTTTTCGAGTTTTACCTGTATATGTGTTTGCTTATCTCTTGCTTGAAATAACTTTACCAATTTGCTAACCCATTGACATCACCAATCTGGCATAATACATTCTTTTTCTATGGTGTTTCCAGGCTTGTACCCCAGCTTTCAGTTGTTATTTGTTTTCTTTTTCTTTTTCCTTTCAGTCTTCTCGTTAGTAGGTGAAATGCACGATCCATTCAATTAAGTTCTTGTGATTGACTTGGCAAGTTGAAAATCCTCCACTTTCTCCTCTGATAAGTCTGATTGTCTTGCTGCATTAGACTGGAAGCAACTCTGTACGTTGATTGACATCATTCTTCTGTTGACCAGTGAATTTTATTCTGGTGCCACCATTATAAGTTCCGTCATCGACAAAAAATACTGAGCCTGCTCATGCATGCTCAAGCCATAATACTACCCTTTTTTTCTTTTGCTTTGCCTTTAAGCATATGATGCCTTCACCACTGCCCTGAGGTGGATGTTAGTGATGTGAGTGTGAGTTTTTTTTGTTTGTTTCTTTTTTTTTTCACTTGTCTTCACAGCTGTCACAAAGTTTTCCTCGCCACTCTGTTTGATGTCGATGGTTGTTACTGTACTATACCAGTGGTTTCTTTCTATTTCAGGACATTCGAAATTGTTGAATTGGCCATCCCCAATGTACAGTATGTGCAGTGGCTCTAATCAATCAATTTTCCATTTTTTATTTTTTTTACATTCAAAATGGCTTGTTTTTCTTCCATAGAAATCTCTGTTGGTATTCAACAAATGCACTTCTTCCAGGCAGAACCCTGGGTATTTCCCAAGCCTATATACTGAGAGATATTTTCTATTTAAACTATCAATATAACAAACATATGTCCATTTTCTGGAATATGTAATGGGTGGGTTCAAAAAGGTTGTTTTATACATCTAGATGTAACTATAGATAGTACGTTGATCTGTCATCTCATATTCATCATGTGTTCTCTAATCCAAATATCTTCAGTGTACAAAATTCAAGAACTGACCGTGCTGTTATAGTCCCATTTGGCACTTTCAGAGGGGACTGTATATAAAGTGACTTGCATAAGTGTGCATACACCACTCTTGAATTGGAATAACATTTCATCCATATAATTAATAAATTAGTTATTTAAATAAAAAAAAGGAGTGATGATTACAAAGTAAAATTTTCTGTTTGCAATTGAAATCATGCTCTATTTTGCCCTCTAGTGGAATAACAATGACTAGCTCTATAAATCTTTTTTAAATTGCAATTCAAATATAGTCTACAGAGAAGATTTAAAATTCTGCATTTATTTAGTGGGCCAGATTAGAGCCAGTGGCAGCCAAGAGGCTGTATTTTTGACGTCCCTTTTATAGCATGCCCTACATGTCCAAAAGTTTGTGGACATCTGAGCATCATACTTATATGTTGGCCTTTCCCAAATTGTTCCTACAAAGGTGGATGCACATAATTACGGTATCGCTTCACTGTCATTTTGTAAGGGGCCACAACCTATTCCAGCATGACAGTTGCCCTTGTGCGCAAAGTAAGGTCCACAAAGATGTATTTTGTCAAGGTTGGAGTGGAAGAACTTGAATGGCCTGCATAGAGGCCTGACCTCAGAACGTCTTTGTGATAGACTGGAATGGAGACTGCACCCTAGGCCGCCTCATCCGACATAAATGCCTGCCCTCAATAAGGCTTTCGTGGCTGAATGGGCAAATCCCCGTAGCTGTGCTTGAACATTTAATGGAAAGCCCTTCCAGAAAAGTTGAGGTTATTACAAAAGCACAGGGGGGGATTAAATCTGTAATGGGATGTTCAACAAGCGCATGGTGAGGTGTCTGCATACTTTTGACATACTTTTTTTTTTTTTTTTACATTGTTGTCGTAGCCTTTGCAAATGTTAAAGCCCCTAAGCTTCTACAGTGCTCTTTTTAAAGCTTGTTACTTTGAGTTTTAAATTCATGAAAAATGTAAATAAAAATTCACTAATATTGAAATTCCTGAAATATTGAAATAATATTCATTCTACACATGAACAAAGCTTCCTCTTGTGGAACTGCTTAGGAACCACAGGTAGGCCACTGGAACCACCTTTCATATGCATTTTCATTGCATTGTTAATACAGTACATGTTGTGTTGGCGTTTAGAGTTTATGTTGGATGGGCACGTATCAGATCACACCTGGAACTAAGACTATGACTCTGATTTACAGGCTGATGAGAAGCAGCAGTGAAGCTCAGGAGATATTCTGCTTGCATTTTTTTTTTTTTGTGACATTTTGCTGGAGCTTAATGCCTCAAAGTACCTTCAATCCTAAAAATAAACAGAAAACAACGAGGACATTGTGTGCTTGTCAGCTTACCCTCATCAGTTTTGATCTTTTTTTTTTTTTTACTTGACATTTTGGCAGTGTTTAAGGTTATTTACTTACCCTAAAATAATATATATACTTTTTACTTTATTTACTCCATGCCTTTGTGAATGATGCTTACAGAATCTGTTACTTTTGTAATGTGTCATTTGTAATGACGTTCTTTAATTTAATCTCTTTTAATTTATTCATATGACAACAGTATAAGGACACCAGTGGAAATAGCAACTGTAATACGTTTATCGAAACAGGGTCTTGGAGCTCCATTGTGTGTCCCTCAGGTTTCTTTGCATGGGGTGGATCAGATGCTGGTGAGGGTCCGGAAGCATAGACCATGGCGTTTAGGTCAGCAGTAGGAGTATTTGTTGAATCAGGGTTCTCAGCAGGCATTGTAGAGGGTCAGATTGACCATATGACTGGTCATGGCAGCAGACTGGCACACGCTGATACCAACTTGCTTCTTAGCTTCAAAAGGATCCTGATGTGACTAGGAAGAAATAACCTAATCCATAACTTTTTGAATTCATTTGACTTGTCATTCAGAGGTTGTCTCCTGTATTAGGTCCCCTGTCCAGTCCCCGAAGCTCTCTTTTTTATTTAAATGTGCACCCAAAGGCTACATGACAGGCCAAAGATACCTGAGGAAAGTGGACAAAAATACTAAAACATACCCGCTTCTTGAATTACAACTTTATTTTCACATTCACATTTTTTTGTCTTCATCTAAGGCAGGGTACACCTTGGACAGGGGGTCAATCCATTTCAGGGTACACATATACACACAATCACTACTGGCAAACCTACAGGCATGGACTATGGGAGGAAATTCACCAAGCACGGGGCGGGAACACACACACACACACATACCCGATACGTTAATTGAACCCTCGACACTGGAGGTGCGACGCCACTGCGCCAAAGTGCCACATAGCGTAGACCTCTAGTTGTTGTAAGAAAAAGAGGTTTTCCTTTTGGGGACCAACTAAATATCCCCATAAGGTCACAACAGACAGATAAACCTGTATTTCTGGTGAGATCTGCAGATTTGCATTATTTAGAGCTGCAAAAGAAAGACATATGTTGTACCGCAAGTTCCCACAACAACCATTCACTTGTTTTATTTTGACATTTAAACCTCACTGCAATAATAAGGCAGGTAGGAAAGCTTTTCTTCTCGCTAAAGTATATACAGTATGGAGTAAGTCTATTTCACTTCAGCGTACAAGAGCACCACGGCTTGAGAGAAATCTTAATGATCAGCCTGTGTATGTAGGGATATTTATATACAGTATACTGCTCAAAAAATAAAGGGACCGCTTAGTCCCAGTTTGACTTGACACCTCTCATATGTGTATGCATGGTTCAAGTCAAACCGGGACTAAGTGTTCCCTTTAGTTTTTTGAGCAGTATATTTCATACATCTTTTTATAACGGCTACATACAGTGTGTAGCACAATCTGTGTGACAAGTCGGTGATTTATGTTTTGTATGACCTTACTTCGAGATCGGGAATCTTGTCTTCCTTTCTTGCCCTAATGCCGCATCTCTGCTGGTGCTACTGTAGATGTGTATATGAGTAATGACAGAGACACTCGAGCACTATTCGTCACATGAGCAAAGCTATGAATGAACAAGAAGCCAAGATGGTAATTATGGATGTGGAAGTGAAGGGCTTAGTGAGTTTCATGTGCCTGGTTGTCTAAATGCCAGGCGTTGTAGATAATGAGTTCAGGGCCCACTTGAATGAATCACTCTGCTGTCCAGGCCTGTTAGCTTTGCATTTAAGGCATGCTCTCCCGCACTATCACACAATCAGCCATCATCCCTTTAATTCAACCTCCTCATGCTCCTTGCTCTGTTGAATATCAGGGTTATTTTATATGCCGCTGAACATTTCTGGATGATGCTGCTCAAATATCGGCTAACTATATGTCTCGTCTAGTTATTACAGGTCAGCATTGGGATGTTTAGAATTAAAATAGCAATTCGTGGATCAACCCTGTATATACATACGTAAATGATTTAGTTGTTAGAAAGACAGCATATACCAGCCTTTTGTCACACAATACAATATGGATGTTGGTATGCATGTATGCTGGAACAAAAATATGTCTCGATGTGCCCTCCAGTCACCCCCCCTCATCTCTGATCACATGATTCATGATATCAAAATGTTCTGTATGTCAAGAACTCAGCTGTGTTGTATTTCTTCGTCTCTCTTAGTGAATATGTCTAAGTGTATACTTCCTCTCTTGTAGCAATACAAGTGTAAAACAGCCTAATTGACTTTCCGCCCAAAGACAAGGCTTAGCACACGCAACATTGTAATTACTCACTGACCCGGTGAGACTCTAGCGTGCCGAGGAATTGCACGCTCGAGCCCACACGCGTCTTATCTATTGTTCTACCTGGAGATGAAAATAAGGCCCCGCGATTGACTTTTGCTATATTCAGCTGTTGTTGTATAGAAAAGAGTCTGTTTCATGTCATGGTTTATCATCAAGCTGAATCACCTCGCAGATCTGTTTTTGCCCCGGACAAACCTTTTGAAAACGATTTGGCATTTCTAACCGCATCGAAATTCATGTCTAATAAATTAGTAGCAATTTGGCCATTTTAAAGGTTGCCGCAGTAAGGGCAAGGCACTGGTTTTCTAACTAATTTATTTAAATGAGTTTGTTCTTAATTGGCTATCCTAGTTAAGTAAAGGTTAAATAAACAGCGCATTAAGAAAAAGCGTTGAGTGACAGGCTGGCTTAACGCAAAGCCAATTATGGAAGGATTTCCTGTGCTGGGGGCACGGGCACATTGTTGGATGTTGGTTTATTCTTCAGCTGAATGCAAAAGCCAGAGGGATGCTATTTCATGCAATCAACATCCCTCAACTGACATTTAATACATTGTGTGCATGACTGCACGACTGCAGAGGGCCTCTCTTGCTCTCCGCTGCTTTCGGCAGCCTGCGCTGACAGCACACACAATGCACAGTGCAAACTGTATTATTTCAGCCCTGTGGCTGACTTCTCCACTCATAAACTTCTGCTCACGTTCATTTTTCTATAAGGGCAATCTCTTCGTCTCCTTTTTAACCGTACCTTTTTTTTTTTTTTTTTACTATCTCTTTATATATATATCGATATATATAGAACGGCTACTTGGAGATCTCATTCTGCTTTCACTTAGTGTAAATGAAATTCAGCTCCGTGGTTCACATGAGCCTTTAGTGCAGGTTAATTCCACACAATAGGAAGCGAGTGTGGCCGACTACTTTATTTATAATAAATTGAAATCTATATTTACATAACAAGTCTCCTGAGGTTAAGCACTACTGTGTCAAGTTGAAATTGAGTGGAACATGTTGTATTGTGTCGCCTTGGTGATGGTGTTTAAAAACTGAAGTTAATGTCGTGAACGACTCAGGGCTTTGACACTCACGCAAGGTAAATCAGTGCGTAGGTCAGCATACTTAGAAGTAAACTCTCTTTAAGCAATATCTTATATAGACATAAGACAGCTGTCACTATAGCCGAAGGACATGCTCACTAATGCATTTATATCAAGTCCTGTTTGTTGCTTTCTTCAGGTGGGACATGTGGAGATGATGCACAAGCAGAGTGACACTCTCTCACACTGATGGATGTCCTAAAGGAGACAGGTCTCCATGTGCCGACTTTGAATTCAGTGCAGACCAGTGCATTAGACCAGACCGGTAAGTCAAAAACATGTTGCTCTGATTAGAATCTAGTATCTGGTACTGTTCTTCACTTCTCTTCCGACCTCAATATCATTGATCTCTTGGCCATCTATCAGCCAAAAGACTCAATCTTAGCTTGGTGCCTTTTTAGGATGATTGTGGCTGTTGCTTTTTTGTTAAATGAAAACAAAAATTGTCTTTATGGTTATAGTTAAGCCTTAATACAGCAGAGTGAACTGGGGTCAGAGCGCGGGGTCAGCCATGATGCAGCGTCCCTGGAGCAGATAGAGTTAAGGGCCTTGCTCAAGGGCCCAACAGTGGCAACCTGGTGGAACTGGGGATCGAACCGCCGATCTTCCGATCAGCATCTCAATTCCTTAGCCCTCTGAGCCACCACTGCCCCTACTTGAGTCCAGGTAGCTTCTGTAGCTTCCGTTTATATAAGTCTGTCAAGCTTTAGTTGATCATGAGCTGCCCTCTACTCGATTCTAGCTGAGGGAATTGAAGATGAGAGCTGAGCCAACGCCTCTGTCATAGTCACAAAGATAAGTACTGTAGCAAGTCCTCTCTCTGACCAAGTGAATAACAACACTATTGAACTCTGGATCGGAGCCTTTTTTTTTTTTTTCTCTCTCTTTAGAGGAACAGCGATGAACCATTCTGCAGTTACTCTTCGCTCATTACCAAAATATGGTGCGTAGAAATTGATGTTTCTTCACCATTCACAAATGCCAGAGGCCATTAAGGACCATGCTGACAGCTGCTGTAACAAATGGCGGTAGTTTTTTGTTTCCTTTACCCCTGGAATTGAAGTGCTTTAGATGTTATGTAGTGTCAGATGAGAGAGCAGGCAAGACACTGGGAACGTCAAAAAAAATGTTCCCTCGCTCTCCCTTTACTTTATTTCTGTGGCGCAAAGTTATTGGAAAATTGTCAGCATGATATTTTAATTTATACCAGCTTTAGACTTCCTGCTGAGATCCTCGGAATCTATTCACATTTGTACATATTTCAAAAAAGGTAGACAGACAGGGTTGGTTCTGTGAATACCCGTAGTATAAAGCTTTCACTGCCTGTCAGTTGTCTTGACACGCTTCATTTTTGGCTCCTCTCAAATCAATGGAAGAGAAACTTGCTTCCCTGAATAAAAAGCATACAAGCCAGGACCTTCATCCTGCCAATTCATAACAGGCAGGCATGTGGTCATTTATTCACAGAGCTATCTGGCAGAAATCAAACCTGGACTGGCGATTGGAGGCCGACTACAAATTGCAAATGTCTGGGGATGCCACCACCAGCTTTGGTCCAGACCAGTTTAATAAACCAACCATGTTTTTTTTTTCGAGCCTGTGTGCCAGTAGACAGGGTATTTCATTCGAACCTCTTAAATCCGAACAGTGAAACAAGGTTTAGTTTGCTCACCTTGCAGTGTGTCTAGCATAAACAGTGTTGGCAATGGAAGGCTCAGGACATTGTAACCTATTGCCAGAAGCCAGGATAACCCCATATGCTGCTGTGTAGCTGTCCAAAAATTGCAAAAAAAAAAAAAAAAATATATATATATATATATTTCTGCACAGTTATAGAACGTACACTGATATGCAGAGAATCTCAAAAACATGTTAGTGTTTTATATGTACACTCTTACAAGCTTCAGATATTTAAGAGTGAACAGAAATATGTGATGCTA
This sequence comes from Clarias magur, assembly GCA_013621035.1. Taxonomy (NCBI): domain Eukaryota; kingdom Metazoa; phylum Chordata; class Actinopteri; order Siluriformes; family Clariidae; genus Clarias; species Clarias magur. The sequence continues at coordinate 385,314 of QNUK01000016.1, read as the reverse complement.
CAGTACTTCCCTCTCACCATTCAGTGTCAGAACCAATTAGTGAGCTTCTGTCAACTCCCTGTGATACTCTGCTCCACAGCTTGGCAGAAAGAGGAGCAATCAGCTGTTGGAACAGCTGAGGATTCTGGATGAACATGCAAAGCCGATTCCAATACATAAGAAGTAGAACTGCTACAGTACATTAGATGAAGAATTGTCACAAGCATGCAGTGCATTCCATTGTCTAACAGAATAAAGGGGAGTACGTTCCATGACCTGAAAGTGCAAAAAAAAAATGGTTTGAGTCCACTGTTAATGAATAAAAGGGTTGATTTCCAGTGACTTACATCTACTGGCATTCAAAGCACAAGTGTTTTTGCCTGTGGATCCTATTGATTTATATGCACAAAGGGAGCATTTTCTATGAGCATTGCTCACAGATGTTTGCGAGCTGTGTGGCTCCGTCTATGTTGCGTTTACACAGTGAAAAGTGATCAAGGACTAAAAGCAGTTCAGTCTTTGTATTATTCGACACACCATTCGCCGATGACTTGGAAGGTCACCTCCATTCATTTAATATACAGTTTTCTTCCTACTGTACATTATTGTAGTTTCATCTTAAGGCACATTTAATATTATTATGAGTCATTTCGAGTTTAAGTTTGAATTGTGTACCTTTTTTCTTTTTTTTACATCAAATTCAGGTTTGCATTTACTACATCCAAAATGAGCAGGACAGAATGACAGTGTCAAGGAAAATCCTGAGGCAAACAGATGTTGAAAGCACTGGAAAGTCCTACAAAAGACAAACAATATGGATAAAGAAAGTTGTGCAGCAGAACAATTAAATTTGGATAGCCCACTGCAATTTATTGCAAATCAATAACCTAATTAATATTTTGCTTGCTTTTCTGCTTGTGTATGCACACTGTCTGCTTTAGTTGATATAGTTGATGTACAGGATATGGGTATATATATATATATACTGTGTGGCCAAAAACAAAAAGTTTCTTATGCCTGTATAAAAAAAAAAAAGATTGATGAAAGAAATATGGTCAAAATAATATCATAAATTACCATGATTAAGGATCAGTTAAATGCTTGGGAAGGTTGCATCATAAAAATAAAAAAAAACAACAGTAGAAGTTGCAGCTATTTTTAATAGTGCACGTAACAGCATTTGCACACAAAAATGCAAAGAGGACTCACAAGATTGGGAGTAAACAGCTGTGTGTGTGTGACCATGCGAAAACCAGTTGTTAGTCAGGCTCTTCAGAAAAAAAGGCTTTAATTTGCTAGAAAGCATAAAGATTGCACCTTAGAACAATGTGATCTGATGAGCCAAGGTTTATTTTATTGCATAGCCATGGGTATATTTAGGTACTAGGGAAGGAAGTGCATGGAGTGATGCACCCATAATGCATTGTGCTCACTCTACAAGCTGGGGTGTGATCTGCAGTTGGTGAAGTCAGCCATCTACTTGACTTTACTGAATGACCATGTTATCCGATAACTGGATTTCTTTCTTCCCTGATGTCGCAGTGTGTGTGGCTGAAGTTTAGACTTCCAATGGTTTAAAAAAATACTGTATTAATGTTTAGGAATTGCAGCTGTTTTCTTCTCTGTCCATTTTCACTTGGACAGAGTAAAACTAGACAGTTTGATGTCCCAGTTTTTTTTTTAGATATTTATGAAAAAATTATCAAGGTGAAAGAACTGCAGTTGATTCTAAGTCATTTCATATGCACTATTGCAGTCCAAAAAGGTGCTGATATCTGTGAAGGAGAGCATCATTAGATTAATGAAATGAAACAGCTCTATGATAGAGATACATTCTTAAACAGCAGGACTGCACTGGTGAGCTCTGAACAGCCAAAGCCTTGAAGGCCACAAAAGACAACTAAAGTGAATAACTGTAAAATTCGTTTCTTGGTCAAGAAAACCCCTCCACAACATTTTTTCAAAAACGCTCTGGAGTATCATTGTCAAAGTCTCTAATCAAGAACCTTGTGAGACATATTCATTATATCAAGATGGCATTTACTGATAACGCTCAAGAAGAGATTAGACTTGGCTTAGGGACTTCCAAAAAAAACCCCTCTCAGATCTGATGCAGGATGCAGGATTAACTTGTAGCAGAGTGATTGGAAGAGAAGAATGGAGAGAAGGAAAGGAATGGCTCATCTTCCTAAGTATACCACATTATATGTCAAACAGGCTGTAGGCAACTGAACGGGGTCAGTGTTGATATAAAAAAATATATATATATATACTGTACTGTACTGTACTGTATAGAGAGAGAGAGAGAGTGAAGCATGGGGGCTCTTAAATATCAGTGATGGTTTGTGCTGCAATATCATGGCATTATTAAACGACTGCAGTATTATATATGCCATAATATTGCAGTCGTTTAATAATGCCATGACATTGCAACACAAACCATCACTGATCCACCCCCATGCTTCACTCTGAGCATGCAACAGTCTGGATAGTATGCTTCTTTGGGGCTTCTCCACACCGTAACTCTCCTGGATGTGAGAAAGACAATGCAAGTGGACTCATCAGAGAACAATACATGTTTCACATTGTGCACAGCCCAAGATTTTCGCTTCTGGCACCATTGAAAGCGACATTTGGCACTGGCACAAGTGACCAAAGGTCTGGCTACAGCAGCCCGGCCATGTACATTGACCCTGTGGAGCTCCCGACGAGCACAGTGAGTTCTGCAGTGAGTTGGGCAGCTGTGGTTTTATTTTTTTGGACACAATCCGGGTAAGCACCCGGACATCCCTTTCAGACGGCTTGGTCTTGCGTCCACAGTTACTCCTGTTGGATGTTGTTCGTCCTTCTTGGTAGTATGCTGACATTACCCTGGATACTGTGGCTCTCGATACATCACAAAGACTTGCTGTCTTGGTCACAGATGCGCCAGCGAGACGCGAACCAACAATTTTTTCTTTTTTGAACTCTGATATGTCACCCATAACGTTGTGTGCATTGCAATATTTTAAGCAAAACTGTGCTATTACTCTGCTAATTAAGCTTTCACACTCTGCTCTTACTGGTGGAATGTGCACTCAATGAAGATTGGCCACCAGGCTGGTCAAATTTAGCCATGAAACCTCCAACACTAAATTGGCCAGTGTTTCAGTTTCATTGTCCAACCCCTTAAGAGTAGTAAAGAGGAGCTACCAGGTCTAGATATCAGCTGTAATTTTATTCGCTTTATATCTCATATTGTCAATCATGTCTTTCGAACATTATATTCTATTGAAAACCTCAATCTTTTCCAGTATATAAAAAGGGCTGAAGACCAAAAAGTTTTACACCCATTTTAACATTAAGTCTTAATTTTGGAGAGTGTTGGAAAAAGTGGTTTGTGAGCAATTATATTTTAACGAGTCAAATGTTTTTTTTATAGATTTTTAGAAAAGTCTTATTTAATATATATGCGACTACTTTGCTTCACTGATTAAATTACAAGTGTGCTGGATGATAAATTGATTCACAATTCTTTCTTACATCTTGCTACTGTTAACTGCAGTTTATAATTGGAGAAGTTGTTAGCTGCAGGTTTGTCTCAATTTGTTTTAACAGTTAAAATGAACTGTTTTAGAACAAAGATTTAAACATGTTGAGGTTCAAGGCCATTACCTAGAAGTGAGTTTTGAATTTTTGTAAATAGTATAGAATCCTAATGTTTTAATAATTATATAAGCTGATGATGAAGCAATGCTGGCCCCACACAAGCATGATCCTGATTGCCAGATTCAGCAAGGTTAAAATGTGGATGAAAGACATTAGGCTTTCTCCTCATATGCGAAAGACTGATTTTATATCATTTGCATCTAAAGCTTTTAAAGTGTTGTGTTAGAAAGGCAGTATTTTTCTGCTATACCCTCTGTTAGCTAGAGTATGCCTTTTAAGAGTCTGGCTCTTTTTCTGAGTTCTTTTTCTCAGATCAAGTTAGTAAAAGTTGGACTGGATGTCTTGGTATTCTCTGTATTCTGAGGTATTAATGTCATCGTTTTGGGTAGGGGTAGTGGTTAAGGCATTGGACTACGGTTCGGAAGGTCCCAGGTTCAAGTCCCATTACCACCAAGTTGTCCCTGTTGGGCCCTTGAGCAAGGCCCTTAACCTCAACTGCTCAGATGTATAATGAGATAAAAATGTAAATCGCTCTGGATAAGGGCGTCTGCCAAATGCCTAGATGTTTTCTGTGACATTTTTATGATGAAATTTCATGTCCCGGACTTCCCAGTACTAATATTTCCCAATATTCACTTCACTACAGTTATATCATAGTCACATGATCCTCATAATTTTCACCTGCACATTGTTTAACGTAACTAGGCTATGTGACGTCAATGTTTTAATTTGTCCTCTGTCTTGTGTCTGTTGTTGTCATTGTTGTGTTACTGTTTCAACTGTTTTCCTTTTGTTATGGTTACTGATATGTTTTGCTTCTTGAAATTTTTTAATATTAAATCATGTCTACACTTGTACCCTCCTTTGACAATGAACTTGGACATACAATGACACATTTACAAAAACAACTTTAATTATCTAGTACTATTATCTAACGCACCCACCAACACTTCTGAATGAAAGCAAAAGCACGGCTTTTTTCATGGAAAGCTCTAGGGCCTTGCTCATTCAACCACAAGAGCATCGCTAAGGTCAGGCAGTGTTGTCAGGCAAGAATGCCTGGCACATAGTCAGCATTCATCCTGAAGGTGTCCCATGAGGTTGAGGTCAGGTCTTCTCTGAGGTGCAGATCACTTGTCTTAGCATACCATGTGTTTATGGAACTCGCTTTGCTCTCATTGTCATGCTGGAACAGGTTCGGCCCACTTAGATTCAATCGAGAGAAATCTTAACTGCAGCGTACAAAGACATTTTAGATAATTATGTACACCCCATATTTTGGGAAGACCCATATATCAGCATAGTGATCAGGGGTCTTCATGCTTTTGGCCACATAGTGGGAAGTGGGTAGGAAATGTGTCTTTATATTGATTCAGGGCTCAACTTCATTGTTGAGATTCACTTTGAGTATACAAATGAAATGAAACGAATCAATTAATGTCATTAACGTCTATGTTGTGGTGTGCTGATATTATGCCTTTCTGTCTTTGTGTAGGATCATGTGACCTGAGAGGTAACCTAAAGCTGTATGGTGCTACAGATAACACCTTCCCCCTGTCCTCCTCGGTTGCTGTATTGAGTGCCGAAAGAAGTGGTTCCGACGGCCATAGAGTAGCATTGGCATTAAGAGAGTACTGCCTCCCAAGCCCACCCTCACCTCTGACTCTAACTAAGACACCTGAGCAACCTACTGATGAGTCTAGCAGCTGTGCCATATCCCTCACAGCTTGTGTTACCAAGGATGTAAATCCCTGGTCCCTGTCAGAGGACAGTAATAAAGCATCCCTCACCATGATGGAGCCAATTGGCATGTCTGGGATGACAGAGGACTGCCTAATCCAGCAAAACCGTACTTGCCTGGGCTGCGTCATTGAGACAAAGGATACACTGGATACTGAGCCTATTATTAATCTAAAAATGACTGACGTGAACCGTGAATATGATGCTTGCCCCATCTCCAACATGCAGTGTATCGGCCTCGGTGAAACAGGCAATTGCTCAGAGCAGTTACTGGCTGACCAGCTTCTGAGCTTTCCCATGCCTAAATCTCAGACCGGAGAGAAAAAGAATTTAGATAAGACAGAAAATGACCCAGATCAGACATCCAGAAGCATGTTTGAAGGTCTTCTGCTAGACAAATGCAATGGGGAGAATGTTCTGCTTCCCAGTTCAAACCAGGACTGGGGTTACATCGAGTCCTTTATCAGTGAGAGCAAAATCGAATTGCTGGACCTGTGTTCAAAAAATGAGCTCTCAGTAAACCTCTTCTCAGAAGAAGATGTTGATAACTATATGTTTGACGATGACGATGATTCTGCCCTGAGCAGTGACATGTGCTCGCTGAAAATCCGCTATGAGTCATTCCAGGACAACATGAGGGAAAAGACGAATGTCTTGCAGGAAGAAACACAGTTTAACTTTTTCCCCAGTGTCATGGTAAACTCCACAAAAACAGAGGGTAGTGTGGTGAAGAAGAATGACCTCTTAACTAAACCCGAAGACCTTGCACTAGAGAATGAGCATAAAGAAAATGGCAGTAATAGCTCCTTAGAGAGAGCATCTGATTACAGTCCAGAAATTAACTTCTTCATTGATTCTAGCAACACAACTGAAGACTCAGAGGAATATAGTGATGACAGCTCTAGCACTGGGTCTATTGACACTTTTCTTCTGAGCAAAGAGAGAAACTTATTTTCACAAAAGAATGTTTGCTCTTCCAACCCTCTAAATTATGGCTTGAGAGCAAAAAGAAAAGTCAGGTACAGTGATGACTACCTTTATGATGTTGACTCTATTGACAGTGAAAAAAACAATGAAAAGCGTGAACAGACACCTACTGGCCCAAGACAGGAAGAGGATGATGACTGGTGCCCTAAAAAGAGAAGAAAATCTTCCCGGAAAGAACCACCCGTGATAATTAAATATATTATTATCAACAGATTTAAAGGGGAAAAACACATGTGTGTAAAGCTCGTCAAAACTGATCCAACAGTCACTACTGTGTGTTTAAATGAAAACACAGTTAGCAAATACGAAAAACTGGCTCCTCTGAAGGATTTCTGGCAGAAGAAACAAAGGGAGCATGAAGAACAGCTTAGACTGCATGCAGACGATCAACACAATTTTCACCTTAATGGCCGTAATCGCATGTTTAGTTCTAGCCCTCCCAAAAGGAAACACAAGCTAGCAAATAGACTTAGGATTCAGAGGATTCAAGCTGTGCTGCAGTCACCCCACAAGCAGGACTTCTGTTACTCTGACCTGAAGCAGGAATCTGGCTCAGAATCTGAGGCAGCTCCCATAGCAAGGCCATTAACAATAGCAGCCCCCAGTTGTTTAAGTACATTAGTCCCAGATGACATCATGCACACTGTTACCCCAAAGAGCAGATCACAACGGAGAGAGGAGAGAAGAATAGGAAATAAAATGGTTAGAATTCAGAAATTCAAAAGTGAAGCAAGGATCAGAAGTGAGAGAATGAAGAAATTTGAAGAGAACAGTGAAAGCAAGTCAAGCATGACTGAAGCATGTGTGGCAACAGAAAATACGGACATTGATGAGAACAAAACAGAAATGAGCTCAGCTATACACAGTCCTCAGAGTCAAACTGCTAAGACCACTGAAAAAATAGTTTTCATGACTAGCACATGCTCCTATAACAAAGCTACATCATCTGATGATGTGGCCACAGGTATGTCTGTTATCCCTGGAGGCTATCTGCAGACATTGCTGGAAGCCTCAGACTCCTTGGGTGGCTCTGGTGGCTCCTTTTTTCCTCAGCAGAACCCCAGGCAACAATCTCTGGGTCTCTCTCTGGAAGAGCAGCAATTCACTCCTCTTCAGCTAGCGCAAAGCTGCGTACTCTCTCCACCCTCTGAATCAGAGCTCCAACAGTCACCACAGAACTGCCCCAGTCTCACCCAAATGTGGCACACTCCGCTTGACCCAAATCAGCAGTTCACCTCTGATGTCCCTGAGACAGCAATCTTGCCCAACAACTTCCCTAGTACCATGTCTTTGCCAATAGCAGAAAACCTTACAGTTCCAGGGTACAGTCAGCTGGAGCTGGATAACAACAGAATCCTTTATGAAAAAAACTACATGCCAGAGCAGGCACTACCGGCTGATTCAGATTTTCAAGTATGTCAAGTTCCCAGTATGGAAGGCCAACTACAGTTTCAAAGAGGGGCACTGCACAGTAACAATGGAAGGCTTAGCAGTTTCGATTCAGTTGGCTCACTGTCAGCTACTTCCAGCAATTACAGCTCTTTAAGTCTCAAGGGTTGTGAGAAAGATGGTGAGAACGATGTGAATGAGAACTTTCTAGCCCATTGCAGTCCCAAACTGGTGATTCAACAGAACGTTGAAGCAATCACACCACTGAGGGAGTCAACCGACTTGCTTGATATCTCCAACTTCACTCCTGATAAATTCAGACATGCATCACTGTCGGAGCTCTCACCTCCTGAGACCCCCAACTTGTCCCCACAGGTCACATGGCGAGAGCTAAAGATATCGGGAAATTCCAAGGTTCTCCAGAATGGGTCTGAGCTAATATCGGAGGGTACTCAAGAGGTTAAATGGAATTGCAACATGACAGAACACCAAGAACACCTGCCCGTATTCGGAGTAGATAATAACCAGTATCAGTTGCACAGTTCTAATAATGACAACCAGATCAGCCTGGAAAAGAAGCCAATTAATGAAACTGACTTTGATGAGCATGGTGCTGAAATGATCAATGGGAAAAAAGGCTCAAAGAAGAAAGGCAGCAACAGGCAAGCTTCAGGACAAAATTCGAAAAAAAGCAAAGCAACCAAACCAAAACCTGCAAAAGGAGAGAAGGTCAAGACCCCAAGACAGAATTCACGAGCATCGAAAAAGCTAAAAGCCTTATTGGATGAAAAGACTAAAGGCCAGCTTGGGGACACAAAGTGTATGACACATCAGCTGATAGATAGCAGCTCTGAGGACTGGCCCGGAATAGGCTGGTCAGAGACCAACAGTTACGCAGATGACCAGCGAGAGTTTGAAGAGCCATCCAACATCCTTTCTAACATTGTATCAGGGATGGCCGAAGTGCAGCGTTTCATGATGACCTCGATTGAGCCGATCTGGGGCCCTGCTACAGACATCTGTTTACCCTCAGAGGTAAATAGTCTAAAGTTAAAGACACTAAAAATCCTTGCAGGAACCTCATCTGAACCCAAGAAAAAAGGTTCTGTGTCTGCTGAAGGGGCAAAAGGCAAGAAAGGAGGCGGGAAATGTGGCAAGTCTCAAGCGAAGTTCAATGCCTCTCATCCTCTCTTCCCCCAGTTGACTCTGGGCTGTAACATGTTTGATAAGTCTAATCTTGGGGTACCAGGCGTAAATGGACCTGCACACAAAAAAATGTACCGTCATAAAACCAGCTCTAAATTCCCTCGGATCGAAAACCTTAAAGGCAAGCGGCCTGACCCAAACAAGGACATAGCATTGATGACCTCATTTGAAAAACTGAGGTAATACTTTGTAACTAGCTGCTGATGCACGTTTCTCACTTTTCCCCATTTCCCGCTCAGTCCTCACACCCTGGCACACCTGCACTGACTTAAAGCCGGAGATGCATGGAAATTACCCTTGACCCACCCTTTCTTATTTTGGCCCTCTGAAGAAGATATAGATATCTTGCATGAGAAACTACATGTACTTACAAACTACCTATTGAGTGATTGTGCGAGGCTTGATTGAGATTTTAACCTACCATGGCTGCATTTTCTTCATGCTTTTGCAATTTTTTCTTGTAGTTGTTTTGGTTCTTTTTGTCTAAAGATAAAAAAAAAAAAACTTCATAAATGCAATGTGTCTTCTTGGGAGCCATTTTATAAAAGTGAAATTTGCTATCCTAATTGTGTGTTATTATACTTCTTTGTTTGAAACATAGTTATTTGGATTAAAAAAAAAAAAAAGCTGTTGTGCAAAGTAAGCTCCTCCAATTAGATTTTGTATGCAAAACAGGATGACCTCATCTTGCTCTCTCCCCCATACTGCCTGACTTTTTCAATTCAAAATGCTCATCCTACTATCCTGGATAAGCAAAACATCCTTTGTAGGCCCTAAAAACGTTGATAGCACATATTGGGACCATTTTGTATCAAAGACATATCAGATTAACATTTTGTCCTATTTTTTCTTACTGATGGCATGGAATTATAATTTTATTCTTATGCTTTTACTATGCTTTTACAGGAGTATTACTGGAACCTATGTTAGAGGGACATTTCTAAGCCATGGAATCTCACTTTTTTGGGTGTCACTGTACAGAAATGCACTATTTAATGACAACATGAGTTCTAAAGATCAATGTGCCAAATGTAAACCCTGTGCAAATTTATTAGCTATATAAAAACTGGCTGTTGAATTTACTATTCATAAGAATTTTGCCCGTACCCTTTGAAGACTGTGAGAGTTAACATTCTAGATTTTTCCCTCTTTCTTTTTGGGATCCTATATTACGTAGAGCACCTGCAGCTGACAGTGGTACATAGCCACTCACATAACCAAAACAAGACTGGACTGTCCTCTTCTTTTCCACGGACTTGCCAAAATCAATTTACCTCAGCATTGCGTGGCTTTGAAAATAAAGTCAAGCAAGGAACGATGAAAAGCACAGAAGAAAATATGGACACTGTTCTGGATAAGCAAGGACACCATACTGACATTAAAGGGTTAGCATGGTAATGCTTATGTGATTACTTTTACTAAAATTCATAGGAATGCCCGTTTCAGGCTATTTTGAATGAATGCTGAAATTAAAATAAATTCTTTGGGAGAAATTTGCATAATTTACATAGGTTTGTACATGTACAGAAATCTCATGTAGCTGAATAATTTAAAATATTTTGTGTTTTGAACGACATGGCTAACAAAAACTCCAGAATAGGCCAAAATTCTGGAGAAAAAAAAATTCAGCCCACTTATTTCAATATAACTTGTTATTCAGGTGATAATAAGGTAGTAAATTGTAATAAACTGGTCAGTTAAAGATAGACATAATTTCTTAGGACATTTCTTGCAAACCTTCAGTGGTGGTACAGTAGCCTCTCAGCCTCATGGTACTGGGTTTGAACGCTGTCTTGGGTTACCATCTGCATAGACTTTAGCGGTTTTCAGGTTTCCTCTTACTCCTCCAGAAACATACAGGTAGGCAGATTATTGACACTAACTTGATTCATGGTCAGAAAGTGCATGCAACTTATTGTTATATTGTACCAATTGTATGAGCTATATGCATTAACAGTGTTGGTCACAACAAACAGTGTCGGTCACAACATAGTCTGTTAACTGGGGGGTGGTGACATGCTGAAAGGGGCTTGAGTTAAAAAAAAAAAAAAATTTTTTAGTTCACACAGAAATTTTTGATTCATTCCAGAAAATTGAGTTGTTGTTTTTTTTTCATGTACATTTAGGGGCTCCATAGGTTTTGGTGATAGTGTAGTATAAAAAGTATTTATCCAACAGTATTGGTCAAGTTGTCTGATGACTTGGGCATGTAGTTTCCCTTTAATAGTTTATAGAAAGTGGTAGTAATTAGTCATCATAAATTTCTTCTACTTATTAGATACATTAGCATTATACCAGTGCAAAGTTAAACTGACCAGTTGCAATTGAAGTATATAAGCTATTTAAGGTTTCCCTATTTGCATATTGCATATCTAACACATGAACTGGTGAAATATTGACAGCAATTACATGGTGATTATCATCCATAAATGATTTACACAGAAACGTTTACCTGAAAGATTTTGCCATTGCAGATTTATCCCAGTAATTACTGAAGTACAGTATAGTTACTGCCTGAATTTTGTATATCAGAATAGAAATAATGTGCAGTAAGTGTTAGAATTATTGGGTAAATATGGCTTGGTCTGGAATTTCAACTGTGAAATTTGCTTATAATTGCTAACATTTCTGTGAAAACAGGTCATACTTGTTAACATCTATGAATGTCAAGAAATGTCCTTGCGGTATAAGAGACGCTGCATTGTGTATGGTCTAACTAAGCCAAGAATCAGGACCCATTTCTACATTTCTACAGATATATCTGTGAATATGTGAAATTAAACACAGCCCGGCCACTTTAGTAGGAAGACCTTTACTTCTGTTCATTCATGTAGTTAAACAATCAGACGATCATTTGGCGACAGTGCAATGCATAAAACCATATACTGTAGAATTTCTTTTCATGTTAAATGTCCACAGGTTCTGAAATACTGTCTGGCTGTCTTTTTGCCATATTCTGATATTAAATTTGAATACTGAGGATCTTTACTTGCATCTTCATGGTTTTTGGCATTGCACTTCTGCCCCATTATTGGATAATTGCATGAACACAGGTGTTTATATTTAAGTGGCGGGCAATTACACAAGCATGTTGTGTTTATTCACATTTGATTAAAAAATTTATTAGTCTAGAAAATATTTAGAGGGACAAGGGATATGGAAAATGCCTTAATGTCTAAAAGTATGTTCATTCATCACTACAACATTTCAACGTGACTTTTTGTTTTGTTTTGCTCTGCGTTCGTTTGCCTCTCTCCATTCTGTCTAGCATGCCGTAACTAAGGACCAGAACATGCTGGTGATGGAAAAAACTGCACATGGGCTGTCATGCCCTCTTGCCTGCCTTCCTTTTTTTCTGCCTATTTTCAATTGAATGTACTTCTTTGAGATTTGTACAGTGTGCCACTGTTAAGCTGCCTCTTCTTACTGGTGCTAAGAAAGCAAATGTTCTCCTCCCTGATATGACTATATCTAAATATATATAGTTATAAACAAGAGAAAACCCTAATCCTCTCTTTATGAATGTATAATACATGGCTATGTCTGATGTATCCACACCATAATTATTTGACGTTAATTGGATTACTTTTTGATTGAAAAGATTATTGAGCTTTATAAATATTGTCTAGAGTTGATATTAGAGGGATTCTTAAACTCTTGACATAACAAAAAATACTGTATATTTTTCTCTGTGCCAATTTGTAACATATTTTGTAAGTGTATATTTTTCTTAGAAAGTGATGTGAAGTATTAGTATGTGTGAGTAACCTTTTTTGTGCCTATGCAGGCAGTGAAAAGGATGGATAATAAAAAGTTTTCTGGTTTTAAAAACCAAAATATCGAGCAACCTAAAAAAAAATTATCGACCTTTTTGTTGGGAGTTTTGTACAACGAAATTGACCTTGTTGTGGGAGTATTGTGTTATTGTGAAAAACACAAAAACATAATTAAAGAAAAACAAAGACGAAATTTAATTTGTGAACTACTTGCTGTTTTATAGATTTTTCATGTAAATTATTCTAGTATTTTTTGGTTTATGTTGTAACTGTTGAAAAGGTTTTAAATATTTGTGAACCCGCCTGTATGGTGACAATGTAATATTGGTAACTTGCTGAGTTTTGTAATAATGTTTATGGAGTAAATATACAAATTAAAATGAGATTTTGAATGCTGCTTTTGGAAACTGTCAAAGTTTGTCCTGTCACTTTTTTTAAGCTCCCCAAATGTGCTTAGTTGCTTGACTTGTAGATGTGAACCATGTCATCTCCCAGGCTGTTCATAATCATAGGCCCAATGAACATTTGTTACGTGGGTGCACTCTGTGCCTTTATTAATTTTCCTAGGAATTAACTAGAACAGAACACCTCTACTCTTGTCATCGACCAGAATTCGTAACTTCTCTGTACTTAAAATTGTGCAGATTGTGTACCTTGCTTTCTATTTCCACCAAAAAATTTTATTTCACCCAACAAAATCAGTTATTTTAAGGTATTTCTTGTTTAGCTAAAAAAAAAAGAAAAGAAGAAGAACTGGATAAACAGTAATTCATATAAAAAGTGTTTGTTTTATTTACATGATTCACTTTTTTTTTTAAATACAAAAAAAAATACAAATTAAAGAACTAGCATGATGCAAAGTACATGCATTTCAACAAGCTTCTCAACTCGAGTTCCACTCATAACCTGGTAGTTCATATCAGCTACATTACATGAGTGGCCCCAAATATATGCATTGTATGGCATAAGTATTCACCTTTGTGAACCGTAATGTTACAGCCTGAAATTGAAAAAGGCTTCGTTGGGATTTTAGTGTTTGATTTAAATAATATTTCTACCATTTCAAAATGTTTGGATGTAGACCATTAGTGAACAGTAGTTTCAAGTGTTATTACAAATTTTACATCAGATTGAGGTGTGGGCTTCAACTGAGTTATTTTAAGACTAAAAAGTTATTTTGATTATTTTATTCTAATCTAGAGTTCTGTTGCAAGATGAACCTCCTCTCCAGGATCTAGTGTCTGAACAGTTGTTCTTCTGGGATTGCCCTCTTTTTGTCTCCACCTTGTCCTTAACTCTGTTTTGTTTCCCAGAAAATGCCAATGTAAATCACCCCACAACATGATGCTACTACCAACAGGGTTCAGTTTTGGCCTTAACGTATTCTAAAATCCAAGCTTGCTTTTAAAGCTTACTGTATTTGGCCACTGATTTGCAACTCAAGGCCAAGTGACCTCTCATTTACAAATCTATATTGAAGCTAATAAAGTATTTAAATGACCATTTGTTACACAGGGTTTGCCAAAGTTATCAAATCTGTAATGTATGTTTGAGTACCTTATATGAGAATTTTAATGTTTCCCCTTAATTAAGTTAATAACAGAAAACCTGTTTACAGCAAACTAACTTATATTTGAAGTACATGCCCAAACTATTTGACTATATAGGAGGAATTAAAAGCTACATCTTACATGTTACATTGTACGTATTTTAAGAGACAGACATGTACATTTATCTAGGGCCTGACGATAACAAAAATGTGTCACTGATATTGATTTTGAGAAGATACATTGAACACAGGAATTCTGTAGCAGGTCTGTAGCTATTCATTTTGCTTCATGTCAAAGTGATTATATAAGAGCTGATGTTCTGTATGTGTATCTCACAATCATAACAGATGCAGTGGATTATCAAAAGAAAAAGAGGGCATATTGAACAATATGGAAGGTGAACTATATATCAGGTAATCTTAAAAACTTTATCACTATTGTTTGCCTGAGTAATAAGTAAGATAAAGGAAATATAAACAATATAAACAAAAGCATGTGTATTAGGGGTGTCACTTCATGACTGTATACATGAGTGAACAATATAGCTCCATTTACCCCCACTGGGCCCAATTTATCAAACTTTTGTTGTGTGTAAATTTTTGCAAAAGACAAACAGAACATAAATGATATGCGGAATTTACTAATGCTTTGTGAAACATGTACAGTATGTTATGTAAAATGTTATTTTAATGGCGCCCACAAAATTCCATAAAAGGTTAAAAATATGAAATGACTACTAAATTGGTGAACCAATGCAAAAAAAGAAGTGCTGGAATTCATTTTGACTCACCTCTGTGACAGTAAAATATTTAACATGGTATTAGCACATGAAAAGGTCAAAATCTAGATATAGGTCAATAAGGTGTGAAGTAAGAAAGTGGATTAACATGAAGGTAGAGGAGAGGATCTATACTGTACCTAGGTGATCTTGCACACCACACATCGTGGTATGGAAACTGCTATTTTTTAAAATCATTGTAATTATCTCGCCCAAGCGTTAAAAGATGTTACGGCAAACAGAATTGGTGTATAAGCCAGTTTACATCTTATAAGAAGCTCGTGGTGGTTTTTAAACATTCTTTCTCATTCTTTCCCCTACAGTAAGTGTGTCTGCGAAGTGCATTAAATGTGATTAAAATAAGCTATTTCAACTTGACAATATATTTCACATATAAATGTGCAGTAATTAATTTTTAGGGTATTTACACACAAGTAAAAACAGCTGTCGCTGGCAGTGGATTATGAAATTACAATGCCAACTCAATTATTCAGTGCATTTTTAAAAGAAAGAATGCATTAGTTAGCTCAGGAACACCAAAAGACGTCTAATA
Organism: Clarias magur; assembly: GCA_013621035.1. NCBI lineage: Eukaryota > Metazoa > Chordata > Actinopteri > Siluriformes > Clariidae > Clarias > Clarias magur. The sequence goes on along the minus strand of QNUK01000016.1, from coordinate 369,708 downwards.
TGATGGAATAATGGAAATGGTGGTAGATGACAAAAGAATACCCTTTCTGTTAAAGAAAATCCCTTTAAAACAGATGACCAGATCAGGAACATTATGTTGGAGGTAGGGGTTTCTGTGTCAGACTCAACAGTCAGAGGGGAGGATTTACCACAAGATTTGATATGCCGCAAACATAAAGATGAGATGAAGCTCAATTTTTAACAAAAAATGATGGAAAATTAATACTATGGAGAAGGGGAATGAACCTTTCCACTTTATCTGTTAACATGGACATGTACAGCTGCCAATAAAACCTGTTCCCTTGTAGTTATTGTTGCTGTGACTGCTGATAAAAGAAGCCTGAAATGGGTTTATATATTCTGCTCAAATTCAGCCAAACTCAACGAAACGCCACAACGCATTGGATGGTGCTTCACAGTATTACATAAGCAAGGGTGCTTATTACATCACAGGGATGACCAGAAGCATACTTAGAAAACAAGTGAAAAACGTTTTTTTTTTAATTTAGTTTGTGTGTGTGTGTGTGTGTGTGTGTGTGTGTGTGTGTGTGTGTGTGTGTGTGTGTGTGTGTATGTGTGTGTGTGTGTGTGTGTGTGTGTGTGTTTTCTTTTTCTTTTCTTTTTTTTTCCAGGGTCCGGGTTTGGTTCCCGTTCTGTTTGCATGTTCTCCCTGTGCTTGGTGGGTTTTGTCTGGGTGCTTCGGTTTCCTTCCACAGTCCAAAAACATGCAGCCTAAGCTAATAGGCATTCCCAAATTGCCCATAGTGAATGAGCATGTATGTATGTATGTGTGTCCTACAATGTATTGCCACCGCATCCAGGATGTACCTCGTTTCGTGCCTTAAGTCTCCTTAAGCGGTATAGACGATGAGTAATTGATTGTTGTGCAATCATCATGTCAAACACCGACCTGAATACAATTTTCATTTTGCTGAAAGCAAAGAACAAGAAGCAACTGAAGACAGCTGCAGTAAAAACTTCGCAAAGTATCACCTGGCAAAAAAACATAGAGGCTGCACTTTGAGCTCATACTGTACAGTAAATATATTGTTTCATTTCAACTCTGATATACTGTGGTAGACAGCTTACATAGCTAACTTTGTTAATGTCCAAATATTTATTTATCTAGCTTTATATCATTTGAAGTTGCTTCTTGAATACATTTTTGGAGAAATTATAGAACTTTCACTTTTTGTATACATGATCCTATGCTTACAGTTTATTCAGCTTGATAAACATTATGACTCTATATTTCCCTCCAAGGTGCTCTAGCTTGTTGGTGTATGTAGCCAGATACCTGAAAAAAAGAAGAAAAAAAAAGCTGGAAAGCCCTCAGGGGTCTTTTTGAACAGATTATAGTACAATAAGGTTTCACTACAGACCAGTCAAGACTGAATTTATGATACAAAGTTTGATAGATGTTAATTTTTCCTGGACTATAAGCTCAACAAGGGCTTCAAGTGTCCATTGAAAAGTGTGTGCACATGCATGAGGCTACACTGTCATTTCTAGCAGTGCATCAAACCACCCTAAATCTGTCAATTACATCAGCAAACATACCCTTGAGATAAAAAAACAAACAAACAAATAAACAAAAACATTTCTTAATTTGTAAATATTACCTACTTGTATGTTTTGCTTGGTTTCCATTCATTGCAATGTGAATGATCATGTTTAAATATTGCAGCCAGCCACTAGAGGGTCTCAGAGATTTTTAGTCCCCTATTCTGACGAACATTAACCTAGTCTTTGGGAACAAAACAATCTCACAATGTGTGTCTGTAAGTGGATTTGAACCATCAGTTCAAATCAGAATACAAAATACAATAATCTGATGTTTTTATGACATTAAATAAAATAACACCTACCACAATATTCCTGAAAACAATGTTAAATGCTGAAAGTGCACTGAAAAAGTACTTTCGAATGACCAACAATTTATTTAAAAATACTAACTCCTATATAACAATCACGGTACTTTAGTTCCTTGCTTTCTTTGTTGGTCTTGTTGGCAAAATGTATTTAGATTTATATTTGTTTCACCAGTGTACACACACGTAACGTAAAACATAATGCAACATGATGTAAAAGTAAAAAAGTTAGTAAATTTATTAAAAATAAAAAAATTCTGTATCTGGACCCTTTAATAAAGAACTCCAAACTCTAAATATTTTTGTATGCGTTCTGAATTGGTGTCCATCTGTGACACTCAAACACTTTGTAAGACAACTCAGTTGGAGGCTGAATTTTTTTAAAGAACTTCCTTTTTGGATCAAGCAAATGCCAGATGATTTGGATGAATCCGGTTCCTTAGTCAAAAACCCTGGCTGGCCAGCTGCAGTTTCCACGCTATGATCCTAGCCGAAGCTGCCCATGTGACCCTAGAGAGGACATCAGTCACTGTACTGCTAGACACTCTCAGATGCCTGCGTACAATAAGTCTGGACGTGCAGGTCAGGAGCCAAGATGGGTTATTGGATATGTGTGTTTAGGCCTTGTTCCTGACCTCCCTCTTGCTCTGCCTTTAGAAAGAAACTAACACACCTTTCCTGATGTACCACCAGTGTCAAAAAAAGAGAGAAACAATGCCTTTAAGAGACATAGTGACTAGTCACACTGACCAAGTCCCATTTGTGTCTCAGGAGGCAGCTGTGTGCTTTTATGGTTGACCCTTGGTTGAATCTGATTCCAGATTACTACCTGAGATATGCAAAGAATAAGACTTTCACTGTGCAGTAATGTACTGCATATGTGACGGTAAGAGCTCAGTTCAGGTGTAGCAGACCACATATGATGAGACCCAGGTGTTGCAAATGGGAAAAAATAAATCTTTATTTTCAGTATCTTTTGTGGGAGGTGGGAGGTGTGTGTGTGTTTGTGTTTGTGTGTGTGTAGGTGCAGGAGAGAAGGTGCGTGCATGCATGGTACAGGATTTAAATCTCATAAGATAACCTTGGCAAGACATGATATATTTGCCAGTTATGCTGGCCAACCAATGGCATAAGTGCTGGCCAACCAATTAATACTTAAGCTCATCTATGACCCATTTAATGGCAAGGGCCTATCTGTGACAGACTTTTCTTCAGCTTACTCATATACAATACTTGCTGTTCCTCCCCCTAAACATCCTGTCCTTGCTCAGACGCAAAAGTGAAAAAAAAAAAACTTTCCAGAGCTAACTGTAAGTTAGTAAGTTTAATTTGTAATTTGTAAGTTCACCCACTGAGAGAGACTTCCCACAAAAATACTTTAAAAAAATTTTTTTTTACATAATGTAAGAAAAAAAAATACACTTTATTACTATTTGTTTTTTATTATTATTTGTTTGGGTATTGTTTACTTGTATTTTGTAGCTTTATTTATTAGAGTGGACTTTAAAAAATGTAACAGCACCATCTATAGCAAATAGTGCGCACTGTGGTTCTTCTTTTAAATAGGAGATAAAAAAACAAAAACAAACACCATTTGGACTACTTGTTGTTGATGGCACTTTTTATAATTTTTGCACAACTTTCTTAACAGAGTAGATAGGGACCATGTTTTTGAAACCAGAAATGCCACATCAACTCTGTATTTTCCTCAACTCATAGTTACTCTGCCAGGAAATGAAATTACATCAAATCATGCATACTCTTTAGAACTAAACAAAGTAATCCTACATACCTTTAAATGAGCTATTCTCTCTCTCTCAATTATTATCAAAAGCTAATTCTCAAATCAGTATCTCAGTCATTTACGTGTGACAAATATGCAAAAAAAATGCAATCAGATAATGGCTTTTTAACGGCAATGTTTGTGTGGGTGTATGTGTGTATGTGATTTAGATTAGCACACAGATGTTTTCATTTGTTAAATGTAAAACACTAAATCTACTCTAAAGTTAGTTGTTAGGAAAGAAAAAAAAACATGTACATCACTCAGTTGACTTAACTGCTTGTTGATAACAAAACCTAGGGTCCTAAAAGAACTGACAATGGCTCAGCACCAGCAGTTGGAAGAACTCACAGATAAGTTCTGTGGTTTGTTTTTGCCCGTTCCCGACCTCAGCCACTTGGTGCAGTATGACATCAAGACCACCCAAGGAGCTGTCATCTGCCAGTGCCCATATTGGATCCCAGAAGCCCACAGGCCCGCTATCAATGATGAGAAGAACAGAATTATGAAAAATGGAGTGACTGAGGAATCTACCAGCCCCTGGTCTAACTCCCATCTATTGGTGATGTTCTGAGCACTGACGGCCATTCTGCCCCAGAGTCTGCCAAAGACATTTCATTCTGCAATGGGGTAAAAAATAAAAAATAAAAAATTGATTAATGAAGCAAATTATATCTCCTGAGAACTGTATACTGTACATATGCAGTTACATGCCTGCTGTTTCTACAGGGTTGTGTTTAATTGTGTGACAAACACCAGAACTTGTTTCCATGCTGTATCATGCGTTTTACTAAATTAATTCATTATTGATTGATTAATTTATGGTGGCAGTGGCATAGTGGTGTATGCCTTTGGACTGTGGAAGGAAACCGGACTACCCGGAGGAAACACATCAAACACGGGGAGAATGTGCAGGTCCGATTCCTGGTGGCGGCAGGTGGATTCTTTAAAAATCCCTAAACGGTTTATCATTGGTAGTTCCTAATGGTAGTGCTGAACCACTACGGATGTACTGTAATATAATTTCGGCCGCTGGTGGCCGCTGTGTGGCCCGCTGGCGTCATACTGCGCGCTGATTGGTTGAATCTAGAAGCTGAGACGGACACAGACGCTGCTTGTTTATCGGTAAGGGTTTTTTTTTTTAATCAATTGCAACCTAAACAAGACACGAACAGATAAATAGACGTTATCTCAACTCTTTCTACAGAGTTCTCGATATAAACCTTTTTTTTCACTGAATGTCAGCTTGTGTTCGCGTCTAAACATACTGTACATATTCATTTAGTTAAAGGTCATTTAGATGTAGTAGCAACAGGACAAAACGCTAAATTTCATTCTGTTACATTTAACTCTACTGTGTTTATCCCATAAGAAATTTTTATTATTGTAAACTATAGTTTCTTTATCCACTTTGGGTGAATTTCATGTCACCACACCAAAGTATTGTATATTAACCCTTGGAGGGACTCCCCCCTCCCATAAGAAATTTTTATTATTGTAAACTATAGTTTATTTATCCACTTTGAATGAATTTCATGGTACTTATTGGGTAATCTAGTAGTACCATGATATTCACCACACCAAAGTATTGTATATAAACCCTTGGAGGGACTCCCCCCCCCCCCCCCAAAAAAAAAATCGGCACTGCATAAATATTCCTATTACCGTACATAAACATGTGTAGCATATTTTTGATGTTATCTTCATCCATGTTCCATAGAAGGGTATGTACTAAAGTTATGTGACATGGTAGAACAAGGTAGCGTAGTCTGACACATGTTCTGTATCAGCGAATTAGTACCAGAGTACTGTCAAAAATATTATATGCTACAGTATATACCATGGAAAATGTTCCATGTTGTGTTTTTGTTCAATGTTATGTTAAGTGTATTCATTGCATTTTTAACTATTTCAATATTTTGTTTAAGGTCTGAGAACACCAGAATAAAATGCTATTGTCAAAATAAACGTTTTTCTGCACAGTAAGTTAAACTGTATTGTGTAAAATGTATAGTTTTTATGATCGCTCCCATATATCCGAGGGATTCTCCTGCCAATGTAAGGCCTTTGCCAGCATTACAGATAATGTGTATTTGTTTAATTTGTGTAGAAGGAAACCTAGACAGATAGAATTGGACAGTGCAGACAATAAAAGTACCAGTGCTAATATTTAATCTTCATAATCCTTGTTGTCCACTGAGCATTTATCAACATATGTTATAAAAACTATGCTTGTGTGAGATGCTTAATTAAACAAAATATTTTTTTCATAACAGGTTAAATTCACAAACAAGTTTGAGTCAGTATGTTCTTTTGAAAATTAAAAACAGATCAGTATGCCTATTATGAAATGTGCATGCCTATGTAGTCTTTATTTCTTTTTTATTTTTCCATGTTTCTTTCAGCTCCTGTTTCTGCTTCTGCTACGCCAACGTCATCGACTGCGAGAGAACAACAGGCATAAGGACCTGAAAGAACTGTCTAACCAGAAGTCCTCCTGCGCTGGGACCACGAATTGTTTTCCCAAACTGCATCTTCACTTAAATCTTTCCTTCTCATCCCAAACAGCCCACTTGTACACATGGGTTACCCTGAAATGGCACGGAAGTAGTGACAAAGGTATTTTCTTTGTACAAGGATCTGGGCATGCAGAAGGAGATGACCTGGAGAGATTTTCAGGATTCTACATTTAATGAGATGAAAAGACGGGGAAAAAAGAAAAAGAGAATGTAAGAAAGGGGGAAGACTGACTGCGGTTTCTCAAATGTGTATTTTTTTTTCTTGTTCTTTATAGTTTTAAAAAAATAATCTTTTTCACTAATGCTGCCCTTTGTCAAATAACTATTCAAAATGTCCACTCATCTGATTATTACTATTATTATTATTATTATTATTATTATATATTTTTAGGTATCCATATGTACATTTATCTATTTTGTCTTTCTATTGAAATCTGTAAGACACTCTGGTGGCCCCATTCATTCTAATTATATTCAAATGCGACCCACTAAGCCGCAGTGCAGCCAATGTTACAAATAAAACCTGAAAACAACAGAATATCAACAATTATTTATTGCACAATTGTCTGACTGCATGTATCCTATGCGTAATTTGATTAAAATGTGTTTGGTGCCACTTCATGTCTCTTTTATGCATAACCTATTACTATCTGTTCAACTCCAGTTCAGCCACGGGGCTCCATCAAAAGCGATAACGATCCATAGTCACGTGACTAACCATGCTTTCGGAAATATTCGCCGAAGAAAATAGCATATTTTACAACTTTTTTTAACACATTTATTTTGCCGAGATTGTCATATAATAATAGTTTGAACTAAATTCATATTTTGATAATCGTTATTTAAATTAACTAGATTATTTAAATTTATTGTGAATCTCTGGGGTAGAATATAAGTCTAGTGAACGCAGAATATATACGAATGTTTTTTTTTTTTTACTTTCTTTAACGTTACTGCAAAACTGCAATACAGTCACTCATTTGTTTTTTATATACAAAAAAATGACGTCGACCGTAACGTTTCGAAACCTCCTCTTGTCTTTCGTAAGATTTCCCATCGTTCCTACAAACCGGAAACGGAAACCAGTGTGAAGATAACGGATGGTCTTATGTTCGTGAAAATAGATTTCTAATGCCGGAAAAGATCACCGTTTTTGAAATACACAACTAGACAAAGTGGCTAGTGTCATAATCGAGGGATTTGAAAAGGTATTCTCTTAGCAGATATTTTTATTTATACCGACCAAGGAGCTGCAATCCCTGCTCTGCTAACTATGCTAGCTCACTCGGTGGCTAAATACGTAGTTTGAGGCCAGATTATAAAATACTTCAGTTTATTTCCCTTTAATTTGTGTTGTACTTAGTTAGGGTCTGAAACAGTGGCTTTACACTCTAAATAGTGTAGTGTGTGCTCATTTGGAATGAATTCTTAGCGTTTGCTAGCTATTAAACTGTCGAAAGTAAGAAGGCCTCTGAGTAGCTAGTTAGCACGTAGCTCATTCCAAAGGAAACCGGATTTGGTTGGGCAAACAAAAAGGTAACGATCGTTTTGTCTTTTAACGATATGAATACTCCAATGAATAAATCTTACTGACATCAGTACCCTCCTTATGGTTTTATGTAAGCTCACTCTTTTGAGCGAAATGCAATAGCACAAGTGTTTATCATTGACATGACTTATTAGCTAACAGTAATAACAATGGCACTGGTTTTCGTCGATTACGAACACTACTGGCATGTTGTCGTCCTTATGGATGACCAAACCTTTTAAGTATAATTATAGAATTAATGAGGTTGAATGGTAAAATCTGTTGTAAGTTGTCTCATTTTGGCTATGACAATGAAAAGCTGTTTGCTAACGTTAGCTATTTAGCCAGACTCCTGGTTTAATTGGATCATCTGTCTGTGGCTGGAAGGTGTACTTCAGGATGTGTTGCCTGGTTATGTTAATCTGGTTGTCTCAATTAAATGCCATGTTGGCCTCCTTTTATGATGCCATTTTGTTTCCATTTCCTCCGACAGAGTCCATTTTTAAGACTAGCTCGCCAGGCACGTATTAACCCGTTATAAGGCAATCAAATGGGTCATGGCAGCTACTAGCTGCCAAAACGCATGCTAGGCAAATGGTGTTCTTGCAATCGTTGTTGATGGTGTTCCACTTTATTCAACAATGATCCAAACATTTAAATAGTTTAATGTGTATGACAAAAATAAAACTTGTATGACGATTATCTCTAAAACAGGGGCGGTACCCCATTAGATCAATTATATCAGTTGCCTCTGCACATCAAACTCATTTGAATTCATCTCCAGGCATAACTTCACCCAGTACACACTTGATGTTTTGATATAAAGAATATAAAGAAAGAATATTTAATTATTTCGATTTGTCTATCATTACTTAGTTCAGCACCAGGTTTCAGAAACACTTTTACAGTTTTTGATTTTTGATGATCTATGTTGAGCACATTTGCTGATAAATGTCCCAACCTTCCTTGCATGCAGGTGGTGCTGACTTATTCTTTTCCTCGGTTTGACTGCAATGGAGGGTTCGGATAACGCAGATCAAGGCAGTAGTGATCAGGCCGATTCACAACGCAGGCAACAACAGGACCGCCTTCACAGAGAGGAAGCATTCTACCAGTTTGTTAACAATCTGAGTGAAGAGGACTACAGGCTGATGAGAGACAACAATCTCCTTGGCACGCCAGGTAACTGTGCCGTTCCCCACTCCTGATTTGTACTTTTTTCTGTTTGTAGCAGAGTTTCTTGTTTGGTTTCAATATGTTTCTTATACTTATGGGCACATCATCATTGCTCATCAGCAAGCTTAATATATTACTATTTAGTCCCTTTACATGTACATTTTCTGCATTTCTTTTCACTTTTTTTTTCATTTCCTCATTAAAGGGTTACCTCAAAAGCTTTGTAGATGGGAGAACAATCAGTACTGTGGGCACAGTGGATGCTATACCTCTGACAGTTTAGAATCTGGTAATACAAATTGAGAGTGAGGTGTTGCAGTTCTCCTGTATAATTGTGCACTTAAGCATACTTGTGTTTTTTTTTCTTCATGTTTTTGGGAGTAGTTTGGTTTAGGTATGGTATTTCACAGAGAGAGCTGAAGTGTTATTACAAACCAGAAAGGAAAGGTAAATAATTTTAATTGTGTCTGGCATAGTGTTATTTTTTCCCCTTTTTTATTGTGATTGTTGTTTTTTTATTTTGTTTGTGCCGAAAACACATTTTGTTTGTGCCCCTCTGAAGACATCCAATTAAATTTTCTGTCTCAGGACAGTGGAAAGGAATGATATTTTGGAGCGTCCTTTAGCCGAGGCCCCTGCTACGATGGTATTGAATGGACAAGTCTTGTCCTAGTAAGTCTGGTGGTGTCCTGTTCCTGGGCCACATTTTTCTTTGAGCAGCATCTATAAACTGAACATACACTGTCGCTTATTTTTGAGAGAACGAACATTCATGGTGAAATCCTGCATATTAGACTTTGCCTTGAGATATATTTTTAGCTGAGTATTAGGTGAATTAATATATACCTAGTGCTTTTTATATATAAAAAATGTCACGTTTTTGTAGGAGCCTTTTAGGCAATTTGGGCTACTGTAGCTCTTCTATTGGACCGGACCACACATGCCAGTTGAAGACTTAAAAAAAAAAATAAAATTTGATTAATGCTTAAAGCTCATAAAAGACAAAATACAACATCTCTAAATATAAGAATTTTGTTAATTTATGCACCCAATACTTCGGTCGGTAATTCGTGAATTTCTGTGTCAGTACAGCATGGCATGGAGGCGATCAACTTGTGGCACTGCTGGGGGCTGTTTGAAGACCAAGTTGCTTTGATCTCAGGCTCGTTTGTGTTTTGTCTCGTCTGTGTCTCTTGACAATACTCTATAGAGTATAGAGGTTCAGGTGAGGCGAGTTGGCTGGCCACTCAAGCATAGTAAAATTGGACTGGTCAGTTAGTGATTGGTTTGGCACTACAGGCAGGGGCAGGTGGAAAAGGGAATCAGCATCTCCCTAAAGCCTGTCAGCAGACGAAAGAATAGAGTGCTCTAAAATCTGGTAGATAACTGCAATGAATTTGATAAACCTAAACCACACTGGGACCTTGATGCCAAATTAAATAAAAAAAAAAAATTCATATGAAAATAACTTTGGTCCAGTTCTTTCTGTTAACCCAGGTGAGACATTCTGATGTTGTGTCTGGTTTTGTGACATGATACTAGGAATGCAATTGTTATAGTACATTTCCTAAAGATGTCTGTGCATGATGGCTTTTGATGCACTGACTGTAGCTCTCCCACGTTTTCGAATGATCTTTGTTTGACAAAGGCTGACTTGATCCCTGTTGCTTGTGCACCATTTAGTAAAAAACACTTTTCCCTTCCACTGAATTTAATGAACAGCCAGCCCTTTAAGTGCTGACCTCCTTCGGCTTACGCTTTTTGTTGATTATCGGACAACTGCCAAATCAACAGTCTTTACCGAAATTGTCTTTGCATGTCCTAAACTGGACCAAGAAATACATGGGATTGAAATATGAACTTAAATATTTTTACTTAAAATATTTTTCGACATAATAAATTTTAGATTTTGGTGAACTTTATGCCATAATCATAGAAATAATGAAACATTTCACTTGATGTGCAATAAATCTAGAATGAGAGTTTCACATTTTAATTATAAATGTGATTTTCTAATGCACTGTCAGGGAAAATTTTTTTTTTTTTTTTTAGAAATCGGTTTTTATAGCTTGAGCAGTATGCTTGGAGTTGTTGGAAGGTGAACCTTTACGCAAGTTTCTTGCAGGCTAGAATACATTTTCTTCTAGGATTGACACGAATTTGTCTTCATCTGTTTTGTCCATAAACCTGATCAAATCCTCTTGGTAAAAAGTCTGATGCTTCCACCACCATGCACCACTGAGGTGATCATATTTTCAGGATAATGATTGTAATATTCAGCGCACATTTTTTCAATTACAATTTTGGCTTTCAGCAATTATGAAAACAAGATAATGGAGATTACACAATTATTGTGCAGCATTCCATTTTGTATTTATTCATTTGCTTGACTGTGGTCTGCTTTTGCCCCTCACTAAAAGCCCAAACTTATTTTTTTTCTTGTCACTTTTTAGTGGCTCTTAATTTTATTTTTTTGTTCTTTCAATTAAGTAGATTAAAAAAACTTCTTAGTTCAATAAATGCATTGCCGTTTTTAAACTGTGTTAATTGGGATTTCAGTATTGACCAAAATGGTTTTGCCGTTTGCCATAATTGAGCAGCCCTACATATTATGTTTGTTTATGCATAATTCTATCCGGAATACAGGTATGTATGTGAGACATTTTAACATTGCAAGTTAACTTGATGTTTTCTTTCTCTTCTGTAACCTGAGTGTGCTTCAGGTGTATGTATCTAGTCATGTAATGCATTTGAGGTCACCGGTCATAGAAATTATGAGGGATAAGCTACATTTTGTTTTATATAACAGTTGTAAGTATGCCAATACTGCAAAATCTATGCTGTTCTTAATTTGAGATTCAACCAAATGAGAGAGGTCATTTTACTCAGCATTCATTGAAAAGAAAGGTTTGGATTGTATTTGTCTAACTGAAAAGCCCAAAAGCTACAAATGGAACTTTTCAGCAAATTATAATTGCATGGTGGAGGTTATTGAGATCTATGTAAAAATTGCTTGATTGGCAACAAATGAACCACTTTGAATGAAGTTGAATTCCTCTAGAGGAAGCTAGAGTACTATATTACTATAGATCTATAAATTATCTAAATGGGTTACTGCTGATTACACAACCTCAGGCAAAATGTATGGAATCACCAGTCTTGGAAAATATTCATTCAGTTGTTTAGGAAAAAACTAATCACAGACGTGTCACAAAACTAGTTTCATTTAATAGACCAATCTTATTGCTTTAAGAAACACACACAAAAAAAGAAAGAAAACTGTAGTCAATTGTAAGTGTTTTTTTTTTTTCAGATCAAGCAGAGGATTAAAATATGTAATCACTCAGTTCTGAGGAAAATATTATGGAGTCACCATGTATTTTGCAGTTTTACAACAAACACCTGCATCAGATTACATTTGACATGCTAATACTAATTAGCCTGCAGTAAAAAAATAAATAAATAAGTGCTAATTGACATAAATCATGGTTCCAACATGAGAGATGTCGGTTGAAACAAAGGAGGGGTTTATAAAACTTCAAGAAGATAAATTATCATGGAATGTTGCAAAAGATGTTGGTTGTACCCAGTCAGCTCTGTCTACAATCTGGATCACGTACAAATCAGATAAAATGTGAAGCATACTGGTACACCAAGGAAGACATCAAAGATAGAAAATTCAAAGCAAGATGCCTTGAAAACAGAAAATGCACAACAAAACAAATGTGAAACAAATGGGTGGAAACTGGAGTCTGTGACCAAACTGTAAGACATCGCCTTATGGAAATGAGATTTGCATACAGATAAGCCGTAAACAAGACGAAAACAGTGGGCTAAAGAAAAAACATTCCTGGACTGTGGATGACTTGGTAAAAGTGATATTCAGTGATGAATCACGAATCTGCATTGGGCAGGGATATGATGCTGGAATTTTTGTTTGGTGCAAAAAGACAACTACCTGAAGAAAACAAACATGCAGGTTTTCACAAACATTGAGGATATAGGGTTGTCTGTCAGGTAAATTAATAAAAGTTTATTTTAATATTTAAGATGTTTGCTTACTGCTCTACTCTTACTTGTGACCCGACCAGCTACCATGTTGGATTTATTGTTCTGCTAGGAGTGCTAAACTGGAAAGTGGTTCATTCCTTCTTCAACTGTCTTAAAAAAATTATTTGATGGGACACAGCTGTAATGTAAACTAAAAGTAGAAGTATCATAAGATTTTCAATGTTATGGTCACAGTATTTAAAGATTTTAATGTTTTTTGTGACGCAACAGTATGTGGTTGAGTTTGGTAATATCAGTCGATATTAAATAAGATTAATACATGGTCAGGATTTTTTTGCCCGAGTATTCCATTTTGCACAGGACCTTTAATCCTCATCATTCTTTTCTAAGCACTCTTATTCTCTCCACAAACAGGCACAGCAGTTTGTCATTGCAACTTTACGTAATAAATTTTTTGGCATGTATTTTCTTTATGTATAGTTGTCTTTAGGATTAGTATAATTTATTGTGCTCTTTTTTAATTATCTAAAGTGGCTGGTAATCTGCTAATGGCATACATTTGATTTTAAACCATTTGAGATGCTTGCAAAGATCTAAAAATGGATCATTATAATAATCATTAATGTATGTTTTTTTTTTTTTTTTATCAGGTGAAATTACTGAGGAAGAGTTGTTGAATCGCCTTCATCAAATTAGAGATGGACCTGAACAGCCAAACGGTAGTGGCGGCAGCAGTAGCAGCAGTGGCAGCACTGGCGGCGGCGGCGGCAGCAGCAGCGGCAGCAGTAGCAACAGTCCCGATGTCAGTTTGGGGGAGCCCAGAGGTGTGTGGCTGTTTATCTTCTGAATTAAATAAAAATCGTTAGGTCACACAGTGTAATAGATTTTTTCAGTGATGTTCGTGTATTTGCTCGAAACATCTCTAAAATGTGGTTTTCTTTAGTTTCAGAGGCAGAAGGTACAGATGAAGCATCTAATGGCGACACCCTTCTTGACTGGCTAAACACTGTGCGTCAAACTGGCAACACCACAAGAAGCGGGCATAGGGGCAACCAGTCATGGCGGGCTGTGAGCCGAACTAATCCAAGTAGTGGTGACTTCCGCTTTAGCTTGGAGATCAACATCAATCGCAACATAGCTGAGCAGCAAACACAGACAGATGCTGAGCGTTCAGATGCAGACCAAAGCCGTGGTGATGGCTCTACATCTGAACCTGAGACACCTATGGAGGCAGCAGAGGTGGTTGAGGAGCCAGTGGTGGAGGAGATGGCTGTTATTGTTGAACCAGAGCTTCCCGCTCCTACTAGCCCCAATGTAACCCGCCCAACAAGCCCTCAAAATCAGGTCCCAATTTCTCAGAGTCTGCCTCAAGTAGAGCGCCCAAGTAGAGGCCAGATTAGAGCTCGTAGCCCAAGCCCAGAACAGCGTAGAACCAGAGCTCGAACAGCTAGGAGCCATTTAGCTCTCAGCCTGGACCAATTAGATGGCCTTCCACAGGCTCGCCATGGACTACCTTCACGAAATCCTGATCCTGTCCCAGAAGTTCAGGTAGATGGCAGCTCCAGGACACGACTACATGTTCTTTCTCGACAGAATATACAGTTAGAAAGTGAGGAAACTATAGCATCTACAGAGCCCCAACAAGCACCTCAGCCCCACCAGGAAACTGAAACACCTTCAGGAGAAGGCGCTTCATCCCGAAGGCCTCCAACAATAATGTTGGACTTGCAGGTTCGTAGGGTGCGACCAGGCGAGTACCGCGAGAGAGACAGCATTGCCAACCGTACACGCTCTCGGTCACAGACTTCCAACAACACTTTCTTGTATGAGACAGAGCGTGGAGGCTTTCGCAGGACCTTTTCCCGTTCAGAGAGGGCAGGTGTAAGGACATATGTCAGCACTATTCGTATACCCATCAGGAGGATTTCAGACGCGGGGCTTGGTGAGGCCACCTCCATGGCCCTACAGTCAATGATCCGGCAAATCATGACTGGCTTTGGTGAACTCAGCTACTTCATGGACTCGGACTCGGACTCCACAGACTCTAGCCGAGGTTCCAACCCTGCGGCAGATCTCGTTGACGCTCTGGGAAATCCAGATGCTGGAAGTCCCTCTGCTGTGCCTGAGCCATCACCTGGGACAGGAGGCTCAAATCAGAGTGGCTCAGAAGCACAGACTGAAGAGAGGGAGGACAGTGTTGCAGCTCTAAGAGAGAGCAGGGCAAGGCAACGAGCTCCTATCAACCTAGAGGAGCCAGGCTCTTTGCCCTTTCTGCGACTTGCACATTTCTTCTTGCTCAATGATGATGATGATGATCAGCCCAGGGGCCTCACCAAAGAGCAAATTGATAACCTCTCCATGCGCAATTTTGGTGAGAGTGATGCACTCAAGACCTGTAGTGTGTGCATTACAGAATATGCTGAAGGCAACAAGCTACGTAAACTTCCCTGCTCTCATGAGTACCATGTGCATTGCATTGACCGTTGGCTTTCAGAGAATTCAACTTGTCCCATCTGTCGTAGAGCAGTCCTTGTTTCTGCCAACAGAGAGAGCATTGTCTAGTTTCCTATCATTCATCATACTATG
Source organism: Clarias magur (assembly GCA_013621035.1). Classification (NCBI taxonomy): domain Eukaryota; kingdom Metazoa; phylum Chordata; class Actinopteri; order Siluriformes; family Clariidae; genus Clarias; species Clarias magur. Next base: position 354,235 of record QNUK01000016.1, on the reverse strand, counting down.
ATTTGGCCTTACTATGGCATTTGGTACCCGGTAGAGAATCTTGTCTTGAAGACACACAAGCCCAAACTATGTTTAAGTATCAGATTGAAAAAAGACAATGTCGAGAACATTTACAGAGACACCTCACTTATGCTCAAACCAGACTTCCACCTCTTGAAGATTCCAGTGAAATAGTAATGGTTCTTTATCCCAAATATGTTTAATTTACATTGCAGCCTTGTGATTAAGAATTAAGAACTAATCGTTTGTGCTTATACGTAGACCGGGTGCAATTTGATTCAATGGTAATCAGGCATTCTGATAGTTGAAAGATATATTTATGTACAATGTATTGCTTTTGGATTGTCTAAAGAATTGTTTTTGCAATTTGGACACCATTTTAGGTTTTCAACAGACGTTAATAAGCAACATTTTTCCTTCAGTATACATTTGTGTAAAAGGTTTTAATGCTATTAAATGATCTATAAGTGAGTTTTCAGTTTGGCCAACAAGAACCTTTACTTTAGCCACATACTGTGTTTCCTTAAACATCAATTAGGCTAGACTAATGTCATTGGGAGTTCTTAAAATACATCTTAGCCTTGATTTAATCTGTGTCTGGAGTATATCTTACTGATTTTTGTAGAGAATGAGCATTACTGAGTATTGTGTGAAAAGTTATTCAGTTGTGAGTTTCAAGGCCTATAATACCATCATGCTGTATTTACTCCCAAGGCCTTTCATCTTAACAGTGTTCTTTCAAGATACGGTTTCAAACACTTCATTTATTCAAAACAAGACTTGCCTTCATATCACAAATACTAGTGCAATATTTATTAACAAAAAGGGATCTGTATAAATGTGATACAGACCATGAAGATTTAAGTTTAAATTGAAGTGTTATCTCCTGGAAACAGAGTTCCTCTACTTCTTCTGTATACTGTAATATTCTGTTGTGCCCAACTGAAACACTGAGGGTTATTTCTTCATATTATCCAGTAGTAGGTTTTTAATGTATCTGGTAACTAAAGTTTCTGGTTGAGCTACTGAAAAATAAGTAAAGACGGACAAAACACTCAAAGTTGTCTTAATCCTTCTAAAGTGAAGGCCAATTCAAAATATTCTCTCTAACTGGTCACAGCAGCATTTGATGATGATGATGATTATTATTATTATTATTATTTTGCACTATTGCCATGCAGCCTCGGATGTCATTTAAAACAGCCAAAATATGGTTCAAAAGGTTTTTTAAAAAAATGTTTTTTTTTAAGTGTGTGTAGGCTTTCAGTTAACACTTTTGTTAATTGTATGACTAACCCACTAATTTTAGGTCTCCAAATATTCTGACAAACTGACCAAAAAAAAAACAAACAAAAAAAAAAACGTCCTATACCAATGTGTTGTGCTAATTGAACACACAGTGCTTCGTACCTTGAGCACATTCTGAGACTGTGGTGGTGATATTTAATAAATTTGAATATGGGAGTTTTTATGAAATTAATTCTAGTTCTGCACATTGTCTGTATTTTCTCGTGTTCTCTCACATTATGTTCAGTTTGCTCTATTATTAACCTGAATGAGTCATGGTATGAGCTTCTGAACTTCAGGAAACAGTGTGCGTAGGTGTGCCTTTCTATCTTAAATCAAGCAAGAAAACAAGTTTTATAGGCTTTAACCAATAATAGATGTTCCTAAAGTTGTTTTGTGGGGGTTCTGGCTGTTCTATTCATTACTTATTTCTTTGGGTGAAAGTTTTGTGCACCTGTGCGCTTCACAAGCATTTTTCTGCGTTCTTAGCTGAGAGTCGGCTAGTGTATATGGGCTCCTTCCAACCATGGTGTTTAATATATATATAATGTGAAACTACAAAGGCCTAATTATTTATATAGAATGTAAACCATAAACAACCTGCTCTACCCTATTTTTATCCTGAGTAAATGAGGGTAGTTGTATGTATGCATGAGAACTTAAGTTAAATACATTTTATTCATTAACTTAGAGAGAATGTAACCTATGGATCATGTTTGTAAATCTGCATTCTGGTGACTTAAGGTCAATCACTTAATGTTTAACCTTTTCAGTAAACCGTTTCAGACCCTGTGGCTATTACAGTGGACATCATGTGTTTGTATTTATTTATGTATTTTTGTTTTTGTATCATTTACAAAAAAAAAAAAATTAAGACCACTTGAAACATTTTACCAGTAAATTAGATGCAAACACATTCGCTTACATTGTATTCGCTTACATAAAGAAAAATGCTAATTTTAAGTTAATTGATTGAAAAGCTTAAAAACTGTTAAGCCAGGTCTTCAGGACTCCAGCTAAATGTGCTCCTGCAGGCGTCTATTAATATTTGCATCACGCTAAATACTAATTGTAAAATGAGCTGAAACTATTCTTTTCTCAGACTACACATGTACAGAAGTTAAATGACTGTGAAGTAAGAACTAAATCAGCATCATTCATGCTTTATACATGTCCCCTTAAGATGTTTGTTTTGCAATACGAGTGTGATTTATTCCACTTATTCAGTAGTAACTTTGCTATTATTACTATATATTTTTAAAAGAATTACATTTTACTACATCTTTAGAGTTAGGCTTAATTTTCTGCCTTCCACTGCATCTTTTAAGTCTGTGCTGAGCTTCATTAACGCCAGCACTAAGTGACAAATAACTAATAAATCTCAAGTTAATGTGCTGTACACTCCTTAGTGTCCGATCATCAAGCTTATGATGCTTCTTGTTTTTTTCAGCACATCATTTGGGAGTGTGTGGTGGATTTCTGGCTGATAGTCACTTAATCACTTTACTTTGCAAACAAGTTTCCTCTGTGACATGCTTTATATCAATCATGTGGTTTAGCAGATGTTTCTTGCTGTTTTTTTTTTTATGTAGAAATATTCTATTTTCGTTTCCTTTAATTCACATTTAAGTAGTTTTAAGTAATCATGTTGCTCTAGATTTCAAAAGGTTAAGTTTTTAATTACAACCTTGCAGTGTGTGTGAAATTATTCCTCATGTTCCCAGAACCACTGTTTTATCATCTAAATATGCCTGGTCGAGCAGGGAAGGAAATAACAACAACAATAATAAAATAATAATAACTCCAGCAATGCAAATAGCATTAAGGTAGTCAACTGACTTGATTATATTCACTTGTTGCTGGCCAAGGGAAGCAACTCCAGATCATGACACTCAGTGGATGGGTGCCTCACTTCATGCACTACATCACACTACATCACAAACTATGGACTCCTCAGACCACATGACCAGTCTTCATACTCTCTGGAAAATTGAAGCCTTTTTTCTTATTAGCCTCAATAACAGGTGGTTTTGTTATGGCCTCACATTTGTTTAGTCCCAATCCTGTGAGTTCTCATCACATTGTGTGTGTTTTTGCTCGTTTTTCTCTATTAAATACAGCTATAATTTCCACTCTTGATTTTTATTTCTGTGTAACTTTCCCCAAAAAAACAATCCGATTTGTACAGCAAAATAGATTTTTTTTTTCTTGTGAATTATTGGAATGAATGTGAATTTTCCACATTTTGAGGCGCTCTATTCACTGAAAAGATCTCTAACAGTAAGGTAGTTGGAACACTTTTAAAGCCCCATTCGTGTTCACGAAGCTCCGCCCCAACGCATACAGCAGCCCGTAGTGTTTGTAAAATGATAGCCAAGTATTCCGTCGCCCATTTCTCAGCGACTTTTTTTTTTTTTAATAATTTTTAAAATCATTTTTATAGTGTTGTTCATCAGGTTATTTACTCAAATAATGAATAACAATTATTGCACCTCTAAGAGATTAATCATTAAACTAACATTTAGGAAAGGTACTCTTATCTTATTACAATCTACAGTAACAGTGTGTAGAAGGAAAAGATACACATTTAATTACTTTCAAAAAGGGGTTTTACACAACATTTAATAGGCGGATTAAGAGTTGGTGAATAAATCATTTCTTATTTGACTGTATGATTTTTTTCTCTAACGCTGTATGCGAGTTACCGTTTTTACCCATACAGGTGAAAAATAAAAAGTTATTACGGTAAGACGTCTTTCACTTCGAAACATAACTCCGGTTACTGAGCTGAGAAGCAGCTACCTAATCATCACGCACGTTAACTTGTATAATTTCACGTACCGTTTTCCTCACTGGCTCTATCATGGCTTCACGAGTCTGCGGGTTTTTACGTCAGGGAATCTACACAACGGTAATGTAGCACCACTGTTTCTGATTTCATTACTTTATTCCTCTCAACCAGAATGAGTAACACTTCCGTACTAATAGTCTGCGCTTGAGAGTACATTTTTTAAAGCAAGATATAGAAATTTAACGCGTAACACATCCAGATATCTATTATATTTTATGAACGATCCAAAGTCAAATACAAAAAAAAACTGTTAATTTAACAAGCCTGTCATGCTAACTGAATAAGCGAATTTCCTTGTACCGTAAATACTCTAATAATACTGTTGAGAAAGTAGTACGGTACAACCCCCCCCCCCCCACACACACACACACACACGCACGCACACACATACACACACACACACACACACATACACACTTTGCCACCAACACAGAACTATGTGTTCTGTCACCTTTCTATTAGAACCAGCATGATTATTTTCCTCAATTTGATCTCCAGTAGCTCTCCTGTTGGATCGGACTACACGGGCCAGCCTTCACTCACAATGTGCATCAGAGAGCCTTGGCCACCCATGACCATGTCGCCAGTTCCCCGGTTTTCCTTTCTTGGATCACGTTTGGTTTGTCCTGACGACTGCAACCTGGAAACATCCGACAAGACTGGCACTTTTAGAGTTGCTCTGACCCAGTCCTCTAGCCATTACAATTTGGCCCTTATCACAGTAGCTACAGTTTCAATATCTTGTTACAGTGGTGGATATATTAGGCAGCAAGGTAACCTTTTTTCCCCCCTGAAGTTGATGGGTTGGAAGCAGAATAAATTGGGCAAGCATAAGGATTTAAATGACATTGACAAGGGACAATTTGTAATGGCTAGAGGAGTGGGTTAGAGCAACTCCAAAACTGCCGCTCTTGTTGGACGTTCATGGTCTGCAGTGGTTAGGATCTACCAAAAGCACTCCAAGGAAGGAAAATTGAGGAACTGGTGACAAGGTCATTGGCCAAGGCTCACTAATGCACATGGGGAGTTAAGGCTGGCCCGTGTAGTCCGATCCAATAAACAAGCTAGTGTAGATCAACTTGATAAAAAGGTTAATGTTGGTAATTATAGAAAGTGCATCACTGTTATGGTGGCAAAATTGGAGAACTACTCAATATTAGGCAGGTGGTCATAGTGTATAGCTGTATGACATGAACTCAGTAAATGTGTTCTTATTTTATTGACACTTAGCTCAAACATTAATTATCATTAACTGATCACTAATTTTATTTTATTTTGTTTATTATTTTATTTTCCCATTTTGTCTTATAAAGTCACCCGTGTTCAGTGGAGCAATCCGAGCCCGCCTAAAAAGCTCATGCCCTGTTCAAATCAGCCATCTGGATCATCTCGTCTTGACGGTTCGGGATTTGAAGAGAAGCACAGATTTCTACTCCTCAGTCTTGGGAATGGGTGTGGTTACATTTAAGGTACACCTAAACCACCTTAGGCACCCTGATAACCCATACATCTGTGGCCTCTTCAGTCTTCTCTATTAGGGACAGAAATATTATGTCATTGTAATACTAGAAGTACCACAAGGTGGCAGCATTGTACAAATAATGCACTTTCAATTTAATTCGAGATATAGTAGCACCCTCATGAATAGCATCTGTTTCATAACATTATGCAGTTTTTAACAGAACAATATAAAATATACGTGTTTATTTGCTGAAAACTTTTACTACATTGTATTGTGTTGTTCAATGTGAATGTAACAGATTGGTCAGCATTAGTCTTTATTCATTCAGCTTTACTCTGCTTTATATCTTAGGGAAACCGTAAGGCCTTGAGCTTTGGAGAGCAGAAATTTAATCTACATGAAGTTGGCAAAGAGTTTGAGCCAAAGGCCAATAATCCTCTGCCAGGCTCAGCAGATCTTTGTCTCATCACAAAGACCCCTCTGGAAACAGTGGCCGCTCATCTCAAGGTGTGTCAACTTTAGAACAATCTAGTCTTTCAGGACTGTTGAAGAACCCTAATATTGACTTCTGTTTTTAGAAACTTAACTATTGTTTAACTACTGTTTTTATCCATACAGAAATGTGGTGTGAGGATTGAGGAAGGGCCAGTTGAGAGGACAGGAGCGGTAGGCCCCATAAAGTCCCTGTACTTCAGAGACCCTGACCACAACCTGATTGAAGTTTCCAACTACATTAATTAAGACTTATTGTGGAGGGGACTGTTACTCTCTTAACAGTAATACCTCGACCAAAATTTGGCAAAATAATTGTGAATCTTTTTCTTTGTAAATTTACTCGTGTAAATGTAACAAAACACCTTAAGGTAAATGCAATAAAAACCAATTTACAGTTTATCAGTTAATTACATAGCAAATGTCTATGAACCATCACATTTTAAGTCATCACTCATGCCAGACACTGACTCATCCACTCATTGTCTATACCGCTTTATCCTGTATTCAGGGTCGGAGGGGCCTGGAGTCTATCCCAGGAGACTTAGGGCACGAGGCAGGGTAAACCCTAGACATGGTGCCAATCCATCGCAGGGCACACACATGCACACACTCACACTACGGGCAATTTTGGAACGCCAGTTAGCCGAATCTGCAGGTCTTTGGACTGTGGGAGAAAACCCACCAAGCACGGGTAGAACATGCAAACTCCATGCACACAGAGATGGGAATCGAGCCTGGACGGGAATAGAACCCGGACCCTGGAGGTGCATGGCGACAGTGCTAACCACTACACCACCATGCCGCCCTCATGCCAGCCAATTAACAGAAAAAAGCAAGTGACCATGAGTATAAATAATTTGCTCTCCAAGTAAGAAAGTAAACAACACATGGACTACTGTTATAAGAAAATACTATGAAATAACTCTTTACATAATTGGCTTTGGTGAAAGGTCACTTGCGGTTCACCTACAGGGCTCACTAGGGCTGTGACCCACCGTTTCATACTTTTACCTCGTTTTCATGATTTTCATCCTAATCCTTCATTCTACAAAAAAGGTAGAATTTAGATCATAAAAATCTCCTGAAATGTATTTCTGCTTTCAAACCTAGAACTTATTTAATAAGAATTAACTTAATTTTAAGGTTTATCAAGCCACAAAAAGTCAATGACATAGTTTGGGATGGCTGCTATTTATTTCAAATTATTATTTATAATTAATAATTATTTAATGATTTTAGTGTTTAACCTATTGTATAAGATAATGTCATTGTGAATCAGATGTATTTTAAGGAAAAAACATCTTTATATGAAAAAAAGATGGTCCCACTTCCATTTTTCATCATAGTGACAAGACATTTCCTTGACTGTAATGAAATTTTGAGCATTAAAGATTCAAAATAATACAATGTATTTCATTATTGAAAGTACATACTATATCTTCTGAATATATACGAGTAATGTGCCAATTATGTTGATGTAAATGATTTTGACAATATATGTACCTATATATATACTGTGTGTGTGTGTATATAAAATTATTTTTATAAACATACTGTACATATCTTTTAAATGATTTACTTTATGAATTAACAATGCAATTACCATGCAGTAGCCCGGTGCTTGTACACAACAAATGTTGGCAATCACTTTTATTACCCAGTGTTTGATAAAACTTAATAAGAATAATTTTGGAATGCTTCCTTTCATGCCCGTCACATTCCCTATCGTTAGAGTGTAATAGTTGTAATTTGAAATTCAGATCAGACAGCTGATTATTTGAAATGTTAATTCGTCACAATTCAACATCGGCTCTTTGACTACCATTATAAATTGGAAAACAATTTTAACATAAAGGAGAAGCTGTTTGCTTCTTAAGTGCCATCAATGACCAACTACACTAAATAACCCAACTTTAATAATTGTGGTAAAGCACCATATTAAATAAAGATTTGAGTGCGTTTGGAAGTCTCATTCTGCAACAAATAGTTATTTATTTATCTATTTACGATTTAGTCAGTCTGAAAGTCACATGAACCAAGGACTATACGGACTTTTGTTCAAACTACAACTGGGCCAATGACATCATGTCTGAAGACAAGTCGCTGCTACACATGCTGTAAAAAACACATTTTTTATAAAAACTATCTGTAGGAAATGAGACATGTTTTAAACACGAAGAAAGGTGAATTCAAAATGTAAATAAGTGGTTGCAATAGTGATTTATTTGGTCTAAGTATTTTAGTTCCTAATTATGCTTATTAAATCTATAGATGTCAGTAACAGACACAACCTGTTTAGGGCTTGAAGGGTAATGTGTAGAAACTGATACTTTCATCATTAAGTCTTTCATGTCTTAAGTAACAGTCACATTTGCGTTTGTGTACTTATGCCTTATGAATATACTTATGAATGGGAGATGCTCCAGGGTCTATGCTCTGGCCTTGTGTTATGTATTCAAACAGACAGTGAGAGTGCAGGAGGTTTATCCAGTATGGTAAGTCCCAAGGCATGGTCTCATGCCTCTCATTGTCATGGAAATAGACAGTTTTAAGATCTAAGGTTGCATCAGTTGGTCATGTCTAGGCTCAGCAACATTAGATGTTAATAAATGAACTTAGTTGATGAACCGAATTTACTCAGTGACCAAGTAATCACATCTATGGCAATATTTGTGCTTTATTATTTTCACTTAAGAAAAAGGAAGTTCCTGTTCGAAATGTTGCAACATTTAACAATAACTAATCACTTTTTGTCATAATAACCCATCTTCTCTTAATGAAAATAGAGAGTAAATTGTTTTATTTTTGTAAGGAAAAAATTGTCAACCTGTCAAATGAAACAAAATTACAAAATCAACAGAAATAACACTGCATGAATCCTGACTTAATATTTAACTCTGGTTGTGTTTAAGAAATAATTAATGATAACAGTAATGTGCACTGAAAGAAACTACATCACTCAAGGCAAAAGTATGCGGAAACATTCTGCTCATAAACTCCCCGCTTCTTAAAGACAGGCAGTATTGTTCTTTGTGTGAACACACTTGTATATTTTTTACCCTTATAATAATTTATCATTCAGAACCAGGAAAATCGAAAGGACTTGGACGAAGGACAAAAGACTGCCATTGTATGATAAATGTCTATTGTATCTTATGTATTTGTTATAAAATTACAGAAAATTGCAAGCCTCATGTGAGTGAGTGCATCAGTACAGGAATTGGTCAAGTGAATAAAGCAGAGGTTTACTAGAAAAAGCAGCATTTTCACGGCTCCTTTTTATAGCCAGTCTTGTTTTACTGTATATGTGTATTATCTTTGGGATATCATTCCTTTCAAATCACAGCAATTAACCAACAGTTTCCCTTTTTAATTCATCAATTAACACCTGATCATGTGTTTTTTCATCTTACAATTACATTTGTTGTTAATAATAATAATAATAATCATAACAAAAATGTTAAGACATAAGACCTAAAGAAAAAAAGTTAAAAGGGGAGATGAATCTGTTTAATGACAGGGGCAATGACAGATGTATAGTGTATTGAAAAGTATGGAGATTATGTCAAAAACTGTGTATTTTATATAAAAGCTAATTAAAATAAATTCTACAGATAGACTGATAATAGTTTTTGACTCACCCTTGTAGATAGATAGATACTAGATAGATAGATACATAGTCATGTTCAAAACTTTATTTGTGTGCGTAAAAACATAATAAAAAAATCATCTGATTGTAGTGGGTCTCGGTATTAGGCAAATATAACCCCATATATACAACATATACATATAACTTTTCCATAGTGCCATTATTTATTTAACGAAAAAAGAAAGCAAAAAGAAAAAAACTTATTTTTTATTACTAAGTACCCTCCCATGATTCAATAGCTTGACGATCCACCTTTAGCAGCAATAACCTAAAGTAACTGTTTCTGTATGACTTTAACACTCAATATAATACAACACAACAATAGGAATTTTGGCCTATTCTTCTTTAAACATTGCTTCAGTTCATTGAGGTTTTTGGGCATTTGCTTATGCACAGTTTTCTTAAGGTACCAATCACAGCATTTAAGTTTGGTTGAGATCTTGACTTAGGCTCTGATTAGGCTATTCCAAAACCTCAATTCTTTTATTTTTCAGCAATTCTGATGTAGCTTTACTCCTGTGCTTCAGATCATTGTCCTGTTGCGTGACCAAGTTTAAGCTGCTGGACAAATGGCCTCACATTTGCCTCTAGAATACTCAAGTATACCAAGTATCATGGTCAACTCTAAATCATCAAAATTAGACTAAATCATCATCTATCCACCACCTTGCTTGACAGTGGATTTGAGAAGTTTATGCTGAAATGCTGTTCTAGGAGCCTTTGTTCTAGGAGCCTTTGTTCTAGAAGCCTTGTGGTTTGATCAGATGCAGTTTTGCAAACCTCAGTCATGTGCTTTTTAGACAGAAGTTACTTTCTCCTGGCAACCCATCCAAAAACAAACTGTAGTTGTTCAGTCTTCTTGTAATTGTGCTAACATTTAACATGCTCAGTAGGGCAGGTTGGGTCTGAGATGTAGCTTTTGTTTATTTTTATATTTCTATGATCATTGCTCATCAATTGTTTGAAAATGGTTGTATAACCCTTTCCAGATTGATGTGCAGCAACAACTGCTTCTCAATTTCTTGCCCTCTCACACACCTGAATGTCCCAGACCAGCAACATTCCAAAACTTCTGCTACACAGAGAGGTCTGTAGACCTGCTGATGATAAATAATAATAAAAAAAAACCTGGTTGAAACTTATCCTCGTAAATAATGTGGAAGCAGTAAATGCATACTTAGTATTGGCCACATAAAAAAATAACCTATTTTTTGTTGAATAAATACAGGTGCATCTCAGTAAATTAGAATATCATCGAAAAGTTGATTTATTTCCGTAATTCAATTCAAAAAGTGAAATTCATATACAGTTTTATATAGATTCACTACACACAGGCTGATATATTTCAAGTGTTTATTTCTTTTAATTTTGATGATTATGACTTACAGATAATGAAAGCCCAAAATTCAGCATCTCAGAAAATGTAAATATTGTGAAAAGGTTCAATATTGGAGAATAATGGGGTCACACTTTAATCAGCTAATTAACCCAAAACACCTACAAAGGTTTCCTGAGCCTTTAAATAGTCTCTCAGTCTGGTTCAGTGGGCCACAGAAGGTCATTGCTAAAGAAGCTGACTGTTTACAGAGTGCTGTTTCCAAGCACATAAATGGAAAGTTGAATGGAAGGAAAAAAGGTCATAGAAAAATGTGTACAAGCAACAGGGATAACCGCAGCCTTACATGGATTGTGAAACTAAGCTCATTCGAGATTTTGGGGGAGATTCAACAGGAGTGGACAGCAGCTGGAATCAGTGCAGGCATATCCAGGACATGGACTACAACTGTCAAAGACAACGTCAGAGCTGTCTAACCTGGGTTAAGGACAAAAAGGATCGGACTGTTGCTCAGTGTGCCAAAGTCCTCTTTTCAGATGAAAAAAAATTGCCCATTTCATTTGGACATCAAGGCCCCTGTGTCTGGAGGAAGAGAGGAAAGGTTCCTCAAGTTCTTTGAGGTCCAGTGTAAAGTTTGCAGTCAGTTGTGGTTTTGTGGGCCTGTCATCTGCTGGTGTTGGTTCACTGTGTTTTATCAGGTCCAAGGACAGTGCAGCCGTCAACCAGGAATTTTTAGAGCACTTCATGCTTCCATCTGCTGACCAGCTTTGTGGAGATGCTGATTTAATTTTTCAGCAGGACTTGGCACCTGCCCATACTGCCAAAAGTACTAATACCTGGTTTAAGTACCATGGTATCCCTGTGCTTGATGGACCAGCAAACTCATCCAACCTAAACCCCATGGAGAATCTATGGGATACTGTGATAAGGAAGATGCGACACATCAGACCCGATAATGCAGAAGAGCTGAAGGCTGCTATCAGAGAAACCTGGACATCCATAACATGTCAGCAGTGCCATAGACTAATTGTCTCCATGCCATGCCATATTAGTGCAATAATTCATGCAAAGAGAGCCCCAACCAAGTATTGAAAGCTGTACATGTTCATACTTTTCAGTAGTTCAACATTTCTGTGTTAAAAATCAAATATTTTTTATTTGTCTTAAATAATATAAAAATTTTCTGAGATACTGAATTTTGGGTTCTTGTTAGATGTAAAATTAAAGGAAATAAACTCTTGAAATATATCAGTCTGTGTGTAATTAATCTGTATAATATATGAATTTCACTTTTTTAATTAAATTATGGAAATAAATCAACTTTTTGATGATATTCTAATTTATTGAGATGCACCTGAAATCGCACAGTTTTTTTTTACTTCAATTTCAATTTTCAATTTTATTTCTATAGCGCTTTTAACAATGGTCATTGTCTCAAAGCACCTTCACAGAAATGAAAAGAAAATGAAAAGAAGACTTATGTAAATGTATATATGTGTAAGACAAATGTGTCTAGATAATGAGATTGTCCCTGATGAGCAAGCCAAGGGTGACGGCGACAGTGGCAAGGAAAAACTCCCTGAGATGGTAATAGGAAGAAACCTTGAGAGGAACCAGACTCAACAGGGAACATTTGGGTGATAACAGATAACAGAAATTGTATAACATCATCTGTGTTATGCAGCTGAAAGTTCGGTATAACAGAAGTTATTTAAACACTTTTTAAAATTTTTTTACACAAAACTGCACAGACTTAAAAGACTAACTTTTACTACCCTTTGCTTTGATTACAGCACAGAGATGCTGTGGCAACGTTTCAATAAGCTCATGCAAAATCACAACATTAATTTTCATCCAAAAAGAAAATCAGTTGATGGAAAAACATGGTCATTCAGTCTATTCAGATAGTCACCTGACCTCTTATTTTTGAGCACATAACATCGCGTGTTTTGTGCTCAAAAATAAGAGCACATAGCCCTAGACCTGACCAAAAGAAGCAAGCTTGTACGGCTGGTGTTTTTACTACCCAAACGCTGGGTTGCCTCTGTTGGGTTCTTTACAGGGAATTGGGTACTTTTTGTTTAACTCATCTTGCTGGGTTGGAGTTGGGTTAGCTAGTGAAAGCTAACATCACAGACAAGACCGCCCCTCCCCCGAAGTTTACCGGTGTATTCAGTGGCTCTGTCAGCTTCGTGTCTCTTTTTGGTCTTCCTCCTCACGCATTTAAGAGGAAATGAAACATTAACTATAAGGTCTGTATACACACTTTCACTCACCTATGACTGAATTTGTTCACTGTATGTAGCATTTATTACTGTTACTGTATTAACATTACACTCAAACTTTCAGCCTGGTCTGTGCTATAGCATGCTAGTTTATCTGACAATGGCTGCTAGCTGGCCAAACCAAAGAACCCCACCTGTGTATGAAAGAAACTGCAAAAATGTCTGAGCTTTTTAGCTTTCTTTGTAGAATGCTTGCAGGGAGTATGAAGATGGTGAAGTGATGAATGAAAGCTAAACTGTTAAATGCCAGCATGACGCTAGAATTTAACCACATATAAAAAGCTGAGGTGTTACAAAACACTAATCGTCTTACAAATATGCATACTAGCCAACCCTCTTGATTTTTCCATAAACTTTTACTTTCTTTAATTTCTTTCTTTCTAAGGTTGGAACCCTACATCCTGATGTTGGGAGATAATGACCAGCACTGCTCTCAGGCATTAGTGCTTCTCAGTAATAGTATTGTAATGATGTCGCTGTTGAACTTATTTTGTATTATCTGATCTTGTGCTTTTGAAAAATAAATATAAATATTTTTTCTATAATTTGTACAATTAATTGGGTGTTGTTTATTGCATATATGTATGGTTTGCAAAACTTAGAGTTTTTTTTTTGTAATAGACCAGTATATCAAAATAATTTAACTGTTTAAACTGTTTTACCAATAGACATGTAAAACATAAAAATAATAATAACCTATTTGTGAGGTAAAATTAACCCAACATTATACCTAGCATTTGGATTGAATATTTTACCCATCTTGCTGGGTTAACTAAATAACCATGCTGGGTTAGATTAACCCAGCATGTAGTTGCTCCAATATTTATCCAGCAGCTGGGTTAAAAACAACCCAGTTTGATGGGTAAAGAGTTTTTAGAAATAGTTAAAAGATTAAAGCTAAACATAAGCAGAGCAGCTTTAATGTAATCAGTAATGTTATTAATATTTTAAGGTTGAAGCCCCTGTACGTGTCTGCTTGTCTTTCTGTACAGCAGAATTGTCTGTCTAACTTGTTAATACAAAGAAAACTTTTTTTGTAAGGTTGAGTATCTTCAAGTCAAGTCAAGTCAATTTTATTTATATAGCACTTTTAACAATTGACATTGTTGCAAAGCAGCTTTACACAATAAAAAGAAGTAAGTTTGTATGCAATGTTCTTATGTATCTTATGCCTTCTTTACGCTAAATTGTACTTCTTTCATTGTTAGCGTAATACAATTCATGTTTAAGGATCATTAAATCCAGCACACAACTGTGAATAAAATCACTTTTACTCAACATGCACAACATTGTCACGGTAGGTATTTTATTAGCACCATAGTTTTGGGAACGTATGAGACAAACTGGCGTTTTTTTTTATTTATTAAAAAAATCTAAACAAAATATACATTTAAAATAGCATCAATACGTTTGAGTAAACATGTATCAAAACAGGGCAAACACTAGATAAACAAACAAACAAAAAAGCAAAAAACATTAAAAGAAATAAAAATAAGAAAACAAATACAATAAAAAGGAAAGTAAATAAATAAAATAGATGAGTAAATACAAATACAAAGGGGTCTCTTTATTCCTCTTTTAATAAACCAAGGTCTCTTATTATTCCAGCATTTGTTTTTGTTTGTTTTTTTACCTTCCATATGCTCCAAAGATGGACTGTTAAAGAAACTTTACCGAACAAACTTTCGTACACTCTTCTCTGTCTCTCTTTGATGTATTTCAGGGATGCGGAAAAAAAAACAATCATCAAAATAAATGTACCACAAAAATAAGCACTTCTGTATATCTGTCATATAAGCTTAGGGTGAATTTTATGTAGAGTCAGGGGCGCCGCTAGCAATTTTGGGCCCTATGACAAAATATGCGGTTGGACCCCCCTACCACACCCACTAGTAGTGTTATTACTAATAAAGCAGATCTCTGGATGCCCCTAAAGGGCGTGGGCTCTTAGAATCGTCCTAACTTTCCCCCCCTTAGTGTGTCCCCTGTGTGGAGTACTGTGTTTAGTTAGTTGTATTAATAATTATGTCAGTGGAAGGAACTCGGTGTCACCTCCTTCAATTTCCAGAAACTAATCATAGGGCAACACTAAACAGAACATTAAGGAGGCAAGGAGGATTTGTTGTTGTTGTTGTTGTTGTATGTTTATGTTTTCGGTCCAAAACATGACTTCTCTTCCTATGCCCTTAAAAAATAAAACACATTTCCTTCTCTCATCTTTGGTCACTGCTCTATTCTCAAAATGTAAAGAAAATATTTGTAAGGTTATCATGATGATCATAATGGGGGCTTTTTTAAGCAAATTGTTAACACATAAAGTAGGGCTAGTACTATGCCATAAGTACCATGTTTATGTACATGTGCACATGACCGAATCAGCCCACTATAAAGCTTTTATTAGATCATGTCTATGTAATTGAGAAAATGACTGAATCAGCCCATTATTAACATTTTATTAGGGAATTTTATGGAGTATACAATAATTGTAGTTTTTTTAATGTTTGTTTTTAATGTTCAGATTTTTATAATTAAATATTAATTATTTTAATTGGATTATTTTATATAATTATTATATTATATTGTAGTAATTAAATTGACTAAAAAGCAAAGGGTGGATTTAAATAATTTCTTTTATTCATACTTATGTGGACATATTCACAAACTTTTTATATCACCACAGGAAAAATATAGAAAAGGAAAAAAGAGAGAGCTCCCAAACAGATCTGTATGTCTTACCATTTACAAATATAGTTATCTACAACTAATTTCACTTTGTATTAAATTACCATATTGTATGTCTCAGGTCTACATTTTTCTTTCTTTCATTCAGAGAAACAGCTGCAGTCAGCTACAACAAATTAAAAGAATAAGAAATAATTCTCCAAATAACCCTTATTTCCACAAGCCTTTTCCTTCAAAGTAGCTGTCCTTCAGTACAAAAGTAGTTGATTGAGACATAAACAAAATTATAAACAAGCTGTTTACTGCAGTTGAGCTAGCAGTGGTTTGCAGTCAGACAGAAACTCCAACGACTCCACAGCTTCTATGAGGCCATCCACTTTCTCCGGTGGCAGCACTACACTTGCATTGTTGCGGAACTTTTTCTGCAGGCTCTCGTCACTCAGTGGCTTCCTCCAATGGCCATAGAAGGTGTCACAATGGCCTTGTAACACAATGCCATTCACTAAAGTGACCTGCACCTCACCATACATGTGGTCAAAGTTGGCTGGATTGTCCTGGGGGTGCTCTACACGGACACGGGAGAGCAGGGCATGAAGCTCTGGCCTCAGTAGTGCTTCAGGGTGGAAGGACTGCACTGTTACCTGGCCATCGAGCAAAGTGGTGCAAGCATTGAACTGGAAGGAGTGACGAGCCTGATGCTCTGACTCTGGGAAGGGCCGATTAATATACTTAGAATGTGGCACTCTTAGTAGGATTTCCTGCACTGAGTTTGGGGAGATAATTCCACCAGAAAGATGCAGCAAAGCCTTGTGGACATGGGCAGCAGCATCAGAAACCCAGTGCATGCCTAAATGGGCTGGAAATCGCTTAAAGGCAATATCTTGTGTCTCCAGGAGAAATGTGTGTTCTGCCTCTTCAGGCAACACTATTGGTCTTGGGCTATAGTCTTCATAAAAAGCACTAAAACCAGCTACCCCAGGAACTCCATCCAGGACCAGGGGACTTGCCTCCAGCCCACGGGAGGCTAGCAGGGCAGCTTCAAGGCCCAGACGAGAGGCATTACCAATGTGCAGAGGCTTGGACTGAGTGGCAGCATTGGCCATTGGGGCCCCTGCTAATGAGGCAGCGATGGCCAAGGCATGGCTGCACTGAGAATGGTCGAGGGAAAGGAGCCGGGCACAGGCAGCAGCACTTCCCAGTGTCCCCACGACACTAGGGGGGTGGAACCTTGAAAAAATAAATTAAAAAGGATATTAAATTCATGCCGTTTTGATGCATTTATTAAAGACTATTCTGAAAAGTGATATATAATTACAAAATCATAGGCTTCAAGTCGAACATCTACAGGTCATATTTATGGTTAATGATCTAATTTTTGCATAACTTAAAACATATCAAAAGTTACATAGCTTAAGGTTATGTTTAAATGCAAGGCTAGCATTCCTTTCCTAAGGTTTATTTGTATAAAATTCAACCACATCCACATTGTTCAGTTGAATTTGTTTACTACAGTGGCAGTTCTGTTTAAGCTGCCCTCAAAATATTACTTTATTTAATACTATTATTACTAGTTTTGGATCTATATTAGAATGCTATGGTACCCCGTTCTGATGGTTGCTCACCCTTGTTTTATGGTGAGGTGTAGAAAATTACTTGTGTTACAGAGACAATTCTCACCTCTTAGGAATGTTGTGAGCTTCATTGGAGAATCTCATCAGGCGCCCTTGGATCTCGATGCCAATGTTAAATGCCATTAGGAGGTCAAGACCACTTGGCTTGCTGTTTTTGGGCAACATGTCACAAATGGCAAGAAGAGCAGGAAGCACTGCCCCAGAGGGATGAGTTGCAGGGTGCCAAGTATCGTCAAAGTCCATAGAATGAACCTGAGGAAAACATGCTAATCATCAAATGGTGCCTTGTAAGTACACAATTTGGTTTATCACTGGCAATGCAAGCTGTCTGCTACATATACTTCAGAAGTATAACAATTCCATTATAAAGGTCAAGATGTAGCTCTTACTGTGGCTATCTACCCTAGTTTAACAATATCACATGAATGGATCAATAATTGACCACAGGACAGTATGAGAAAAGCTTAATAACTTTTAACAAAACCATTTCCTCTCTGGTTTTGAAATGGCAAATATGAAACCCAGATGGGTGTGTAATTTGCCAGTGATGCTATGGGGAGAAACTCTTTTAACAACACTGATGGTTTTTTCAGTCCCTCATTTCAAACCCCACCTGTCTCAGGTGGAAATGTAGTGTTTGTTTTCCACTTTTCCTCTTTAAAATCAGAGTATGGGAATTAGTTAAAATAAAGGTGACATAAAAGATTCATTATTCCTCAGGCCCTGGAGATCACAAATATTTGTTTCTAAAAAAAGGAAACTACCACCACGCTAGAAAAGACAGTCCTTGTCTGTAAAATGTTTTTATGCCCCACAGTATGAACAGGAATACTCACTGCTACTCCATTGACTAAGGCAGCCAGGGTTGGGGAAAGTTTGGTCCCACTACGCCCATAAACAAAGCTGATGTCATCGGGAGCGTACATGTGCTTTGAGAGAAAAGAGGAAAAATGGGTCACTTGCTGTTATACACAATGAGATCTGCCAAAGCAGTCTGTGGAAAGGCTTTATGTAATCATTGAATACAGCATTGCTTTTGTACAAACAAGGGTTTAGGAATGTAAGATTGGACAAACTTGACAGTCTGGACAAAAGACTCGACAAAAGATCGAAAGGGGTGTTAGGGGTGAAGTATATTCTATAAAGCCCAAGCCATTGTTCTAGGGTCAGCATTTGGTGTTAAGGATTATTAACATGTTGTTCTGTTCAGCAATGTTGTTCTTTCTCCTCATACTGGGAAATGAACGTTCATTAAACCATATATTTATAATATATAATCATTTGTATTCACTTCAATACATTTATTGTTAACCTGTTGCTGTTTTGTGCGTTACCTGGCAATGTTGGAGTGCCAGTTCAAACACTTCAGTGGTGCTACCCAGCAGTCCTACACCAATGCTGTCCAGCACCATGCGTTTGCTTCTCTGGAGTACGACTGGTGACAGATGTCT
The DNA here is from genome assembly GCA_013621035.1 of Clarias magur. Lineage (NCBI taxonomy): Eukaryota > Metazoa > Chordata > Actinopteri > Siluriformes > Clariidae > Clarias > Clarias magur. The sequence continues at coordinate 335,106 of QNUK01000016.1, read as the reverse complement.
TGGTTGCACTCTCTGGATGAATCGACCAAAGCTGCTGGTTACAGTCTCCTCAGGGTTGGGCTGGTCCAAGACTAAAAATACAGGAGGAAGAATGAAATGAATGAGAGACTTCTGCTGTGACTGCTTTTTCAGCAACCAAGTGACCTGCTACGTAAATATGTTTTGGTACACCAGGTTACTTTAAATCTTTGTCCAACTTGACCAAAATAAGAGGGTGTGTAATGAGTAGTAGAGCTAGCTCACCATCAAGTGCGGGTTTATGGAGTCCTCTGATTGTTGATAGGGTGGACACTTGTCTGAGTGATCTCTAGATAATTGAAAAATCAGTATCATAGAATGTATTAGTATTACATACGTCATGTTCTATTTTTTACCAAGCATGAGTTCATGATTCTTTATTCTAAATAATCCAGCTACATTTTACTAGATTATAGAACCAGTTAAGGCTAAGTGCATCAGGAGTAACGTATACCACTGTCCAAGTTGTCATAGAAGAATAGTAAAGAAGCAAACAAAGCTGAACAGACACTTTTGCACAGCAACATTGTCATTCATTAATATACAAATTCTGAAAAAGCATCATTACCTGTATTGTGGGAAGCATATTGTGTCTCTGTGTGGTTGAGGATATTTCTGTGGATTGAAGGCGCCTAGGTCTTCCGGTGTCTCTGCACACAATGTCTTTGTAGGTGATGCTCTGGCTTCTCAGGTGAGTCTCATGTTCTCTTTATATAGCACGAACCATTCAACAATCGCAAGACTGGAACTTCCCAAAGCATTTTTACGCAACAGCCATGGGATATTTCGTCATTTGCGTAGAAACTTTGTTGTACTAGCACCAATCATGTCATCCTTCAGGTTGAGGCACTTTACTTAAACATTTTTCTAGTAAATAAAGCGAATCCTTATATTGTTATCCAATAGCACTGATAATACAGACCTTCAGCAGGTGAGTGAAGTTATTTCTATTTGGCCATTTGGGCCACCTGGGTGTGGTTCAAACTTGCAGGTATGTTAATGTAATATTGTAAATCAGGAATTTATTTTAGAATTACTATTTTAGCTTATTTCACAATATTTACATCCTAGTTGGTGAGTGCTAGTTCTGATTTGAATGATACTAATTTGGTAGTATTTCTAATGGATATTTACAATAATATTCTACATTTCATCCCTTTTTATGATTTGCAGCTGCTTATGGCATTCTTGATTTTTTGGCATTAATCATTATCATGGAGGTCATAGTGGTGTGTCTTCTTCTTTCCACACTTAATAGACTTTGTAACGGGTTTGACCCAAGGTTGCATGGGCCCAGACGGGAGTCTCGCTCGGACGTCCGTCAGCTGGGCAGCTTTTCCCGGCTGGGATCTGGAGCCTTAACGCAATCCTCTCTGCAGCCTTTTCCTCTTCGGCGGCGGGGATGCGAAGTCGGGCTCTTCGCAGAAGTGAACTCTGGCATCACTTGTTAATTGCATATACTCAAGAGCATAATACTAGTTGGACCTGCATTTATAAAGGTATTTTTAAATTGCAACAGTATGGGACATTTAAGTTGTTAAAAGTACTTAAATGATTGGATATGTCATTGTATTTGTAAATTTTCTTAGTATAATGATAAAAAGAAAAAATCTACTGCTACAGCTCTATGTCCAATTCTATCTTCTCGTGGGACCAGTGGACTGCTAGAGATTGCGAAAACAAAGGCGTATGTGGTATTCCAACAGATACTGTCTATGCTCTGGCTGCTTCTTGCAAGCATCCAAATGCAATAGAGAAAATCTATAAGTATCATGGGATTCTTCATTTTTATTAGATGGACTAAAATGTTCGAGGAAAATTTTAATTGCAATCCTCGTCTTAAACTATCCCTCACAGAAACGTCCTGCAGAGAAGCCCATCTGCATTTGCATTTCTAGTTTGAAGCAGCTTGTTCCAACCAAACCACCATTTAGTCCATTGCTCTGGGAGTTCATGAGAAATGTATATCCAGGTGGCATCAGCTGTATTGTCCCAAAAGGAGACTGGCTCCTCAAACTTGGTAAGACAGCAGCTTTAGAATGTGTGATCAAACATTTTTATTTTATTCTTGGATAACTTGCATAAACCTAGTGTGCTTTAAGGTGTGGGGACTGCATACGATTGTGTGGGGACCAAGGACAGCATAATGATCCGTGTCCCTGACCACACAGTCACTGCCCACTTGTGTGACATCACTGGGCCATTGGCACATCTGCAAATCCAAGTGGTGAACCTGACATGATTATTAAGTTGTATTCCATGACTCATGACAGTTTTTTGTAATAAATTTGCAATGTACATTAAGGCTTATTTAAAAATCAACCCAATTTGTAGCCAGAATTAATATCTTTTCCTATTTCATTTATTTGTTTAAGACATAGATCGGAGACTTTGTTATTGTAATTATTTGTATTTGTAATGACCCTTACTGTTTGTGGTAAAAAAAAGAAACCATTGTGTAACCAAATGTTTTTGGTAGTAAATAACGGTTTTAATATCAAGGCATAACAGAAGAACCTTTAAATATCTACCAGGCGTCACACAAGATCCAAGGAGTACTGTGTGATGGGCAGTCCAATGAGTTGGTAGGCTCAACTGTGGTCAACTGTCTGAAAATTGATGAAGGTAGTTTACCTTTTTAATGTCCCTACTAATAGAAGTTGCGTTTTAGGTACCATACATTTCCTGAGAGAAGGTTGGGTCTCTGCAACAAAGGTGCAACAAATTTTTGAGAGGGTGAAGAACAGCATGTAATAAGAAATGAAGCTACAGCATCAAAGCATACAAACTTTAATTAAACTACAGAGTAAGAACTATTGATAAAAAGGCAAAATGTCTGCCACGTAATTGGTAATGAATTTTAAAAGAGAGAGTATGATATATAATAATTATATAAACTATTAAAAAATAGTTTTTGTAAACTTGCAAAAGAGAGATGGATGATGTCCAGTATATACTGTAGGTGTCTATATATGTATTACTTTTTTGGTAAATTTTTCTAAATTTGAAAAAGTAGATTGTAAATACAAACATGCAATAAGTATATTGATCTTTTTCGCTGTAAATATCATTTTCATATATAGAAACGAAGGACAGATGTTACCATTTATAAACATAGACACAGACACAAAATTATATGTCGGCATGTACATATGTTAATAGTATTAATAATGTGTGTGTGTGTGTGTGTGTGTGTGTGTGTGTGTGTGTGTGTGTGTGTGTGTGTGCGTGTGTGTGTGATTTATTGCCTGAAGTGTGAGATAAATAAATCAAGAAATTAAGAAAGAAAGCATTCTTCTTCTTCTTGTATTTTTTTATTTGACCAATTTCTTTTTCATGGTATTTTAATAAAAGCATGAAATATGATACTACAAAAGGGTAATTAAAATAGAATCCATACACAAAGCACTTAAAAAGATCATAATATCTGAAGTGACAACAGTTACTGCAATACCTTTCAATATTTTTAAATCAACAATTTATTGTGAATAAAGCTATCCAATTGTAAAATTATTATGACCTTTTACATGCGAGAACACAGGCAAAAATAAACTAATTAAAAATAATGAATATCAACAAGGTTTACTTATGCTGGCATGCCCAGCTATTCAAACAACAGCTATCTTATAATTGTGAATGATTGCCAATCACACTTTTATTAGTCCAAGTACACTATGTGGCCAAATTCATGTCACAACTATCCATCACACCTACAGTCCATTAATATAGGGTTGGTCCCTCTTTCTTTCAGGAAGGCTTTCAACTAGATTTTGGTGCATGGTTGTGGAGATTTTCCCGATTCGGCCACAAACAACAATAGTGAGATGAAGCACTGATCTTGGGTGAGGGGGTCTTGGATGTATTCTGCATTCAATTCAATGTTGGCAAACCATGACTTCTTTGTACAACTACATTATCATGCAAGAACAGGTTTGACTTCAGTGTCAATGAAGGGAAATCTTTAGGTTGCAGCATGCAAAGAAAATATCAACAATTGCGTCCTTCCATCTTTGTGGCAGCACAGGAACACATATGTATGTGAAGTGTCTACAAAAGTTTCATATTGTGCATGTTAATAAAGGGCAATTGTAAATACTAAATTTAAATCAATTCATAAATTGCTGAACAAGTTGGTGTTTTTGTTATTTGGTTTGAACTGTAGGTCTACATTGTAGGTGAAAGTATTGAGATATATGTATTTGCAGGGATATTAGTTCTAAAATAATAAAAAAGGGTTAGGATGAAGATGGAGGATGCTGTTAAATCACCAATAACATTATAAAATTTCCTCTAAGAAAAAATTCTCAAAACTGAAAAGAATTACTTTATAAAGATACTCATTGGGTTTATTGATATTAGTCACTGGTCTTGAAAATGACATGAAAAAGGATATTACAAATGCCAATAGTACTGTATGGCTTAGTCCTACAATACAAATCACAATAGAAAAAAGTTTAGGTAAGACAATTGTTTTTTAACCTGACAAATGTCCAGTGTCACCTCTAAAAGCATGCTTTTTAATCTCAATGCTTTTTAAAAAACATTTTAGGGATTTCCAGTTGCATGAAACTCATTGCAGACACACATTGCAACTCCTCCATAGTCTTTTGGAAGCAGAGACCTGGGCCCGTATTCACAACGCTTCTTAAGCTTAAAGGTTGCTCCTAGTGATTCTTAGAATTATTAAATTTTCTTAGACTTTAAAATTAGGACTAAATCTTAGTAAAGATAAAAATGATTCATGAAACATCTTAGACCAAAAAACAGCTCCTGAGATAAAAATTGTTAAGAGTAGAAAGGAGGACTTTTAAGAGGCTTAAGAGTTTCTATAACAGAGGGCAAAATGGTGGAGAGAAGAAATATTCTCCAAACACTAAACATAAAGCTAAAACTAAACACTGCTCTTCTGTCCAATGTGGTTTTCTTGTTCTTTTATTTCCTTCCATCTTTATTGGACTGTTGGCAAAATTACCATCAAAAAGTGCAACTTAAATAGACTGTCCAGCAATCATGTAAATTGGTAAAAGGTGAGACATTTTGTTCCCATCAATCTTAAATGGATTAAAAATAATCAAATCAGTTTGGTAAGTAAATGTAAGAACTTAAATATAGTAACAAGTGCACGGAAATTGGTTGCTTTAAAAGTAGACACATTTTCAAGATTTGGCTGTTTTAATTAACTTTAAGATACTTAACAGAAACTTTGCATAACTGCATTCATGATTATACATGATTATTTATTCTATTAATTCTATTGTCATATATTCTATTTTCACAAAGAGTGAATTTTAAGAGGTATCAACCAATCACAGGCATTGAATTGCTGCCAAGAAGGATTATACGAACAAAAAAAAAACTGTAAAAAAAAAAAAAAAAAAAACCCTAAATAAAACAAATCTTTCTGAATAGAAAACAATGTAAAAGTTTATTTAAAAAACATCTGAAAATAATTATCTTTCCTGACTTCAGTTGCTTTAAGGGAATAAAGCTAGATTGTCCGGTTTATTGCACATAGTTGGTAAATATGGATAGGCTTTAAAGTAGGTTGCACAGAACATTTTCACAGAACATACTTTGTTTTATATATATATATGTATATATATACTTGTTTTATTAACCTCGATAACTTCTCTTTCGTCCATCATCTCACAGATCACCTCTTATTTCCTAGCCATTGACTTTTGTGTGCTACAGTTTGAAATCAGAAATTTGATCTGTTGAACTAATACACTTCAGTGAGGCAGCGCACCCCTGCCACCTGTTAATACTTATCTCTCATTTTGTTACAGTATGAAGTCTTAAAATGCTTTTAATCATCATTACTTTGTTTGAAACAATCCAAATAACTGCAGACCAAATGAACATGCTTATATTTCACCAGTTCTTTTATTGTGCTACAAGCGTAACTTTCTGCTATCATAAACGATGACAACAGACTTATCATGCAATTTTTTTTGTCATTCGTAGACATTCACATGGATCTCCAGTGTGCATATACAAACAAAACAACATGAGAAAAAAACACTGTCCCTGCTTTTACTCCTTCTTCCATACTTGTAGATCACAGTTCAAACAAGATTTCTCCCTAATGTGACCTCATACAAAAACTTCCTGAGCTTGTTGCTCAGGTTTGCTCTTCTCTGGCAGAGCAGGTCTTATTTACATAGACATGGAAAGTCTGCATTTGACTGAGAGTTTGAGGCATTTAAAGCATTTTCTGTTGGCTAATCCAGGTGGAGAATTAACACACACACTTCTGCTTGTTAAAGAAACAGTAATAGAAAACAATGTTAAAGTTTAGTTAAGACAATTGTTTTTTTAAACCTGCCAAACCACCAGTGTCACCCCTAAGAGCATGCAGACTGTATCTATTAATCTGTAATAGTTTGGGTTTTCCATTTGCATGAAACTCATTGCTGACATACCCTGCAAGTAAATAACAAATAAAGCATTTAGAATAGACAACTATAGTAGCACCTACAGAGGAGTACATTTACATTTTATAACAAATCATAATGACATTTATTTGACATTTATTTAATTTTTATTTAGTAAAAAAATAACACACAAACAACATACTGCAGTTGAACATTTTTGTTTACACATAAAAAAAGTAATTGTTTCAATCATTTTGTAATTGTGTTGTTTTTGAATTGAATTGAATTAGCCAAATCTATGATTTGTAAATTAATTTACAAATTCACTAGGGTTCACTAGGGCTGCGGCCCACCGTTTCATATTTTTACCGCATTTTCGTGCTTTCATCCTAATCCTTCATTCTACAAAAAAAATGGAATTTAGATCATAAAAATCTCCTGAAATGTACTTCTACTTTCAAACCTAGAACTTTTTAAAGAATTATTTCATTTGAAAGTTTATAAATTCCTAAAAAGTAGAGCACATTTCATAACTCATGTTACTTCTTTTCAGTAACACCAATGACAATTAAGAGAAAAATCATAACTATTTACAAAATGTCAGACCACATCATTTTCCATTAAGTCAAAATCAATTATTTATTAGATGTAATCAGTTTTTATGCCCAACCATTGACAGTGATAATTATAAAATGAGTAACTCAAATGATGGACTTAAAAGCTTCACATAAAATTGCTAAATAAATTATGACCTTTCTAAGCAAAATAAATTTTTATTGTAAAAGTAGCACCAATGACATAGTTTGGGGTGACTGCTATTTATTTCATGTTATTTATTATACTCAATTATTATTTTATAATTTTAGTGTTTATTTACTTATTTTATTTACTTATTTTATAAGATATTAATGTCATTGTGAATCAGATTTATTTCAAGGAAAAAATATCTTCAGATGAAAAGTATGTGGTCCCACTTCCATGTATAATCATAGTGACAAGACATTTCCTTGAGCTTGGTATTTTTTATGTTATAATTAAATTTTGAGCATTAAATTAAAACTATGTATTTGATGTTTATGAACTAATTAACGAATTCATACATGAACAGGCTATTTTTTAAAAATGTTATGAATTAACAATGTACAGTAATTACCATGCAGTGGGTGCTTAGACACAACAAATGTTGGCAATTGGTCACTTTTATCACATAGTGTTTGGTACAACACTATGGTCCTGGGGGAACGTTGTTTCGTTTCACTGTGTACTAACTGTATATGGTTGGAATGACAATAAAAGCCTACTTGACTTGAACTTAATAAGAAGGATTTTGGGAAGGCTTGCATTCATGCTTGTCTCATTCCCTATTGACCTCTATTGTTAGAGGATAAAAGTTGTAATCAGTCAGCTGATTATTTGAAATGCTAATTTGTCACAATTCAACATCAGTTTTTTGCTTAACGTTATAAATTAAGATAATATTTAATTACCTTTTAACCTGAAGGAAAAACTGTTTGCTTCTTAAGTGCCGTCAATGATCAAAATGTAAATAAGTGGTTGCAATAGTGATTTATTTGGTCTAAGTATTTTAGTTCCTATTTATGCTTATTAAATCTATTGATGTCAGTAACAGAAACAAACCTGTTTAGGGCTTGAAGGGTAATGTGTAGAAACTGATACTTTCATCATTAAGGGGAGCCGTGGAAAACCCGATGTCTTAAGTAATAGTCACGTGCCTTTGGGGCCGTATGCCTGTGTGAATGGGTGGTGCTCCAGGGTCTATGCTCTGGCTTTGTGTTATGTATTAAAAACAGACAGTGAGAGTGCAGGAGGTTTATCCAGTATGGTAAGTCCCAAGCCATGGTCTCATGCCTCTCATTGTCATGCTAGTAGACAGTTTTAAGATCTAAGGTTGCATCAGTTGGTCATGTCTAGGCTCAGCAACATTAAATGTTAATAAATGAACTCAGCATATGAATCAAATGTACTCAGTGACCAAGTAATCACATCTATGGCCATATTTGTGCTTTATTATTTTCACTTAAGAAAAAGGAAGTGCATGTTCGAAATATTGCAACATTTAACAATAACTAATCACTTTTTGTCATAATAACCCATCTTCTCTTAATGAAAATAGAGAGTAAATTGTTTTATTTTTGTAAGAAAAAAATTGTCAACCTGTCAAATGAAACAAAATTACAAAATCAACAGAAATAACACTGCATGAATCCTGACTTAATATTTAACTCTGGTTTTGTTTAAGAAATAATTAATGATAACAGTAATGTGCACTGAAAGAAACTACATCACTCAAGGCAAAAGGATGAGGAAGCATTCTGCTCCCCTTTCCCCCTTATATTAACTTCATTCAGAACCAGAAAAATCGAAAGGAGTCCCACTGTATGATACATGTCTATTGTATCTTAGGTATTTGTTAGTCAGGAATTGGTCAAGTGAATGAAGCAGAGGTTTAGTAGAAAAACATGCATTTTCACTGCTCTTTTTTATAGCCTTCTATAAGTATTTCTTCTATTTATGTATTTATATTTTGTGTGTAAAAACATAATATAAAATCATCTGATTTTAGGTGGTCTCAGTGTTAAGCAAATACAACCTCATGTATACAACATATATTGGTTTTCATAGTGCCAGTATTTATTTAACAAAAATGAAGCCAAAAAGAAAAACCTTCAGTATTACTAAGTACCCCCCATGATTCAATAGCTTGTCGATCCACCTTTAGCAGCAATAACTTAAAGTAATTGTTTCTGTATGACTTTAACACTCTATCACATAGTGTGGAGGAATTTTGGCCTATTCTTCTTTAACCGTTACTTCGGTTCATTGAGGTTACTTCAGTTCATTCGCTTATGCACAGCTTTCTTAAGGTACCAACCACAGCATTTAAGTTCGTTTGAGGTCTTGACTTTGATGAGGTTATTCCAAAACCTTTATTCTTTTATTTTTCAGCAATTCTGGTTTACACATGTGCTTCAGATCATTGTCCTGTTGCGTGACCAAGTTTAGACCAAGCTTGCTGGACAAATGGCCTCACATTTGCTCTATTATACCGATGAGTTCATGTTCAACTCGATGTCTGCAAGCTGAGAAGGTCCTGCAGCAGCAAAATTAGACCAAATCATCATCAATCCGCCACCTTGCTTGACAGTGGGTTTGAGAAGTTTATGCTGAAACGTTGTTGGGTTTTGCCAAACACGGCTGTGCAATAAGGCCAAACAACTCCATTTTGCTCTGTTTGTCCATACGACATTGTTCTAGAAGCCTTGTGGTTTGATCAGATGCAGTTTTTCAAACCTCAGTCATGTGCTTTTTAGACAGAAGACACTTTCTCCTGGCAAGCCATCCAACAACAAATTGTATTTTAGTTCAGTCTTCTTGTAATTGTGCTAACATTTAACATGCTCAGTGAGGCATGTTGGGTCTGAGATATAGCTCTTGTTTTTTTTTTTTTTATATTTCTCTGATCATTGCTCAGTCTGACCTTGAGGTCATTGTGCTTGGTCATTCACAGGTGGGAAGATTGGCAACTGTCTTTAATGCTTTCCATTTGTGAATAATATTTCTTACTGTAAAACATTTTCAAAATTGATGTACAGCAACAATTGCTTCTCAAAGACCACTGCTTATTTCTTCCTCTCTTGGCATTGTGGTGCCAGACACTTGAATGATCCAGACTAGCAAAATTCCAAAACTCCTGCTACCATAGAGAGGTCTGTAGACCTGCTGATTATAAATCATCAGAGTTTCAGAGATGCAACTTACTCTCTTAAATCCTGTGGAAGCAGTAAGAGGGTCTTCTTTTTGTTGAATAAATACAGGTGCTTCTCAATAAATTAGAATAATATTTAAAAGTTTATTTATTTCCGTAATTCAATTCAAATGTGAAACTCATATACAGTATTATATAGATTCACTACACACAGGCTGATATATTTGAAATGTTTATTTCTTTTAATTTTGATGATTATGGCTTACAGCTAATGAAAACCCAAACCTCAGTATCTCAGAAAATTGTATTATTGTAAAAAAGTTAAATATTTTAAACTAATGGGGTCACACTTTAATCAACTAATTAACTCAAAACACCTGCAAAGGTTTCCTGAGCCTTTAAATAGCCTCCCAGTCTGGTTCAGTGGGCCACAAAAGGTCATTGCTAAAAAAGCTGATGATTTGTGGTGGTCAGTGGTGATTTGTGGAGCCCTGTCATCTACTGGTGTTGGTCCATTGTGCTTCATCAGGTCCAAGGTCAGCCCAGTTGTCTACCAAGACGTTTTGCAGCACTTCATGCTTCCCTCTGCTGACCAGCTTTATGGATGCTGATTTCATTTTTCTGCAGGACTTGGCACCTGCCCACACTGGCAAAAGAAGTTATACCTGGTTTAAGTACCATGGTACTGTATCCCTGAATTTGATGGACCAGCAAACTCACTTGACCTAAACCCCATAGAGATCTAGGTCATTTAAAGCAGATTTTTAAATGTGAAAGCAGATATTTTGCTTTCTATAAGTATATATTTTTAACGTCTATGAGGCAAGTATGTACAGTTTTGGTTAGTTTTTTTCACGTGCTCAAGTTCACAGAAACCAGTATAGAATAGTGCACCCTGTGTGCTTTCATTGCTTTACAAAATCATAAGATTTTGTCATCACACCTGTGATGCAGTGAGCGCATACTACTATTCAGCTTTGACACTTGGCATAAACGCATAAACATAAGCATTTTTTTAGGTTAATGTTAAAGCAAGTGGCCATGTAAAGTTGCATGGTTCAGATGATTATCTATATTTGAGGTGAGTCAAAATATTAACATTGATGATCAATTATCCCCCGGTAAACTAATGTAAATTAAGGACGTATTGAAACATAATGAAATAACTAGTTTTATTATTATTATTTTTTAAATTGCATAAAAATCATGGGCTGTGTTTAGAGTGATTAAAATTTATTTGAAAGTATCTGATAATTTACAAACTGTAATAAAACTGTATTACACACAAACATATGATATGATAAATATATGACTTCTGCACTCATGTGTAAATAGCTTTTTAGTGAAAAATTTTCGTGAATTTTAGTGAAAAATGTATTTGTGGACAGGTGCATTACAGTATATTTGATCTGCATTATTGCCTTATGTTTCAACACATCCTTAATTTACCTAGGCCAAATTTACACATTTACACCTACTACTTCTGATTGCCTGTTTCTTCTCTAATCAGCTGGCACTATCGACCTCATAACGGAAGCATTGTAAATAAAGATTTATAAGTAAAGCGACCGAGTTGTCGGATTTGTATTTTACTCGACATACAGTAATCGAGCACAACAACGAGCTACTGTATATGAGAAAAATTATTTTTAAAACTGGTATATACTAGTACTTAATTCAATAAAATATGCTATAATATGTATTTAAAATTATATTATAAATAAATAGAAAATGCTTCATTTATGTAACTTCCTTTCATTTATATATATAATTTAAATTTCCTTTAACTTTCTTTTGATTGTATAAAGCTTCTTTGAGACAATGACCATTTTAAAAGCACTATACAAATACATTTTTTATTGAATTCCGTTATGAGGTCGATAGAGCCAGCTGATTAGAGAAGAAACAGCCAATCAGAAGCAGCGCGTAGAAGTCTGTGATTGGATAGTTTAGTGGTCGTTTTGTAACACTGGACAAAGGTGAGCGCGCGTACAGGAGTCGAGCGCGCAGAGAAAAGAGATGTTGCACGTGTGCTGGCAGAATCGAGCACGCAGAAGGATGTTGGGTGCACACGCGGAAAACATGTCGAGCACGCAGGGGAAAACACTGCGCGCTAGAACCATGCACTTTGACTAAAACTGCCTGCAATGTGCTACTGGAATGTAGAAATGTACATTTTAAAATTTTTTCATTATTAATTAAAGAAAATTATGATGATCATAACAGCATACTGCATTTCATTCTTATCACAAGAGTGCAAAAACACCAACGCTGCTGACTGACATCGGTTTAGGTTTGAATTCTATGGTCATTTAGTTTTACAGTAAATAAAAAAACACACAACGCATAAGATGACACAAAATCATTTTGTGGATTTTCTAATTACACATGATAAAATCTAAAAAAATGATTATGCATTCGCTTAATTACGATGTTTCGCTTGAATTTATATGCTATAGTATCATGTGCAGCTGTCGATGAGCTGCAGCTCATTAATGCTTGAGAGAATGAACTAAAGACTTGAGACCAAACGCAAACCCTAATACCACCGCCAGGTGCCGCAACAGTATAGTTTCGTGAGACTGTTAACTCTCAGAGCAGCTTTTTATTCGGAATACGCTTTCATTATTTATTAAAAAAAATATGATGATCACAAATGCTGCACAAACGGTAACAAGTCTTTCAGAAGACAACAATCACATGGAATTTGCCCTTTTTAGAGTACTCCCAACGACATATCACTTGTACTGTAACAGCTTGAACATCCCATCACAGCTTGGAAAACAAAACAACGAAAAAAATCTCTTTCGACAAGAAACTGCGAGTCGATTAGTTCGATTAGCCTCGATAATCCTCTGTTGAAGTAACTTATTATTATTATTATTATTATTATTATTATTATTATTATTTTCTTTTTACAAAACCGAAACAAAATATACATTTCAAAATAGTATCAATACGTTTGAAATGAAAAATGCATCAAAACAGGGCACACACTAGTTAAACAAAAAAGAAATAGCAGAAAACACTGAAAGAAATAATAAAAGGAAACAAATAGAATAAAAAGAAAAGTAAATAAATAAAATAGATGAGTATATATGAATACAAAAGATCTCTTTATTCCTCTTCTAATAAACCAAGTAGGGGCAGATCTAGAAAATTATCCATGGGGTGGCAAGGCGGTGGCATTAAAATTATGAGGGGTGGCAACACTGAAGCAAGCATCCTTGCATGGTTTTTGTGGATTCAAGGAACACTATTCTTATTTGGTGTATACACTAGGGTGCACATTTTTACATTGTCCTATAAAAATGAAATAAAGGCTGATTGACTTGAACCTGATATCTGGATTGGAACGTCAGATAAATAAAAAAAAACTCTTTTATTTTTAGAACATTAGGACACTAGTGCTGGGGTGGCAAATGTGGTGGCAAGGCTATTTCTTAGGGTGGCAACTGCCACCCCGGTAGATCCACCCCTGAAACCAAGGTCTTTTATTATTCCAACTTTCACATTTCTAATAAAAAATATACTGTATATGCAAATGATAATATTTGATAAAATAAAAGGTTGTGCCCTCTGTAGGACTGGTGGCAACACATTTTAGGATCGAATTTGAGGCAATAGGTCACATGACTTGAAAGTTATTGGAATAAAATATATAATTATTGTTTATTAATTATTAATAAATATGTAACCCAACTTCCTTATCTGACTTTTCCCCTGTCTCTCTCTAGCTGTGGGTAATAAGCGGGCTACAGTTGAGTTAAAAAACTTATTTTATTAAGCCAAACGGCAAGACAGTATACAACTTCTCTCATGTGCTTCTCTCACACCATGTCACACTCTCACCTGTCCCATGGGAAACCCAAGGCAGGTACTGTACAGTAACTTGTTAGTTCCTCTTAACATAAGCAACATAACCAATAAATCAAATATCACACATGCAGGGATATAGACAAAATAATAATGTGCTGTAAATAATAATTGAATAATATTCAATTCTAAATTAAAACACATAATTAAATAAATACCTCATGAAATACCTGTAATAAATAACAAATCGATGCACTTAAAAATAAACTGTTACGTCCTGGTCTAGGGTCAGGCCGCAACAGATAATGAAGACAATGAAAATTGGAAAGAAAATAGTGGGGAAATAAACAGGGGGTGAGATCAACTGTGGTTTAATGTTCAAGTATTTACAAAGTTGGTAATCTCTTCAGGAGCCGACAATGCCAAAATAATAAACAAATCCCGCTAACTAAAGCCACAAAAGTCTACCTAACCTAACAACAAAAACAAACCAAAATACATTAAGTCTTACCTAACTCCCTAACTAGCATAACCAGGAGAAACGGGGGGAAGAGAACAAAAAGGGCGTTGACTACTTTCCTCCCTTATTTACAGGCTATTTACAAAGTGTACAAATTTATGTATAAAGGGCAATAACAAAATCGAGGTCGAAAAAGGCAGCAAAAGGTCGATACACGGTAAATCAAATATACACAAGCAAAACACCATAACAAGCTAAGCAGTTGTCTGTCGAGCAGCAGGCAGGATGGTGTTTAAATACAGGTGCACAAAGTGCTAGTCCAATCGCAACACAGGAGGCGGGAGGAAGATGCACAGGTTCAGGGGAGCTTGTCCAATGGTGAGTAAAGCACACAGCTTTTTTTTTTCCAGTCCAATGGAGACACAGGAGGCTGGAGTAAAGCACACATGAGGCCAATTAAACCTGTTTTACAAATGCAATATAAATATAAATATATATATAATACGTCAGGGACGTAACAAAACCAAAATATATTGTTTGTAGGAACTAAGGTGACAAATATGCAAAGTGATCTGCAGAACAGGTGGTCACACATTGAAGAATAGATTCTGAGGCAATAGGTCACATGACATGGAAGTTATTGAAATACAATGCATAATAATTATTACATATTAATAATAAATAAATATACAAAGTGATACAAATTAATAAAAAAGCTTATGCCCTCTGCAGAACAGGAGCCTATACATTTTAGAATAGATTTTGATGCAATAGGTCACATGATCTGGAAGTTATTGAAATAAAATCAATAACAATTCTATAAAAATTATTAATAATAAATATGCAAAGTGATCATATTTAATATAAATGGTTGTGCCCTCTGTAGAACAGGTGGTCACACATTTTATAATAGATTTTGAGGCAATAGATCACATGACCTGGAAGTTATTGAAATAAAATAAATAGAAAATTCTATGAAAAATAACTAATAAATATGAAAAGTGATAATATTTAATATGAAAGGTTTTGCCGTCGTAGAATATGTGGCCACACATTTTAGAATAGATTTTAGGGCAGTAGGTCACATGACCTCGAAGTTATTGAAATAAAATATAGAATTATTTCTTATTAATTATAAATATATGTGCAAAGTGATAATATTGAATAAAAATGGTTGTACCGCTGTAGAAAAGATGGTCACATGTTTTAGAATAGATCTTTATGCAATAGGTCATATGACCTAAAAGTTATTGAAGTAAAATCCAGAATTATTTCTTATTAAATATTAATGAATATGCAAAGTGATAATATTTAATATAAAGTGTTGTGCCCTCTGCAGAACAGGTGGTTGCACATTTTATAATAGATTTTAAGGCAATAGATCACATGACCTGAACGTTATTAAAATAAAATGGATAAAAATTTTATAAAAATGATTAACAAATATGCAAAGTGATAATATTGAATAAAAAGGCTGTGCCCTCTGCAGAACAGGTGGTCACATGTTTTAGAATAGATTTTGAGGCAATAGGTCACATGACCTGGAGGTTATTGACATAAAATCAATAACAATTCTTAAAAAAATTATTAACGAATATGCAAAGTGATAATATTGAACAAAAATGGCTGTCCCAAACCAACTTCACTGCGGTCATGTCTATGTACTTGTGCACATGACCAAATCAGCCCATTGTAAAGATTTTATTAGGGAATTTTATGGAGTATACAATAATACATGTTTTTGTTTTTAATGTTCAGA
Source organism: Clarias magur (assembly GCA_013621035.1). Classification (NCBI taxonomy): domain Eukaryota; kingdom Metazoa; phylum Chordata; class Actinopteri; order Siluriformes; family Clariidae; genus Clarias; species Clarias magur. Next base: position 318,949 of record QNUK01000016.1, on the reverse strand, counting down.
TTTTTATAATGAAATATTATCTATTTTTCTTTCATATAACAATTATTATATTATATTGTAGTAATTAAATTGACTAAAATACAAAGTTTGGATTTAAATAATTTCTTTTATTCATACTTACAAAGGCATATTGCACAAAAAGTTTATATCACCATTCCAAATGTAAACAAAAAAAAGGGAGATACAGTTTACAAATATGGTTGTCTCCAACTAATTTCACTTTGTAATTAATTATCATATTATCATATTATATGTCTCAGGTCTACATTTTTCTTTCTTTCATTCAGAGAAACAGCTGCAGTCAGCTACAACAAATTAAAAGAATAAGAAATAATTCTCCAAATAACCCTTATTTCCACAAGCCTTTTCCTTCAAAGTAGCTGTCCTTCAGTACAAAAGTAGTTGATTGAGACATAAACAAAATTATAAACAAGCTGTTTACTGCAGTTGAGCTAGCAGTGGTTTGCAGTCAGACAGAAACTCCAATGACTCCACAGCTTCTATGAGGCCATCCACTTTCTCCGGTGGCAGCACTACACTTGCATTGTTGCGGAACTTTTTCTGCAGGCTCTCGTCACTCAGTGGCTTCCTCCAATGGCCATAGAAGGTGTCACAATGGCCTTGTAACACAATGCCATTCACTAAAGTGACCTGCACCTCACCATACATGTGGTCAAAGTTGGCTGGATTGTCCTGGGGGTGCTCTACACGGACACGGGAGAGCAGGGCATGAAGCTCTGGCCTCAGTAGTGCTTCAGGGTGGAAGGACTGCACTGTTACCTGGCCATCGAGCAAAGTGGTGCAAGCATTGAACTGGAAGGAGTGACGAGCCTGATGCTCTGACTCTGGGAAGGGCCGATTAATATACTTAGAATGTGGCACTCTTAGTAGGATTTCCTGCACTGAGTTTGGGGAGATAATTCCACCAGAAAGATGCAGCAAAGCCTTGTGGACATGGGCAGCAGCATCAGAAACCCAGTGCATGCCTAAATGGGCTGGAAATCGCTTAAAGGCAATATCTTGTGTCTCCAGGAGAAATGTGTGTTCTGCCTCTTCAGGCAACACTATTGGTCTTGGGCTATAGTCTTCATAAAAAGCACTAAAACCAGCTACCCCAGGAACTCCATCCAGGACCAGGGGACTTGCCTCCAGCCCACGGGAGGCTAGCAGGGCAGCTTCAAGGCCCAGACGAGAGGCATTACCAATGTGCAGAGGCTTGGACTGAGTGGCAGCATTGGCCATTGGGGCCCCTGCTAATGAGGCAGCGATGGCCAAGGCATGGCTGCACTGAGAATGGTCGAGGGAAAGGAGCCGGGCACAGGCAGCAGCACTTCCCAGTGTCCCCACGACACTAGGGGGGTGGAACCTTGAAAAACGAATCAAAAAGGATTTTAAAGTAATGTCTTTTGATGCATTTATTAAAAACTATTCTGAAAAGTGGGGTACAGTAACAAAATCAAAGGATACAAGTCGGACATACATATTGTTAATGATCTCATTTTTGCACATCTTAGAACATATAAAAAGGTAAATAGCTTAAAGTTATGATTAAATGCATGGCTAGCATTCCTTTCTTAAGGTTTATTTATATAAAATTCAACCACATCCACTTTGTTCATTTGAATTTGTTTACTACAGTGGCAGTTCTGTTTAAGCTGCCCTCAAAATATTACTTCATTTAATACTATTATTACTAATTTTGGGTCTATATTAGAATGCTATGGTATCCTGTTCTGATGGTTGTTCACCCTTGTTTTATGGTGAGGTGTAGAGAATTACTTGTGTTATAGAGACAATTCTCACCTCTTGGGAATGTTGTGAGCTTCATTGGAGAATCTCATTAGGCGACCTTGGATCTCGATGCCAATGTTAAAGGCCATTAGGATGTCAAGACCACTTGGCTTGCTGTTTTTGGGCAACATGTCACAAATGGCAAGAAGAGCAGGAAGCACTGCCCCAGAGGGATGAGTTGCAGGGTGCCAAGTATCGTCAAAGTCCATAGAATGAACCTGAGGAAAACATGCTAATCATCAAATGATTTATCATCAAAAAGTTGGTTTATCACTTGTAATGCAAGCTGTCTGCTGCATATACTTCAGAAGTATAATAAGTTCCATATGGAATAAGTTCCATTTTAAAGGTCAAGATGTAGCTTTTAGCTGTTTATCTAGTTGAATAATATCACATTATGGGATTAACATTTGACCACAGCATAATATGAGAAAGGCTTAATAACAGTTCCATTTCCTCTCTTGTTTTAAAATGGCAACCCAGATGGGTGTGTAATTTTGCCAATGATGCTATGGGGAGAAATTCGTGTACCAACACCGATGGTTTGAAATGAGCCTCTCATTTCAAACCCCACCTGTCTCAGGTGGACATTTAATGTTTGTTTTCACTTTTCTTCTTTAATATCACAGTATGGGAATTAGTTAAAATAAAAGCACAAATATTTGTTTCTAAGAAAAGGAAACTACCATATTGGAAAAGACAGTTCTTGTCTGTAAGGTGTAAAATTCATTTATGCCCCACAGTATGAACAGGAATACTCACTGCTACTCCATTGACTAAGGCAGCTAGAGTTGGGGAAAGCTTGGTCCCACTGCGCCCATAAACAAAACTGATGTCATCAGGAGCGTACATATGCTTTGAGAGAAAAGAGGAAAAATGGGTCACTTGCTGTTATACACAACGAACTCTGCCAAAGCAGTCTGTGGAAAGGCTTTATGTAAGCATTGGATACAGCATTGCTTCTATACAAACAAGGGTTTAGGGTTGAAAGATTATAAAAACTTGACAGTTTAGACAAAACACACACAGAATAACATTGAAAGGGGTGTTAGGTGTGAAGTATATTCTATAAAGCCCAAGCCAGTTTCTAGAGTCAGCATTTGGTGTTAAGGATTATTAACATGTTGTTCTGTTCAGAAATGTTTTATTTTTTCCTGATACTTAGAAATGAATATTCATTAAACCGTATATGTATAATCATTTGTTTTCACTTATTAACTTATTGTTAACCTGTTGCTGCTTTGTGCGTTACCTGGCAATGTTGGAGTGCCAGTTCAAACACTTCAGTGGTGCTACCCAGCAGTCCTACACCAATGCTGTCCAGCACCATGCGTTTGCTTCTCTGGAGTACGACTGGTGACAGATGTCTTGGTTGCACTCTCTGGATGAATCGACCAAAGCTGCTGGTTACAGTCTCCTCAGGGTTGGGCCGGTCCAAGACTAAAAACACAGGATGAAGAATGAAATGAATGAGAGACTTCTGCTGTGACTGCTTTTTCAGCAACCAAGTGACCTGCTACGTAAATATGTTTTGGTACACCAGGTTACTTTAAATCTTTGTCCAACTTGACCAAAATAAGAGGGTGTGTAATGAGTAGTAGAGCTAGCTCACCATCAAGTGCGGGTTTATGGAGTCCTCTGATTGTTGATAGGGTGGACACTTGTCTGAGTGATCTCTAGATAATTGAAAAATCAGTATCATAGAATGTATTAGTATTAACATAACACAAGACATATGTCATGTTCTTTTTTTTAACATGAGTTCATGATTTTTATTAGAAATAATCCAGCTACATTTTACTAGATTATAGAAACAGTTAAGGCTAAGTGCATCAGGAGTAACGTATACCACTGTTCAAGTTGTCATATAAAAATAGTAAAGAAAGCTGAACAGACACTTTTGCACAGAAACACTGTCATTCATTGATAAAAGCATAATTACCTGTATTGTGGGAAGCATATTGTGTCTCTGTGTGGTTGAGGATATTTTTGTGGGTGTCAAATAGAAGGAGCCTAGATCTTCCTTTGTCTCTGCACAAACAACCTACTGTCTTTGTACGTGACGCTCTGGCTTCTCAGGTGAGTCCTCATGTTCTCTTTATATAGCACGAAACAATCAACAATCGCAAGACTGGAACTTCCAAAAACCTTTTTACGCAACACGGGTGGGATATTTCGCCATTTGAGTAGAAACTTATTGTCCTAGCATTTGACCAATCATGTCATTCCTCAAGTTGAGGCAACAGATTGGTTGGGAGCCTTAAAGCTCCTCCTACTTCACTTAAGTATAAGTAAAAAAAGAGTAATTCTAGTAAAAAAAGAGAATTGTTCCACTGCCATCCAACAGTGCTGATACTACAGACCTTCAGCAGGTAAGTGAAGTTTTAACATACTTTGTATGATTTGTTAATGTATCTCTTCAGATATGAGTATGGTAGAACTTGAGAATGGTAGATCAGATGTTATCAATATCATCTCTTAACGTCTAAAAATAATTAAATCAGTATTAACCAAGCAGCTGTTCACTGCACTGAGCCAATCCTGGGTGAATTTGGAACTTTATCTCTTCATCAGACTTAAAAAGTGTCAATTTACACAAAAAAACAGTGTTTTAAAAATGATGAAGTTGTGTTATCCTCTGCCTCTATGTGGAGCTACACGGTCAGTATCAGTCATGACCAGTATGACTGGCTGTTAAACACACCTTATCAGCAGAGCAGAGACATGTTATAAAAAGTAACAGAGCAGAGAATAGCCTATGACTGTCTGTTTTACATGGTTCGGGTGAATCAGTGGTGTGGAGAGTTAAAGACAGAAAACGAATGTTTAACATATACAGTATGTAACTGATTAGACATGTATTTTAGAGAATAGAAAACCTATAGTTGCCAAATATCCTACGATATACAATATATTTCACTGCCCTTATGGAGTTATGTTCTTAATTACAATTAATGTATGTGATCATTTATAAATCTACTGCAAAACAAAAGTGATTCAAGAAATATGTTTACATATTCAATATTTGATGCAACTATTTGATTATGTGCAGAACCTGTATATAACCTTTGCTTACTATACATTAATATGTAGAATATTTTTGGTGAACACGTTTGTCAAATAAATATCCAGCTAATAAAAATATTGAATTACTTAAATTTTAGTGATATCAAATTAAGTGAGTACTTGTATTCAGTGTCTTGAATAGGGTAGAAATACTTGAAATCTGACCATATGCCTATTTAAAAGTCAACAGATCTCATGGCATCAGCCAACGGGTTTCCTGCAAGCTTCTACAGTGAGCCTGGTGTTCTTGGCTTTTTGGCCAATGGCATAAGTGCATTCTTAGTACTTCTGCAGAACTTCCATGCAGCCAGAACAGGAATTGTAGCATTTGGAGTGGAGAACATACTTGCAGGTCTAATTTTCTTGTAAAATATTTATATTCTTACACATTGTTTTATGCTAAAATGCACATTAACCATGCCAATAATTTTTTGTGCATCTGTTTAGGTGTTCATCTGATTCTAATTGGTGGAGTGTGCCAAATGATTGCTGGTTTGTTGTCGTTCCGTAAATATGATCATCTAAGTGCCACTTCTTTTATTGGATATGCAGCACTTTGGGGAAGTTATGGTGCAACAAGAATATTTTTAGGAGCAACTCAATACACTATAAACAGTACTATGACAAATAGGACAGTGGGGGACCTGTATTTAAATACTTCTTCTGTCAATGAGATCTACATTCCTACATACATCAGGGAGTCAGCCATAGCTGGGCTGGTGCCCTATATCTTGCTTTCCTTACTGTTGGCCTTCTGCTCAGCCACGGTTAATTACATTATGCCCTTTGTGTTTGGATCCATCACCCTCACACTTGTTTTTGAAGCTGTTGGACTAGTGGCTGGCTGGGGACTTGTGGTATCAGGAGTGCTAGAACTTCTTATCTTGCTATTCGCTATATATGGCTCAGCAGCACTTCTCATCAAAGGCGTGACTCAACGCTATGCACTTAAAGGTTTTGGTAATCCTCTATTTAATGTGCTACTTCTTGGGACAACCAATGCCAGCAGCTCCAAGAGTTTAGGTCAAGAGAAAAAGAAGAATACCAAATATGCTGAACCCATGGCCTTAGGCTTCCTTTGTGATACAGTATCACCTTTCATATTTGCCTTCTATGCATTTGGGTATTTCCCATCAATTACAGTAGCTGCAGTCTGGATATCCATCAACTCTGCTACCCAGCTTCTCTCCAGTTATTATTCATATTTGCGGCAGGATTGCTACCATGCCACCAAGTTTGGCCTGCACTGCACCTTCTGGCTTGTAAAGACCTGGGAAGAGCATGTGATATGTGTGTTAACAGGAAAGAGTGAAGCAGCAACAGCAAGGCAAGCTATGGTGGGTAACTGGTTTTTCCTAGCAGCCGCTTTACTACTCTGTGTTGCTAGTCTGAACATGGACATGCTAGAATTGATCCACAATGGCATTTTCTTTCTGCTGACCATCTCAACAATCCCCCAGATTCCTCTTGATAGGTACTATATCTTTTATGGGGTGGCTTGCTCCATCTTTACAGCTGTCTCATTATATGGCACCTTTGCACGTCTCATTAACACCATTGCTGAGAAGTCACTAATTCCAGTTGGATTCCAGCTTGTCTCAACTAACAGGCTGGAGAGTGGCTTGAGCTGTCTAAGGACATCGCAAAATGACCAGTGTCAAGGAACAAATATCCAACTGCCTGATGCTTTGTTTTACCTTACTAATGGTGTGGCAGCTCTCTCAGCCATTCAGGTCAGCCACCCTGGGCAGAGTTTTCTGGACCTAACTGTACCCTGGGTGCTCATCCCAGGGGCTATCATCCAGGGTTATGTAAGCCGATTACAGGTTCAAGGTGGGCAAAGATTTGGATCAGTTATCTCATCCTTCTATTTGGCCATTTGGGCTACCTGGACGTGGTTCAGACTTGCAGGTATGTTAATGTTATATTGTGAACCTAGAACTTATTTTAGAATTACAATATTAGCTTACATAACATTTCACAAGATTTATATATAATCTTAAATAAAATTGAATAGTCTTATAGTCCCGTGACCCTAAATACAGGATAAGGCGGTATAGACGATGAGTGAGTGACTGAGTAGTCTTATAGTAATACTGCTTCCTTACAGGACAACAGCTGCAGTTTTCAACAGAATCATCAAATGGATTTACAGCTGGAGCAATAGCATTTTTGGTCATTAATGCTTTCCTTATCCTAGTTGGTGAGCGCTAGTTCTGATTTGAATGATACTAATTTGGTGGCATTTCTAATAGATATTTAAAATAATATGCTAGATTTCATCGCTTTTTATGATTTGCAGCTGCTTATGGCAATCTTGTTTTGCTGGCATTAACCATTATCATGGAGGTCATAGTGGTGTGTCTTCTTCTTTCCACTCTTGATAGACTTCCATACCAGTTGGAAGGTAAAGTTTGCTTCACAGTAGACAATCCATCTCTGATCATTTATAAATCTTCAAATATGATTTCATATTCAATAACTAATTTTAAATACTCTTTTTCAGTTGCTATGTTTTCAATATTTGCCATAATTTGCTTATATGGAACTCTGGCATCACTTATCAATTGCATATACTCCAAGATCATAATACCAGTCGGACCTGCACTCATAAAGGTATTTTTAAATTGCAACAGAATGGGACATTTAAAGTTGTTAAAAGTATTTAAATTATTTGCATATGTTGTTTTGTATTTTTCTTAGAATAATAATAATAACAAGAAAAAACCTACTGCTAAAGCTCCATGTCCAATTCCATCTTCTCGTGGGACCAGTGGACTGCTAGAGATTGCGAAATTGCTGGAAAACAAAGGCGTATGTGGTATTCCAACAGATACTGTCTATGCTCTGGCTGCTTCTTGCAAGCATCCAAATGCAATAGAGAAAATCTACAATATCAAAGTGAGTATCATGGGATTCTTCATTTATATTAGATGGACTAAAATGTTCGAGGAAAATTTTAATTGCAATCCTCGTCTAAAACTATCCTCCACAGGATCGTCCTGCAGAGAAGCCCATCTGCATCTGCATTTCTAGTTTGGAGCAGCTTGTTCCAACCAAACCACCATTTAGTCCATTGCTCTGGGAGTTCATGAGAAATGTATACCCAGGTGGCATCAGCTGTATTGTCCCAAAAGGAGACTGGCTCCTCAAACTTGGTAAGACAGCAGCATTAGAATAGAACATTTTTATTTTATTCTTGCGGAATTTGCATTAAACTATTGTTCTTTAAGGTGTGGGAGCTGCATACGATCGTGTTGGGACCAAGGACAGCATAATGATTCGTGTCCCTGACCACACAGTCACTGCCCACTTGTGTGACATCACTGGGCCATTGGCAATCACCTCTGCAAATCCAAGTGGTGAACCTGACAGTACACATCATGACATGGTTATTAAGTAAGTTGTATTTCATAACTCATGACTGTTTTTCGTAATAAATTAGCAATGTAGTGTACACTAAGGTTTGTTTAAAAATCATCAACTCTGTTTGTAGCCAAAATGAATAGCTCTTCCTCTTTTATTTATTCATTTAATATAAAGAGCAGAGACTTTGTTATTATTTGTGCACTGATATTCACTTATAGCTGTTGTAATGACCCTTACTTTTTGTGGTAAAAAAAAAAAAGAAAAAGAAACTATTGCGTAAGAAGACATTTTTGGTAGTAAATAAAGGTTTTAATATTAAGGCATAAAAGAACTTTTAAATGTTTATCAGGCGACTTGGACACAAGATCCAAGGAGTACTGTGTGATGGGCAGTCCAATGAGTTGGTAGGCTCAACTGTGGTCAACTGTCTGAAAATTGATGAAGGTAATCCGAAAATGAATTTACCAAAGATATTTCTATATATAACCCTTTTTAATGTGCCTACTAATAGAAGTTGTTTTTAGGTACCATACATTTCCTGCGAGAAGGTTGTGTCCCTGCAACAAAGGTGCAGCAAATTTTTGAGAGGGTGAAGAACAGCATGTTATAAGAAATGAGGCTACAGCATCAAAGCTGTTTACAGCATGTAACATCAACATCAAAGTTTCTTTTAATTAAAAAAAACTTTTAAAATTTTTAAAACTTAAAAAAAAAAAAATTAACTTCTGTGTAAAAACTCTTGATAAAAAGGCAAAATGTTTGACAGATTATTGGTAGTACATTTTAAAAGAAAAAGTTTGATGTAAAATAACTATATAAAGAATAAAAAAATTTTTTTGTGAATAAAAATCCCCAATAGTGATAGATGATGTACAGTATACTGTAGGTGTCTATTTAAGTGTGACTTTTTTTGTACATTTTTCTAAATGTGAAAATGTAGATTATAAACCTAAACATCCTGTAACTGTATTGATTTTTTGCTGTATAAATCATTTTAATATATATGAATGAAGGACAGATGTTTTCATTTATAAACATTAAATTATATGTTGGCATGTATGTTAATATTATCTCCTTTTTTGTGATTTATTGCTTGACGTGTGAGATAAATAAATCAACAAATTAAGAAAGCATTCTTTCTCCTCTTCTTCTTCTTGTATTTTTGTATTTGACCAATTTCTTTTCATATTATTTTAATAAAAACATGGAATGTGATACCACAAAAGGGTAATTAAAACAGAAACCAATACACAATCACAATACAATCTTTCAATATTTTAAAATCAGCAATTTATTCTGAGTGAATCTATCCTTTTTTTTTTAATTATGACCTTTTACATGCAAGAACACAGGCAAAAATAAAATAATTAAAAATAAAGAATATTAACAAGGTTTACTTATGTTGGCATACCCAGCTATTCAAATAACAGTTGTCTGTGTGAATGATTGCCAATCACACTAGTATTAGTCCAAGTACACTATGTGGCCAAATTCATGTCAGCTCATGTATACCCCATTCCATTAATATAGGGTTGGTCCCTCTTTTGATCTTGTAGTAACCTCCACCCTCCAGGAAGGCTTTCAACTAGATTTTGGAGCATGCTTGTGGGGATTTCCCCCCATTATATTGGATAAAAATATCGAAATGCATCATTATATCACAAATTCTAAATAGCAAAGTAAGATTGATGTGGGGCAACTTTTACACATACAGTATTTACATGGTTTTTACTGTGCTGCCTTTCTATCAATCAATATCTACTTCATAGTAGATTTACATAATACTTTACATGAAGGCTGTAACACCTACAAAGCCACTGGGACGGAATGTGAACAAGAAAGTTTGGCAGCTGTTAGAGTTAAAGACAAACAGGCAATAAATAGATGTTCTTCCTTTAATCTTAAGTGGCTTTCAATTTGCAATAAAAACACACTATGGGGTCTGTGAGTTGTTGTGAAGTGGTTCTAGCCAAGCATGACTGCACTTTCTTATAAACCATGTATTGATGTCAATGGTAAATTCCTCTGGATAATGAAACCAGACAGAGAATCTAATTAAAACTATGTAAGCAAAATTAAACGAATAAGAACAATAAACTTCTCACCTCCCTAAAACATTAGTTTGATTTTGCACATAGAAATCATGAAGTCACTTAATTGAAACTGAAACCTGGTTTGTTATTTAATAGGGAGGATGGAGGATGCTGTTAAATCACCCACTACATTATAAAATTTACTCTCAGGAAAATTTTTCAAAATTGAAAATAATTACTTATTAAGATATACTCATTGAGTTTATTGATATTATTCACTGGTCTTGAAAATGGCGTGTAAAAAAGGAGATGAAAAATGCAAATAGTATGGCTTAGTTCTACAATACAAATAACAATAGAAAACAATCTTAAAGCTTAGGTAAGACAATTATTTTTTAACCTGCCAAACTTCCAGTGTCACCCCTAAAAACATACTTTTTAATCTGTAACAGTTTGGCGTTTCCAGTTGCATGAAACTCATTGCATACACAGCCTGCAACTCCTCCATAGTCCTTTGGAAGCAGAGAATGTTTTCTGTTTCTCTAACACAAGGCTGCTAATTAGCTGACTAGTTAAAGCAAGTGTGTTGGGAGCAGAGAAAACTCCAAAATGTGCTGTGCAGGGGAAAAGGTCCACCAGGAAAAGGATTGGGAACCACTGCTTTAGATTGCGTTACCTAAAATGGGAGATTTGACTAAGAATGTTGGCAAGTCTTTTGCCTTTACAGTGAAACCTTGGTTCACCAATGCTCCCGACTACAAACAAATTGGTTAACAACCAAAAAATTTGCCGAAAAATTTTTCTCTGTTCAGGAACTCTGAACATGACCCAGAACTGCCACCATCAGCTGAACAAAGGCATGAGGCCTTTAAATAAAATTTATCTCTCTGGATACATTTTTAGTGAAAAAGGCTGCCACGTACAGTATAAACCAGAGGCCAAGAAACAAAAAGCATTGAAGAAGAATTACACAGTGTTATTATTGAAGGGGATTCTCCTTCCAAACACTAATCCCATCTTCTCTTCCATCCCTTCACATCAGTGAGTTTCCCTAAGAAAGGTGCGGGAACAATACACGTACATGCAAAAATAGTGTTCGCTCTCTCCTGTACAGTTTATATTTATATTTAGTTCTGTATTATTTTTGTATAATTAAGGCTTTTTCATATTTTGTTTAATATTTTTGTGATATAAACAAAAGAAATCAAAGGTTAAATATAGTTTATAGTAATGGAGAATAGATTAATTTTATTTACATTTATTCCTATGGAAAAAGCTTGAATCTGTGTACAACCAAATCGGGTTACCGACAGAACTTAGGAATTAATAATATTTGTGAACTTAGGATCCACTGTATTTTAAAAGAAACAGCTAATTATACAGTTTACAATATGGAACACTGTTCTTTTCTTTTTTCCTTTACATTGCTGCCTTTCCAAAAAATACCAAGTGAATAGAATCCAGCACATGGAGCTACTAAGACCTGAATGCTTAGTCTTACAATACAAAAATATTTTAATTTAAACAATTTTTACATTTTATAACAAACCATAAACCGTAATCTTGTCTGACTTTGTGGGAGATTTTTCTCCTACACTAGTTACTGTTGCCATAATTACAAATATTACACAAACACTGTAACTTTAGTAAACGAGGACCAAAGAACAACTCACGACTCTATGCAGATCTGGATGAAGTAAGACAGGATTTATTGCAGCAATGAAACCCAAGTGAGCCGCGCTTGAATGCCTAGGTCATAAATCTAAGCATGATCAAGAGCAGACTGAATTCTACAGAAATATTCATGCCTTTTTATACAGTTTTATCAAGAGGAGGTTCCCATCCTTATCACCCCCACCTTCGTTAGTTTTCCTCATTCCTGGAAGATGTTCAACCCAATTCCTGGAAGATGTTCCCATTATAATCCAACTTTTTCTTATAGATTCTCTTATTATAATTACAGTTTTATATCTTATTTTATTATGTCATATACCTCGTCATCTGACTCCCTACGTCATCTATATCAAGTTATTAGATTTTTCCAGTTATAATTAATTTTTCTTGCAAATTAATTTCCATTATCTTTACACTTCTTGTGTTTATTATATAAAAAATAACAAGGCAGTACTTATTTTTTGTGTCTACTCAGTATTCTTAAAACTGATCGTGTGTCTTTCGGTTATTTGTCTATATTCTTATTTAGACATGTTGTGTCGCGACTGCAGGTGCACATGCAGCATGTGTAACCAACACCTGTTTCAATCCTTCATTAAGTTTGCTCGTCTGGGCATGAGATAAGTCCGGCACTTGGCGCCTTATCTCATGCTTGTGTCTCTGTCGAGTACAGCACCTAGCGCCTTATCTTGTCTATTTCTCATACACATGACAGCTAAAAAAGAAAAGTACAGTTTATGTCTGGGTCACTCTTTTCCCATGTACTTTGGGTTCCCATGGTACACTGAGTATCACTACCCATCTCCTTGCTGTTTATGTTTCACGACCTGTCTTATAGTCGTCTTCTTTTCTTGGCTCACCTCTGAGTGAACCCATTATGTTTTCTTCTGCCACTAACTTCTAATTTTTATGATATGCATAGGTCCTTTTTACTTCTGCTTACTTCTGCACACTGATCTTCTCTCTGCTTACTTTTATCTTCTGTCACTTAAGATTAATATTGTTTGCACTAAAATTAATATTATGTTGATTAATATTATCATATTGTTACATTGCTGCATACACAAGTATATTTTACAAAAATATGCTTACATATTTCCCCCTCTGTGACTTTTAAGTCTTATAAAACAGAAAAATGTTGCGTAAAAAAGAAAAATTTCTATTATCTACCTCTTACTTCCTATGTACCTCTTATTCCCTTACATATTTCCCCCTACCTATATGGAACTACCAACATGGGACATACATAAGGGTAGACGTATAACACAAGAGGATAATACAGAAAAGTAAATACAAAAAATATATCATGTCCAAAGTGAACCTAAGAAAGATATGTATAGTAAGATCATGAATGAGTATATATGAATATAACAAATATATAATGGGTATAATATGACGAGTCCAGTGATGGGCGAAAAAACCTTCAGTATGGCCAATTCAGAAGGAAAAATTCCCATCTTGCCAGTTTTTTTGTGCTCGACAGTGCATTCACCACCAGGACTCAATCTCTACACAATACATATATGGTAAAGGCATTAGACATCAATGCCACTTAAACAATGCGTTAGGATCCCTGTAAAATGGTGATAACGTATTATGTCCTTCAGTCCTTTCTTCAGTCAATGTCTTTTGATCCTCAATAATGAATTTGAGTACATACACGTCCTCACAGTTCAACAGCATTGATAGTGGAATTCGGTTTGGCCTGCCCATATCAAGGCGTGAAAAGTCTAGCCATAGTTCGGCTTCAGGACGAACATCCAGCGCACGTTCCAGGGGTGTCGGTATATCTGTCCATAAAATGTCATCCCCCAACATCATGTTAGTTATGGCCTTAGATGCTTCCATATCGATGTTGTCAAACTCAACTGTCCCACAAATATCATATGCAGTCATTTTGTCATTGAGGCCAGTAACACTACAACGGCCTAGTTCCTCAGGGTTGTTGTGGATGCCAATCAGCTAGATCACTTCTCAAGTCTTCCCATCTTTTCTTTGGGGTCTTCTCCACAACTTCTTTCCATACATTACAGCAGACAGAACAGGAAACCGTCCTCCATGGGTCAGGCACCGGTTCCATTCTGCACTACATACATGCATAGCAGAGACATAACAGAAATACAGAAACAACCCACAAAACATACTTCTTCTACTGATACTACTTTTTCTCTGATATAGTTACTTTAAAACATGGATTAAATGTGTTAGATTAAAATGTGCTGTTATGCTATATAATTTTCAGTATACATGTGATTAATAAGTATACAGTCATTTGTCCATCATGCAGCATGGTTGATCATTTGTTCACTTCATTTGCTCGTAAATGGACTCTTCCTCGCAGTCCTGATATGGTGTCGTCTGCTCTTGATATTCCACAATCATCATATATTGTCCTACCATTTTTTGAATGCTTGCTCTCGCCAGAGGGATAATATCAGACTAACTGTATCTATTTTCACAAGTAATCCATACCAATTTGCAGGATTGAGCAATCATTAGGAATATTATTATAAGCATAGATTTTCTTCGGTGATTTAGGGGGCAGTAAAAGGATGGTTTCTCCATCTGGGTCACAATGGTGACACGTGGAACTATGGCCAAATAACCTACACAATATGTTTCTTGGGGTGTTTTTTTTTTTTATTCATTTATTTATTTTTTGGGACTGTTCTTTCAACTACAGTTGGTTTGAATAATTTACTAATTACTACTTTAATAATCACTATCTGAGCCAGTATCAGCTTCTAACTGTCTCCGTGTTTCAGTTATGGTACGTCTGTGCTCTTGTTGTCTAGCTTGGGCTCTTGTTCTGTGTGATGGCCCTCCTAGTTCTGCTTCTGCTTCCTCTTCTTTGAGTTCTGCTTCCCAATCTTGTATATCTTCTTGGGGCCACACCGGCCAGAAGCCTTGTTCTTCTTCCTGTTTGTCTATCCACGGCAATCCTTCAGTGTGTTCATGTGGATCTGGTGCTTGTTGTCTGGGCCTTTCGTCGTTCTCCTGGGAATCTGATTGCAAACCCAAAGGTCCTGCTCTTGGTGACTCTTCAGCGTCTTCCTGGGGCGCCCTGTCTCTTACCTGGTCCAGATTTGGTGCCTTGCAGCAATGATTTAAATGCTACCATACATCTTTACCTTTAACTTTCACTGCAGTTGTAGTTGCCAACACCACCTTGTATGGTCCTTCTCTTCTAGCTTGGTTCCACCTTCTTTTGAACACTCGGAGGAATACCCAATCACCAGGCGGTACCGTTCTCTCGTCTGCTTCTTCTGCATCTTCTGCGTCGTTAGCTGCTCTCTGCCTTGTATTGTCACTTAATGTGGCTCCCTTTACCTGTTGGAAAATAACTTTGTGTATTTCAGATAAGTGTTTTACATAATGATCAAGTTCACTCTGTAGCAGTTTGAGTGTAGGACCTTTATAGGGCCCGCAAATAAATTATGTGAGCATTGGTCTGCCAGTCAGCATTTCATGCGGGGTTAGATGCGTGTTGCGGTTAGTTTGCGATCTCATGCACATTAAGCCTAGCAGCAAAACTTGAAACCAATTCATACCTGTATTTGCACTTATTTTAGCCAATTAAATTTTTTGAATTCCATTCACTCTTTCTACCATCCCCAGAGATTGGGGGTGGTACACACATCCAAATCTGTGATTGATATTTAGCCATTGCATTATTCTCTGTATTATCTTATTTGTGAAGTGTTTCCCATTGTCTGAACTAATTGTGTCTGGAATTCTAAATCTTGGTATTACTTCCCTGCACAGAAATTTTGCTCCTGCCGTTGCATCTTCCTTAGCTGTTGCTACAGCTTCTACCCATCTACTAAACCTATCCACAACCACTAAGATGTATCGTTTTCCTTGAATCCTAGGTTCACCACGTCCACATAGTCGAACATTATATGGCTAAATGGCCCATCTGGCTCTGGGATATGTCCTATTGGTGACGTGAAGTACTTTACTAAAAAACGCTGAACATAAATCTATGACAGTGTACCACTGAGTTTCTTCTGGTATATTAGACAGTAGTGTGTGAGGATCAGGCACTACAGGCAATTCTGCTTCTACAATTTGATTTATAGCTCGTAAGTCATGCACGAGTCTCCATTTATCTGAGTTGGGCTTCTTGACAGGAAACATGGGAGTGTTGCAAGGACTCTTAGTAAGTTTCAATACTCCAGCCTTTAATAATCCTTCTATAGTAGGATTAATCCCTGCTATATCTTGAGGTGTCAATGGGTATTGTCTTTGATAAGGCAATGTTGCATTTTGGTATTATTTTTTATTAGGGCTTGTCCTCCAGACCTGACTAATCTTACATCTGTAGAATGTTTTGTCCATAGTTTTTCTGGGATTGTTTTCAGCAGTTCCTCCTCTAATGCTAATTCCTTTTCATCTATCTGCTCCTTCATCTTAACTGATATTTGTGTGTGCGATGACAACGGAGTGTTACACATCCCCCTCTGGGGGTGTGTTGCCAACGTCATGTTCCCATCTATTTCTGTGTGTGTAGCCCTCACTTTTATCTATTCCTGAAAATATTATTTTCAAAATCTTCAATCTTGTGATATATGTACAGAAGGATTAAGGGTTGGTTCCCACATAGTCACTTTAGCTGCTCGTTTGACCATCAGTCCTAATTCTTTGGATTGTGTCTTTTCACTAATAGAGAAACATGAGGTGCTGTGTTAGGTACTTGATGCCAGTGTTTCATTTGTTCAGTCAGGTGAACACAGATGGCTGCTCCTAGAGCACCTACAATTATATCTCCTAGTAACACATCAGTGACTGTGTTCTTTGTTACATCTGACCACAATTGTGCATATTCTTCATCCTGACTTCCTTGATTGTAGTACATAGTACAGTGCGATGGCAAGGTTACTCTTTTGCAATCTGGTCATTGTTGCTCAATCCATTCTTCCCAAACTCTGTGCATGTTGAGCTCCTCTGCCTGTGCACAATAGCCAGTACAATGTGTCCAAGTTGTTGTGTTTTTCAGTAATCTGTAGGAACTGTCCTAGTTTTATGTACAGTCCTTTAGTATTACATTGAATTCTTGCTTTAAGTTTACATAACAAATCTCTCCCCAGCAAATTTACTGAAGTAGTAGGTGAGAATAGCAAAGGTGCTGTTATGGTGGTGTCTTCTAATGTTATTATTTGGGGCTCTGTACAGTGCAATACTTGTGATAATCCCAAGAAGCCTGTGCTTTTTATTGTATTGCTTGAGAGAGGGAGCTGTGAGCCTTTACGTCCTATACATGAATATGTAGCACCTGTGTCAATCATGAATGGAATTGGCTGCAAATTATTTATAGACACCATTACGGTTGGTTCTTGTTGTGGATGCAGTGTTGAGACCCTTGAAATTGAGGTCCATTTTGAGCTCCCCATGTTGCTTGCGGACAATTTCTTCTAACATGTCCTGCTCCTCCGCAGTGCCAGCATACCATGTCTTGAGTGTTCGGGCCCATTTCTCCAGGGGCATTTGCTCTGAACTGAGGTCTTCTTGGTTGGTGTTGATACGGTCCCCTTTATCCACTGCCCATATTTTCCCTTGGACCTTGTCCTTGGCATCTTACAGGCTGATTTTCTCTTTGTGGGTTTCCAAGGTGCACATAGATTGGAGGGGCTTTATCTGTGGTTGGTTGCTGTATTTATTGTAATGGTCCAGCAGGGGGTGGTGTTGTTTGGTTTTCAGGCACCATCATTGCTGCTTGGACTTGACCTTCCCTTTTCTTCTCTCCTCCAGTTTCTTCTCTCCACTTGGTCTGGAAATCATTGATGAATTTTACGGCATTTTCATCTTCTCCCAGTGTTACTGATTCCAGCTTTCCTGGGTCCATTTTAGTGGGATAGGCTTTTTGCAGAGCGTTCCAAATCTCATTTCTGAATGTTCCAAATGCCAGGCTATTTCCTGCATTTTGTCCGGTTACCGCTTGCAGGCCAGCTTCTATGGTTTTCAATTCCCCAATTGTCTGTGCCAGTATAGCTTTTACATCTCCAGAAGGTGTCCAGTGGTTTTCTCTTCCAGCTGTGTTATCCATCTTTCCGCTCCATTGCATAAATCTGGTAATTGGTTAGCCAGACCTGTCATATCCATAAATGACCATGGCACATACTGATACTGATTTCTTTTTTGACACAAGTGGGTAGTGTCCAACCTCAGTGTATTCTTCCGGGTCTGACATATGTTGTTCGTCATTAAAGGTTATTCTTCAAATATCCCCTTCGTCAGGCCAGGATGAGGTGACGTACCAGCTTGAGGGTTTCTTTGAATGTGTAGATTTTCTTTTCATAGATGGTCTCATTTCAGATACAGCCTTTTTTCCCCCTTCTCCTTCAGAGAGTCATTGAGATGTCTGTCGAGGTAGTCTTCCAGGCACCTGAACGATATGTCGAGGGAAACATTGCTGTAACCATCTTCTTCTGCAATATCGGAAATGTCATGTTGATATTAATTTCTATACATTTGTTTCCTGCTCTTTGGGTGTGGTTGGCTATTGTGTTTTGATGTGCTTGTCTGTTTCTCTTCTATTCTTTTTCTTGCTTCTTTCTCTGGTTCAATAATCATGTACCCTTTTACTTTTCTCTTTACCGGTTTTTGCTGATTTCCCTTGATCGCTTCATTTTCTTCTATTCCTGTTGTATCTTCATCAGCTTCATAAAGCGATGATATGAGTGCTCCTTCAGCATGTGATACGTTCTTTCTTGGTTCTCTCTTTTCCACCTTTCTCTGGACTGCTGTTCTTTATTGCGTTCCATTATCCGTTTTTCAGTTATGGCTTGGTGTTTAATTTCAAACCCCTGTACTTCAGACAGAAATTGCGCATTCTGTTCTTTCAGTCTTTCCATATCTCTTTTTCTTGTCTGTAGTTCTTCAGTTTCTCCAAACTCATATAACTCTGTTGTTCTTTCTTCACTCCATTCCTTTCCATTGTCATTACCACATCCGGAAGTTGCTAATTCTGATGTTTCTTCTATTTGTCTATTCATCCACTCAGTGTCACATGACGTTACTTTAATCTTTCCCGATACATGTTTTTCAAATCCCCATGTCCCTTTATCTTGTTCATGTAGCTCTTGTAGTGGGTACATTCCCCCACCCTTCTGTAGCATGTGTTCCTCAGTGCATGGTGGTGGTCTCTCTAATTCTAAGTTCATTTTCTCTTTTGTCTCTTCTGTTTTTTTTTTCACTCCCGTCTAACTTCTGATCCTTCTTTCCTGAGTGTTTCTTGTTTTTTCTTCTTCAGTTTGTCTCTCTCTTTCCTGTTCCTTTCCTTCTTTTTCAAACTATTCTGGAAATTCTAACTTCTGTTTTAGTTAAATTTTATCTACTCTTTTCCTTAATGTTGTGTTTGAGCATTTCTTTTACTTCTTTACAACATTCCTGAAGTCCTGTCATGCCATTTTATCATGCACTTTCTAATATATTTTTCATACTCTTTATATTTAGCTATAATTATGTCAGGTGTCGCTGGCTTTGGCCATTTTTTCCATTTTTTTTTTCACAGCAGAATATCTTCCCCATCACACACTCCTGTTCAGATCTCCTTTTATGGTGTGACTTCCTGCTCCTCTTCTCACGCTTCTTGCCTACAGCTCGCTTGCTGTGCGCTTTATGGCTACTGCCAACTTTTAACAGCTATTTTCTATTTATTAATTTAATTAATTTATTTTTTCTTTTTTTCTAAGCATTAATTTTCTACTGGTGTCATAATCAGAGGCGTAATTATTTTGTCAAGGGTCTGGAAAATTATTCTTCCGTCTGGGCTCACAGATATTAAAGTGAATTCACTATTGTTATTAATCATCCACACACAACACAGCACTACCGGACCTTCCTTTGCTTCTATTAGTCTATATCTTTTAAGTTTCCATCCTTCCATGTCTTCGTCTAAACGCAATAAATCAAAGTCTGGGTATGCTTGCTGCATTGAAATCAGCGGAGCCACTGGAACCACCTATTCCTCCTAATTCTATCATGCTATTTATTACTTTCAAATCAATCTCTCTACGGACTAAACCAATGAAAAAACTCATCTCTTCATTCTGAATTATGATGTAAGTATTAAAGTGACTGTGTGGCAAGTAAGATCTAACACATCAGGTATTAGTGAAAGCCTAAGCATCCACTCTCCCTTGTCACACTCTTTCTAAAATTAAATCCTTTCCTGGATTATTCAATAATGTCATACTCTGATCTGACTGATCTGACTCTGACCGAAATTCTAATCCCTTGTTCGCACTTAAAACTCCTTCTTCTCTTATCTGCTCATCCCAATTAATCTCTGTACTGTACGTATCATTTTATATACTATAAATATATAAATATTATATGTTATATGTATCACTTATGTGCTATTATTTATAATTATCATAAATTTTATATAATTATATTTTATAAAATTATATTTTATATATTATAAGTCAGAGAATGCAAAAACACCTTATTATTATTATACTTATTATAGGTTATCTCATATCACCAATAATTATTATTTATGCATTATATTTTTTCACAGACACATAACTTCTAAAAGGACTTTGCAAATAAATACCATGCACACATACATTTAGAGACATAATGCACACAAATACAAAAGACAAACGGCACAAGCGCTTTTTTGCTTTTTACAACAGTTTCAAAAATTGAGTACTCAAAAACAATTTATTCAATAAAACACTTAATCACAACACCTGGACCCAGAAATCTTTAATGTCACCTGTAGGAATTTTATATGCGATCACTTTCCATCCCTAGCGAAACCTCATTTACATGGTTTTCTAGCCCTAGGGACCGAGATTGCAGGACTGCTCCTAGCGATACCTCACACCAGTGGGTTCTATCCCTAGGACTCGAGATTACAGCACAATCACCTACAGGACTTTTTCACAATAACCACCTATACACACCTGCCCAGCTCCGCATCTTAGAAACACCTCACAGCATTGTGAGTTCTATACTTAGCGGCTTGTTACAGGACTTTTTTACCACCTGCCACGTCTGGGAATTTGCTTACGTTCCCTACCTAGTGAAATTGCAGGATTTTTTCTTCTTTTCACTCAACTGGCTGCACTCGCGTCTCAGAATGGTGAATCACCTATTGTTCTGTGCCTAACTGTGCCTCAGGAATTTTCCACCTGCCACGTCTGGAGCGGCAGCTCCTACTTAGTGTATTGCAGGAATTTTTCGTGGGTCCAGCCCCACTGGTTGGCAAGTTTCCTCGTCAGGCCTTGACCCAACACAGTGGCGTTACCTCACTTATCACACAACGTATAAAATAATAAAGAGAATACACAACAAAAATCTTAGAACAAAAATAAAACTTATGGAGATCTCCTAATACTTTGTTACTTCATCCAGTCTTTTATGTTAAAATAAACGTATCAATTAATTTAAATATAGTAATTAATTTATCAATATAGGCAACATTAAATATTACTTTGTTCAATATACCTCAGGATTACCTCCTCCTGCTGGGAGAACACGCACTCCTAACAGACCATGAACACCTAATGCAGAATTCGATTAAACAGGTTTCTGCTTGTATATAATGGCGCCAGTTGATGGTCTGTCAGGTCACGCTGGTCCCGGTCACCGGAGGAGTCCTCCATGAAGGCAATCACGTCGGGGTCACCAATAAATGTGGGAGATTTTTCTCCTACACTAGTTACTGTTGCCATAATTACAAATATTACACAAACACTGTAACTTTAGTAAACGAGGACCAAAGAACAACTCACGACTCTATGCAGATCTGGATGAAGTAAGACAGGATTTATTGCAGCAATGAAACCCAAGTGAGCCGCGCTTGAATGCCTAGGTCATAAATCTAAGCATGATCAAGAGCAGACTGAATTCTACAGAAATATTCATGCCTTTTTATACAGTTTTATCAAGAGGAGGTGCCCATCCTTATCACCCCCACCTTCGTTAGTTTTCCTCATTCCTGGAAGATGTTCAACCCAATTCCTGGAAGATGTTCCCATTATAATCCAACTTTTTCTTATAAATTCTCTTATTATAATTACAGTTTTATATCTTATTTTATTATGTCATATACCTCGTCATCTGACTCCCTACGTCATCTATATCAAGTTATTAGATTTTTCCAGTTATAATTAATTTTTCTTGCAAATTAATTTCCATTATCTTTACACTTCTTGTGCTTATTATATAAAAAATAACAAGGCAGTACTTATTTTTTGTGTCTACTCAGTATTCTTAAAACTGATCGTGTGTCTTTTGGTTATTTGTCTATATTCTTACTTAGACATGTTGTGCGCGACTGCAGGTGCACATGCAGCATGTGTAACCAACACCTGTTTCAATCCTTCATTAAGTTTGCTCGTCTGGGCATGAGATAAGTCCGGCACTTGGCGCCTTATCTCATGCTTGTGTCTCTGTCGAGTACAGCACCTAGCGCCTTATCTTGTCTATTTCTCATACACATGACAGCTAAAAAAGAAAAGTACAGTTTATGTCTGGGTCACTCTTTTCCCATGTACTTTGGGTTCCCATGGTACACTGAGTATCACTACCCATCTCCTTACTGTTTATGTTTCACGACCTGTCTTATAGTCGTCTTCTTTTCTTGGCTCACCTCTGAGTGAACCCATTATGTTTTATTTTGCCACTAACTTCTAATTTTTATGATATGCATAGGTCCTTTTTACTTCTGCCTACTTCTGCACACTGATCTTCTCTCTGCTTACTTTTATCTTCTGTCACTTAAGATTAATATTGTTTGCACTAAGATTAATATTATGTTGATTAATATTATCATATTGTTACATTGCTGCATACACAAGTATATTTTACAAAAATATGCTTACAACTTCAGTTGCTTTAGGGGAATAAAGCTAGATTGCTCGGTTTATTGCACATAGTTGGTAAATATGGATAGACTTTAAAGTAGGTTACAAAAAGCATTTTTACATTCATTTTGTTTTATATATAAAAAGTACTTGCTTTATTAACCTCGCTAACTTCTCTTTCATCCATAATCTAACGGAAACACCCCTTATACCATAGCCATTGAATTTTGTGTGCTACAGTCTGAATTCAGAAATTTGATCTATTGAACTAATACACTTCAGTGAGGCAGCACACACCTGCCACCTGTTAATACTTATCTAATTTTGTTAAAGTTTAATGTCTTAGAATGCTTTTTAATCATTACTTTGTTTGTAACAGTCCAAATAACTGCAGACCAAATGAACATGCTTATATTTCATCTGTTCTTTTACTGTGCTACAAGAGTAATTTACTGCTATCATAAACAATGAAAACAGACTTGTCATGTCCCTGCTTTTACTCCTTCTTCCATACTTGTACGTCACGGTTTAAATAAGATTGCTCCCTAATGTGACCTCATACAAAAAGTTAAACTCCCTGAACTTGCTGCTCAGGTTTGCTGTTCTCTGGCAGAGCAGGTCTTTGCATAGACATGGAAAGTCTGCATTTGACTGAGAGTTTGAGGCATTTAAAGCATTTTCTGTTGGCTAATCCAGGTGGAGAATTAACATACACACTTCTGCTTGTTAAAGAAACAGTGATAGAAAACAATGTTAAAGTTTAGTTAAGACAATTGTTTTTTAAACCTGCCAAACCACCAGTGTCACCCCTAAGAGCATGCAGACTGTATCTATTAATCTGTAACAGTTTGGGTTTTCCATTTGCATGAAACTCATTGCTGACATACCCTGCAAGTAAATAACAAATAAAGCAT
The DNA here is from genome assembly GCA_013621035.1 of Clarias magur. Taxonomy (NCBI): domain Eukaryota; kingdom Metazoa; phylum Chordata; class Actinopteri; order Siluriformes; family Clariidae; genus Clarias; species Clarias magur. The sequence goes on along the minus strand of QNUK01000016.1, from coordinate 295,282 downwards.
TTAGAATAGACAACTATAGTAGCACCTACAGAGGAGTACATTTACATTTTATAACAAACCATAATGACATTTGTTTTACAACATTTATTTTATTTTTATTTAGTAAAAAAAATATACAAACAACATACTGTATACTGTAGTTGAGAATTTCTGTTAACACTTCAAGGAGAGTAATTCTTTCAGTCATTTGGTAATTGTGTTGCTTTTGTGTAATGAGTAATGTGTAATTCCTATAACCATGTCCTAATAGTATGTAACCCAAATTAACATCAATAACAATAAATAAACAAAAACTAATTATTTAAATTCAATACAATAAACTTATAAAATATAAAATGTGATGCTTTCCTTTATTATGTGGTTTACAATTATATTTGATGACTGCTTTAGTAAACATTTTATATATATGATGAGAAATGACAAGTTGGGGAATTTGTCACCTTACATTACCACACCTTCGTTTTTAATTAACTGATACCACAATTTTCTATGTTTTTAACTGATAGTATCCAGTACGTGTGATTATACAGAAGGAATGTCTGGCATTATGAATGTGATATACTGCATGCAATCCATGTGTGCCTACATACTTTATTAATGGTATCTATGTGGTGTCTTCAATTCAGCTTTAATAAATGTTATTTAACAATACGTATCATCACAAGTCCACATCAGGAATTAAGATGTACAATTAGATCAGGTACCTGACATAAGGAAGAACACTTAACAGGAACCATAAGTAACGTGAAATCAGAATAAAAAGAGTTTCTGATTCATGCTGGATAATGTGATTAAAAACAAAACAAAAGAAAACATAACATGAACAACAGCTAACAACAAACAGACTATTTTTGTAGGACATGAAGTAGTGTTACTGAAAATAAACAAAGAAAATAAATGTCAAATTATGTTCAGTTAAAAAAAAAAAGCACATTTGAAAATGAGTAATTGTATAAATAAAACTTTTAAACTTTTTCACTTTATGAACTATTTCCAACATCTTTTTAAGGTATACTTTTTATATAAAATGTGTGTATGATGAATTACTTGGGAGTATGGATCTTCTTTTTAGATTAATTTAAAAAGTGATTTACTTACTGGTTAATTGTATTCCAAACATAAACATACAAAAAAAAGACAATAGCTAAGTCTCATGGATTCTATTCACTTGTATGAATAATGATATTTCTATCACAAATGTTTCCAGGCCCATGTTATTTTCATTTAGGGCTTTTTGGGTTACACAAGGTTTATACACATACAGTACGTAGGCCTATGACTGAAAGTGGAGGAAGTATATTCAAGACAATACCTAATCTAAGTATGTAAGAGTATCCAATCACAAGTCACAACATTTTATTTATTTTTCACTTAACTATAAATAAAATAAAATAGTAGAATAAATTAAAATAATCTTTGCTCTGTATGTATCTTAATATATCCCAAAAATATTACACACATAATGCATAAATAATTTTAAAATATTAACTAAGAAGAAAAAGAAACAAGCAGAAATGTACAACATATACAGTAGCTGACCATGATTTAGTGTCATTATTTAATTAATTCATGATTATATTTCATTTACAAAATTGGAAAAAGCCAGTTAATTTTTTTTTTAAATGTTCATTTTATGAACTTCTTCCAACGGGAAACAGACATAAAAAGATTTTCCAAACATATTCCACATATAATACATAAATCATGTTTCTTTTTTATTCTAAGGTGAGGTGAACATAAAGAAAGGAATATCTGGCATTATCATTGTGACTCACACCCATATCTAATTTATTTTCGGCATGGGTTTCAAAATCAATTGTTCTTCCATGAATCATGTGAACTTTCATAAGGACGGTTTATTTTTTGATCATTCATTACAAGTCAATAATTCATGTCGATGCTGGGATAAAGCAATTTAGCAGTGTTATTTGTGTGTACTTAGATAAGTTTTATTTTGTACTTTTCACAATACAGTACCTATTCTATTGCATGGAAATCCAGATTCAAATGTTCAGAAAGTTTCAAGCAGAGATGATGAACTCTGCTCACGATGAACTACATGACTGTGACATATTTTACTTTAATTAAATACTTAAGGTCTTCATAAAAATAGCAGTAATAGAAATTGTTCACATTACATTTTGATTGTTACACATACATGTTTATACAACTCTTTCTGAGTTTGGTTAATTATTATTATTATTATTGTTGTTGTTGTTGTTGTTTATTATAATGTATATTTTGTGATTATGTCACTTCAGGGTAATTGTAATGGCACATTTAAATAACAGTAACTTTTATAACTAATATGCCATACTACAGTATGCATTTAATGTACTTAGATTAGTATAGACACAGATGGAACGGATGTATTTAGTAAATCATTTATAATTGCTTGAAAAGGAACACGTGTGCACGTGTGCATGTGCACACATATATGCACACACACACACACACCTTTATGTTGCACTGTCTGATATTTGCACTGCACACAGTCTTTACACATTCTCCTTAATACTCCAGAATACTTCACTATTACATGCAAAATTATTTTCATTTTAACATTATCTCCATTTATATTTCATCAGCAATTCTTATAGATCAATATAGCTAAGAATCACACTGCAAATGCACAGTATAAATAGATTTATTTATAATAATTCATTAGAACACAGTGAGGCAGCATGGTGGTGTAGTGGTTAGCACTGTCGCCTTGCACCTCCAGGGTCCGGGTTCGATTCCCGGCCAGGCTCGATTCCCGTCTCGGTGTGCACGGAGTTTGCATGTGCTTGGTGCCCATAGTGTGTGAATGAGTGTGCGCATGTGTGTGTATGTATGTGTGTGTGCCCTGCGATGGATTGGCACCCTGTCCAGGGTGTACCCTGCCTCGTGCCCTAAGCCTCCTGGGATAGGCTCCAGGTCCCCGCGAGTGTGAATACAGGATAAAACAGTATAGACGATGAGTGAGTGAGTGGAACACAGTGAAACCCTGGAATGCTGAGAAGTGCTCAAGATGTACCTTCTGCCTAGGGCTTAACTGAGCTACAGTCATAGCCTAAATTAGGATATCAGAAGATGTTAATAACATCAGCTTGGGTTTCCCATGGAACCCGTAGTAGACTTGTAAGACTTGTTTGTGTGGTTTCATAGAAACAGGTATTGTTTGTTCTAATGTATTTTAATACTGTTAAATGTTTGACAATAACATTTCCGGGTGCTGGGACCAGCACTAAGGGTATCCTGCAATCCCAGTGGTTGGCTATGGGGGAATTGGCTGAGATGTGAACCCAGGCCTTCCTGTGGCAAACAAGAAGCCTACTACTGAGCCACCAATGCCCACCAATGCAAGTATCGCCCACACCCCGAGTTTTTGACCACCCCCACCCAATTTACATTCTTGGACTAAAAACTGGAGGACAGGAACCTAGATACTGCTCGTGCAACATTTAATGAAACTATATCAGTATATGAAAACATGTCTGGTGTGTTTGTGTGGGTCTCTGTGTTTGTTTGATACCCATGATTCCTCTGCTTTTACTGATTTCCACCATTTATTTGTCAAATTGAACCTAAATATTGGATAAGTCTTAAATGAGTTAATTTCCATGATCTTTGATGATAATGATCCAAGCAGACCAAGTATCAGGGTGAATTCTTTCTCTGTGGGGGGGCGGGGGGGGGGGTAATTTGAATTTACAGAATTTACAGTTCCTCCCTAATTTACAGTAGTCCAATTCTTACCCATCACTAGGGGATCCCACATTAAGGCTACTACAACCATTCAGTTGGGAGGGCTGAAGACTATCATGTGTTTCCTCCAAAGCATGTGACGCCACCGAGTGCATCTTTTCAAAACTACTCGCTCACGCTTCATGGGGGCTGCATAACAGTCAGAAATATCCTTATAGTTCCAAGGGGATGCATTGCATAACTTGGCACGGTTAATGTAGCAGAATTAAGGTAGAGCAATATCAAAATGAACACTTATTTCCCTTAGAAAGAGAGAGAGCAAGAGAGCGAGAGAGAGAGAGACAGATGTGCGCCCCCAAATTGTTACATTTAAAGTGACTGGATCTGGATACACACAAAACTTAGGAACCATTACCTTTTGAGGAATGAGAAGGTACAATAAGGGGGTTTTTATTGACATTTGACGAATCAAAGACATTGAAGATCAAAGAGAGGTGTAAGGGATGAAGGCCTGGGAAAGTTCACATGTAAAAATGTCGGAAAACCCTACCACATGGGTTCGATTGCACAATGCGACACATTTTGTAGTTTATATAAAACTATAAGTATTTATATGAAAACTGTTGAGTGTGAGTTTTCTGGCTTACACAAAGTCATAACATGACCAAAATTATAATAGAAAAACATATTTATTTTTAATTTCCGCAAAAAAAGTTAAAAAATGAGTAGTTGTCCTTAGTTTAATGCTTATGCTGGCAAATTGCTTTCACATATTAGAGTCCAAATGTAGTCACCCATCATGTTTTCATTGTATGCACCTTGGTAGTGGAGTTCAAAGCCAAGATTGTCTTGATGGAAGCTTTCGCCTTGTTCCTCTGAGTACGCACTACGCACAAATATTGACTTTCATTGTCTATCTGTCAAGATGAGCATCGAGTACATGCACTTTGAGAAAAATTCTGCAGGTCATTTTGGAGAAGTTTTGCACCATGGTCTGTACAAATTCCACATGGTTTTCGGCTTTGTGATTTCCAAGGAATCCTTGAGCCACTGCAACAAAGTTCGATGCAGCTTTTTGTGTCCTGGTATGCTTCTTAGGATATTCCTTGCACTTCATTATCTTCTTTATTTGTGGACCTACGAAGATTCCTGCTTTCATTTTAGCCTCTGAAAATGTTGTACTGCAGATTCTTAATCAAGTGCTGTGACTCATTTCTGCCCAATTTTATATGCAATGGTGGAAACAATAATTTTCATGGGTCTACTTCTATTTTTTTGGCCTTGGTGGGAAAAAAATATTTTAAGGTGCTCTTTTGTTTATACAGTTACATAAAAAAGTAAATAAAACCACTCACCTTCTCATACATTCATTTACTCATTCGCTCAATCATTTGCTGACTTTATCTTTATCAGGGACATGGTGAATCCAGAGTCTCTCCAGGGAACACTCGTTGTGAGACAGGTACAGTATCACAATTTTGTGTTGTAACAGGTTTTACGCATGGGTGGCATCACAGACACAAGGCAAGGTGTTAGGAAAAAGGGGGATTTTATTAAAAAAATTGGAGACAAAAAGGGTTTAAGGAGGGAGGACAAGAAAGGTAAAAAAAATAATGAAGGTGTGCGCACTTTCCCTTAGGTCTGAAGGCAGTGTCCAGCTGGCATGCGGGCACAAGGCCCCTCAGTGATGGACGCCCATCACTGGCATATGTTGTGACAGTTTACACACTCTCATGGCTAGGAGCAATTTAACTTGGCCTATCCCTCATGCATCCATGACTTTTTTCAGCAAATTAAGTGCTACATTATCTTTTCTGTGGGATTGAACCTCATGGTCTGGCCAGAATCTTCACCTAGATAGAGCCTTAGAAAGTACGAATATAAGGATATATTTAATTGTGTGAAATAGCAATTTCACACAATTAAGGTAATGTCAAATAATACCGTGAACGGTGTAGGGACAGGCAGACCCCAAACTAAGAGCAAACACTCGATCACATTCCAGAACCTCTCCTCCAGACATCATGGTGCCATCCCGATAACCTTATCTCATTCGGGAACATAAAGGAGAGGTTGTAAAACTAAGATGCTGGATCTTAACCAGGCATGGGACAGGAAGTTTGCTGGGCTTGAAGCTACACTAAAGCCAGATGCCTCAAATTAGACCTGAAACCATTGTGTAAATTGGCGATCCTGTAAACAAAACGGACAGTTTTACAGCTTCACCCCGAGTTTGGGGGGGGGACCACCAAGTCACACTTTGAACATCTCAGTGACCCCAGGACACATGCGTTCTCCAAATGGCTTTCAAAGAACAAAGAAATACAGCAGAGACACTATTTAAGCCATCTTTAATGATGCCAGTACGATAAAAATGCTAGAAACATATATTCAGTATGTTTTAAATCTGTGTGTTATGCTTGTTCATTCCACATAACTTTAAAGGTATCATTAGCACTCACAAACCCTGTTTATTGACCAAAGCTATAAATTAGTGTGTAAGATAGGGGATGTGTGGTATCGACTGAAAGCTTATTTTATTCAAACAACAGTAGTGTACACAGAAAATTGGTTGCATGAACAAGGGCTGATGTAAAATTACTTTATAAAGGTAATTAAAAGCGTAATCGGCTTGGCCCCACGTGACAGCCGTAAACCTGGCCTAATGTATGCAAAAAAGGGGGAACCAAGTGAGGCGTGGCTAAGCCCCGCAACCACATCCGATTGGACCAATCATCCGTGGGACGGACTGACACAACTGACAAAACTCGGTGTCCGGACTCTTCCAAACACGTTCTTTCGTACGTTCTTTCCATGTTCTTTCGACGTCATGACCATCTGAAGAAAGCAAGCTCGCCGCTCGGGCTTCGGCCCTTGCAAGCGCTACGCCGACTTCGCTGATGTCATCAGCTTCGAGAACTCTCAATGAGACTTCGTGCCAGAACTGCAACGAAGAAACCCACTGAAGAAGTTCCAGAGCGCGCCATCGGTAACCAGGCTACCAAGCCTCACCGAAGGGCTTTCCTGAAAGACGTAATTTCAACCAGAGCACCAACCAATCAGCAACGCTGTGATTCCCTTCACCGGAGGCGAACCATGAGAACGGAACGGAACGCAAGTATACAAACAAAGCTGCATACCTTGCTGAAAATGGTGCTTGTTTCATAACTAAAACCATATGATTAAACCCAAGACTCTGCTCTTGTGACTTTCTTTGGTCTAGTAAACAGTACTAGATGAACTTCCTTAACTTTCACCCTGCAACTGTTGGTATGTTTATGTATGTGTGTGTGTGTGTGTGTGTGTGTGCGTGTGTTCAAGTAGCATAGCTTCATGTATCGTAGATTAGTTCAAATAAATTCTTGTTTCTTTATAAAGAACTGTTGTCTTGGTCATGTATTTTAAAGTTTAAACATTTGCCCAGATCTTACGTTACCTTGCTCATAATTAGGTAAATACCCGATTTTGTATTATCGTCGTCGGCCGCGGGATAAACAGAATTGGTAAGTTACACTAAATCATACTAAACGCTGGTCGGGTAGTTGATAAAGTGTACGCTATAAATTTTAATTAGGTTAAACAAAATAAACTCGAATCCTTAAAGATTCGATTCACCTCTGAACCAGAGCTGAAACCCTACATAAATCGCGAACAATGCGTTGAGCATTGTCTCCCCATTTAAAGTACTACATATATTGGTGGAGAATGCGGGCATTGTTTGGCTTAAAAAGTCATAAAACCAAGACAGTTTACTGTATCTCTTCTATTGTCCGGAAATAGATCAGAGACAGAGAAACAGAGTTTTCCGATACTGTATACGTACTTGTTTCGCGGCACACCGCGGTATGAATGACTGAAATGCAACACGAGTTGTTTTTTTTTTTTTTTTAATTTAAACTGCAGTAATGTCGCTACAAAAACGCCTCGAGAGAAGAGCAAGCATGTTCACTGTTCTTTCTCTTATAAAGCTTTCATAGCGAGCTGGAAGTGCGTGTTCCACTTTTAAGCTCCGCTATAAAGGGTAACTATTGTCTGCTGAGATGGACCAAGTCACTATAGAAAAGCGCACCAAGAGAGGAGTAAGCGTGTTCCTTGCTTTTTCTCTTTAAAAGAGGCCTCCCATAGTGAATCTGTCTGGGCGTGTTCCACTTTCAAATTCATCTATGTCCCGGTACCGAGCATAGAGTAGCTAACTAAAGTCTCGATACCTCTTGATTCGCGGAAACTAGTGAATTCGACGCGGTGCTCAGAGAGAGCGTCCGAGCGCGTTTCAGTAAGTTGCGATCAGGGAAATTGTGTGGTTAAAAGCCATGTGTATTTGTGTGTCTTATGTTTTATGTCGTGTCTGACAAAGGGCTGAGATCAGCAACATTGTGGTGTTAATTGTGTTAACAGCCAAGTTGTTTGCCTCACTCTAATGAGTGAAGTCAAGGTCGTTCAGCTACAGAGTTACTAGTGTTCTTTCGGGTTGTTCAGTGTAAAACGCGCTGCCGTTTTCACTGACCACCCGTAACTGTTGAACTAGCACGCTCGTTTTAAGCAGTGTACATAACCATAGCGACGACTGTGACCCGGAAACCCTAAACAACCTTTTCCGCGATAACTTTTAAGTCAGAACCATATAAAATCAGTTGTAAACAAAGCCTAGCATAAGCTACGCTAGTTAGCAAACCTAGCACGTTTACACTATAGCCTATGTGCATGTAGCATCCATGCTAGTAGCATCGAAGGCTCGGGGTTAGCACGTAGCATCTTTCAGTTGTGAATACACTACACGAAAGTTGTTAAAGTGACCTAAACTCTTCACATCCAACTTTAACTCACATCAGTGGGTCTTTTTCCCCTTTTCTTTTCTGACCCACTCCTTATTACTTCACGGATACTTATTGGGCTAATTAAAACTACTTTTAGAAATTTTGATGACCAAAATGGTGATAATTTTTTTATCGTTTTAATCAAAATTTTCAATTCAATTTCATACATTACAGTTTTAGCATTCATCGTACAGACACTGGTGGATTAACCTAACTGTAACTCCTTATATGATTTTGATTTAAACATAATTCAGGCTTGATCGCCAACCAGCATTATTACTTTGAAATTTAAAAGTTTTATTAAGTAATCAATTAGAGTTGGATCCCTAATTCAATGATGGATGATTGATCAAGTTAATTAAGAAAATCTGCTCCCAATTTTAGTGCTAATTAAAGCTCCGTAATTAGCTATAATTCATGATTTGAAATTCAAATTTCAAAATGTTTTCTCCCTATCAACTAGGACTTGCTTGTCCTCACTCAGTTCACTAACTGAGCCCAAACTGCATAGGTTATTTTCGCTTAAGTCTGGGGAGTTGATAAGGTTTTCCCTAGTGCTTGACTGGTGCAGTGACGGTTGTCCTCACGGTGAGTTACAGTGTGTGAGTCACCCGTTCTGGCGTAACCTCGTGCCGGCTGGGGGGAACCGAATATCTCTGTTCTAGTATTGCATTGTGAGCACGCAGCAGGCATCAGCAATCATGCAGTGGAGAAGGAGTCAACAGAACTAACTGGGCGATGGCTTGGGCGCACCACCTGGTGGCTATTGATGGGTAGACCCTAGGTTTAGCCCATTCGCACACCTGTCCAGTCAGTCATTGACATGCCTTCCCCAAAACCTGCACGGTTGTGCTAAAAGCCACATGCTGTTTGAGCGGTTCACAGCAATACGGTGGGATGGAGTGTTCGGTAAGACCTTACAGGAGCTCACCTGGTGCGTTCAGACGGAGGACCCTACCACTGAGCTCCAATTGAATCAACCCAGCTCATCACTGAGCCTAGTGGATAAGCGTATCAGTCCATCCAGTTAGCGAAACCCCAAAGGGAACTTAGGGTCTTCTCAATACTTAGGTCAGTTGTTTTCCCCTAAAACAGCAAACCCAAGTACCTAGATGTATTGAATCAGTAGTACCACCACTCGGTCAACCCTGTTAAGTATCCTAACTCTGGGAGAAAACCCACACTATCTTCTTCTCTTTTTCTCAGTTTCCTCTTCTAGCTTGACTACTGCTGCTATTATAGGATTGTACCTGTGAAAGTCACAAAGCAGAGAACTCTAGAAACGTAACATATTTTGAAATGTGAATTCTTATGTTCAAAGTCTTCGACTCTCACTGTACCTTCCCTTGTCATGCCGAGATCCTACCAATCCACGGCTAAAGCAGGTCAATTAGAAAACCGTCCATAAAATTGAAGACGCATCTAGAAGTGTTTGTTTGTGTATGGTTGTCAACCCTACTAGCTGAGTAAACCAGTACCCTCATCGTTACTGTCTTCGTTCACCTAGAGGAAATTTGAGATAGCAATTGCCGTAGTGGTACAGAGAAATCCGCATTTCAAAACCCCTTTATTCAGGAGCACCCCTTTAATAAAAAAACAAATGGGGGAATTAAATTTGGCATTGAACAGCATCTGCTGTCAGAAATGCCGATTCGGTTAGTTTTTTTTGTTTTCTCGGATTAACATCAGTTGTAACCTTTGCTTACAAAAGGAGAACCTCCTCTTATAGGAAAATGGAAGCTTATCATCACCTCTCTATCCCTTGCTCTGTGTGTTCTTCTTTTCTGCCTTTGTTCTCTAGCTGTGCTAACTGTGTTCTAGCTCTTCCCGCAGAGACTACCAGTTAATAGCATGCCCACCAGAGGATCACAGTCACAGAGCACCACACTTGGCCTCACTCACACAGCTGTTCTCCCTATTTTGTTTTGTTTGTTTCTTATTTCTCAAACATAACATCTGTGTCAGTAGTGGTTCTAGAACCCCGTCAAAACATGTCTCACACCGCAGACCACGTCAGTCGCTGTGAAGATCTGAAGACATCGCCATATGTTGCAACCGACAGCCTCCTACCTAAGGCCGCTGAAACACTAAAGCACCAGACACAGGACCAGCTGGATGACAACTTAACAAGCTTTATAAGACAAGTCCCAAGTCAGTGCTACAAATTCCAATGAACTGTCCAAAATCACCAGCTCCTTACGTCACACATTCATTGTCCCTCAAGCTGAGCAACGGGCACACCGGCGCCCTCCAGCAGAAGCTGACACAAGTACAGCGACGCATCAAGCAGCTGGAACTGGAAGCTCAGGAGCGACGGAAAGGGGGTGACGCGGTACAGCAAGACAAAGTGGAAATCACCAGGCTGCAAGAAACCCTGGCAACTACTATGCATGAAAGGGAACAAGGCAAGGCAGACTACGCTGATCTCTCTGAAAGGCTACGATACGCAGAAAGCTACTAGAAATGCCAGGGCTGCCCCCAGGGAGAAAAATGGCATGATTAAAGCCCTCAAAACTCACCTGGACAAGGCAAGTAACGAGATCAGCTACCTCCATGCGACAGCTGGACCATAGTAAAGAAGAGTCCTACAGCGTCACAGAGGAACTCAAGCCCGCCTGTGAATGGTGCCGCGAGGAAACGATATGCACCCAGCTCACCCCTCCTGAGCAAGACCAGGTCCCCTGTTCTTGGATCGACACGTAGTGGAAGAAGTGACGGGGCGGGGTCGACGCATCCCCCAGCATCCTCCAAAGAACCCTACCTCACAGCCGAACACTGCAAAACTGCTCTCTCCAGCCACAGGACATTATACAGCGTAGAAAAATTCACGCCACATATGCCAGGCAGCCAAGATATCCACGTTTATCTACGAGACCTCGATCTCTTGCTAGAACTGAGACTCCACATCACTGACTAAGGTAGATTCTATCTGTTCCGAACAACATCCAGCTCTGAAGTGCGCGGCTTCCTACACTGGCAGCCTGCTCACACGAAGACTGACTACTATCTGCTCCGAGAAGCCCTCATTACAGAAGTTGCTGACTCCGAGTTAGACTAGTAGCTGCTCTGAAAATGAGACAAGGTCGTCACGAACCTTCGCAAGCCCATTACAGCCGACTCATATAAGCACACTTCGGCACTCGGAACGAAACAGACATGGAAGAACTTCAAGACTCTCTTCTCAACCCTCATCCATATCTCATGAAGGTCAGTGGCAGAAGTCATGGAATTGGCCGAGCGCAAAAGGAAAAGGCTCGGGTAAATCTAATGTAAGCTCCCAAGAAAATTACAAAACACATCTTGGAGCAACCAGCCCAAGGAATCAATGAAGAAACCCAAGATTCCAAGCTAACCAGCTCAATCCAAAGCCACAACTGAGACAAAGACATCACCATGCTTCCACTCCCAAGAACGTATGAGAATGATGATGGAAGAGTTTTTCCAAACTGACAGGAAAAGGGGGAAGAACAAACCACTGACACAGATCAACTGTCCTATACCTTTCACCACACTAACATAGCTTAGTCCTTCCAGGAAGGTATACACAGTTTTCTTTTTTTATTTTACTGTAAGCACAACATCCAAACACCCTCCTCTGGCTACACTGCTAGGCCCAATCTCTAATAGAGAGGAGTGGCTCCACACATGTGACACTGGTTTTGCCGTCTTAACCTCTTTGTGTCCTTGTAGACCTTTTCCTTTCCTCTGCGTTTTCCCTTTCTCGCTCTTTCATCAGGGAACTACCTTAACTGAGTTTCAATCCAACTCCCAAAACTAGGTTGACCCCCTTTGCGGAAAGTGGAAGTAAATCGTTGGAAAAACCATCAGAGAAGGCCTAGGGAAGCACCCCTACATTTTTTTAAGTGTTCTTAACCCAACCATACGAACTATGTAGGTTATGCACCATGATTCAGTTGGTGATGGAGTTGTTGTTTGTACCTTGTGTGTGTTCTCTCTCTGCTTCTTCTTCCAGTGCCCGCTGACGCAATGGAAACCTCACCGAGCAAAAGGGGGATATGTAGGGTCAGGCAGACCCCCAACTAAGAGCAAACACTCAATCACATTCCAGAACCTCTTCTCCAAACATCATGGTGCCATCCCGATAACCTTATCTCATTCGGGAACATAAAGGAGAGGTTGTAAGACTAAGATGCTGGATCTTAACCAGGCATGGGACAGGAAGTTTGCTGGGCTTGAAGCTACACTAAAGCCAGATGCCTCAAACTAGACCTGAAACCATTGTGTAAATTGTAAATACAGCAAGAGACACTATTTAAGCCATCTTTAATGGTGCCAGTAGGATAAAAATGCTAGAAACATATATTCAGTATGTTTTATATCTGTGTGTTATGCTTGTTCATTCCACATAACTTTAAAGGTATCATTAGCATTCACAAACCCTGTTTATTGAACAAAGCTATAAATGAGTGTGTAAGATAGGGGATGTGTGGTATCGATTGAAAGCTTATTTTATTCAAACAACAGTAGTGTACACGGAAAATTGGTTGCATGAACAAGAGCTCATGTAAAATTACTTTATAAAGGTAATTAAAAGCGTAATCGGCTTGGCCCCACGTGACAGCCGTAAACCTGGCCTAATGTATGCACAAAAGAGGGAACCAAGTGAGGCGTGGCTAAGCCCCGCAACCACATCCGATTGGACCAATCATCCGTGGGACACACAGGGACAAAACTCGGTGTCCGGACTCTTCCAAACACGTTCTTTCGTACGTTCTTTCCACGTTCTTTCGACGTCATGACCATCTGAAGAAAGCAAGCTCGCCGCTCGGGCTTTGGGCTTTGGCCCTTGCAAGCGCTACGCCGACTTCGCTGATGTCATCAGCTTCGAGAACTCTCAATGAGACTTCGTGCCAGAACTGCAACGACGAAACCCACTGAAGAAGTTCCAGAGCGCGCCATCGGTAACCAGGCTACCAAGCCTCACCGAAGGGCTTTCCTGAAAGACGTAATTTCAACCAGAGCACCAACCAATCAGCAACGCTGTGATTCCCTTCACCGGAGGCGAACCATGAGAACGGAACGGAACGCAAGTATACAAACAAAGCTGCATACCTTGCTGAAAATGGTGCTTGTTTCATAACTAAAACCATATGATTAAACCCAAGACTCTGCTCTTGTGACTTTCTTTGGTCTAGTAAACAGTACTAGATGAACTTCCTTAACTTTCACCCTGCAACTGTTGGTATGTTTATGTATGTGTGTGTGTGTGTGTGTGTGTGTGTGCGTGTGTTCAAGTAGCATAGCTTCATGTATCGTAGATTAGTTCAAATAAATTCTTGTTTCTTTATAAAGAACTGTTGTCTTGGTCATGTATTTTAAAGTTTAAACATTTGCCCAGATCTTACGTTACCTTGCTCATAATTAGGTAAATACCCGATTTTGTATTATCGTCGTCGGCCGCGGGATAAACAGAATTGGTAAGTTACACTAAATCATACTAAACGCTGGTCGGGTAGTTGATAAAGTGTACGCTATAAATTTTAATTAAGTTAAACAAAATAAACTTGAATCCTTAAAGATTCGATTCACCTCTGAACCAGAGCTGAAACCCTACATAAATGGCGAACAATGCGTTGAGCATGGTCTCCCCATTTAAAATACTACAACGCATATCTGGCTTTTTTTTTATTACTTTTATTTATTATGAATGCATTTGCATTTTATCAGATGCATTCTTTAAAAATCATGTATATTTTACAAGTACAATATGCAATAAAATTACAAAACAAATACAGTAACTCATATTGAAACCATAAATAAATAAAATATAAAAAATATAGTTGTCCATGAATATTTGGCCTCTTTGTCACATTAAATAAGTTAAGGCTGTGCATAAACCTAGAAAATCATTTGTTGTGATTATTGCTTGAGAGTTGTGTTTGGTGCATCGCCCTTGTGTAATCTCTATACTCAAAAATGGCATTGCGTACAGTTCCATGACATTTTTGTTAAGAGTTCAACTGTTCAAATGAGTCTACATTACATTTAGTTTCATTGTATTGGGTGGTTTCTTTATTGTATATAAATGTACAATATAGAATGAGATATTTACAGGCTTCTGTTAACATGATTAAAGCTGCTGATATAGAAGTCATTTCTATAATTCATCTTCATCCTCACTGTAGGTGTTTTGGCTGAGGTCTAGTGAGCTTAAGGAGTCAGATTGACCCAAATCTGTTTCAGAGTCTCTTCGAGAATCAGCCATGTCTGTCTCAAAGTAATCATTCAAATTGCCATGCTTATGTCTCCTCTGAATTTCCTAGAGTAGCTGCAGGAGCTTAAAAAGATGACAAAATTGTAATTTGTCCTATGACAGAGAGTAGTATATGGTAAATTAATTGTCCAGGCACAAATACATTTTAACTTAGACTTTGGAATAAGGCTGGCTCTAAAAGGGCCAATTTGGTCACTCTCAATTTTGGCACAGTCAGCGACAGTGGAGGCAATATTTTCTGGTGAAGGTCCATCACATAACACACCATCAACTTATGCAAATAAATAGTATCGTGAGTTGTATACTGTATGAGATTTAATGTAAGTAAATTTACGAACACTTATTCATCTCTATAATATTAGGCTGTACATTGTCACCCAACTTAGCGTAAACTTAGTCGTGCCTGCGATTTTCTGATGTAACAGCAATAGGGCTCACCTACAGGATAAATGTAAAAGGATTATTATACTTATTTAAAACATCAAGTAAAATAGTCTGATATTAAACAAACCTTGTTAGTGAGATTGTTGTATACTGTACATTATGGAAGCAAATATAATTAGTTATATTGAAAAAAATAAAAGAACATAAATCAAGGCACTTTGTTTAAGTCCCAGAGAAGTGGATTGATCTGTTGTTTGACTGGTTTCAACTGTTTAATGGAAGAGGCCCTTCTAACAGTAGCTACTGTACATTTTCGATATCTCGTTACAATGATGGCTGGAAGTAGGTCGGATATATTAGGAAGAAAGGGAAAGTTGATGTGTTGGAAGCAGAAAAAAATGGGCAAGCAAAAGAATTTATGATGGCTAGAGGAGTGGATCAGAGAAACTCCAAAACTGCAGTGGGCTATTCCTGGTGTGCCGTAGTTATGATTTACCAAAAGTACTCCAAGGAAGGAAAACTGGGAAACTGGTGACAGGGTCATTGGCCAAGGCTCACTGATGCAGTCCGATCCAATAGACGAGCTAGTGTACATCAAATTGATGAAAAGGTTAATGCTGGTAATTATAGATAGGTGTAAGAACAGACAGTGCATCACTGTTATGGTGGCAAAATTGGAGACCTATTCAATATTAGACAGGTGGTCATGTTGTATGGCTGATTAGTGTAAAATGACATGAAATCAGTAAATGTGTTGGTATTTTATAGACACGTAGCTCAAACATTAATTATTATTAACTGATCAATAATTTTATTTTGTGATGTTTATTATTTTACTGTCTTATAAAGTCACTTGTGTTCAGTGGAGCAATCCGAGCTCGCTTGAAAATCTAATGCCTAATTCAGATCAGCCATCTGGATCATCTCGTCTTGACGGTCTGCGATTTGAAGAGAAGCACAGATTTCTACTCCTGAGTCTTGGGAATGAGTGTGGGTACATTTAAGGTACACCTAAACCAACTGCAGCACCCTGATAACTCATACAACCGTGGCCTCTTCAGTCTTCCTATTAGAAGTACCACACGGTGGCAGCATTGTACAAATAAGGCACTTCTAATTCAACTTGCGATACAATAGCACCCTCATGAACAGCATCTGTTTCATAAATAAAATTAAACAGTTTTTAACAGAACAAGATACATAATACATGTTTCTTTGCTAAAAACATCAATTTTCACCACATTGTATTGTGGCGTTCAATTTACATGAGATTAGCAAAGAGCTTAAGCCAAAGGCTAATAAACGTATGCCAGTCACAACAGATCTTTGCCTCACCACAAAGACCCTGCTGGGAAACAGTTGCGGCCCATCTGAAGGTGTGTCAACTTCTTGTGTGAACAATCTAGTCTTTCAGACTGTTGAAGAACCCTAATATTGACTTCTGTTTGCGTAACTGTTGTTTTCATTCTTAGAGAAATGTGGTGTGAGGATTGAGGAAGGGCCAATTGAGATGACAGGAGTGGTAGGCCCCATCAAATCCCTGTACTTCAGAGACTGGGGACTGTTACTTTCCTAAAAGTAATACCTAGACCAAAATTATTCAAAAGAATTGTGAAACTTGTGAAAATGTTAATGTAACAAAATAGTAAATGCAAAAAAATAGAAGTTGTGTTTAAGAAGTTATGCTCTGCTAGTATAAATATAATATAGTATAATTTATAAGTTAATTATACAGCAAAGTGTATGACCCATCACATTTTAAATCATCACTCATGCCAGACAATTAACTTAAAAAACGACAGACAACAAATATAAATATGTTGCTAAATATATAATATATATAATATGTAAGTATCTTGCTATACTAATTTGTCAATATTTCTTAATTATATATGGTGAAAGGTCACACTTAGTTCACCAGGGGCCTGCGGCCCACCCTTTCATGCTTTTACTGTGTTTTCATGCTTTTTATCCTGATCCTTCATTTTACTTTTAAACCTAGAACCTCTTTAATATGAATTGACTTATTTGTACTGTTTATGAATCCACAAAAATAGAGCTTAATGCGTCCCACTTTCATGTATGATAATAGTGACAAAACTTCTTTGAAATTTGCCTTTTATGTAAAAAAAAAAATGCTACAATTTATTTTTGAACATTAATGAAATACAATTGTGTGTGTGTGTGTGTGTGTGTGTGTGTATCTATATATGATATATATATATATATATATATATATATATATATATATATATATATATATATATATATATATATATATGATATCTTCTTTTTTGTAAAACAACTAATTAAGCTCTGCAGCTCCTTTCATAGGACAGGCTTTTTTGCTATATCCATCATCAATACAATTACCATGCAGTTGCACAGTGCTTGTGGGTGCTTGGACACAACAAATGTTGCCAATCACTTTTGTTACCCATTGTTTGATAAAACTTGCCGTAATAAGAATGATTTTGGGAAGGCTTTCACTCATGCCTGTCTCATTCCCTATTGACCTCTATTGTTGTTATTGTTGCAAAAAAACGTACTCTATTGTTATTCTTGTGTACAACCATAGCTGTAATTTGAAATTCAGATCAGATACCTGATTATTTGAAATGTTAATTTGTCAGAATTCACCATCAGATCTTTGACAATCATGATAAATTACAAGTAAGTTTCGAGCAAACAGTTTTTTTTCTCTCTTATACGGGATACGGGAATTAACGAAATATTTGAAAACTATTTAACCTGAAGGGGACGCTGTTTGCTTCTTAAGTGCCGTCAATGACCAACTACACTAAATAATGATTAATGATTGTGGTCAAGCACATTAAATAAAGATTTGAGTGCGTTTAGACGGCTCATTCTTCTCCAACAACCAGTTATTCATTTATCTATTTAAGTGAAAATCAAACGAACCAAGGATTAAGGACTCTAACTGCAACTATTTATTTATTAATTTTATTTTTATTTTAGCTAGCGCAACAAGACGTCACGTCTGTAGACAAGTCGCTGCTACATATGCAGGGAAAACAAATGAAATAAATAATTTCTATAAATAGATAATAAAATGTTAATAAAGGTTATCTGTAGGAAATGAGACATGTTTAAACACGAAGAAAGGTAAATTAAAAACGTAAATATGTGGTCACAATAGTGATTTATTTGGTCTAAATAATTGCTCCTAATTATACTGATTACATCTATCGATGCGAGTAACAGACACGAACCTGTTTCGGGCTTTAATGGTAATGTGTTGAAACCGATACTTTCATCAAGGGATGCCGTGGAAAACCCCGATGTCTTAAGTAACAGTCTTACAGTCACGTTTGCGTGTGTGTGTACGTGTGCCCGCGTGGCATCCATTCAAAAAGTAAGGTAAGAGTTCAGGAAGTTTATCCAGTAAGGCAAGTCCCGTGGCGTGGTCTTACTGTATCTCTCACATTATCATGCAGATATGTCTTTTTCAAACACACCTCAGTGCCCAGAGCTACATCCTGTACTGTGCTCCTGTCCACAAGAGATAGAACAGGAAACAAAGAACAGTTTCTCAAGACCGTGCCATGTTAAAAATGTTGGTTTCTTGTGTCTCGAGGCAGAGAATGATTGAAGAATGTCCACATTCCAAAAACGTGTAATGTTAATCCTTATAATTGCTAGTTGTAAATGTAGCTGACTACTATGAGGACTATATAAGACTTATCTTTCTAGGTAATTTAGACATTTTTGCAACCACTTACAATATCTCTGATTATTATAACAAAGGCCCTAGGATTAGCAAGCGTTGGTACTGCTTTTTTTTTATTAATCTTTACTAAATTCCTTTACTCTAATTTCTAAATGAGTAATACCAGAGACTGTGCTTGTAATGTGCTTTATTATTTCCACCTACTTGGTTATCGAATATGAACGTATCTTTATTTCATATTGAGGAACTTTGCTAGGAGAAAATTCACCTTTTCACATTTTAAATAAAACACTCTAATGGAAAAATATGATTATAATGAATCATTTATTAAAGCTAAGTGTTATTTTACGTAACACAATTAAACATAACAAAATACTTTGTTGAAAGTTTTTTACTTCCTTCCGTATCTAATATGTGTGTTATCACAAGGAACAAGAATCTGATGTGTTTCAGCAGTAAATGATGTAATAAGTTGATGTTTAATGTGTGAGTAAAAACTGCGTAATGAATATTCAGTCAAGTGTTTCTTTTTAGTAAAGATTAGCACTTGATAGCACTTGAGCATGGCTTTGGAAATTGCTTTTATGACATACAACAATGCAGGACAGGATAGTGTGATGTGCTCCAATACTAAGAAGAAATTTATTATCTTCACAAAGGTTTTTTCTTGTGTTTTATTCCTCCTATTTTTATCCATTCATAATACAGTGAATACATTCAATGTTATGGAATATCTGTAAGATAACATATCAGTTATAGCTTATATTACCACACCCGAAAGCACTGACATTCAAGACTTCCTGAAATGTTTATAAATAAATATGTTTATCATTAACCTTAAATGAGCTGTCATAATGAAATGTTATGTTACTTTAGTAACAATAATGCGTTACAAACCAGTACATTAATATGAACATGTGACGTGATATACAGCCAGCACTATTGGCAGAGTAGTATTAATTTCTGATAAGTTATATTTAAGACTACAACAATTCTTTGAATTATTAAAAACACTACAGTATATGCCCACTTAATGTCTAGCCAATTATGTATTATGTATTTTCATCCTAATTGTACAAATAAGGCACTTCAAAATCAACTTGAGATACAACAGCACCCTCATGAACAGCTTCTGTTTCATAACATTAAGCAGTTTTTAACAGAACAAGATAAATTATACTGTACGTGTTTGTTTGCTGAAACCATCCATTTTTACCACATTGTATTGTGGTGTTTATTAAGAATATAATGTATTGGTCAGCATTAGTCTTAACTACAGCTTTACTCTGCTTTATGCTGTATCTTGGGGAAACGATAAGGCCTTGAGCTTCGGAGATCAGAAATTTTATCTACATGAAATAAAAGACCTTGGCAAAGACCTTAAGCCAAAGGCCAATAAATCTATGCCAGCAGCAGCAGCAGATCTTTGCCTCATCACAAAGACCCCACTGGAAACAGTTGCTGCCCATCTGAAGGTGTGTCAACTTCAGAACAATCTAGTATTTCAGACTGTTGAAGAACCCTAATATCGACTTCTGTTTTTATAAACAATTTGCGTAACTGTTGTTTTTATTCTTAGAGAAATTTGGTGTGAGGATTGAGAAAGGGCCAATTGAGAGGACAGGAGTCGTACAGTAGTTCCTATCAAGTTCCTGTGCTTCAGAGACCCTGACCAGTTTATAACTACATTACCTAAGACCTAATGTTAAATTGTCAAGGGGACTGTTACTTTCTTAACATTAAAATTTTTTGGTAAAGAAGGCTGTGATCACAAATATTCATATTTTTATGCTTCACAAATAATAAAATTAATGAACTGTCCTTTTAGGCACATTGAAATAAACAACTGACTTAACATCAGCTATCAATTAATTTTAATAATTATATAATGTACTTTTTAATATTTAAGGTTGCTACAGTCATTAGGAATGTTCTAAAGAAGTTAAATAACTAATAAAAACAAACAGAGAAAGCCCAGTCAAAAGTAATTAATAAAAGAATGTCAGTTTTTGATTTGGTGGGACATGCTTTTGAGGACTATTATAATGACTACTATATATAAGACTTATCTATCTAGGGAAATTATTCAAAAGTTTTATTGAGCATCCTGCAGAAGCACTTACAGTTCAAAAAAACCCAGAAGCTTCCTTTTTTCTTGTCTGAAAACCTTTCTGCCATACAAATATTTTTCTTTACTTTTTGATTTTGTTGTGGAATACTGCTGTTAAAAAAATTAGAATTGTTTTTGAACTAACTAAATATTACAGTCATAATATATATATCTAAGGTTGATATGTGAGCTGAATAAAAGCAATTGTTTTAGACTTATCTTTCTAGGTAACTTAGACAGTAATAAACAAACAAACAAACAAACAAACAAACAAACAAATAAATAAACAATAATAGTGTGAAAGTTATGTTAATCACATTTGGCACATTTAGCCTTGACGTCATAGTTGTAGTTCTTGTTTTAGTTCTGACACCATATATAATATTGACTTGTGAGCTGATGTGAACACAGAATAAAAACAATTGTATTTAATAATAATAATAATAATAATAATAATAATAGGGAAAAAAAACTTTTACCTGTAGTATATTTTCCTTTTTTTGCAACCACTTACAATATCTGATTATTATAACAAGGGCCCTAGGAAGTGTTGGTACTGCTTCTTTATTAATCTTTACTAAATTCCTTTACTCTAATTTCTAAACAAGTAATACCAGAGACTGAGATTGTAATGTGCTTTATTATTTCCACCTACTTGGTTATCGGATATGAAGGTTACCTTTGTTTTATATTGAGGACCTTTGCTAGGAGCAAATTCACCTTTTCACATTTTAACTAAAACACTCTCTAATGGAAAAAAAGCATTTCTAATTTATTAACCGTAAGTGTTATTTTACAGAACACATTAAACATAAGTCTTTTGTTATGGAAGTAAGGAGGTACGTTTTTTACTTACTTCCTTATTTAATATGTGAGTTATCACAAGGAACAAGGATCTGATGTGTTTTTAGTAGTAAATGATGTAATAAGTTGATGTTTAATGTGTGTGTGAAAACTGCGTAATGAATAGACCTATTCTGTTAAGTGTTTCCTTTTAGTAAAGATTAGCACTTGATAGCACTTGAGCATGGCTTTGGAAATTGCTTTTCTATTAAGGAATAAAACACAATATGACATACAACAATGCAGGACAGGATAGTGTGATGTGCTCCAATACTAATAAGAAAGCTATTATCTTCACAAAGAGACTTTTTTGTGTTTTATTTCCCTTATTTTTATCCATTCACAATACACTGAATACATTCAATGTTATGGAATATCTGTGAGATAACATATCAGTTATAGCTTATATTACCACACCCGTAAGCACTGTTTATAAATGTTTATATGTTTATCATTAACCTTAGATGAGCTGTTGTCATAATGAAATGTTATGTTACTTTAGTTACAATAATGCATTAAAACCAGTACATTAATATGAACATGTGAAGTGATGAACAACCAGCACAACTGTCAGAGTAGTATAAATTTCTGAGAGTTATATTTGGACAACAACAATGTTTTGAAGCAACAATGATTTGAATGAATAAAAACACTACAAAAAATGCCCACTGAATGTTTAGCCAATTATTATGTATTTTCAACCTAATAGACTGTCTGGCCAAAAAAAAAGTCACTACTTCTAAATTATTGGCCAGCATCAAGCACCGAAAACAATTAAGGAGATTTGAAATGATTGAAACTGAGTTTTTCCCTCCCTGATGGAATGGGCATATTCCATCAATGAAATAAAGCAATTATGGTTTTGGGAGCATGAGCAATAATTTTCACAAATACTGTAAATTTATCACCACACTGTGCATTTCAATTAAAGCTAAACGTGGTCAATGAAGTCTTGACGTATGCGTTTTCTTTGTTCCTGAGCAGTGCATTTCTGAAAAATTCAGATCAATTCAGTAATTCGTTTAAAAGTGTCAAAGTCACTGTGCTATTAAGCAAATTTAGTTTTCCCCCTTAGTCCAGTTTCAAACAAATTTACCCAAAAGTATTTGTTCTTTATTAATTTTTAAAAGAGGGAATTCCTGTTCAAAATGATGCAACATTTACCAATAACAAATCCCTTATGCAATCATAAGATCTGTCTTTTCTTAACAAAAATAAAGAGTAAATTGTTTTGTGATTGTAAAAAAAAATCACTGTCAAATGAAACCGAAAATGACTAAATTAACATAAATATCACTGCATGCACTTTGACTTAATATTTAACTCTGGTTGTGTTTAAAATATAACTAATGATAACAGTAATGTGCACTAAAAGATACTACATCACTCAAGGTAAAAAGTATGGGGAAACATTCTGTTCATAAATTCCCCCTTTCTTTGAAGACATAGGCTGTATTGTTCTTGGTCTGAACACATCTGTGTATTTTTTCCCTTCACTATTTTATCATTAAGGGAAGAATCAAAAGGAGTTGGAAAAAAGGACATACAGTAGGAGTGCTATTGTTTGATGAATGCCTATTGTATCTATCTTGGGTATTTGCTGTTGTATAATTACAGGAACTAGCAGGCCTCATCTGAGTGAATGCATCAGTACAGGAAATGGTCAGGTGAGGAAGGCAGAGTTTTACTAGAAAAACCTGCATTTTCACTGCTCCTTTTTATAGCCAGTCTTGTTTTACTGTAAATGTGTATTATATTTGGGACAACATTCCTTTAATACCACAGCAATTTACCAACAGTTTCCATTTATAATTTATTAATTTACATAAAGACCTAAAGAAAGGACGCCACCCTGTATACTCAAATTCAAATTTAAATTTTATTTGTCACATACACATTCATTCACAGTAAGATATGCAGTGAAATGCTTAAACAACCGCCTGTGACCTTAAAAATAAAAGATTATTGATAGGAAATAAATGTGAATAAAAAAGGGTTAGATTTAAGGGGTAAATTTAGCAATGATAAGAATAATATATCTATAGAAGACAAAACATACAATATAAGAAATATATAGGAAAAATAGAAGAAAAATATAAGAAAACCTAGCTGTACAAATATGGAGAAGAAAAGATTCTATACAAATATAGAAAAATATAGAATTTCTTGTGTGGAAATGAAGTGGGGATTTAAACAGAAATGTCCGGAGGGGGTTGCAAATATGTGTGGTGTGTGGTGTACTGAGAGACCATATCGACGGCAAGGTGGCTTAGTGTGCATGTTCTTCCAGTGCTTCCAGTGCCTCCCCTCATGATTCATAGCTTATAGATCCACCTTTAGCAGTAATATTGTAAAGTAATTGATTCCCTTATGACTTTATTATTCTCTTTGATCACTGTAGAGGAATGAATTTTGGCCCATTCCTCAGCTTTTGTAAGGTACCAACCACATCGTTTCAGTTTGGTTGAGGTCTTGACTTTGACTAGGCTATTCCAAAACCTTTATTGTTTTAGTTTTCAGCAATTCTGACATAGATTTACTCATG
The DNA here is from genome assembly GCA_013621035.1 of Clarias magur. NCBI lineage: Eukaryota > Metazoa > Chordata > Actinopteri > Siluriformes > Clariidae > Clarias > Clarias magur. The sequence goes on along the minus strand of QNUK01000016.1, from coordinate 270,970 downwards.
TGCAGTAAATCTATTTGTCCTGTTTCTTGACCCAGTTTAGACCAAGCTTAAGATGGACAGATGGCCTCACATTTGCTTCTAGAATACTCCAGTATACTTGCAGGTATATACACTGAAATGCTCTTCCTTTAACTATTAAACATAGCTGTGAGTTGATGTGATGTTTTGATAGGGTTAGTACCCGTCATTGACAGGTAAAGAGTCTGGAGAAACAGTTAAAAGGTTAAAGCTAAAAATAATCAGTTTTAATGTAATAACTGGTATTATTTTTTCAGGTTGAAACCCCATGCTTGTTGTCTGCTTGTCTACAGTATCTGTATGGCAGACCTCTCTGCCTAACTTAGCAATACAAGGTTGAGTATCTTATGCCTTATTTACACTAAGTTGTACTTCTTTCATTAACAGCCAAATACAATCCCTGTTTAAAGTAAGTTATTATATCTAGCATATGACTGTTCATAACATCACTTTTACTTAACACAACACTTTTCACTCAATGTGCATAACACTGTATGTTTGGGTATTTTACATGCTTTATTTAGACTGCAGGGGATATGTTTGCTCTAACAACTTGTGTTTTTCTCATAATAGCATTCCACATACCTGCTTTTTATTACTTATACCTGCACCAAGGTTTCGGATTTTAAACTTCCTGCAGGAAGAATAAACATACAATGATCTGTCCATACATCTTTGATACAATAATCTGTCCATGCAACTTTGTTGAGTGATGCGTATAGCTGATGCCAATTTGAGGACCAAAGCCAGGTATTCATCCCAAAAAGTGATGGCTGCTGTGAGCACAAAACTGCTCACAACGTCCCTTCTACTCAAATTTTTGATTGAATTTATGATGCAGATTACACTAACAGGCAAATGCCTAAGGACTGGCAAAGTTTGATTAAATTCCGTCATGGCAGTTTTGCATGATGCTGTGGCAAAACAGCTTTACAGATATACAGATACAGGAACCTTGGATTACGAACATAATTCGCTCCAGAAGCAGGCTCGTATTTCAAAACACTCATAAACAGCCCAAAAAAATAAATACATAAGAATAATTAATACAAAATATAAAGTAAACAAAAAAGTTAAACTGCTCTTTATCTTAAAAATAAATAAATAAATAAATCCTGACAGATAAGTGTTTCCGTGTGTGCGTGCAGGCACTGTGTGTGTTTGTGTGTGTGTTTGTGAATGAGCCCCTTCCCTCTCCTTTTTTTTTTCGTCTTACAAAATAAACAAGAAATTTCTCTAATGACACTCAAATGATTGCACACTAACGGAATCACTTCTGTAAAATAAAGATAAAATAACCTGCACTTTACCTTTGAAAAGAATCAGCTGCTTTTCTCAAAAGACACCTCTTCAGATTAATGTTCGCTAATCATATTGTATGTAAATTTCAGGAGCTTTGGACAATTCAACGTACAGTAGAAGCATTCACATCTTAACATTAATCTCGTAAGTACATAAAATTACTTTTACAAAATATTTTTAGGCCTAAAACATTTAAACCTAACTAGAGAAATGTTCAGCAGAAGATGTGTACATGTTATGCCTCTGAAGGTCATTGCCTGTATTTGTTCAGCTGTTCTAACATTGAGATACTCAGTAGGTACATACAGTAATTCTGTGTGTGTATGTGTGTGTGTGTGTGTGTGTGTGTGTGTCAGTGTGTGAATGGGAAACTGCTTAAAATAACTGTAGCTTTTCTTTTTAAAAAATTAACCGTGGGTATTTTTTAGGTGGAGCACTGTGTTTAGTTAGTTGCATGAATAATTATGTCAGTGAAAGGAGTTCACAGGATAAATAGGACAAATCTGTGTGTATCTGTGTGCGTTTGTGTGTCAGAGAGGTGTCACCTCCCTCAACTGCCACAAACAAATCATAGGGCAACACTGAACAGAACATTAAGGAGGAAAGGAAGAAGTTTTTTTTTTCTGTTTTTTTTTCCATTTCGAAAACATGACTTCTTTGCCCATTAACCTAAAAGTGCCATGCATCTTTACTAATTTCCTAAAAACTGTATCAATGAGACACGTTTACTTCTCTCATCTTTGGTCGCAGCTTTATCCTCAAAATCAAAAAGAAAACATTTTTAATATTATAATGAGCAACAAATATGACCTTTAAAAGAAAATTGTTAACACATAAAGTTGGGCTAGTACTATGTGGTCTTGTGCACATGACAGAATCGGCCCATTATAAATATTTTATTAGTGAATTTTAATTGAGTATACAATAATAGTTGATATTATTGATAGTTGATATTGTATACTCCATAAAATTCACTAATACAATATTTATAATGGGCTAATTCTGTCATGTGCACAAGTTTTTTTTTTATGTTTGTTTTTAATGTTTAGATTTTTAAACAAATATTATATTATCTATTTTAAAGATATAATGTACAACCTATTATTATATTATATCATAGTAATTAAACTGACAAGGAGAAAAGGGTGGATTAAAATAATTTATTTTATTCATAATCATATTGCACACAAATTAAATATCCCAACAGCAAAGTTTTTTCAAAGGAATATATATTTTATTTTATATTACAGTTTACAGATATAGTTGTCTACAACTAATTTCACTTTGTAATAAATTACCATATTGTATGTCTTAGAGCTGCTTTTTCCCAGCTGCAGTCTGCTACAAGAAATTAAAAGAAAAAGTAATAATTCTCCAAATAACCATTATTTTCATAAACATTTTGCTTCTAAGTAGCTAAGTTATACAAAAATAAAGCAATTACTTGAGACTAACATAAACAAGCTGTTTACTGCAGCTGAGCTAGCAGTGGTTTGCAGTCAGACAGAAACTCCAACGACTCCACAGCTTCTATGAGGCCATCCACTTTCTCCGGTGGCAGCACTACACTTGCATTGTTGCGGAACTTTTTCTGCAAGCTCTCGTCACTCAGTGGCTTCCTCCAATGGCCATAGAAGGTGTCACAATGGCCTTGTAACACAATGCCATTCACTAAAGTGACCTGCACTTCTCCATACATGTGGTCAAAGTTGGCTGGATTGTCCTGGGGGTGCTCTACACGAACACGGGAGAGCAGAGCATGAAGCTCTGGCCTCAGTAGTGCTTCAGGGTGGAAGGACTGCACTGTTACCTGGCCATCGAGCAAAGTGGTGCAAGCATTGAACTGGAAGGAGTGACGAGCCTGATGCTCTGACTCTGGGAAGGGCCGATTAATATACTTAGAATGTGGCACTCTTAGTAGGATTTCCTGCACTGAGTTTGGGGAGATAATTCCACCAGAAAGATGCAGCAAAGCCTTGTGGACATGGGCAGCAGCATCAGATACCCAGTGCATGCCCAAATGGGCTGGAAATCGCTTAAAGGCAATATCTTGTGTCTCCAGGAGAAATGTGTGTTCTGCCTTTTCAGGCAACACTATTGGTCTTGGGCTATAGTCTTCATAAAAAGCACTAAAACCAGCTACCCCAGGAACTCCATCCAGGACCAGGGGACTTGCCTCCAGCCCACGGGAGGCTAGCAGGGCAGCTTCTAGGCCCAGGCGAGAGGCATTACCAATGTGCAGAGGCTTCGACTGAGTGGCAGCATTAGCCATTGGGGCCCCAGCTAATGAGGCAGCGATGGCCAATGCGTGGTTGCACTGAGAATGGTTGAGGGAAAGGAGTCGGGCACAGGCAGCAGCACTTCCCAGTGTCCCCACGACACTAGGGGGGTGGAACCTTGAAGAAAAACATACAATTCATGCCTTTTGATGCATTTATTAAAACAATCCTGAAAAGTGGGGTACAATTAGAAAATCATATGCTTCAAGTGGGACATATACAGGTCATATAAACAACTTAAAACATATAAATAGTTACATAGCTTAAGATTATGTTTAACAGCAATGCTAGCATTTCTTTCTTAAAGTTTATTGTATAACATTCAACCACATCCACTTTGTTCCTTTGAATTCATATAATTTTTTTTTTTAAATCACCACGGCCCTTTTTGCTATAATTTCATCCCTAGGAGCTATTTACCACAGATGTCCACAACCATCATTGAAATTATGTTTCTATTTAAAGAACATTTAAGGGAAATAACACATTATTATTAATTTCACTCTAGGAGCAAAAACATCAGTAATGGGGAAATACAGAGAATATAAACAGAGGCAGTTTGTGTGTACACCTGCCTGAATGAGGTCATCATAACCTCCTCTAAGTATAAATCTAGATGATGCAACCTCTCCCATCCCTGTAAACCCATGAAGATTATCCATGTTGTTTACCACAGTGGAAGTTCCGTTTAAGCTGCCCTAAAAATATTACTACATTTAATACTATTACTACTAATTTTGGGACTATATTAGAATGCTAAGGTATCTGGTTAAAATGTTTGTTGACCCTTGTTTTTTGGTGATGTATAGAGAATAAATTCTCACCTCTTAGGAATGTTGTGAGCTTCATTGGAGAATCTCATCAGGCGCCCTTGGATCTCAATGCCAATGTTGAAGGCCATTAGGAGGTCCAGACCACTTGGCTTGCTGTTTTTTGGAAACATGTCACAAATGGCAAGGAGAGCAGGAAGCACTGCCCCAGAGGGATGAGTTGCAGGGTGCCAAGTATCGTCAAAGTCCATAGAATGAACCTAAGAAAGTACACAATTTGATCACTGGCAATGCAATCTGTCTGCTACATACATTTATTTCTTTATAAATGTCAAGATGTAGTACTTAGCTATATACCCTAGTTTAACAACATCACATGAATGGATTAACACTTGACCAAAGGAAAATATGAGAAATGCTTAACAGTTCCAAACCCAGATGGCTGTGTAATTTGCTAATGATGCTATGGGGAGAAATTCTTATAGCAACACTGATATTTGTTTCAGACCAACACCGATTTTTTTTTTAGACCTCATATCTCCGGTGGACTTTTAATGTTTGTTTTCCACTTTTTGTCTTTACTATCAGGGTAACGTAATTGTTAAAATGAAATTAACATACATACACTGTAATTCATTATTTCTCAGGCCCTGGAGACAAATATTTGTTTCTAAGAAAAGGAAACTACCACACTGGAAAAGACAGTTCTTGTCTGTAAGGTGTAAAATGTATTTATGACTCACTGTATGAACAGGAATACTCACTGCTACTCCATTGACTAAGGCAGCTAGGGTTGGGGAAAGCTTGGTTCCACTCCGCCCATAAACAAAACTGATGTCATCGGGAGCGTACATGTGCTTTGAGAGAAAAGAGGAATGATGGGTTACTTGAATACTTCCTGTTACACAAAATGAGCTGTGCCCAAAACAGCCTGTAGAAAGGTTATGTAAGCATTGGATACAGGGTTTGCTCCTGTACAAATGGGGGTTTAGGATTGAAAGACTGGAAAAACTTGAGAGTTTAGACAAAACACAAATAAAGTCAAAAGGACTGGTGGAGGTGAAGTATATTCTATAAAGATTGAATTGTTCAAGGGTCAGCATTTGGTGTTAACTCTGATAAGAGGATTAATAACAGGGTGTTCTGTTCAGAAATGCTGTACTCTAATATCGTTTATAACCACTTACTACATGTAGTATGTAGTACTCACTACATTTATTGTAAACAAATTGCTGTTTTAAGCCATTACCTGGCAATGCTGAAGTGCAAGTTCAAACACTTCAGTGGTGCTACCCAGCAGTCCTACACCAATGCTGTCCAGCACCATGCGTTTGCTTCTCTGGAGTACGACTGGTGACAGATGTCTTGGTTGCACTCTCTGGATGAATCGACCAAAGCTGCTGGTTACAGTCTCCTCGGGGTTGGGCTGGTCCAAGACTAAAAATACAGGAGGAAGAATGAAATGAATGAGCGATTTCTGCTGTCACTGCTGTTTCAGCAACCAAGTGACCTGCTAAATATGTTTTGGTACACCAGGTTACTTTAAATCTTTGTCCAACTTGACCAATATAAGAGTGTGTGTAATGAGTAGTAGAGCTAGCTCACCATCAAGTGCAGGTTTATGGAGTCCTCGGACGGTAGATAAGGTGGACAATTGTCTGAGTGATCTCTAGATAATGCAAAAATCAGTATCATAGAATGTATTAATATTAACATAGCACAAGGGTTTTTGTTCTATTTTTCACCAAGCATGTGTTAGTAATTATTTATTCTAAATAATTAATCTAACTTTATTTTACTGGATTATAGAAACAGATCACATAAAAATACTAAAGAAGCAAAAAAAGCTTAACAGACACTTTTTCACAGCAACATAGTCCTTCATTAATATTAAAATATTAAAAAAGCATAATTACCTGTATTGTGGGAAGCATTTTGTGTCTCTGTATGGTTGAGAATATTTCTGTGGATGTCAATTTTGGAGGAGACTAGGTTTTCCTTTGTCTCTGCACACAATGTCTTTGTAGGTGATGCTCTTGCTTCTCAGGTGAGTCCTCATGTTCTCTTTATATAGCACGAAACACCCAACAATCGCAAGGCTAGAACTTCCAATATTTCGTGATTTGAGTAGAAACTTATTGTCCGAGCATTTGACCAATCATGTCATCCTTCAAGTTGAGGCAACAGGTTGGTTGGGAGCTTTAAAGCTCCTCCTACATTACTTAAGCATATTTCTATTAAAGTTAGAGAATCCTTCCACTGCCATCCAGTAGTACTGATATTACAGACCTTCAGCTGGTAAGTGAAGTTTTTGACCTACTTTGTACTGTATGAATTCATACTGTATCTCTTCAGATATGAGTATGGTAGAAAGTATCTTAATCATATGAAGTCAATATTATTTCTTAACTTTAAAACATTCAGTCAGTTTTAACAAAGTCAGAAAGTCAGTTTTAGTAGTCAGAAAGTGTAGTTCTGCACTGCACTGAGATAGTCGTGGGTGAATTTGTGGAGCTTGAGCTCTTCATCAGACCTAAAAAGTGTCAGTCCTCATAAAAGAAACCAGGGTTTTAAAAAAGATGGAGCTGTGTTATCCTCTGCCTCTATGTGGAGCTACAGAGTAAGTATCAGAAGCACCTGTGTAAGCTGTGAGCAGAAGCTTGCTATGAAATGTAACAGAGCTAAGAATGACTAACTGTCTGTTTTGCATGCAGGGGTGTGGAGAGTTAGAGACAGAAAATAAGTGTAACATTTTTTATTAGGCATGTATTTTAGAGAAAAGAAAACCTATAGTTGCCAAATGACATACCATGTATATTTCATTACCCTTATGAAGTTGTCATTTATAAATCTTTTACATAACAAAAAATGGAAATTTAAGGCATATATTGACATTTATTATTTGATCATATACAAACCTTTTGCTTACTATACATTAATATATAACATATTTTGACATATACACATTTGTCAAATAAATAAACAGCTGATGAAAATATTGAATTACCTAAATTTTATATATGGCATGCAAAATATTCATGAGAGAACTTAATGAAAACTCTGAATATATTGAATGGAACGTGAGAATATTGAATGGATTCCGAATATATTGATTGAAACTCTATATATATTGAATGAAGATTCTGAATATATTGAATGAAACGTGAGAATATTGAATGGATTCCAAATATATTGATTGAAATCTGAATATATGGATTGAAAACTGATATATTGAATGGAAAGTCTGAATATATTGAATGAAACATGACGTCATCGAAACACAGCGCCATCTTTAGAAAGGATGAGTGAGTCGGCGAGAAACTTGGTTGCTCAATTTTCTGAGAAATGGAGAGATGGTCAACACATTGAGTGTGTGTACGGCCCAAAGTGGTGGCACAAGCTGCACTCAGTATCAGACTACGGATGAAGAAATGTATTCGCTATTTCACCGCGAAAGACCTTTTCATTCAATATATCAGTTTTCAATCCATATATTCAGATTTCATTCAATATATATATTTTTCAATCAATATATTCGGAATACATTCAATATTCTCACAGTTCATTCAATATATTCAGAATCTTCATTCAATATATATAGAGTTTCAATCCATATATTCAGAATTCATTCAATATATATATTTTTCAATCAATATATTCAGAATCCATTCAATATTCTCACGTTTCATTCAATATATTCAGAATCTTCATTCAATATATATAGAGATTCAATCAATATATTCGGAATCCATTCAATATTCTCACGTTTCATTCAATATATTCAGAATCTTCATTCAATATATATAGAGATTCAATCAATATATTCGGAATCCATTCAATATTCTCACGTTTCATTCAATATATTCAGAATCTTCATTCAATATATATAGACATATAATGATTATAGAGTTTTCATTAAGTTCTCTCATGAATATTTTCCTAAATGGCATGCCATAATATATATATATATATATATATATATATATATATATATATATATATATATATATATATATATATATATATATATATATATAATTTTTATTTTATGGATATTTAGTGTATTACTGAAATCTGACCACATCCTTATCATCTAAAGTTGACAGATCTCATGGCATCAGCGAATGGGTTTCCCGCAAGCTTCTACAGTGAGCCTGGTGTTCTTGGCTTTTTGGCCAATGGCATAAGTGCATTCTTAGTACTTCTGCAAAACTTCCATGCAGCCAGAACAGGAATAGCAACATTTGGAATGGAGAACATACTTGCAGGTCTTGTATAACATTACAATTTTTATATACTTACACATTGTTTTATGCTAAATTGCACATTAATAATGCAAATAACTTTTGTGCATCTGTTTAGGTGTTCATCTGATTCTAATTGGTGGAGTGTGCCAAATGATTGCTGGTTTGTTGTCCTTCCGTAAATATGATCATCTAAGTGCCACTTCTTTCATTGGATATGCAGCACTTTGGGGAAGTTATGGTGCAACAAGAATATTTCTAGGAGCAACTCAATACACTATAAACAGTACTATGACAAATAGGACAGTGGGGGACCTGTATTTAAATACTTATTCTGTCAATGAGATCTTCATTCCTACATACATCAGGGAATCAGCCATAGCTGGGCTGGTGCCCTATATCTTGCTTTCCTTACTGTTGGCCTTCTGCTCAGCCACGGTTAATTACATTATGCCCTTTGTGTTTGGATCTATCACCCTCACACTTGTTTTTGAAGCTGTTGGACTAGTGGCTGGCTGGGGACTTGTGGTATCAGGAGTGCTAGAACTTCTAATCTTGCTATTCGCTATATATGGCTCAGCAGCACTTCTCATCAAAGGAGTGACTCAACGCTATGCACTTAAAGGTTTTGGTAATCCTCTATTTAATGTGCTACTTCTTGGAACAACCAATGCCAGCAGCTCGAAGAGTTTAGGTCAGGAGAAAAAGAAGAACACCAAATATGCTGAACCCATGGCCTTAGGTTTTTTCTGTGATACAGTATCACCTTTCATATTTGCCTTCTATGCCTTTGGGTATTTCCCATCGATCACAGTATCTGCAGTCTGGATATCCATCAACTCTGCTGCTCAGCTTCTCTCCAGTTATTATTCATATTTGCGGCAGGATTGCTACCATGCCACCAAGTTTGGCCTGCACTGCACCTTCTGGCTTGTAAAGACCTGGGAAGAGCATGTGATATGTGTGTTAACAGGAAAGAGTGAAGCAGCAACAGCAAGGCAAGCTATGGTGGGTAACTGGTTTTTCCTAGCAGCCGCTTTACTGCTCTGTGTTGCTAGTCTGAACATGGACATGCTAGAATTGATCCACAATGGCATTTTCTTTCTGCTGACCATCTCAACAATCCCCCAGATTCCTCTTGATAGGTACTATATCTTTTATGGGGTGGCTTGCTCCATCTTTACAGCTGTCTCATTATATGGCACCTTTTCACGTCTCATTAACACCATTGCTGAGAAGTCACTAATTCCAGTTGGATTCCAGCTTGTCTCAACTAACAGGCTGGAGAGTGGCTTGAGCTGTCTAAGGACATCGCAAAATGACCAGTGTCAAGGAACAAATAACCAACTGCCTGATGCTTTGTTTTACCTTACTAATGGTGTGGCAGCTCTCTCAGCCATTCAGGTCAGCCACCCTGGGCAGAGTTTTCTGAACCTAACTGTACCCTGGGTGCTCATCCCAGGGGCTATCATCCAGGGTTATGTAAGCCGATTACAGGTTCAAGGTGGGCAAAGATTTGGATCAGTTATCTCATCCTTCTATTTGGCCATTTGGGCTACCTGGACGTGGTTCAGACTTGCAGGTATGTTAATGTTATATTGTAAACTTATAACGTATTTTAGAATTACAATATTAGCATATATAACATTTCACAAGATCACAAAATTATTAAATTAAATATTTTCACAAAATATCATCTTAAATAAAAATTTAATAGTCTTATAGTAATACTATAATATTGTACTGTTTCCTTACAGGGCAACAGCTGCAGTTTTCAACAGAATCATCAAATGGATTTACAGCAGGAGCAACAGCATTCTTGGTTATTAACGCATTCCTTATTCTAGTTGGTGAGTAGTAGTTCTGATTTGAATGATACTAATTTGGTGGTATTTCTAATAGATATTTACAATAGTATGCTAGCTTTCATCCGTTTTTTTTTCATTTGCAGCTGCTTATGGCAATCTTGTTTTGCTGGCATTAACCATTATCATGGAGGTCATAGTGGTGTGTCTTCTTCTTTCCACTCTTGATAGACTTCCATACCAGCTGGAAGGTAAAGTTTGCCTTAAAGTATACAATACATCTCTAAACATATATACATCTTCAAATATGACTTAATATTCAATTACTATTTTTAAATACTATACTGTTTTCCAGTTGCCATGCTTTCAATATTTGCCATAATTTGCTTATATGGAACTTTGGCATCACTTGTTAACTGTATATTCTCCAAGACCATAATACCAGTTGGACCTGCACTCATAGAGGTATTTTTAAATTGCAATAGTATGGGACATTTAAGTTGTTAAAAGTACTTAAATTATTTAAATAGTTCATTTAGTTTTTTTTTTTCTTAGAATAATAATAATAAGAAAAAAACTGCTACTAAAGCTCCATGTCCAATTCCATCTTCTCGTGGGACCAGTGGACTGCTAGAGATTGCGAAATTGCTGGAAAACAAAGGCGTATGTGGTATTCCAACAGATACTGTCTATGCTCTGGCTGCTTCTTGCAAGCATCCAAGTGCAATAGAGAAAATCTACAATATCAAAGTGAGTACCATGGAATACTTAATTTACTGTATATTTGATATACTAAACTGTTTGAGAAAAATGTAAAATGCAATAATTGGCTAAAACTTATATTTTTATTCTCCCTAGGAACGTCCTGCAGAGAAACCCATCTGTATCTGCATTTCTAGTTTGGAGCAGCTTGTTCCTATAAAACCACCATTTAGTGCATTGCTCTGGGAGTTCATGAGAAATGTATATCCAGGAGGCATCAGCTGTATTGTCCCAAAAGGAGACTGGCTCCTCAAACTTGGTACAGTAAGACAGCAGCATTGAAATGTGTCAACATTTTAATTTAATTATTGTAGCTTGGATGAACCTGTTGTTCTTTAAGGTGTGGGAGCTGCATACGATCGTGTGGGGACCAAGGACAGCATAATGATACGTGTCCCTGACCACACAGTCACTGCCAGTCTGTGTGACATTACTGGGCCTTTGGCTATCACATCTGCAAATCCAAGCGGTGAACCTGACAGCACACATCATGACATGGTTATTAAGTAAGTTGTGGCTTATGACTGTTTTTTGTGCACAAAAGTTTGTTTAAAAATCATCATCCCTGTTTGTAGCCACACACACACACACACACACACACACACACACACACACACACACACACACACATATATATATATGTACTCCTAATTGATTTATTCATTTAATACATAGATCAGAGGCTTTGTTATTATTAGTGCACTGAAATTCACTTGTAGATGTTGCAATGATTCTTACTGTTTATGGTAAAAAAGAAACCATTGTTTAAACAAATGTTTTTGGTAGTAAATAAAGATTTTGATATCAAGGCATAACAGGATGACTTTAAATGTCTACTAGGCGCCTAGGACACAAGATCCAAGGAGTACTTTGTGATGGGCAGTCCAATGAGCTGGTAGGCTCAACAGTGGTCAACTGCCTGAAAATTGATGAAGGTAATCTGGACTTGATTTACCAAATATATTTGACATTGTTTGCCTTTTTAATTTGCCTACTAATACAACTTGCTTTTTAGGTACCATACATTTTCTGCGAGAAGGTTGTGTTCCTGCAACAAAGGTGCAGCAAATTTTTGAGAGGGTGAAGAACAGCATGTTATAAGACATGAAGCTACAACATAAAAACATTTAAAAATTTAAATAACCAACAGTGTAAAAACTCTTGGTAAAAATGCTAAATGTTTGACAGATTATTGGTAAATATTTTTAAAAGAGAGAGCATGATGTAAAACAACTACATCATAAACATGACCAATAGAAATGGTTGATGTACAGTATATACTGTATGCATCTCTCTCTAAATATTATTATAGATCTTTTTTTACAGTTGTAAATGGGAAAATGTACTGTAGATTGTAACCATAAACATGCTATAACTGTATATAATTTTAATATATGTGAATGAAAGACAGATCATAAACATAGACAAAGACACTAAATTATACGCTGGCATGTATATTACTAGTATCTTCTTTTGTGTTTTTTGTCATTTTTTTGTGAAGTGTGACATAAATAAAGCAATAAATTAAGAAAGAAAGCATTCTTCTTCTTCTTTTGATCATTATTATTATTATTATTATTATTATTATTATTATTATTGTTATTATTATTTTTTTTTTTCTTTTCTCTGACCAATTTCTTTTTCTGGGTATTTTAATACAAGTGTAAAATGTGATAATACAAAAGGGTATTTAAAATAGAACCCATAAACAAAGCACTAAAAAGACAATAATATCTGAAGTGACAGCAGGCCAATTACATGCATATCTTTCAACAACAACAACAACAACAACAACAACAACAACAACAACAACAACAATAAATCTACAATTTATTGTGAGTGAAAGCCATCCAATTGTTTAAATGATTATGACCTTTTTCTTTTTCTGCATGAACACAGGCAAAAACAATCTATAAAACACACTACCAAATACACTATGTGGCGAAATTTATGCTAACATCTGTCCACCATGCCCATGTATATTCCCATTCCATTAATATGGAGTTGGTCTCTTTTTTGATCTTTCTAGAAAACTTTCAACTTGATTTTGGAGCATACTTCTGGGGATTGCCCCCATTCAACCACAAAGAACGTTAGTTAGGTGAGGTACTGATGTTGGGTGAGGAGGTCTTGAATTAATTCTGCATTCACTCCAACTTATTTTAAGGCTGTAACACCTTAGGCTACACAGCCACTGCAATGTGAACAAGGAAGTTTTGACAGCTGTTAAAGCTGAACACAAACAGGCAAATGAATAAGCTTTGTTCCTTTAATATAAAGGGGCTTTCCATTTTCAATAAAAACACACTTTGGGATTAATGACTCATTGTTGTGAAGTTGTAAACTAGCAAAGCATGACTGCACTTCCTGTCAGTAAGACTCACATTCTCCCTAAACTATTACTTTCTACAATTATATTTGAAGACTACTTTATCAGGCTTAAGAGTTCATAGTGCCATCTCACATTGCCACACCTTGGCTTTTAATTAACTGATGGCACAATTTTGTATGTTTTTACAAATAGTATCCAGTATGTGTGATTACTGAAGGAAGGAATTTCTGGCATGTGATTCATACCTACATGTAATACCATGTAATATGCATGCTGATATAAAAGAATTTAATGATGCTACTTATGTGGTGTCTGTTTAATTCAGCTTTAATACATTTTATTTAACAATACCTATCACAAATCCACTGTACAGGAATCAAGATGTACAATTACAAGATGTACAAGATGTACAATTAGATTACCAAATTTTCGTGATCTAATTGTGGCAAGAATAACCTCCCTGACATGAGGAACAACCCTTAGTAGGAACCATGTAAGAAGAAACCAGAATCAAAACAGTTCCTGGTTCATGATGTATAATGTAATTAAAACAAAACAACATGTACTTTTATAGAGTAATTAATTAATTTTGTTGATTGTAATGCCTTTCTAATGCCCAAAATGTACATAGTAATGTTAATGAAAATACACAAAGGCCACTTTTTGGGTTACACGAATAGACTTATACACATAGACTTATGACTGACTGTGAAGATAGTATATTCAGACAATACCTAGTATATACCATCAATTCAATCTTTAGAAGTGTGTGCCTGATGCCAAAGTGATACATTTAATCAGTTTTTTATACTAAATATAAAACTGTATAAATACATAGCCTCTGAAAAACAACAAAAATGTAATTAAATAGCAATTTTGCTTAGTGAGTATTTTATTATTTATCAAAAATATTATACATATAATATATAAATCATGTTATTAAAGGAGAAGAAAAAGAAACAAGCAAAATGAACTACATATTACAGCACAGTAGCATCACTGAAAATAAACAAAAAACAAAACAAAACGACAATTTAATTTAAACTTCTTTACAATTAATTCACAACCTTTTATGTTTTTAAGTAAACTAAATAGAATAGAATATGTTGTCCCTTTAAGAAAACCCCCGATGATAAAATGTATTTGCCAGGAGATATATAAAAATTTCAAAACAGGTTATTATTTTTTCTAATTTTGATTTATTATATGAAGTACACACACACACACACACACACACACACACACACACACACACACACACACACACAGACATCTTTATGTTGCACTTTTCAATTCAATTAAATTTTTTATTTGTTTACATATTCTTCACAATTCTTCTTTATTGTATATAAGTGTTTCTTTTCTTTTCAGAATTGTCTCAAAAACATAATAATTTTAAATATATGTGTATATTTAAAATACATATGTACATTATATATAATAGCATAATCAGGGGTGAGATTTCATTTTGTCATCTCACACTACAGATCTCGACTTTTACAGTTTCACTATTTTAGTATTTTAGTATTGTATTGTATTGTATGTTTATTTATTTATTTATTTATTTACTTATTTTTACTGGTAATAACAAGTAGAGGTTTCTTTTTTTCATTTCTAGCATGGGTTACAAAATCAACTGTGCTTCCATGAATCATGTGAACTTTAATAAGGAAGCTGGTATGAAGCAATTTAGCAGTGTTATCTATGTGATGTTTATTTAGTTCAGTTTAATTTTGTACTTTTAACAATAGCTATAACACTTCATGGAGATTCACAGGTGCGGAATGTTCAGAACAGAGATTCAGCATGATCATGAACGTCATGACTGTGACATTTCATAATGCATTATAAAATATATTTTATGATCTTTGTAAAATTACAGTAATAGAAATCATTCACATTACATTTACAACTCTTCCTCTGGCATTTTTGTATTATTATTATTATTATTAGTCTATAAGTCTTTGTTAATTATAATGCATACAGTATATTATGATTATGTCCCCTCAACGAAAATTACCTGGACACAAAATGAAAGTATGAGCAAGAGTACGTTGGGAATTGACCAAACATGCGTAAATCCTGCACAAGCCCTCATCCCATTCTTTATCAGAACTCACACTGCCAAAAACAACATATGCCAAATATAAACATTGGTAAAAAAGAAAACTACAAAAGTTCTTAGGAATTCAACTCACCTGTATGAACAATGACAATTGTGTCTACAAGTGTTTCAATGAGCCATTGTTATTTTATTTAGTGTTTTTTTTTTTTTTTTTTTTTGGGGGGGGGGGGGGGGATTGGGGGGTTACAAGTTTTGTACACATAGGCCTGTGACTGACAGTGAAGGAAGTGTATTCAGTACAATCAATCTTTAGAAATGTGTGCCAATTGCCAAAGTGATATATATAATCTGTTTTTCAATAAATGTAAACCAAAAATCTTAATTAATCAATTAAATGAAAAAAAAATGTTTTTCACTTTGTGAACTTCTTTGAAGGGAATTTGGATCTTCATTTATTAGATGTTTAGATTAATTATTTGACTTTAATCAATTTAAATAGTTTATTTATAAGCATCCTGTATCAGGATGATAATGCACCAATACACACAGCAAGACTAAATTATACGCTGGCATGTGTATTACTAGTATCTTCTTTTGTGTTTTTTGTGATTTTTTTGTGACGTGTGACATAAATAAAGCAATAAATTAAGAAAGAAAGCATTCTTCTTCTTCTTTTGATCATTACCATTATTATTATTATTATTATTTTATTATTATTATTATTATTATTTTATTTTTTTCCTTTTCTCTGACCAATTTCTTTTTCTGGGTATTTTAATAAAAGTGTAAAATGTGATAATACAAAAGGGTATTTAAAATAGAACCCATAAACAAAGCACTAAAAAGACAATAATATCTGAAGTGACAGCAGGCCAATTACATGCATATCTTTCAACAACAGCAACAACAACAGCAACAACAACAACAACAAATCTACAATTTATTGTGAGTGAAAGCCATACAATTGTTTAAATGATTTGGACTTGTCCAAAATCCAAAAATCATTGACAAGACTTGTATCTGTCATCCCCAAGATGAATTATTGCTGTATTGGCCGCAAAAGGAGGCCCTACACTCCATACTAATGAAATATCAAATTCAAATCAAATTCAAATTTTATTTGTCACATACTGTACACAGTCATACGCAGAACGATATGCAGTGAAATGCCTAAACGACCACCCGTGACCTTAAAATAAAAGATTACTAATAGGAAATAAATATGATTAAAAAAGAAACAAAATAGAAAGTAAATTTAGATAAGAAAAAATAATATATTTCTATAACACAAAATATACAAAATAAGAAAAATAATATAGTTGCAAGCAATGATGACGGGCCCAAGCACCCTGTGCCATCACCACCCCAGGCGCATTGCAGAACCTGTGTAATATTTGACTGTGTTAAGACCTCGAATTTGGTGTGTGTTTGTGTGTGTGTGTGTGTGTGTGTGTGTGTGTGTGTGTGTGTGTGTGTGAGAGAAAGAGAGAGTGAGGGAGAGAGGTGTGTGACGTGTGGATGTCAGTCTGTGTGTGACGAGTAAATGTACGTGTGTTTGTGCTTGTTTGTGTGTATGGTGTGTGAGTCTTTGTGTATTAACATTAGTGATTGTGTGTGTGTGTGTGTGTGTGTGTGTGTGTGTGTGTGTGTGTGTGTGTGTGTGAGATATGTTTGTGTGTGTGAGTGTTAACATTTGTGATGTATATGTGTCTACAATCGGCTGCAGATGCTGGAAAAAAAGCATCACAATATGATGTTCCTGAATGTGATGTCACTGAACGTGATGTCACTGAAGGCGTCACTGAATATCATAATGTCACTCCATAATGTCACTCAATAGATCACATCGGCTCGGTTTGGTGGCGATTGTATAAATTCCCTAAGAGGAGTATGTCAAAATCTATCGGGTGTGTTTTTGCAAACGACCCAAAATAACCGGCCTCCTGTTGAGTTGAGCCCAGAACACGCATTGCGAAAGTTGTTCAGCTCGATGAGTTCTAAATGAGGCTCTCGAGCTACGCCCGTGCCCCAGACTCCCAGGCGTCCGAATGGCAGCAGATTCCAACTTGTCTGCCAAGTTTCATGAGTTTTTGAGCAAGTTAAGACCCCCGAAAATTCCAAAAGGTTGGGGAAAAAAAAGAAAAAGAAATATAGTTGCAAGCAACGATGAGGGGCCCAAGTACCCAGTGCCATCACCACCCTGGGCGCACCGTACAACCCGTGTGTTATTTATGTGTGTTAAGACCTCGAAAAAGCCATCGTCACTCGGCTGCACAGCACAACCTGTACACGTTACACACTATACAGGGCTATATAGCGTTAGTGTGTGTGTGTGTGTGTGTGTGTGTGTGTTTGTGTTTGTATGTGTGTGTGTGTGTGTGTGTGCGCATGTGTGAGTTAGCGTTTGTGATTTGTATGTGTGTACAATACAATACAACAATCCTGATGGCAGCGGATTCCAACCTGTCTGCCAAGTTTCATGAGTTTTTGAACATGTTAAGATCCCCGAAGAGTCCAAAAGGGTGGGAAAAAAATCCTTAGGAAAACAAGAGGGTCCTGCGCACCTTATAGTGCTTGGGCCCTAATAAGAAAACTAGCTGTATAATTTTATATAAGTTAAATAATAAAATATGTGTCTCTTATACAGTATATAAAATTATTTTATTAATATCTTTTTCTATATATAAAGATAATGTGTCATCTCACACTACCACATTTTAATTTTTAATAAATTGTTTCATTATTTTTGGATGTATCTTTTTTTTACTGGTAATAGCAAGTAGGGGTGATCATGAAGAATAAATATCTGTGACTCACACCCACATGTAATTCATTTCTAGCATGGGTTACAAAGTTAATTGTTCTTCCATGAATCATGTGAACTTTAATAAGGAAGCTGGTATGAAGCAATTTATCAGAGTTATCTATGTGATGTTTATTTAGTTCAGTTTAATTTTGTACGTTTAACAATAGCTATAACACTTCATGGAGTTTCAGATTCACAGGTGTGGAATGTTCCAAACAGAGATGCAGCTTCATCATGAACATCATGACTGTGATATTTCATATACCTTTATAAAATATATTTTATGATCTTTGTAAAATTACAGTGATAGAAGTCATTCACATTACATTTACAACTCTTCCTCTGGAAATTATTATTATTATTATTATTATATTATATATATTATTATTATTATTAGTCTATAAGTAGTAGTTAAATATAATGCATACAGTATATTATGATTATGTCCCTCAAGGAAAATTAACTGGAGACAAAATGAAAGTATGAGCAAGAGTACGTTCTTGGCATTTGTATCTGTCACAAATAAATGATATGTTAGGGTACATTTTATTGAGTTTCGTTTTAGATTAATGTGTACGATTAATATCTGTGTATGACTTTAAACTGCATGAGATAAAGTTGAGAATTGACCAAATATGCGTAAATCCTGCACAAGCCCTCATCTCATTCTTTATCAGAACTCACACTGCCAAAAACAACATATGGCAAATATAAACATTGGTAAAAAAGAAACTACAAAAGTTCTTAGTAATTCGACTCACCTGTATGAACAATGACAATTGTGTCTACAAGTGTTTCAATGAGCCATTGTTATTTTCATTTAGGTTTTTTTTTGGTGTTACAAGTTTTGTACACATAGGCCTATGACTGACAGTGAAGGAAGTGTATTCAGTGCAATCAATCCAAACTTTAGAAATGTGTGCCAGATGCCAAAGTGATATATTCAATCTGTTTTTCACTAAATGTAAACCAAAAATCTTAATTAATCAATTAAAAAAATTTTTTTTCACTTTGTGAACTTCTTCAAAGGGAATTTGGATCTTCATTTATTAAATGTTTAGATTAATTATTTGATTTTAATCAATTTAAATAGTTCATTTATAAGCAGAAAATAAACATAAATAAAAACAGTCAACAGTTTTGTGAATTCAACTCACAATTATAAACAATGATACTTGCCTCTACAAGTGGTTCAGGTCACCTTGTTATTTTTATTTAGGGTCTTTTTTGAGTTACACAAGGTTTATACCAAGGTTTATGACAGTGTAGTGTTCAAAGCAATACCTACTCTAGATATGTGCAAATATCCGATCTTTCGATAATTGTAAATGTGTAATATTTGTAAATTTGAAAATGAGATACTTTTCAATTTGTGAGTACATTTAAATCTGTATACCACGAAATGTTAAAACAACATGAATAAAAAAATAAACAACATTCTTTGTCCAGTAGATGAAAACATTTTCCAAACATATTCCACCTGTAATAAATGAATCATGTAGTTAAATTAAACATGACTTAGAGTGACAGCAAACAATTATCTTATTTTTTGAATGGGTTTCTAAATACCCTAATATACTGAAAAAAAAAACATCACATTAATAAGCTTAATTTGGTTTTATCGATCCACTTTTGATTGGACAGGTAAAAAAAATCATGGTTTTATTAAAGTTATTGTTTTATTTAAAATTATTCTTAATCACACACACACCCACATACACTTTATTATTTTACTTTATTATATAAAAAAATATATGCATTGTCTCCAAGACCTAACAGTATATACATGGGTTGGTCAATGGAACTGAAACAATGGCCAATTTAGTGTTGGAGGTTTCATGGCTAAATTTGACCAGTCTGGTGGCCAATCTTCATTGATTGCACATTCCACTAGTAAGAGCAGAGTGTGAGATAATTAGCAGAGTAATAGCACAGTTTTGCTTAAAATATTGCAATGCACACAACATTACACAGTCATACACAGTACGATATGCAGTGAAATGCCTAAATGATCGCCCGTGACCTTAAAATAAAAGATTATTAATAGGAAATAAATATGAATAAAAAAGAAACAAAACAGAAAGTAAATTTAGCTAAGAAAGAATAATATAATTCTAGAATACAAAATATACAATATAAGAAAAATATAAGAAAACTAGCTGTACAAACACACACACATAATTTTATGTTAAAAAATAAAATATGTCTCTTATACAGTATATAAAATTATTTTATTAATATCTTTTTCTATATATAAAGATAATGTGTCGTCTTACACTACCACATTTAAATTTTTAATCAGTAGTTTCATTATTTTTGGATGTATCTTTTTTACTCGTAATACCAAGTAGAGTTGATCATGAAGAAGAAAAATCTGTCATTATTATTGTGACTCAAATGTAATTAATTTCTGGCATGGGTTGCAAAATCAATTGTTCTTTCATGAATCATGTGAACTTTCATACGGAACTTTAATTTTTTATTAATAAAAAAATATTAATATTAACTTTAATTAAACTTTAACTTTAATTAGATTTTTTATAATTTGATAAGTTAAAAAAAAAACTTTAACTTTAATTTTTCAAATTAGACATTCATATACACATGCCCATTCTGGTATGAAGCAATTTAGCAGTGATATCTATGTGATGTTTATTTAGTTCAGTTTAATTTTGTACTTTTATCAATAGCTTTTCCACTTCATGGAAATCCAGATTCACAGGTGCAGAATGTTCCAAACAGAGATATAGCATCATTATAAACGTCATGACTGTGACACTTTATATCATTACAAAATATCTTTTTAAGATCTATATAAAATTACAGTAGCAATCACACACACAAGATAGATAGATAGATAGATAGATAGATAGATAGATAGATAGATAGATAGATAGATAGATAGATATATTTTTGTTGTCAACTACCGCATTTTTTTTCTGAATTACAATGTTGCCTTTCCAAAGATATCAAGTGAACAGAATTTAGTCCTTAGAGTTGCTAAAATGTTAATGATATGGTTTACAATTATAAATATATATATATTAAGTAAAACAGCAGTCTATCATAATTGTAAAGAAAATTGCCATTCCATCAATATCTACTTAATAGATTATTTACATGAACTCTCACTCTCAGAAAAAAAGGTACACAGTGGTTCCTCCAAGAACAGTTTTTTACCTTTTCGATAAATGTACCCTTAATGGCACGGAAATTTTTTTTTTTCACCTTTTAAGATACAACTGAATTAAAGGTATGTAATTGTTCTACCATGAAGGGTACAGAATGTTCTGGACAGTGGGAGGAGTTTAGCATTTCCTCAGAACAACAGAATCCAGCAAGCTGTTACCATGGGTGAGCTATTAATTCTTATATAATTCTTATTCTGATAATTTAAAAATAAAAATATTATTTTATTTTTCCTCATTTTCGTCACCACATATGAAGCATTGTCTTTAGAGTAGCATGTAGATAACACTGCGATTCATGCTGTCATGCTGCCTTATGTAGCTTAGCACAAACATGTTAGCTCCCGGTGGCTAAGATGGCCTTATCTAGATTTCAGATGTCCATGAATAACTGCTGTGGTGTAAATGTTCTAATGTATTTCACCCAGTTTTGAACAGCTTTAGCTTACGGTAGCTATTTGTTTTAGTTTGTAGTTACCTTATGACACTGCTATCTATAATGTTATTTAACACAAACACTTTAGAGCCAGGTGGCTAAAATACAGCCTTATGTAGCTCACAGATTTTCATGATGTTCAGATATAAAAAGGCGTGGTATGACGTTACAAAAGCTTGTGTTGTCTTTATGCATGGTCATTAGTGATTGATGATGATAATATAAATTTGTTTATTTTATTATCATGCTTATGTTGTTTGTTTGTTTGTTTGTTTTTCATAAACAGTTTGTCATGCACACTCATAACACGACCGGCACTAGGACCCGGAAGTAATACGGTCGGGTTTCAGGAAGCATAAAAGGAAACAAGATGACGCATCACATCGCTCAGTCATTGAGTTATGCCCGTGCTTTCGCCGTCGCCTCGCTCGTCCAAACGTGAGTACTCACTTTCTTGGGTTATCGCTTCTGATTGGGTGTGTGTACTTAGAACGCGGGTTTATTTGTGTAAACTCTTGCTCTCGCTTCGGGAGAGTTCTAAGAATAACTTGCGTGGTTATCCTGCCTACTCGCGCTACTTCCGCGTTTGGGTTTACCATCCACGCTACAGGGCTAACTGCTAAGTCTTCTGCTTCATCTCCGGTTAGTCCGTGACACAGTTGTGACAGTGAAAATGATCAGTTAACAAATAGAAAGCAAATACAAACAAGCAGGCAAGCTACAGACAGCCTATCACTGGTTCATGGAAAACACTGATGATGACACTCTGTGATTCCTGCCAACATGGGAACCTGGACCACAACTAGGTTCTGGATTCAGGATGGATCTCTTTTATTTTTAAAGAGGATGGACACAAGATAAGTATCTGTCTGCACATGTGACTGCGTACAACCAGCACAAGGACTGACCTAGGGTGACAGAAATGTTGTCACTGCTGGTCACAGGGTCTATGTGTATTGTAAAGCAGTGTATATTAAGCAGCAGAAAACTCCATGGAAACGCCAGGTATGCAGGGGTTCACTTATGTCTTCAGTTGAACAGGAAATGCTTTTCGAGAGTGGCACAGATATGTGTGTATAGGGTGTAAGAGTGTGTAAGTTTACAAAACTAACACTCTTTTGGCTATATGTATGCCATAAATGTGCCTTCTGTGTATAAGATCATCTGTGTCCCTCTTCCCTCAATCCTGGACATGTTCATTGTGAGTGAGTAGGTTATGCAGAGGGTGTAAGAGTGAACTTTTTATCTGAGTTATTTTGTCTGTCAGTTAACTACATTCTGAATAAAATGCAAACAAAAAATGTTTTTTTTTTTTTGCCCTCAAATAATTTTCTTGTAGGACATCCCTCTCTGTCCATACCTAACTGAAAGGCTCATTATGCAGCTCATTATGCAGGTCTTTGTCTTCTGTGATGTGAATTACAGCATTACTCATGATTATTCACACCTCTTTGCATATGATCTTTCTAAACAAAAAGAGTCTTAGAAAATGTGAATGAAGATATTGAAAAAACCCCACGCTACAAGATCCAGATCACAAACGTCTTGTACACAAATGTTATGAATGTGGCATGTGGTCTTAGTTTAATTACTTTTTATTTAGTTGTTTCAATAACCACGCATAACTGTAATTTTCTCCAAAATGCAAACTTGTACATACATGCTGATAACATTTTATCGCAGCCCAGTTTGTGCTGAATACAGTGTAATCAGACTTATAAACATTCATATGTTTATAAGGTACAAAAGGGCTTGTCACTTTGGTGGTAACTTCAAGGACAATATGTGTCCCTTTGATTAAGGTAAAGTTAACAAAACAGCAAGTTTATAAAACAAAAGGTACATTTGGTTGCCCATGGTACAAATAATGTCCTTGATGGTACAAACAGAACTGATACAAATTAGTTTATATACTGTATATTTAGGTACAATTCTGTGCCCTTGAAAGGTATTGCCCCAGTGACAATGGTTTGTACCTTCATTAGTACAGAACTGTACCTTCATTTCCGAGAGTGCTGTAACACCGTAACCTGCACAGCCACTGGAACCTACTGTAATGTGAACAATGATGTTTTGGCAGCTGTTAGAGCTAAAGACAAACAGGCAAATCAATAAGCTTTGTTCTTTACATCTGAAGTGGCTTTCCATTTACAATAAAAACAAAATTGTTTTCTGTGTCTCATTGTTGTGAAGTTGTAAAATAGCAAAGCATGACTGCAAATCCTTTTAAACCATGTATTATGTATGTATATGTATGTCAATTTTCGATTCCTCTGTATAAGCAGAACAGAAAATCTAATTATAATTACGTAAGAAAAATAAAACATAATCTGCGTAATATGTGGCATGGCATGACAATGGTTTATTTCCTACCTACAGTAGAGGGTAGGTTGTATGATGTAACATCGTCATCTGTCCCATGCAGACTCTACTGGTGTTCCACTGTCCACTGGGCTTAAAACTTGATTAAACTAAGCTAATTAAACTCCACAATACGGAACACTGTTATTTTCCTTTTTCTTTCTTTCTTTCTTTCTTTCTTTTTTTTTTACAATGCTGCCTTTTCAAAAGTATTAATCTAGCACAAAGAGCTGCTAAGACATGAATGTTTAGTCTTACAATACTAACCACAATAGAAAACAATGTAAACATTTATTTAAAACAATCAAAGGTAATCTGCCAAAGCTATTTAAATATGTGTTTAGACTTTAGAGTTTAATGAGATTTTATCTTAAAATCATATTTTTTTTCTGAGTATAGTTATCTTAGGGGAACAGAGCTAGATTGTGTGGTATACGGCAGATAGTTGGTAAATATGGACAGGCTTTAAAGGAGGTTGGAAGGAGCATTTTTACATTCACTAACTTCTTTTTTTTTCACTAACCATCATATCATAGAAACACCTCTTATTCCCTAGCCATCGAATTTGTGTGCTACAGTTTGAAATCAGAAATTTGATCTGTTGATCTAAAACACTTCAGTGAGGCAGCACTCAATCACCTGTCAGCTGTTAACACTTTTCTCTCATTATCATTACTTCATTTGTAGTTGTCCAAATAACTGCAGACCAAATCAACATGCTTATATCTCACCAGTATTGTGCTACAAGTGTAATATATTGCACCTATAAGTGATGAATGCAGACCTATTAATTCAGATGGGTCTCCAGTGTGCAAATACATATAAATCAACATGAGGAAAAAAACATTCCCTGCTTTTACATTCTCTTCCATACTTGCATTAGTCTGGGTTCAAACAAGGTTTTCCCCTAATGTGACAAAAAGATACACTCCCTGGGCTTGTTGCTCAGCGTTGCAGTTCTCTGGCAGGGCAGGTCTTATTTACATAGACATGAGTGCATTTGAATTAGATTTTGAAGCAATTACAAAAAATAAAAATAAATATATGAAAAAAAGATGGAGATAGGAGTTAAAAGTATCCAGTTAACTAACTAAGTAAAGAACAAATATTTGGACTTCTATAGCACCTACAGAGGATTACACTTTATATGATAAAGGATTTACTTTTTATAACAAACCATAATGACATTAGTTTGGCAATATTTATTTTATTTTTATTTTAAAACACAAACAACATACTGTAAAGTAGACCACTATGGTTTAGAGTGCTGCAGAGTAGTTCCTTCAATCATTCGGTAAATGTGTTGCTTTTACTGTATGTAATGAGTAATGTGTAACTTCTATAACCTTGTTCTACCTCATAGTAGTATGTAACACAAATTACCATCAATAAAAATACTTAGATAAATAAACATTTTACAATTATAGTCAATGACTACTTTGGTAAATATATATTATATATGATGAGATATGACAAGTTAGGGGACATTTATGTCATTATCAGGGTTAAGAGTTCATAGTGCCATCTCACATTACCACACCTTGGCTTTTAATTAACTGATGACACAATTTTTCTATATTTTTACTGATACTATACAGTATGTGTGATTACACAGAAGGAATGTATGGCATTATAAATGTCATTCATATCCACATGTAATGCATGTGTTCCTACATCAGTAAGTTTTTTTTATGGAGCATATGATGTTTTATGAAGAAGTATTACTTTTTTGACTGTTAATTGAAATAAGTTGTGCATACAGTTTGTTCATGATCATATAAAATAATTTAGCTATGTTATCTATGTGGTGTCGGTTAAATTCAGCTTTAATAAATGCTATTTAACAATACCTATTATCACAGGTGCACTGTACAGGAATCAAGTTGTACACTTACAGGATGTACAATTACAAAATGCACAAGATGTACAATTAGGCAATATAATTTTAGTGATCTAATTGTGGGAATAAAAACCTCTCTGACATGAGGAACAACCCTTAGTAGGAACCAAAAGCAACAAGAAGCCTGAATCAAAATGATTTATTATGATTCATACACATTTTTCACATTTCATACAAATTTTCCCTCATTTTTTTTTATTCCGTAAAGCTGTTTTGCGACAATAACAATTGTTAAAAGCGCTATACAAAAAAAAAAAATTGAATTTTATTTAATTGAAAAGGTTTCCTGGTTCATGCTGGTTAATGTGAATCAAAACAAAAGAAAAACAAAACATGAACAGCAGCAGTGGTTCTTAACTGCGGTCCTGGTGGAACCCCTGCCTTGCACATTTTAATGTTTTCTGTTTTTCTTACACACTCACTTGTATTCAGAAAAGGCTACTAATTAGCTGACTAGTTAAATCAGGTGTGTTGGGAGTAGAGGAAACATCAAAGGTACATTCTGATCGGCCTGAAGTACCCTGTGAAGTATACACAGGGTGTTCAGTCATGTTATGTCCAAACTGCCGAGAGCAAAATTGGTGAGTTCAAAAGGAACTGTAAACAGTGTAGGGGATAACTGAACAACAGGTCTTTACTTCAATTCACAATCAAAGGGATTAAAAACTTTCCCATCAGTCCTTGTGTCTCAATAGAGCATGAAAAAAATTAAGCTTTAAAAGGAATATTTTTGTTATCATTATTATTGATGATGACATCATATAAATAGGACATAATTAATATTAATTAAATTTGAATTTAATCAAGAAATTGTAATAGCATATGTTTTGTAATGGTATTAATTTGTCTTTTAATAAATATTTAATACTTAATCTCTGTAGTGTGAAATTCCCACAGCAGCAGTGACAGGTATCTGAAGTGCGCACAGAGGAGGGGGCGTTAGGAAATAGAATCTTCATATTCCACATATTCAAACATATGTTTAGAGTTAACCTTTAGAATAACCTTTTTTGACTTTAGTTGCCTTAGGGTAACAGAGCTACTGTAGATTGTCTGGTATACTGCAGATAGTTGGTAAATATGGATAAACTTTAAAGGAGGTTGCACAGAGCATTTTTACATTCACTTTGTTTTATATATAAAATGACTTGTTTTATTAACCCCACTATCTTCTCTTTCTTCCATCATGTCATAGAAATACCTCTTATCCCCTATACTTGTGTGCTACAGTTTGAAATAAAAAATTTTTAAAAACACTTTAGTGAGGCAGCACTCACTCACCTGTCATGTTAACACTTATCTCTATTTTCTCTATTCTTTACAGAATGCTTTTTAGTCATTACTTTTTTTTTTACTGTTTAAACTGTCCAAATAACTGCAGACCAAATCAACATGCTTATGTCTCACCAGTTTTCTTATTGTGCTACAAGCATAATATATTGCATTCATAAATGGTGAAAACAGACTTATTATGCAAAATCAATGTTTTTGTCATTTGTAGACATTCAGATGGGTATTCAGTGGACAAAACAACATGAGAAATAAACATTTCCCGCTTTTACATCTTTCAATATTTATATTGGTCAGGGTTCAAAAAAGGTTTTTCTCTAATGTGCAAAAAGATACATATTTTATTTATTATTTTATTTTATTTTAGGTCTTATTTATATTTACATAGACATGAAAAGTGTGCATTTGAATGAGCTTTTGAGGCATTAAAAAGCATTTTCTGTGGGCTACACATGGATACACATTTGATTGTTAAAGAAATAGTAATATATGGGATCTTTTCTTATAAAAAAAAACACTAAATAAAAAATAGAGATAGGAGTTAAAAGTAACCATTAAACTAAAAACTTCAGGAAGTAAAGAACAAATAAAGCATTCAGAAAGGATACAGATGATTACATTTATGTTTTATAACAAATCATAATGACATTAGTTTGACAACATTTACTCTCACTCACTCATCATCTATACCGCTTAAACCTGTATTCAGGGTCAAAGGGAGCCTGGAGCCTATCCCAGGAGACTTAGGGCACATGGCACAGTACACCCTGGACAGGGTGCCAATCCATCACAGGGCACACAGACATACACTCATTCACACACTACAGGCAATTTGGGAACGCCAATTAGCCTAACCTACATGTCTTTGGACTGTGGGAGGAAACCAGAGTACCCGGAGGAAAGCCACCAAGCACGGGGAGAACATGCAAACTCCTGGCCGGGGATCGAACCCGGACCCTGGCGGTGCAAGGCAGCAGCGCTAACCACTACACCACCATGCCGCCTGACAACATTTATTTAATTTTTATTTAGTTAAATACAAAGAAACACAAACAATATACTGTATATTTTAAAAATTAACACTTGTCATCAAGTAATTCTTTCAATCAGTGTGTTACTTTTATATGATGAATAATGTGTAATTCATATAACTCTGTTCTACACCCTAATAGTATGTACAGTAACAGAAATGAACCAATAAAATACTCAAATATATATATTTAAATTAAATAAAAAGGGGTGACTGAAAGCTTTTCTAATACAGCCCTTCCATTTTATCTAGGCTTGGGATAAGGACTAAAGGTTTTCTGCAATCTCAGTGGCTGCGTATGGGACATTGACTTGGATATGAACCTGGGCATTTCTGTGGCAGGCAAGGAGCTTACGAATGAGCCACCACTGACCACCCATGCAAGTGTAAACGATCCCACAAAAATCCTTTGCTGTAAAGGATAAGCTCATTTACCAGCCTTAAAAATTATCAATTAACAGCACCATAGATTACTGCTGTTATAAATTTACAGAGCAATAGTAGCAGATTCATCTCAACATCAACGATTCAAGGAGATTATCACATATACAGTACAGTATGAGACCCTGTATACAAGATAAGGTGGTATGTTTTATAGTTATATAGTATTCTCAATTCTCAATTGAATTGAATATTAATTCACACTGTGAAGTTTTTTCAAGTGTATAGCTTGGACGAAGATACATGAATATAAAAAGTGTTCTACAGTGATGGAAAGATTATAAGAGCTTAGATATTTTTAGCTTAGATATATTACAATTACATTTGATGGCTTTACCTTGATTTTAGTAAATACATTTTACATATGGTAAGAAATAACAGTTTGGGACATTTTTATATCATAGTCAGAGGTGATATTTCTTACACTAGTTTAATTCCATTTATGGTTAATTAACTATGGTGACTACGGTGCTATTAATTTATTATTTTTGTATCTTTTCTTGTTTACTGGTAATAGCAAGTAGAGATGATTACAAAGAAGCAAAATCTTGCAGTATCACTGACTCACCCACACACACACACACACACACACACACATGTAATTTATTTCTGGAATGGATTTAAAAATCTGTTATTCTTTCATGTATCAGGTGAACTTTCAAATCAGTACACAGTACAGACCAAAAGTTTGGACACACCTTCTCATTCAAAGAGTTTTTTTTATGGTGTTCTTTATTGTGTTCTTTAGCCCAAACAAGTCTCTTCTGCTTGTTGCCTGTCCTTAGCAATGGTTTCCTAGCAGATATTCTACCATGAAGGCCTGATTCACACAGTCTCCTCTTAACAGTTGTTCTAGAGATGTGTCTGCTGCTAGAACTCTGTGTGGCATTGACCTGGTCTCTGATCTGAGTTGCTGTTAACCTGCGATTTCTGAGGCTGGTGACTCGGATGAACTTATCCTCCTCGCAGCAGAGGTGACTCTTGGTCTTTCTTTCCTGGGGCGGTCCGCATGTGAGCCAGTTTCTTTGTAGTGCTTGATAGTTTTTGTGACTGCACTTGGGGACACTTTCAAAGTTTTCCCAAGTTTTCGGACTGACTGACCTTCATTTCTTCAAGTAATGATGGCCACTCGTATTTCTTTACTTTTTTCTTGCTACAATACAAATTCAACCTGTTTGAATGAGAAGGTGTGTCCAAACTTTTGTTCTGTATTGTATGTCCATGCTGGTATAAAGCATATTAAGCAATTTAAGTGTCATCTATGTGAGGTTTATTTAGTTCAGTTTCTTTAAACTAAGAGTAAATTAAGAGTTATTCCACCTAATGGAAATCCAGATTCAAACTACATGACTGTGACTCATCATATTTTACCTTAATTAAATACCATTTTAAGATCTTCATGAAAAGGACAGCAATGGACATTTTTCACATTATATTTTCATTGTTTTACTGTAAATACATGTTGATGCAACTCTTTCTCTGGTTAATTAGGATCCAAGCACCGACCAGTGTGAAGCCCTATTGTATCTGAAGAAATTATTTATTATTATTATTATGTATTATTATTTTTATGAACTGCTAATTTGGGAGCCTGAACATGCTCGAAAACTTACCGGCGAAAAATTTTGGTCTGAAACTGTGTGTGAGTAGGCGTAGCCAAATGTCTCCCCTCCCCTGTCTCCCCTCACTGTGCCAACATTGTCTTCATCCTCTCTTCATGACAATGCTGCTTATTTATCAACCCCTAAACCAAACTCAGTGTTTATCTCAGAGATGCATGATTTTGTTATATCCCTCTGTACCACTTCTGCCAACATTATTATACTCGGTGACTTTAATGTTCATGTAGACACTCCCTCCTGCCATTTGGCAGTTGAGTTTTTACAATTACTGGACTGCCTTAATCTTCAACAGCATGTTGATGTTCCTCCACATTTCAGAGGGCATATCTTGGATCTGGTTATTACAAATTTTGTACCTATTAGCAATCTTTTTGTGTATGATCTGGGGGTGTCTGACCACAAGGTCGTTACGAAGTGAGTTACGAATGATGTGTTGATGTCGGTTGATGCTGGTTTTCTATCACTTCTCATCCTGTTGGACTTGTCTTCAGCCTTTGATACTGTTGATCACAATATTCTTCTTCACAGATTACGTCACACTGTTGAAGTCTCTGACTGGTTTTCTTCTTATCTTACTGAAAGCACGGAGGGTGATGCGATATAGACGATAAATCTGGGTGAAAGCTTTTTGGACTCCGTGAGGAGGTGTAGATTTTTCGTGGACAGCCACACCTTGTCACCTGTGTGCAACATTCGTCCCGGAGGGTGTCGACGGCGATGGTGTAAGGTGTAGCGGGTGTTGGCGCGCTGGATGGCCTCCTTGGCTTGAAACCAGGACCGTCGACACCTTCGGACCAACTGTTGGGCCGAGGGTACTTCTTGATGTTCGAACATCGGAGGTTGGAAACCCTGGCATACCTCAAATGGACTCAGCTTCATGGCGGAGGAAATGTGGAGGTTGTGTGAGAGTTCCGCCCAAATGAGGTAGCTATCTCAGGAGCGCTGGCGGTCAGCAACGAAACATCTTCGGTAGCGCTCCAGTTGTTGGTTGGCCTGACCATTTGTTTGGGGATGGTATCCCAAGGAGAGACTGCAGGTAGAATCGATCAGACGGCTGAAGGCCTTCCAGAACCGTGCAGTGAACTGGGGCCCCCTGTCCGAGACGATGTCCTTAGGGAACCCATGCAGGTGGACTACGTGCTCTAATATCAGCTGACGGGAGTCCGGTGAGGGCCACCAGGTGCACAGCTTTGGAGAAACGATCCACTATGGTCATGATGACGTTTTTCCCTTCGGATGCCGGCAGGCCCGTGATGAAGTCGAGGGCAAGGTGCGTCCAGGGTCGACAGGGG
Organism: Clarias magur; assembly: GCA_013621035.1. NCBI lineage: Eukaryota > Metazoa > Chordata > Actinopteri > Siluriformes > Clariidae > Clarias > Clarias magur. The sequence continues at coordinate 239,027 of QNUK01000016.1, read as the reverse complement.
GACTTGGAGTGGTTGGAGTTCCCCCGGTGTTGGCTGATTGGAGGTCTTGTACCTGGCGCACACTGGGCACGCCCGAACGAACTCCTTGATGTCCTTAGCCATTGATGGCCACCAGAAAGCACGCTGGATGAGGGTGCGCTGCGTGCCTGGGTGCCCCAACAGCGGCGAGGAGTGACCCCATTTGATGACGTCTTCCTTGATGTTCCTGGGTATGAAGAGTCGTTCAGGCGGGGCCCCTGCCGGTTCGGTGTCCGTGGCCTGTGCTTGGCGAACCCTCGTCTCCAGTTCCCAACGGAGCGGGGCAATGACTCTGGAAGGTGGCAGGACAGATGCGGGGTCCGTCCGGGGGATGTCCCCCTCATGTTGTCGGGAGAGGGCATCGGCTTTGATGTTCTTTGACCCCGGGCGGTAGGATAGGTGGAAATCAAAAGACTCGAAAAATAGAGCCCACCGCGCCTGCCTGGGGTTGAGTTGTTTTAGGTTCTTGATGGTGATGAGGTTTTGGTGGTCGGTCCAGATGATAAATGGTACTTTGGCGCCCTGGAGCCAGTGTCGCCATTCCTCCAATGCCCACTTTATGGCCAGCAGCTCGCGGTCCCCTACCCCGTATCGTTGCTGAGTGGGGTCAAATTTTTTGGAGAAGAAACTACAAGGGTGCAGTTTCTGTTCTGGACCTTGCTCGGAGAGAACAGCCCCAGCGCCCACCTCTGAATTCAATTCAATTCAATTCAATTTTATTTATATAGCGCTTTTAACAATTGACATTGTCGCAAAGCAGCTTTACACAATAAAAAGAAGTAAGTTTTTATGCAATGTGTATGAATCAAAATGATAAGATTGTCCCTGATGAGCAAGCCGAGGGCGACGGTGGCAAGGAAAAACTCCCTGAGATGGTAATAGGAAGAAACCTTGAGAGGAACCAGACTCAACAGGGAACCCATCCTCATCTGGGTGATAACGGATAGCAGAGAATGATCAGCATAATAATGTGTACTGGAAGTTCAGTGTAACAGGAGATGTGTTAAAATTTAAATTAAAAGGAGTCCAGTTTGTTCCCGGAGGCTCAGGTAGACTGTAGGAGATTCCAGTCCTGAGCTATCGAACAACTGAAGTCACAGGTCCCCAGAGCATCAATCGATGATAGGACAGTCTTCATGGAAACCATCCCCAGCCACCAAGCGCATCCAGGCAGACCACACGGGGCATCCATGTGACGGGATCTCCAACCAGAAGCAGGACTCCAGGACGGGTTAGACGGCTTCAGAGGGCAGAGGGGTCTGGATCACTGGCAACTCAGGAGCGAACATGTATAGCTCGACAGAGAGACAGAGAGAGGGAAAGGAGAGAGGGAGAGAGAGAGAGAGAGCAGAAAAGGAGAGAACAGAAAATAAGGAGAGATGGCAGTTAGGTATGGTCACAGTCAACATGTATAAGGTGAATGTATATTAGTGCAAAGTGCAAGCAGGGACTCCGGCAGGACTAACTATAACAGCATAACTAAAAGGGAGAGCCAGAAGGAAACACAAACATGAGGGCTCCCTGAGATGAAAAAGAGACCACTGAGACCTCTGAAGTGTTCACCTCCACAATGTACTGTCGATCAGCATCTGGATGGAGAATTGGAGCGGTGGTGAATCGATGGCAGGGTTCGTGGAATGCGGTGATGGCAGTGGAGTTGAGTTGGAATTGGTGAGATGATGGGCAAGTTAATGTGGTTAATGGTGCTGCGACTGTACTGTAGTCCCAGATAAAGCGACAATAGAAGTTCACAAACCCAAGAAACCATTGAAGTTGTTTGAGAGTCTTTGGTAGGGGCCAATGACGTACAACCTCCAGTTTCTGTGCCATGGCCACACCCTGGAACGAGATGAGCAATCTCTTGAGGACCATTCTGACGTGGGTCGGATGTATTCTTCGGTTGTGCGAGAGTAAATGAGAATATTGTCTAGGTAGACGGATACCCATTTCCCCAACATGTCCCAGAGAACGTCATTGATAAAATGTTGGAAGGCTGTGGGAGCATTACAGAGTCCGAGGGGGATAACCAGGCTTTCGTATCACTCCCGTAGGGGTGATAAAGGCTGTCTTCCACTCATCGCTCTCTCTGATACGCACCAAGTTGTAGGCACTCCGGAGGTCCAACTTTGTGAAAATGGTGGCACCAGAGAGGGTGTCCATGGCTGAGTTGGTAAGAGGCAGCGGATGACGATTTTTTATGGTGATGTGATTTAGCCCTCGTTAACTGACACAAGGACGTAATTCGCCCGAACTCTTCTTTACAAAGAAAAAACCTGCGGCTGTGGGCGAGGAGGAGGGTCAGATGGTACCTTTACGGAGAGCGGAGGACACATACTCCTCCATCGCCCGCGGAGAGAGAATCTTGCCCTCGCATCTTGGTGGCGGAGAGAGAATATAGACGGCCGCGGGGTGGAGTGGAGGCTGGCTGGAGCTCGATAGCCAGGTCGTAGGAGCGGTCAGGAGGAGGGTGGTTGGCGCGTCTCTTACAAAAAACCTCAGCCAGGTCTCGATACGCAGTGGGGATGGCGTTGGTGTTGACATCGAGGGCCTCGGACTCCCTAGAGCACGTCCCAGCCGGCACTTGTAGGCAGAGTTCGAGTCAGGTCGGCCCCCATTGCAGGATCCGATTTTGGGACCAGGAGATGAGAGGATCATGCTGTAGCAACCAGGGATATCCGAGGATGATGGGTGGCGAAGAGATGGAGGTGAGGTGAAAGCGGATTACCTCTTGATGTTGGTCAATGGTGAGGGTGATGGGTCGAGTCTGGGTGGTGATGGGGCTGGAGGAGAGCGGGCGACCGTCTACGGATGTCACTCGAACTGGCTGTGATAATGCTTCAGTTTCCACCCCCAATCTCTTGGCATAGGAGGAGTCAATAAAGTTTCCAGCGGCACCGGAGTCGATGAACGCGGAGCTTTGGACTCGTTTGTGGCCAAATTGGAGGTGTATCTGAACCATGAGGCACGAGAAACTGGGTGTGGTGGCGGCGAGATGGAGGGGACCTGGCGAACTGCCTCCCTGGTTCACCGGGCCTGATCGTTTCCCGGGCGTATAAGGGCATATAGCTCTGTGGTGCGCCACCGACACACAATAGGTGCAGAGTCCCTCCCTGAAACATTGTTCTCACGCTGCAGGGTTCAATTAAAATCAAACAAAAGATCTAATGCTGTTAAAAACACACTGCACTTCCCATATGTGCCATCCCACTTATTTGGTAAAGCTGTGAAAATGTCAGAGGAAAGGGGGGGGGGGATGGGTGCGGCGCCACAGTTGCTGCGGGGGGCGTGGCAACAGCCGATTGAACAGCCGCCCCGCCGGAGGGTCGCATTCTACTGCCGCAGCTCCGCCACCTCGCGGCACAAAATCGCAATGTCTTGGTGCTCCTTTCGGAGAGACGTGACTTCACCACGGAGCTCATTGATCAGCTCGGCATGCTGGTCAACCACAGCGCAGAGGCGAGCAACCTCCGCTGGGTTTACTGCTTTAGGCTCAGTCATTGTGTCAAGAGCAACCGAGGGACGAACACAACAGCCTTAGCAGTTAGCCCGTGTTGTGTGAACGGTAAACCCAAACACGGAAGTAGCGCAAGTAGGCAGGATAACCACGCGTTTACTCTTAGAACTCTCTTACAAAAAAAGCAACGAAATTGAAGAGTACTCACGAAATTGTTGGTGAAGTGATAGCGAAGGCATAGATGACCTCAATGACTGAGCGATGTGAAGCGCCATCTTGTTTCCTTTTATGCTTTCTGAAAGTGCATGTGTGTGCATGACATGCTTCAACAGAATTATTTCAAAACAATTAATTCAATCAAAACTCATGGAACAGGCCTAGACAAAATGATGGTACCCCTAACTTAATAGGTTGCCTCAAAAAATTGTGCAACAATCACTGCAATCAAATGAATCCTGTAATTGTCAATGAGACTTCTGCACTTCTTAGCAGGCATTTTGCCCCACTCCTCATGAGCATGCTGCTCCAGTTGTTTCCAGAAGAGTGCCTTTACCAGACGGCATGTTTCAGCTCCTTCCAAAGATGCTCAATAGGATTGAGGTCAGGGCTCAAAGAAGGCCACTTTAGAATAGTTCAATGTTTTCCTATTAGCCAATTCTTGGGTGTTTTTAGCTGTGTGTTTTGGGTCATTGTCCTGTTGCAAGACCCATGGCCTGTGACTGAGACCAAGCTTTCTGACACTGGCCAGCACATTTCTCTCTAGAATCCCTTGATAGTCTTGAGATTTCATTGTATCCTGCACAGATTCAAGACACCCTGTGCCAGATGTAGCAAAGCAGACAGTGACAGTGTTCTTTTCTTGATATGCTTCATTTTTCCATCTGTGAACATAGAGCTGATGTGCCTTGGTGCTAAAGTTCCATCTTGTGTCCATAGGACATTCTCCCAGAAGCTTTGTGGCTTGTCAACATGTAGTTTGGCATATTTCAGTCTGGCTTTTTTATGATTTGTTTTCAACAATGGTGTCCTTGGTCGTCTCCCATGTAATCTACTTTGGCTCAAACAACGATGGATGGCGCGATCTGACACTGATGTTCCTTGAGCATGAAGTTCACCTTGAATCTCTTTAGAAGTCTTTCTGGGCTTGGTTACCATTTGAATTATCTGTCTCTGATTTGTCATAAATTCTCCTCCTGCGGCCACGTCCAGGGAGATTGGCTACTGTCCCATGGATCTTAAATTTCTGAATAATATGTGCTTGGAGACAGTCTTCTAGCCTTTACCTTTAACGTGCTTCTCTGTAATTTTCTTTCGAACCCTTTCCTTCGCTTCCTCTGGGCCATGTTGAGTTTGGTGCATACCATGTCACCAAACAACACAGTGACTACCTGGAGCCCTATATATAGGCCCACTGACTGATTACAAGATTGTAGACACCTGTGAGGCTAATTAGTGGACACACCTTAAATTAATATGTCCCTTTGGTCACATTATTTTCAGTCTTTTATAGGGGTACCATCATTTTGTCTAGGCCTGTTCCATGAGTTAATGAGTTAGTTTTTTAAATAATTCAGTTGAAGCATGGTTGATGATGGTCTTCATTCAGTTGAAGCATGGTCTGACTTTCATTGGTTAACATTCATAGAATTTTTATTTCTTATTACTTTTGTCAGATTAAAGTTATTTCTGTGACCATTGTGAGTTTTTCTTTCATTGACCGAAGGGTACCAACAGTTTTGTCCATGTGTGTATGTGTTTAGTATCCTCAGTATAAATAAATGCTTTGGGTTTTAAGAACTACATCAAAAGAACAAAGACAAACTTCGGAGAAGTGAAAGGTGAGAAATCCCAACAGAGAATGTACTGACTATTACATGGTGCTAATTGCTCTGTTTTTTTTGGTGGGTGGGGGGGAGCGGGGTTGATGGTCTTTCGACTCACTGGTGCAAATGCGTTTGTGTTAAAGCCAACATACCTCTCCATCCACAAACACACACATGTGGCACTTTAACCGTTTTTGTCCTTATTTGAAATACATCAATACGATAATAATTTTCATGATAACATGAGTACAAAAGGATCTGAAGAGGCTCGTCCCTGTTACACCAAGACCTTGACACATTCACATTAAATTGGCCATAGACGTTTATTTTGCTGAACAGGACCTAGTTGATAAACAAACCATAAATCCAAGGAAAGCCACAGGACTTGATAGGGTCCCTGGACATGTGCTAAAGAATGGTGTAGATCAGCTGGCCAGTGTCTTTATCACTGTCTGCCATCCCATCCTGCCTAAAGACCTCTACCATAGTTCCTGTACACAAAGAACCAGCCATCACTACTGTAAATGACTACTGGCCAGTAGCTCATGATTCCAGTGGTCATGAACTGTTTTAAAAAAACTGTTACGGAATCACATCACATCATTCCTGCCACCCAACTTTGACCAACATCAATTTGTATACAGAGCAAATAGGTCTATAGAGGATGCGATAGCAACAACTCTCCATACCTCAATAACAAATCTGCAGCAGCAAGGAAGCTACACTCGGCTCCTCTTTGTTGACTATAGTTTAGCTTTTAACACAATTCTCCTACAGAGACTAGTGTGTATTCTGTTGGACCTAGGAATACCATATAACACGTCTATAGATCAAGGAGTCAAGACATTCAGAGTAGGGTCACACACCTTATCAGTTCTCAGCCTGAATACTGGATCACCACAAGGCTGTGTGTTAAGTGGAACACAGACAACAACCTGCTTCTGAACACATCCAAAACAAAGGAACTGATCATTGACTTCAGAAAAACAGAGTGGACAGCACACCCCTATTCATTAATGGGGACTAGAGGGGGGTCACAGACTTTCGATTCCTGGGTGTCCACATCATGGAAGACCTTAGATAACATAGCTCTACTTGGAGAATAAACATAAAAGAGCTGGTGAAGAAGGCACTGCAGAGACTTTACTTTCTAAGGGTCCTCAGGAAGAAGAGGATCTCTCAGAAACAGTTGGTGTCCTTCGATCATTACCCTGTATAGAGCATTGTGACATACTGTATGTGTTTAGTTTTCTAGCTGTAAAGCTGCAAATGATCTCCAGAGGGTAATTATCTCTGCCCTCAATGGAGGAATTATACATTTCTTGCTGCTTCAGTAAAGTTTGCAGTATCATTAATGATCAGTCTCACCCCGGTCACTCCCTGTTTGAGCTGTTACCATCAGGCAAAGAGTACAGGACAATAAAAACCGGAAGAAATAGACTAAAGAACAGTAGCAGCTAACAGTAGCAAAAGTACACTCTTTGGTTAATACAAATCTACAGGTACAGTATTAGTTCAAACCTGGTGTGTTGATTCTGGCTGTTACACAGAGACTGAAAACATGCGGAGATTTACGGCGCATTAGATCAGAAGCAAAGTACATATGATTTAGCAATAACACATTAGACAATGCATTGTATGGTTTTAACTATTTACTTACTTAAGATATGGGTAATGTGCTCGTATCTTCTGGTTCTAGTGAGGACTCTCGTTGCTGCATTCTGAACTAACTGAAGCTTGTTTATGCACCTAGTTGAACAACCAGACAGTAAGGCATCACAATAGGTCAACATAGAGGTGATAAAAGCATGAACTAGTTTTTCTGCATCGTTTAGTGACAATATATTCCCTAACTTGGCTATATTTCTGAGGTGAAACAGCAAGCTGGTTTTTCTCATCTGGTTTTGCTGAGACGTATAACTATGTGTTGCCATCATAACAATGAAAACTAATATCATGCTTACGGATTATGTTGCCCAAAGGAGGCATGTAAAGGGAAAAAAAAGCAGTGGGCCTAAAACCGTACCCTGTGGAACACCAAACTCCACTAGAGAACATGCAGAATAATCACCCTTGAATTCTACATACTGATAACGATCAGTCAAAAATGATCTGAGCCAGGAGAGGGCTGTTCCCTTAATTCCTACTACATTTTCTAATCTGTGAAGGAGAATGCTATGATCAATGGTGTCAAAAGCTTGTGAGTAACACAAACAGTTACACAACCCTGATCTGTGGCCAATAGGAGGTAATTTACTACTTTATCAAATTAATGCTGTCTCTGTGCTGTGACAAGGCTTAAATCCTGACTGATACAGTTCATGTATGCTATTACTATGTAGATACCTGTATGAGCATAGCTGCTTCGCTACTATCCTTTCCAGAATCTTAGAGATAAAGGGGAGGTTTGATATCGGCCTGTAATTGGACAGCTGACAGGGGTCAAGGTCAGACTTCTAATTATTGTTCAATAACTGCTAATTTAAAAGACTTTGAAACTTACCCAATGCTTAGTAAAGAATTAATTCTGTTATATATGTTATATATCTGTTTGAGAAAATGTGTTAGTATACACACTAACAAATGCTGGGTTGTTTTTACTACCCAAACACTGGTTTGCCTCTGTTGGGTAATTTTTCTGGGTTATTTACAGTGAGTTGGGTACTTTTTGTTTAACCCAGCTTGCTGGGTTGGAGTTGTGTTAGCTAACATCACAGGCAAGACCGCTCCTCCCCTGAAGTTCATAGGTGTATTCAGTGGCTGTGTCAGCCTCATGTCTTTTTTTGGTCTTCCTCCTCACGCATTTAAGGAAATGTAAACATTAAATATAAGGTCTGTATACACACTTTCACTCGCCTATGACTGAATTTGTTCACTGTATGTAACATTTATTACTGTTACCGTGTTAAAGTTACACTTAAACTTTCAGCCTGGTCTGTGCTATAGCATGCTAGTTTATCTGACAATGGCTGCTAGCTAGCCAAACCAAAAAACCCCCACCTGTGAATCTAAGACACTTATATTGTCTTTTATACACAAAAATGTCTGAGCTTTTAAGCTTTCTTTGTAGAATGCTTGCAGGGAGTATGAAGATGGTGAAGTGATGAATGAAAGCTAAACTGTTAACTGTAGTGTCAGCATGACGCTAGCATTTAGCTAGGTTGCTAGCGTTGGCAACCACATATAAACAGCTGATGTGTTACAAAACACTAATCTTCTTACAAATATGCATACTAGCCAATCCTCTTGATTTTTCCATAAACTTTTACTTTCTTTCATTTATTTCTTTCTAAGGTTGGAACCGACACCGTGGAATATCTTCAGCAGGCTGAAGTGTCGAGGCCGTACCCCTACATCCTGATGTTGGGAGATAATGACCAGCACTGCTCTCAGGCATTAGTGCTTCTGAGTAATAGTATCGCAATGATGTCGCTGTTGAACTTATTTTGTATTATCTGATCTTGTGCTTTTGAAAAATAAATATAAATATTTTTTCTATGATTTGTACAATTAATTGGGTGTTGTTTATTGCATACATGTATTTTTTTTTGGGATTGGACCAGTATATCAAAGTAATTTAACTGTTTAAACTGTTTTACCCATAGACATGTAATCTTAAATTAACCCAGCATGTAGTTGGTCCAATATTTATCCAGCAGCAGTTTTTTAGGGTGTAGGATCAAATTTCTTATCTCTAATAATTTTTCTTTTAACTGGAGCTATGTTATCTAAGCTATAATGGATTGCCGCCTGATCAAGTTTTGTGGGGTCAGACGGCAATCCAATCAATGTTGGTAACTCTGGGAGATTACTGATAAAGCTCTGTGTGGTAGTTGATGTGAATGTACGTTTAATGCGGTAGCCCGGCGCTGCGCGTACAATATTACTATGACCCAATTTAATTGAGACAAGATAGTGTTCTGAGATAACTTCAGACAGTGGAATTGTCACAGAGATTCTTCTGGATTCTCAGAATGAATATTAAAATCTCCAGCAATTAACGCTTTGACTACAGAAATTACTAGGTTTGAGAGGAAATCTTTAAATTGACAAAGGAATTCAGAGAACGGCCCTTCTGATCTGTAAATTATAATTAGTGGGATCGACTGAGCAGACTTAATATTTGTAGCTACACTTGTTATGTTACTATAGATGCATTAAATTTGTGTCTGTGTTTTTAAGATTTTAATGTCTACCCTCAAATTTTCAATGATGTTTAAATCAGGGGACTGTGATGGCCATTCCAAAACTTTCAGCTTGCATCTCTTGAGGTATTCCATAGTGGATTTCGAGGTACGTTTAGGATCATTGTCCTGTTGTAGAAGCCATATTCTTTTCAGCTTCAGCTTTTTTACAGATGTCAAAGTCAAAAGTCAAAGTGAGCTTTATTGTCAATACACAATGTAAATAGAATTCACACAGCGGATCGAAATTGTATTCTTCATACTCCAGATATGCAAAGAAAAGGATTTAATGAAGTATATATAAAAAAAAAACCTCTAGACATACAAGTAATGCAAAAACTCACAAACAACTACAGACACAACAAGTAGCAGGAGTCCACACAAATTATGACAGTAAACCAGTAAACGGAGACAGTTAGAGTACTGTAGATTGCCACTTGAATGTTGTAGTGTCACATGAGAATGCAGTATGAAGGTTAAAGTGAATTCAGTGCATAAATGTGCGTAATGTAAAGTGCAAATGCTAAATAGCAGCAAAGAAATACATGATGGGTATTTATGATTTTGTTATATTAAATGTAACCATGTTACAGATGGTACGATGTTTACTTCCAGAATTTGCTAGTATTCCATTCTTCCCTCCACCTGTGCACCCCTGCAAGCTGACAATGCTTTGCTATCTTCTTGTAACCTTTTTCTGCATTGTGGGCATCAATAACATTCATTTTCAGAGTCATACACAGCTGCTTAGAGGAACCCATGGTTGTTGAATGTTCGCAAGTGTGCACAAGGTTTAAATAGTCAAAGTATTTGTAAAGGTTTGAAATTGCCATTTACTAATGACAGCTGTTGCCATGCATCAGATCTAAGGAGCTAATTAAGGTCTGAAACCTTGTAAAAGGAATCTGAGACTCTGGAACTCTTAGGGTGCCCAAACTTTTGCACAGTGCCATAATAATGTTTTTATTTTTAATTTTTGTCTAATTTATGTCATTTCAATAAAAAAAAATCACCAAAATATGTTATTTATCAAGGGGTGCCCAAACTTTTGCATAAGGCTGTACATTCCAATCTTTTATTTGAAGTTCATGTGATTAATATTGCTTACAAAAAATAACTGCAGTTTGCAGTTTGTGCAGCTGGGATAAAAACTGCGGTTTTACTGCAGTTTTTGTGAAGGGCAATTCAGTAGTTCGTAGTTATTGAACAGTTCATTGCTAAAATAGCCCCATATTAAGTTAATTAACTGCAGTAACTGCAGTTATGCTGCACCAAAGACCTGCAGTCATGTACTATACTGTAGTAGCGGTTAACAAGCTGTTTCCTTCTGGCTCTCCCTTTTAGTTCTGCTGTCATAATTAGTCCTGCCGGAGTCCCTGCTTGCACGCTGCACTAAGTATACATTCACTTTATACATTGTGTGACAGTGACCATACCTAACTATCATCTCCTTCTTTTCTGCTCTCCTCTCTCTTCTCCTTTTTTTCTGCCTCTCTTTTCTTCTCCCTGTCTCTCTGTTGAGTTCACATGTTGCTCCTGAGTTGCCAGACCACCCCTGCCACCTGGACCTCTCTGACTCGTCCTGGTGTCCCACTTCTGGTTGGAGATCTCGTCATATGGATGCCCCATGTGGTCTGCTTGGGATGCGTGTGGTGACAGTTCCACTTTTCCACGAAGACAGTCATGGCCTCGGCTGATGCTGACAGCTGTTCTCTGAGGACTCGTGACTACATTCTACCTGAGCCTCCAATAATAAACTGGAATCATACACATCTCAATCACACACTCAATCCATGATATCCGTTATCATCCAAATGAGAATGGGTTCCCTGTTGAGTCAGGTTCCTCTCAAGGTTTATTCCTACTGCCATCTCAGGGAGTTTTTCCATGCCACTGTCACTGTGGTCCTCGGCTTGCTCATCAGGGACAATCGTATCATTTTTGATTCATACACATTCATGTTTCATACAAATTTTAAATATATTTGTTTAAATGTGTAAAGCTGCGTTGTGACAATGTCAATTGTTAAAAGCGCTATACAAATAAAATTTAATTGAATTGAATTGGTGGTAAATAAGTGCTGGTGCACACCTCAAGCCTTGTCATATATTCACATACTCGACCAGTCATACACTGATTGACAGCAGTGTCTCCTAGCAGCAGCATGTTGAACAGTAATATTGCTAAGTGTACAAGTGCTTTCATGGTCTGTTTTTAGTGTTTTAAGTGTGTTGCTTTATTGTTTTTTAAAATTAATTAATAAAATGAATTGCAACAATTTTGTTGTAATGTAGACTGCATTATATTGCAGGGTTATTGTAGTATTACTACATTATAACGCAGTATTACTGCATTATATTGCAGGATTACTGCAGTATTCCTGAATATTATATTGCAGGTTTACTGCATTATATTGCAGTGTTACTGCAGTTGTTATTGGCGCATTACTGCATTATTAAGAACAAATGCAGTGTTTTCGTGTCCAAATCACTGTGTTTCCTGCATATGTACTGCATATGTAGAAAACTGTAGTTTTGACAAATGAGAACTGCAGTTGTTTTTTGTAAGGGTGGCGGCACGGTGGACACCGAAGATCCACTCCTTCGTATGCAGCCAAACACCGCCTGGGATACGCTTGCCAACAGGGGAGCAGAAGACCACAAGAGGAAAGAGAAGGAAAAGAAAGAACAAAAAAAAAACCCTCCTGCATAACTGCACAGCAGGAGGAATATCCATAAGTGCAAAGCAGAAATATGTGCAACAAAAAACGCCTCAGCGGGTCTTACACAAAACAAACATACTTATTAACCAACATACTCACATGCGCTTAGGACATACACATATCCCGCATTAGGGTTCGCATAAGACATTAGCCGGGTGGTTGTTGCTGTCAGCCTAACCTAGCCGCTCTTCTTCTTTTATGAAATTACCGGGAAGGCTTCTCACAGGGCCCCCGCTGGCCCGGGACCCAGTAACTAGGCAAACGCACAGACGTATTCAGTACATGGGCTACAACTGCCACATTTCTTGTGTCATCTACTCTCAAACCAGAGACACTGTCAGAGTGACACTGAACTAGTAGGCTCAGTAGGCCAAAGTCCTCTTTCCCGCTGAAATTAAATTGTGCATTTCATTTGGAAATCATGGTACCAGAATCTGGAATAAGAGAAGAGAGGTACAGAATCCAAGCTGCTTGAGGTCCAGTGTAAAGTTTGCAGAGTCAGTGGTGGTTTGGGGAGCCCATAGCAAAGAAACTCCAAGATGAGATATCATGTTAATCTCTTCTTTGTCTCCTAGACAGAAATAAGCCATCTTTGAGACTTGAATGAGATTTAGATGTTTTCTTCATCTTCTCAAAGGTGTCTCAAATGTGGCTCATTACCTTTAAATCTCAAGGATGGTTCATATTTGTCTTGTGTGCAACTCACATATGCAGAAATGAGCTGTCTTTGAGACTTGAATGAGATTTTGGCCATTTTCTGCATCATCTCAAATGTGTCTCAAATATGGCTCATTAACTTAAAATCTCAGAGATAGTTCATATTTGTCTTGTGTGCGACTCACATACTGTAGTTTTCATTTCCCCAAAGCAGTGTTTCCCCACACATTAAATACACCATACTTGTAAACTGTGCATTTGGCTTTTCTGATATGTTCTGATATGATCCTTTTTTTTTTTTTTTTTGCTTAGTCATGTGTGTATAGTTAGTTAAAATTAAATAAAATTGAGTTCTTTATATTGAGGAATATATTCTGCTGAAAAAAATGTCAATCTATATTGCATAATTCTGACTCATATATAGTATATTTATTCAAACATAATGCAATGAATGGCTAAAATGCTTTGGTGTTTAAGGGATAGGGTTCTCTGACAAAAAGTGCCATCTACACTAAAGAGTGTTTAGTACTTTTTTTATATACATCTATTTACTCTTCACATACAGGTAGATGGAGGGGACAGTTAGTAGATTGGATCTCTAAAATGAAGATATTTAGAAATGTAGGTTGGTAACAACCAAAGTCAGTTACAAAAGTACTTTTTAATAGATAAATGTTTTATTTTGAAATCTAGCTTGTTTATTAAAAAATTATTAAATTACTTAAAATTAAAATACTGTACAGTACACCCAGATCAACATGGCTAACTTTTTATAAATGTGTACACCTTAATGAATTTAAGGCATTCTTGGTCTCCTGAGGTGGCATGCTTCTGAAAAGAACACAATTAAAGTAAAATGTAAATAATTACCAAGATAACCTTTTCAAAACACAAACGTATTGGTCTTTATTAATAGAATAAACTGATGTCTCTAAAGTTACATGTTCTGGTAACTACTGTTAAACACTGAACACTATAATAAAACTACTGCAAAAACTGATTATACAGTAACATTAACTTACTATTAAAAGAAAAAAGTTAAAAAGTAACTTAATATGTCAAACCACACTGGTTAACTTAGGACATCCTGGCTGATTTTTACCATAAAAAAAAAAAAACTGTGTAAAAGTGTTACAGTAGTTACCTAGATATGCTAATCCACATGCTAAACCACCCACATTTGAATTTCTTTCGCAATTTAAGAACAAACGTAAGATGTGTAAATTTCAGCTAAGTATACCACAGGTTTTTTTTTTTTACCACAGACCCCACCTTCACAGTCCGCTCGGTCTTCTTGGTCGCTAGTAGGTGGTGCGCTACCGCCATCTAAAGGTCTGGATGAATGATGGATAAAGTGTTTTTTGCTGACTTGACACCGTGGCCTGGCCACCTCCCATGTGTGGGAGAAATTACGGGAAATTATTTCTTTATTATAATCTATATGCACTGTAGGCTTAATTGGGTTGGCCATAAAAAAATGTTGAACATTTAGTCATAAATGTGTAATCAAAAATAGGTTTGGCCTTAAATGATAAGTGTATATAGAGGTCATTGAACAATATCTCATTACTTCACTTCTCGATAAAAAATGTTCTGTATATTGTATTTTAGTTCTTTATTGGTAATGACATTTGTACAGAATGTAAAGTAAGTTTGCCATTTGCCAGTTTAATTTCAATAAATTCATTAAGGTGTACACATTTGTTAGCCATGTTGATCAACTAGGGACACCTGGGTGTACTGTACAGTAATACAACTGGTGGTTGGATTAAAAAAAAAAAAGATTTCGAAATAAAACGTTTATCTATTACAAAGCAATTTTGTATTTGACCTACATATCTTCATTTTAGAGATCCAACCTACTAACCTTCCCCTCCATCTACCCGTATGTGAAGAGTAAATGGATGTACAGGGTGGGCCATTTATATGGATACACCTTAATAAAATGGGAATGGTTGGTGATTTTAATGTCCTGTTTGTGGCACATTAGTATATGTGAGGGGGCAAACTTTTCAAGATGGGTGGTGACCATGGTGGCCATTTGGAAGTCGGCCATCTTGGATCCAACTTTTGCTTTTTCAATAGGAAGAGGGTCATCAATTCCTTATTAGGAATTTCACAAGAAAAACAATGGTGTACTTGGTTTAACGTAACTTTATTCTTTCATGAGTTATTTACAAGTTTCTGACCACTTATAAAATGTGTTCAATGTGCTGCCCATTGTGATGGATTGTCAATGCAACCCTCTTCTCCCACTCTTCACACACTGATAGCAACACCGCAGGAGAAATGCCAGCACAGGCTTCCAGTATCCGTAGTTTCAGGTGCTGCACATCTCGTATCTTCACACCATAGACAATTGCCTTCAGATGACCGCAAAGATAAAAGTCTAAGGGGGTCAGATCAGGAGACCTTGAAATTCCCAATAAGTTTGATGTGTCACATGACCCTCTTCCTATACACCCTGTATATATACACCCTGTATATAAAAAAGTACTAAACACTCTTTAGTGTAGATGGCACTGTTTGTCACTAGCCCTTAAACCCCAAAGCATTTTAGCCATTCATTGCATTATGTTTTTTTATTTTATTTATAAATATACTGTATATGAGTCAGGCTTATGCAATATAGATTGACATTCTTTCAGCAGAATATATTCCTCAATATAAAGAACTCAATTGTATTTCATTTTAACTAGCTATACACACATGACTAAGCTATTTTAAAAAAAAAAGGATCATATCAGAACATATCAGAAAACCCAAATGCACAGTTCACAAGTACAGTGGAACCTCGGATTACGAGCATAATTCATTCGGGAAGTGGGCTCGTATTCCAAAACACTCATAAACCAAATCATCATTTCCCATAAGAAATAATGAAAACTCAAATTATTCGTTCCACAGCCCCAAAAAATAAATACATAAAAATAATTAATACAATCTATAAAATGAAAATAAAACAAATTAATCTGCACTTTACCTTTAAAAAAAGTACAAATAAATCCTGACAGATAAGTGTTTCCGTTGGTGCGCGCAGACGCCATGTGTGTGTGTGTGTGTGTGTGTGTGTGTGGAATTAGCCACTTCCCTCGCCTCGTTTTACACAGTAACACTCCTCCTCCCTCTCCCCACCTCGCTTTTTAAGTTACTCACAACAAACACACACACACACACAACGGAAACACCATTTTAACAGGAAAAAAATAAATCTTTCTGAGACTGGCATGAGCGTATATTAACAGACTCACTTTTTAAGTTTCACAACAAGCACATAAACACAGTGGAAACACCATTCTAACGGAAAAAAGCGAGACTGGCATGAGCGCATACTAAAGGATTCACTTAAGTTTCACAACAAACGGACACACACACAAACACGGAAACACCGTTTTAACAGGAAAAAAAATAAATCACTGCTGTAAAGTAAAAATAAATAAATAAATGAACCAGCACCTTACCTTTGAAAAGAATCGCGACAGAGCAGAGTTTCTGTGTGTTTGTAAAGCAGGGAGGGGGTGAAAAGGGGAGAAAGCGTGTGTGTGTCAGTGTCAAATTGCAGAGTTTCTGTGTGTTTGCGAAGCCGTGGGGGGAGGGGGGGAGCGGGGGAAGGTGAGAGAGTGACGCTCGGTGTCAAAATAAGAGTTGCATGTGTGAAGCCTGATGCTCGGCGCTCGTAAACTAATACTTGCTCGGTTTTCGAAAAAATAATTATTAAAAATCTTTGCTCGGTTTTCGGAACACTCGTAAACCACGTTACTCGCAATCCGAGGTGCCACTGTACTGTATATTTTATGTGTGGTACTGCTTTGCTGAAAAAAACTATATGAGTCGCACACTAGACAAATATGAACTATCTCTGAGATTTAGAGGTAATGAGCCATATTTGAGACACATTTGAGAAGGTGCAGAAAATGGCCAAAATCTCATTCAAGTCTCAAAGACGGCTCATTTCTGTCTAGTAGACAAAGAAGAGATTAACATGAGATCTCATCTCAGAGTTTCTTTGCTATGGGGCGGCCCGTCCAGATTTTGTTCACTCCGGCGCTGGGGTACCATGGAGCCTGGATACAGCACCAGCGGAAGGACCTCTCCCCCTCTGCCGCCACCTCTGCCGTCTTCAAAATCTCGACCCGAAACCGCTTCGCTCCTCTTCGTGAGACGGTACACGACGTGCTGATCATTGGAGACTCTATCGTCCAGTACGTCTGTGCTACCACGGCTAAAGGTAAGGTGCGCACTCGCTGTTTACCTGGTGCTCATGTTCTTGATGTCGTTATTTGCCTTTAATGAATGGTTACAATATTGGTGTCAACAACAGAGATTACCCTTTGGTGATAACTGGAATGTTTTCTGGGATCGTCCTAGGCTCTACCAAACTGATGGCCTGCATCCTAGCAGAGCTGGAGCAGCAGTCCTCTCTGACAACATCTCCAGGACACTACGAACCATCTGACTGGCGGTACAGTAAGTCATATCTAAGATTCCAATCATAATAGCCACATTACAACTCACCAAACTGATAGACGTCACATTGCTCATTCTATAAAAATTTGGTCTGTTCCCCGAATAGTGAGAAAAAAAGAATCAATTCGTTAAAATCGCTCGAAACAATCTAATAACCACAAAACCAGAAAAAGGCCAAATAAGTAATCGAAATCTATGTCTAAAGTTTGGGCTTCTCAACATCAGATCGCTTGCGCCTAAAGCACTTATTGTTAATGAAATTCTCTCAAATTATTGTCTTGACGCACTCTGCCTTACCGAAACCTGGCTTAGACCAAATGAATATATTAGTCTGAATGAGTCTACTCCGTCAGGATATTTCTACAAGCATGAGCCCCAATCAAATGTTCATGGTGGTGTCGCAACTATCTACAATGATGTACTCACTGTTACTCAGAAAACAAGGCCCAGGTTTAACTCATTTGAAATGCTTATCATTAATAAGCAAAATACTCAGCAAAACACATTATAAACCCCTGCTACATTTTGCCCTGGCCACTGTGTACAGACCCCCGGGGCCATATGTTGATTTTCTTAGAGTTTGGACATCTACTGTCAGAACTATTGATTAACTCTGACAAAGTGTTGATAGTAGGAGACTTTAACATTCATGCAGATGATGCTAAGAATGCTTTAGCACTCGCCTTTATGGATTTGCTAAAATCCTTTGGAGTTAAACAAAATATACATAGACCAACTCACTGCTTTAATCATACGCTAGATTTAATTATATCCCATGGTATAGAGGACATTCTACCTCAAAGTGATGAAATCACAGATCATCACCTCAGGGACAATCTTATCATTTTGATTCATACACATTGCATACAAACGTACTTCTTTTTACTGTGTAAAGCTGCTTTGCGACAATGTCAATTGTTAAAAGCGCTATATAAATAAAATTGACTTGACTTGACTTAATATACACTCTATCTGTAGAACAGCTTAGCTGTGTCTCCCCACGTTATCAATTTGGTAGAAATATTAATCAGACTACTAAAGACAGATTCACAAGTAATCTGCCGGATCTGTCCCAATTT
Organism: Clarias magur; assembly: GCA_013621035.1. NCBI lineage: Eukaryota > Metazoa > Chordata > Actinopteri > Siluriformes > Clariidae > Clarias > Clarias magur. Next base: position 220,623 of record QNUK01000016.1, on the reverse strand, counting down.
CTTATTAGACCATTAAATGCAGATGATCTAAATGAAGTGACTAACAGCACAGGCACTATTTTTATCAGTACATTAGACACTGTTGCTTCCCTCAGATTAAAAAAAGTCAGAGATAAAACACTTGCACCATGGTGCAATAGTCATACTCGCGCCCTAAAGAGAGCAACCCGTAGCCTCGTGTGAAAACGGAGAAAAACTTTTTTTTTTTTAAAAACTAAAGATTTTTGAATCACATATGAAGATAGTATGTGCAGCTGTAGACAGGCTCTAAAAGCCGCTAGGGCCGAGCATCTAAGCCAACTGATAGCAGGAAACCAAAACAATCCCAGGTTCTTATTTAGTTCAGTGGCTAGCCTAACAAAACAAAACAAAACAAAAAGATAATCGATACATAAATCGAAGCACTGAAAATCGAATCGAATGGAAGTTTAATCTTTAACAGCATCTCATGATCCAGTCCAGTCTAAAGCTGCACAATTTGATTTTCAGTGCTTTATAGGTATAGGACAGGAAGAGCTGTATAAACTTGTCACCTCAGCTAAATCAACAACTTGTTGGATCCAATCCCAACCAGACTTTTAAAAGAAGTGATACATATGGCTTGAGAGCCGCTTCTAAACATTATTTACGCTTCATTATATCTAGGTCACGTCCCTAAATCTTTCAAGTTGTCAGTTATTAAGCCTCTTCTTAAAAAATCTAATTTAGACCCGGATGATATAACAAATTACAGACTTATTTCAAACCTTCTGTTTATGTAAAAAATATTAGAAAAGGTAGTATCAGCTCAAATATGCACATTCTTGCAGGAAAACAATATCCTTGAAGAATTTCAGTCAGGTTTCAGGCCCCATCATAGTACAGAAACTGCCTTAGTTAAAATTGCAAATGACTTGTTTTTAGCTTCAGACCAAGGCTGCATCTCAATACTCGTCTTACTTGATCTTAGTGCTGCATTTGACACTATGAATCATATTATTCTCATAGATCACATAGGTATTCAGGGACGGGCATTAAAATGGTTTGGATCCTACCTGTCTGATCGATATCATTTTGTAGATCTAAATGGGAGTAACCTGAGTATGATCAAGATATAAAAGATTGGGTGACTGATAATTTTCTTTTACTAAATTCAGATATTCAGAGAATTTAATTATTGGCCCCAAATCAGTATACAACAGCTCTCACAATTCAGCTTGCGTTTACAGGATGTACTGTTACCACCAGCTTGACGGTGAAAGACCTGGTCGTAATATTAGACAGTAACTTACCCTTTGAAAATCATATTTCCAATATAAAAAAAACAGCCTTTTTCCACCTTAGAAATATTGCCAAGCTTAGGAACATTTTATCTGTATCTGATGCAGAAAAGCTAGTTCATGCATTCATGACCTCCAGACTGTCCTACTGTAATGCATTACTGGGTGGCTGTCCTGCATCCTCAAAAAACAAACTATAGTTAGTCCAAACTGCAGCCGCCAGGGTTCTAACTAGATCAAGTAAATCTGATCATATAACCCCAATATTATCATCCGTGCACTAGCTACCTATTCAGTTTAGAATTAACTACAAAATAGCATTACTTGCGTACAAGGCTCTAAATGGTTTAGCTCCCACATATCTAGCCAGTCTTCTGATATGTTACAATCCACGACGTTCCTTAAGATCACAAAACACCGGATTTCTGGTAGTTCCCAGAATATCAAAATCTACAAAAGGGGTTAGGGCATTTTCATATTTAGCTCCAAAACTTTTGAATAGCCATAGTTTCCCAGTTTAAAAGTAGACTCAAGATGGATCTCTTTAATTTGGCATACACATAATTAATTCCATAACTTCATACTACAGTGCTTTCAGCTGCATAACACACATGACGTTACAGTAATTACAGTAACACACATGATGTTACAGTAATTTCTGTTAATGTATTCTGAAAATGTATAGTTAATGAATACCTTATTTAACGGTTCCATGGAACACATTTTGTTTGATGAATCTGTTATCTTGAGATTGTTACGTTTGAGGGAACTTGCCTGTTTCAGAGGAAGTACGTGATAGGCTTTGCCCTTCCTGTTTATTAGCTGTCTGATTTGGAGAGAGATAACTTATTTGTCACTGTAACTGTACAGTATCTGTCGCTCAGGGATAGCAGGGATTGATCTACAGTCATACTGTATGTTATACTGTATAACCTGCTGTAAGATATGTCACCACATCGCATTGGAATGGGCCAGAGCATATTGCTTCATCTGAAATTGCCTTCGCTAATTTACCCACCTTTGAAAAGGTACTTTTACTAACCTCTGACTAACAAAGGTGTATATCATTAGCTCCAGCACGTATCACTATCTTAGAAAACCTATGCTAAAGTTGTAAGATTACATGCTATGTGAGGTGCCCTAGCTCCCAGGATACACCTATCCACTGCCCATGGTGCACCTAAAGGCCTAGCTAATTTCACATGCCTCAGTATAGAGTCTCCTATAACCAGAGCACTTTCAGGTTTCTCACAGGGTGCATCACCGTAAAGAATAAACCTGTTGGACACGTGAACGTGCAGTATAATTTAACAGTACTGCAGCTAGAGTCAGTGCTTCAGGAGGCACCCCACACAGATGTATTCAGGACATGGGCTACAACTGTCACATTCCTTGTGTCAAGCCACTCTTAAACCAGAGACCTTGTCAGGGGCATCTTACCTGGGCTAAGGACAAAAGGACTTAACTATTGCTCAGTTGGCCAAAGTCCTTTTTTCAGATGAGACTAAATTGTGCATTTCTTTGGAAATCAATGTTCCAGAATCTGGAGGAAGAGAAGAGCCTCACAGAATCCAAGCTGCTCTTCAAGACACCTCAGTTGCTTTACACACACAGTTGAACATTAATAGTGTTGAAATTAACTGCATTGTCGAAATTAACTGCATTTAGATTGATGACACCTTGACACAGGAACAATGGGTACAGAGTCAATAGTTTCATTACTGTACTATACCTAGTGTACAAATCCACAATATGACGAAACAAAAATACTCAGTTAAGTTCAGTATGGTCTTTCACTTGAACCTACCTCATAACACAATTTAAATAGAGCATTTGCCATTTTGAACTTTTTTGGTACTGAAATGCTCTACAATGAATGATGAGACATTACACAATTTTTACACAAAACTAAAGAAGCTACTTGGACAAGTAGTGAAAAATGTTTACACTGAATTAATCCTCAAGTTCAAGGCCAGCACCTGAAGCAGATGCTTATGACTAAAAACATCAGCAATTTTTCCTAATCTTGCCATTTTGAAAATATATAGTTAATGAATACCTTATTTAACGGTTCCATGGAACACATTTTGTTTGATGAATCTGTTATCCCGAGATTGTTACGTTTGAGTGAACTTGCCTGTTTCAGAGGAAGTACGTGATAGGCTTTGCCCTTCCTGTTTATTAGCTGTATGATTTGGAGAGAGAGAACGTATTTGTCACTGTAACTGTACAGTATCTGTCACTCAGATAAGCAAGCCGAGGGCGAGTGATACTGCCTAAAATGGCAGTAAGGAAGAAACCTTGAGAGGAACCAGACTCAACAGGGAACTTATCATCATTTGGGTGATAAAGGATAGCAGGGATTGATCTACAGTCATACTGTATGTTATGCTGTATAACCTGCTGTAAGATATGTCACCGCATTGGAATGGGCCAGAGCATATTACTTCATTTGACATTGCCTTCGCTAATTTAAGCAGCCTTGAAAAGGTACTTTTACTAACCTCTGACTAACAAAGGCGTATATCATTAGCTCCAGCATGTATCACTATCTTAGAAAACATATGGCAAGCCCTAAGATTACATGCTATGTGAGGTGCCCTAGCTCCCAGGATACACCTATCCACTGCCCATGGTGCACCTAAAGGCCTAGCTAATTTCACATGCCTCAGTATAGAGTCTCCTATAACCAGAGCACTTTCAGGTTTCTCACAGGGTGCATCACTGTGGATAATAAACTTGTTGGGCACGTGAAGCGTGCAGTATAATTTTAACAGTACTGCAGCTGGAGTCGGTTCTTCAGGAGCCACCACACATAGACGTATTCAGGACATGGGCTACAACTGTCACATTCCTTGTGTCAAGCCACTCTTAAACCAGAGACATTGGGGTATCTTACCTGGGCTAAGGACAAAAGGACTCAACTATTGTTCAGTTGGCCAAATTTCTCTTTTTCAGATTAATCTAAATTGTGCAATTGTTTGGAAATCAAAGTCTCTGAACCTGGAGAAAGAGAAGAGACGCACAAAATCCAGGGTGCTTAACGTCTAGTGTAAAGTTTGCAGAGTCAGTGGTGGTTTGGGGGGGGTCCCGCCATCTGCTGGGGTTGGTGCACTGTGCTTTATCAGATTCAAGGTCAGTGCAGCCGTCTACAGGAAGTTTGAGACCACTTCATGCTTCCCTCTGCTGATCAGCTTTATGGCGATGCTGATTTAATTTTCCAGCAAGACTTGGCACCTGCCCACACTGCCAAAAATACTAATACCTGAATTAAATACCATGGTATCCCTGTGCTTAACGGTTGCTTGATAAGTTAGGCAATGGGTACAAGAGGAGTCATTAAGAAGTTTAAAACAACTGGAACAGTGACAAACAAGCCTGGATAAGGACCCTGGCCTGGGAGGAGTTTAGGATAAAGTGTAATTATGACTACACAAGTCTGAAGACATCCATAAAGTGTTCATCATAATGAAGGTAAAACTACTACTAGTACTGTATATAATTCCATACAAATATTTATTTTTCCTACCTTAATAAATAAATACATAAATAACTGATGATTTTGGTGATCCCAAAAGGACTGTAGCTGCAGGCCTCAGTTTCTGTTTCATAGTCGACAGGCGTGACACCCAGTGTGGTCTACGGCTGCTGTAGCCTTCTACTTCAAAGTTCGACATGTTATGAATTCACAGATGCTTTTCAAGGTACCTCAGTTGTTTTACACACCCAGTTGCACATTAATAGTAAAAAAAATATCTAACAAACACCTTTAGGATTATGTAGTAAACAAAAAAACTGTTGAGCAACCCAGAATATTTTTTGATGGTCGAAATTTATTGCATTTAGCTTGATGACAGCTTGGCGCAGGAACAATGGGTACAGAGTCAATAGTTTCATTACTGTACTACACCTACTGTACAAACAAATCCACAGTATGATGAAACAAAAACATTCAGTTTGGTCTCTTACTTGAACGCACCTTATAACACCATTTGAATAGAGTGTTTGCCATTTTTAACTTTTATGGTATTTAAAGGTTCCATGGAACACATTTTGCTTGACGAATCTGATATATCGAGATTGTTATGTTCGAGGGAGCTCGTGTGTTTCAGAGGAAGTACATGATAGGCTTTGCCCTCCCTGTTTAATAGCTGCATGATTAGATTAGAGATAACTGTATTTGTCACTGTAACTGTATGGACTGTCACTCACCTACATACCTACTTACCAGAAGAGTTGTCATTGGGGCAGGGATAGCTTGGTGGTTAAAGTGTTGGCTATGTGAAAATATTCATTTAGTGACATTCATTATTATTCTCACTTATGTATTCATTCATTAAATCTCACAGAATCGCAGTTTGGTATTCTTGTGTCTGCAAAAGCTGCCTGAAATTTTCCAGCAACTGTATCGGCAGCTTTAAAAACATGCCTCACTAGAAAAACACGTTCTTAGATAGTTACTATTTACACACAAAAATACGCGTCCAAAATTAAACAAAGAACGCACTATTGTATGTGTCCGTACAATAATTTGCAAACAAATTGTGTTAGTGCTTTCGCAAAAACATACAGATGTGGCCATTAAGAATGCATGACACAATTCATCTTGTGCAGTGCCATGGAATTCTACAAGCACCATTTAAGGATTTAAATAAATGTGTTATGCTTCACTCAATATCGGCCAGATGGTGCATGGAAGGACTTTATCTAAAAGCCAGACCAAGTACAACGAAGAATTGTGTATAATTAGTTAGCCTAAAACAATATTGTTTTCAATGATGAAGCAAACATGAATTTTATTTTGTTTTACAATAGTATATGTATGTATATGTGCTTCATATTAAGTTCATAATGATGAACTTAGATACCCTAAATCGTGCTTTAAATTCATAATAAAAAGTTTATTATACTGTATAGTTTTATAATGTCTTAACAGGGACAAAACAATGAAAGACATGGCAATGTCTAGATTTAAATGGACTTAAAATTTATTACATTTTCTGATAGTAGGCTCTCTGATAGTGTTAACTATGCGAATGTCCTGATTTGTGAATGTCAACATATCTTTGTTAAAAAAGTAAAAATGTGTCAACATTGAGCACCATCAGAAAACATGAATGAACAAAACAACTTTTTTTTTTAAGTAAATATTCTTATATGCATACAAAGTGCTCCGGGCTTTTTTATAATAATAATCATCATGTTTTTGGTTGTTTGTGTCCAGCATTAAATTATTTCTTCCATTATTTGACCATGGCTGGAAATAATAGCTGGAACGTGATTGTGGATATACACACATGGACAAAATTGTTGGTACCCTTCGGTCAATGAAAGAAAACCTCACAATGGTCACAGAAATAACTTTAATCTGACAAAGGTAATAATAAATAAGAATTCTAAGAATCTTAACCAATGAAAGTCAGATATTGCTTTTCAACCATGCTTCAACGGAATTATAAAAAAAAAAAGAACTCATGGAACAGGCCTGGACAAAAATGATGGTACCCCTAATTTAATAGTTTGTTGCACAACCTTTTGAGGCAATCACTGCAATCAAACGATTCCTGTAACTGTCAATGAGACTTCTGCACCTCTCTGCAGGTATTTTGGCCCACTCCTCATGAGCAAGCTGCTCCAGTTGTTTCCGGTGTGACGGGTGCCTTTTCCAGACAGCATGTTTCAGCTCCTTCCAAAGATGCTCAATAGGATTGAAGTCAGGGCTCATAGAAGGCCACTTTAGAATAGTCCAATGTTTTCCTCTTAGCCATTCTTGGGTGTTTTTAGCTGTGTGTTTTGGGTCATTGTCCTGTTGCAAGACCCATGACCTGCGACTGAGACTGCAGCTTTCTGACACTGGCCAGCACATTTCTCTCTAGAATCCCTTGATAGTCTTGAGATTTCATTGTACCCTGCACAGATTCAAGACACCCTATGCCAGATGCAGCAAAGCAGCCCCAGAACATAACAGAGCCTCCTCCATGTTTCACAGTAGGGACAGTATTCTTTTCTTGATATGCTTCATTTTTCCGTCAACATGGAGCTGATGTGCCTTGGCAAAAAGTTCCATTTTTGTCTCATCTGTCCATAGGACATTCTCCCAGAAGCTTTGTGGCTTGTCAACATGTAGTTTGGCATATTCCAGTCTGGCTTTTCTATGATTTATTTTCAACAATGGTGTCCTCCTTGGTCATCTCCCATGTAGTCCACTTTGGATGAAACAACAACGGATGGTGCGATCTGACACTGATGTTCCTTGAGCATGAAGTTCACCTCGGATCTCTTTAGAATTCTTTCTGGGCTCTTTTGTTACCACTCGGATTATCCGTCTCTTTGATTTGTCATGAATTTTCCTTGTGCGGCCACGTCCAGGGAGGTTGGCTACAGTCCCATGGATCTTAAATTTCTGAATAATATGTGTATCTGTAGTCACAGGAACATCTAGCTGCTTGGAAATGGTCTTTACCTTTAACATGCTTGTCTATAATTTTCTTTCAAATCTCCTGAGACAACTCTTTCCTTCGCTTTCTCTGGTCCATGTTGAGTGTGGTACATACCATGTCACCAAACAACACAGTGACTACCTGGAGCCCTATATATAGGCCCACTGACTGATTACAAGATTGTAGACACCTGTGATGCTAATTAGTGGACACACCTTGAATTAACATGTTCCTTTGGTCACATTATTTTCAGTATTTTCTAGGGGTACCATCATTTTTGTCCAGGCTTGTTCCATGAGTTTATTATTTTTTTTTATAATTCTGTTGAAGCATGGTTGAAAAACAATGTCTGACTTTCATTGGTTAACATCCATAGAATTTTTTAAAATTATTACTTTTGTCAGATTAAAGTTATTTATATGACCATTGTGAGTTTTTCTTTCATTGACCGAAGGGTACCGACAATTTTGTCCACGTGTGTATGACTGAAATAAAGCTGTTCATCTGCGTGCGTGAACCTGCGGCTCATACTTTTAGTCTACAAAAGGCAGCGTTTTGATCAAAAGGCTGATAAACATGTGCAAAAAAAAAAAATGCAAACATACTCCCTTAGAAATGCAACAAACACAAATATATAGGTTAGTGGCTAGCACTGTCGCCTTGCACGTCGAGGGTCCTGGTTCGATTCCAGTCCATGCTCGATTCCCCTCGCTGTGTGCATGGAGTTTGCATGTTCTTCCCGTGCTTGGTGGGTTTTCTCCTGCAGTCCAAATACATGTATGTTAGGTTAATTGACATTCCCAAATTGGCTGTAGTATGTAAGTGAATGTGTGTATGTGTGTGTGCCCTGCGATCGATTGGCATCCTCTCCAGGGTTGTGCCCAAAGTCTCCTGGGATAGGCTCCAGGCCCCCCGTGACCCTAAATATAGGATTAAGCGGTATAAATGATGAGTGAGTATGTGAGAAGAATTGAATTTCAATAAATGTTTCACGGTGCTCCAGATGGCCAGTCCTCCACTGGCCAAGACTTTCAAGACAAATCTACCAGGTTTGTTTATTCTCCAGATACATAATAGAACTGTCCATATAGTAAATAAAAAGAAAAATATAAAAAATAAAAAAGTATCAAATCCGACTATGAAGTCTGATTCAATTGCTATCATCACTATTGTTAATTCATCTCATCCCTAAACGCCCCCCCCCCCCCCCCCCCCACACACACACACAGTATTTGCAAACAGCGCACCCAGTTTGATAAATTGACACCTATCGTCAATGGAAGGTGAGAAGAGATTCAGCAGAATGTTCTGACACGAATGCTTGCTCTGAAGGACTATATTCGACAGGAATATAGAGAATAGGAATAATTTTTATAAGATAATTAATTAAAAAATAAAATTATATCAAATAAGGACTACTGTATATATTAAAGCCAGACCAAATTTCTCATTCACTGCTGAAGTAGTTAAATATGCTTATACTGTAGATATGTAGGTTACATTTTAAAAGTACAATTGCAAATAAACTACAAACTGCATGTAAAGTTGTAAAATATGAATAAAACAGTGTTGGACACAAATATATCATATCGAAGTATAGACATTGAAAAAGCTATTTACACATAATGTAAATGCAATTATTAATTTATTGTGTATATTTAACTTCATTCAGCCATTTAAGTTATATGAAAAATAACGTGCTACCAGCCCACTATTATTTTCTGTTCAAATTTAAAGATTGCGTGTGTGTGTGCAAAAAGATTAAGTATAACAAAGAATACAAAAGTGTATAAATATTAATAAGGTTTGCAACACGAAAGTTCATAAACATAGCATAACATAATGAGTTTATCATATTGTTAACACCTACATAATAGTTTCTAACAGTCAGTTGTGTCCTTTTAATTTCTCTTACTGATTGGCAGTGTTGTTCACCGACTTCATTATCAGTTATTTAAGGCTCAGTAGAACATCATTAAATTCCTTAACAGCTGGTTATTCAAACATTATTATGTCAATAATACGTGTTTCTTGTGTCTAAATGCGCTTTAGAGCAGTTTTCATGTCCTTATGAATTTGTTTTCATTATTAAACAAATGGAGGAAGTATGGAGAGGCACAGAATCTAAGCTGCTTGAAACAGAGTTAGAAATTTCCACAGATGATTTTGGCTGCCAAAATCAAGGTAAAAGTCAACCTTGTCCTTGTCAAAAAAAAAGTCATGTACCAGGAGCAACCTAGTCTTCAGTAACACCTCAGCCAGCAGTACCACACTGATCACCTCCATGCCATGTGATATTGATGCAGTAATTGTAAGTAACTGTAAGTAATCATCAAAATAAAAATAAGGGCATGAAAAATGTGACTTTACATGTAATGAATCCAGGAGATATGAGAGATTCTGTCACGGGGGCGGGGCGGAACGAGGTGAATCCAAGCGCAGATGAGTGACAGCAGCGTTAAACAGGCGAACGTTCGGAATGCGGAGGTCAAATACCGGGAGTTCAATCAACGTAGCGTCGAAGCCAAATCGAAAAGCAAGCGCCGTAGTCGAAAAAGGAAGCTTTAAATCGGTAACCGGAGAATCAAGCAGCGGAGCGACAATCCAACACACGTAGACAAAAGCCGTGGTCAAAAGAAAGGAAGCAAGAGATCAAAACCGGGAGATCAAAAGAACGAGGCGAACAAATCCGAGGCGAGAGACAAAACTCGAGAATCGAAAAACAAAGCGACTTGGCAGCGTGAATACGAGAAAAAAGGAAACGCGAGAAAATCAAGGTACGTGACACACAAGATAATCCAGCGATTTAAGCAGCATTCAGAGCGTGCTTAAATCGCTGGAGTAATCAGTGGAGGATAAGAGGCAGGTGCGCAGGAGGGGCGGAAACGGGACCGTGGGGAAAAAAAAGAAAACAAAGGCACATGTCCGCGGTGACAGCGTGGGAAAAAGTTCATGAATCATGACAGTACCCCTCCCCTTATGAACGCCTCTTGGCGTCAGGGCGCGGGGCCTCTGGGTAACGTTTATAAAAGTCAGAAATTAACTTGGGGTCTAGGACAAACTTGGCAGGGATCCAGCTTCTCTCCTCAGGTCCATAACCCTCCCAGTCTACCAAATACTGGATGCCTCTGCCTCGGCGACGAGCTTTCAGGAGTCGGCGGACGGTGTAGGCTTCACTGCCGTCAATGATACGGGGAGGAGGTAGAGGGTGGGTGGGGGGATTTAATGGGCATGCGGTGAGACGGCGTAACTGGGACACGTGGAACGTAGGGTTGATCCGCCGCATAGTTGAGGGGAGCAAGAGTTTAACCGCGCAGGGATTGACTATTTTAGTGATAGTGAAGGGACCGAGGTATCGAGGGGAGAGTTTGCGGCAGGTGGTCTTTAGGGGGATGTCTCTGGCGGCGAGCATGACTCTCTGCCCCACCCTGTACTTGGGAGCCTGGGAGCGTTTGCGGTCGGCCTGTCTCTTGTATCTTCTGCCGACCCGTAACAGCGTTCTCCTTGCTTGTAGCCAGGTCCTTCTGCAGCGTCGGATAAAAGCCTGGGCAGATGGGACACTGACCTCCTCCTCCTGCGATGGGAACAATGGTGGTTGATAGCCCAGGCAGCACTGGAAGGGGGACAAACCAGTAGATGACGATACCTGGGAGTTGTGGGCGTACTCCACCCAAGGCAAAAACTTGCTCCAAGAGGTGACATCTCTGGAAGCCATGCACCTTAGGGCTACCTCGAGGGACTGGTTCTTTCTTTCAGTCTGACCATTGGACTGGGGGTGAAAACCTGAGGACAGACTGGGCGTGGCTCCAATGAGTCTGCAAAATGCTTTCCAGAATTGAGAGGTGAACTGTGGCCCGCGATCAGAAACGATGTCTTTGGGGAGCCCGTGCAGCCTGAAAACGTGCATAATCAAGAGGTCAGCAGTTTCCTTAGCAGTTGGGAGTTTGGGTAGTGGAACGAAGTGTGCGGCCTTAGAGAACCGATCCACCACGGTCATGATGCACGAGTGGCCGTCAGAGGAGGGTAGCCCTGTGACAAAATCCAGGGCAATGTTTGACCATGGACGGGATGGGATTGGTAATGGCCTGAGAAGACCTGCTGGTGCGGTGTTAGTGTGTTTGCACCTAGCACAGATGTCACATGCTGCCACGAAGCTGGATGTGTCCTCTTTTATCATGGGCCACCAGAAGCGCTGCTGGACTTGAGCCAGGGTTCGAGCTGAACCAGGATGGCAGGCGAGCTTGGAGCTGTGTGCCCATTCCAGGACCTGAGAGCGTAGAGAAAGCGGCACAAATAGGCGGTTAGGTGGCACGTTACTTGGCCCGGGTTCATGAGACAGGGCTTGCTGGACCTTAGTTTCGATATCAAGCTCGGCTGCTGCGAGCAAGCATGAGGGGGGAATGATGGTCTCATTGGCAGCAGAGTCGTGAGTAGGGAAAAACTGCCTCGAGAGCGCATCTGGCTTGGAGTTCTTGGACCCAGGGCGATAGGAGAGGACGAAGTTGAACCTGGCGAAAAACAGTGACCACCGAGCCTGGCGAGAGTTTAGCCTCTTGGCGTTCTGTAGGTACTCCAGGTTTTTGTGGTCGGTCCAGACCAGAAATGGGATCTCCGTCCCCTCTAACCAGTGTCTCCATTCTTCGAGGGCCAGCTTGATGGCCAGTAGTTCTCGATCGCCGATGCCATAGTTCGCCTCAGCAGGGGTTAGGCGATGAGAGAAGAAAGAGCAGGGGTGTAGCTTGTTGTCATGCGCAGCTCTCTGGGAAAGTACACCTCCTACCCCTGTGCTGGAGGCGTCGACTTCCACGACAAACTGACGTGACGGATCTGGAATGGTCAAGATTGGGGCAGACGTGAACCGCTTCTTGAGTTCAGAGAAGGCTTTTTCAGTGTTCATGTCCCAATGGAAACGCGTTTTGGAAGAAGTCAGGCCTGTTAAGGGGGCAGCAATGGAGCTGTAGCCTCGGATGAAGCGACGGTAAAAGTTGGCGAATCCCAAGAATCTCTGAAGCTCCTGTCTTGTAGAGGGTGTGGGCCAATTTGTGACTGCCTGGAGCTTAGCAGGCTCCATTTTGATGCCTGAGGGACCAATGACGAACCCTAGGAATGTGGTGGTCGTTGTGTGAAATTCGCACTTCTCCGCTTTGACAAACAGATTGTTCTCTAAGAGTCTTTGCAGCACCTGTCGAACATGAAGCTGGTGCTCCACTAGGTTTCGAGAGAAGATCAGAATGTCGTCCAGATAGACGAACACAGATGAATTTAAGAAATCCCGGAGTACATCGTTGATGAGGGCCTGAAAGACGGCCGGGGCGTTGGTCAGGCCGAACGGCACCACCAGGTATTCATAGTGTCCTGTTGGGGTGTTAAAAGCAGTCTTCCATTCGTCACCCTCCCGGATTCGTACGAGATGGTATGCATTACGTAGGTCTAGTTTAGTATAAATCTTAGCTCCCTGGAGGAGTTCAAAGGCGGTCGCCATTAATGGAAGGGGATATCGATTCTTCACCGTGATCTCATTAAGGCCTCTATAATCGATGCACGGACGAAGGGAACCATCTTTTTTACCCACAAAAAAGAAGCCAGCCCCCGCCGGGGAGGAGGAAGGGCGAATGATTCCCGCCGCAAGGGATTCCGAGATGTAGTGATTCATTGCCTCCCGTTCCCTGGGTGACAGAGAGTATAACCGACCCTTGGGAGGCGTGGTGCCTGGGAGCAGGTTGATGGCACAGTCATATGGTCGATGGGGGGCAGAGAGACAGCACGAGCTTTACTGAAGACCTCCTTGAGATCATGGTAATCTGAAGGGACATTGGCGAGATCTGGTGGTTCCTTCACAAATGCAGAACTGAGACAAGGCGTGGCTGCAGCCCGCAAGCAGGTCTTAGCACATGATGGGTTCCAAGCTACGATTGTGTTCCTGATCCAATCGATTTGTGGGTTGTGACGGGTTAGCCAGGGCAGACCTAGGACAACAGTGGCATGTGATCCCTTCATCATGAACAGTGAAGTCTGCTCTAAATGATTGCCCGAGACTCTTAGGCCAACGAGGGGAGTTCTGTGGGTGATAGATGGGAGCGGGCTACCAGTGAGTGCCTGAACCTTAAGGTGGGTCTCCAAGGGGAGAGCGGGGATTCCTAGGGCCTTGGCTGAAGCCGCGTCGATCAGATTGCGGTCTGAACCTGAATCAATCAATGCTTGAACCAGGTGGGTTTGTTGCTCATAGGATAGGAAGACGGGGAGCAGACGGCATCCTTCTGGGAATTTTCCTGGAGTCACACCCTCCAGTCCTCCAAGCTGGACTAGAGGACGCCTCCTCTTTACAGGACAGGTCTTGAGTTGATGACAGGATCTCCCACAGTAGAAGCAGGCTCCCTCCACTCGGCGGCGGCGGCGTTCTTCAGGGGAAATACGGGTTCTGTCCAGTCGCATGGGTCCCTCCTGAAGGTTAGTTCGTGGAGAGGGGGGTCGTGGGAGGTCTCTGGGTGGTGAGAGTCTGGCTGAACTTCGAAGGCGGAGACGTGAATCCACTCGACCAGCTAGATCCATGAGCTCTTGGAGTGACGAGGGAAGTTCGTGGGAGATTAACACGTCCTGGAGTGTCTCAGTCAGTCCTTCGAAAAAGGTGTCACTCAGGGCCCGACCATTCCACCCACTGGAGAGAGCTAGGGTCTGGAACTCAATGGCGTAGTCATAGGCTGAGTGTGAGCCTTGGCGGAGCTTTAACAACTTGTGACCTGCCTCCCTGCCGTGACATGAGCGATCGAACACTCTCCTCATCTCTTTAGCAAAGTCTTTGTAGTTGGAGCAACAGGGGTCGTGAGCATCCCAGAGTGCAGTGCTCCATTCCCGAGCTCGTCCTGAGAGGAGAGTTATCACGTACGCGACCTTTGAGCGTTCAGTGGAAAATGTGGAAGGCTGGAGCTCAAATATCAGCGTGCACTGAGAGAGGAAGGATCGACAGGTGCCTGGATCTCCTTCATAGGTGGGAGGGGCGGGGAGCTGTGGTTCTCGTTGCATGCAGGAGCCCCCACTTTGCACTGGAGAGAGTTGGAGCCGTTGGAGCTGGGACGTGACGTCAGCGAGGGTTAGCTTTGTGTTGAGCAGCTCCTGCTGGTGAGCTCCAAGAAGTGCACCTTGACTCTCCAGCGCTGATTTCATGCGGTCCACATCTGCTGAATTCATATCGCTGGCTGGATTATTCTGTCACGGGGACGGGGCGGAACGAGGTGAATCCAAGCGCAGATGAGTGACAGCAGCGTTAAACAGGCGAACGTTCGGAATGCGGAGGTCAAATACCGGGAGATCAATCAACGTAGCGTCGAAGCCAAATCGAAAAGCAAGCGCCGTAGTCGAAAAAGGAAGCTTTAAATCGGTAACCGGAGAATCAAGCAGCGGAGCGACAATCCAACACACGTAGACAAAAGCCGTGGTCAAAAGAAAGGAAGCAAGAGATCAAAACCGGGAGATCAAAAGAACGAGGCGAACAAATCCGAGACGAGAGACAAAACTCGAGAATCGAAAAACAAAGCGACTTGGCAGCGTGAATACGAGAAAAAAGGAAACGCGAGAAAATCAAGGTACGTGACACACAAGATAATCCAGCGATTTAAGCAGCATTCAGAGCGTGCTTAAATCGCTGGAGTAATCAGTGGAGGATAAGAGGCAGGTGCGCAGGAGGGGCGGAAACGGGACCGTGGGGAAAAAAAAGAAAACAAAGGCACATGTCCGCGGTGACAGCGTGGGAAAAGGTTCATGAATCATGACAGATTCACTTTGTAAAATAAATTCTCAAAGAAAATTAACCTTTTCCAGTATATTCTATGTTTTTGAGATGCACTGTACTGTCCGTCAGATTAAGATCTGCATCAGGACTATTAGGTGTTGCTTTATTCACAAATTCAACATTTGGCCCAAAGGTTATTAACTATGTTTATGATTAGCCACGATTTCTGTTTACAATAAATGCCAATGCACTTTGATTAATCTTTGCTTAATGGTTACACATTTAATACTTTTGTAACATAACATAAATAAATTGTTGACCTACCCCCCTGTTTTGTTATCGCCGTTAAACTGTTGTGAAAGTTACTTGCTGTTACATACAGTATTACAACATACGTGATGTGCTTTTCTTCAATATTTACATTTTATGTTTATCCTAACTATGGTTCAGTAATTTTACTAAAGTTGTACTTTTACAACATTTATTTCACAGCTTTAGTTACTAGTTACTTACATTTTCATAAGATTGTCTAATGAACTCAAAAGTCTGATGCATTATTATAGATGACGCAGATATCAGGATAGTCAGTATCCAAAGTGGTTAAAATCAGCTCCATCTCCACCAGCTGCTGTTTTTGCTCATACCCAGTCTCTCTAGTACCGCTGATATTTGTCCTATAAGTAATATGTTTTAATAAGTTTGAAGCAGTATTGGGGGAGGTAAACCCCCAAAGGTAAGCAATTTTATCCTGCTATTTAAACTCAGACTATCTTCCTGTTGTCTTCTGTCTACCCTTCTACTGTATGCTATAAAACATGACTTGAGCTGTACTGTTCAGTGCTATGTTCTCTGCAGTGTTACTGCTGCTGGATGCGCAGCTGAAGCATTTGAGTTTTTCAAATACTTGCCTACTGCTGAGTGTGTGCCATTAAGAACGCACGTTTCGAGAAAAGGGCACAGAAGCGTGCAGGAACCTGTGAAAATGAGATGTAGGGGGCAGTCATGTTTCAATCTGACGTATTATGTTTACTGAAATCAAAAATGCGTTAATTTCTCTCATTGACAGCAAGTGACAGAGCTCATAAACCTGTCTAGTTCAAACTGTAAATACTGATATGTATTTATTCTTCATTTTCTTCCATCCTTCAATGATGATTCTTCTTGGACTGTGCTCTCTCCATTCATTATCATTATCATCATTAGGGCCCGAGCACCGACTGGTGCATAGCCCTATTGTATCTGAAGCAATTATTATTATTATTATTATTTTTATTATTATTATTATGTATTCCTCGCCATGCCTAAATAACTGTTAATTTGGGTGCCTGAACATGTTCAAACACTCACCAAACCTTCCAGAAAATTCTACGCCGGCGAAAATTAAGGTGTGAAACTGTCTGCGTGAATGGGCATGGCCAAATGACACCCCCTGGAATATGATTTTGTACACTGATGTAACTTCCCAGCATGAGAAAAAAGTCTACTAGAGGTATCCTCTAAAGTGAACAGGAAGTCCGCCATTTTGGAAAAACTGCGAGATTTCGCACATTGTATTTTGACGAACTAGGGGAATTGCCGATCGAGTTAAAATTTTCTCTTAAGGGATCAGGGACAAAAAGTTATCAAAAGCTTTCATCTGGGTCACAAGGTCTGGCGTCGCCATGAATTTTACCCTCTCCCGACGCACTGAACAGATTGATATGCCAATATGACGATACAGTTATAACACCACTTACTGGCAGTAGCTAATGTGTTTTGCCTGATTTCCCCCTTTCCAGTATATGTCGTATTTTGACGAACTCCTCCTAGGGAAATATTGCGGTAAGCCTAAAATTTAGCCCCATAGTCCTGAAGACATTGTTGAGTAAAAGTTATTAAAAACTTTTATCAAAGTACCACAGTCAGGGCAGGGTGGGGCCGCAAACTAGATCCTTCGACAGTATGGAGAAAGTTGCTGTATTTCTTACATTCGTCCTCCTATTCAGCTAATAATCTAGATTTACATCAGGCCATGCACACCTTTTCCTTATGACATGGTTGTCATTAGTGGACGTGGCCAAATGTTTCTGCAGCGCCCCCTAGCTTCTGATCTGGGTCCCTGGAGCTACAGGCATGAAATTCGGTACAGTGATGTATCTCCTCACCACAGGAAAAAAAAAGTCTCTTGGAGGTACTCTCTACAAAAAAACAGGAAATCCGCCATTTTGGAAAAATGCCAAGGTATTGCGTTTCGCACACATCGTATTTTAACTCCTCCTAGGGGGATTGCCCGATCGAGCTGTTTTCTGAGGATTGTGACTTCAGTTGCTCAGTAGTTCAGGACTTATGATGCAGATCAATCCCTGCTATCCATTTTTACCCAAATCAGGATGGGTTCCCTGCTGAGTCTGGTTCCTCTCAAGGTTTCATCCTATTACCATCTCAGGGAGTTTTTACTTGCCATTGTCGCCATCGTTCTCAGCTTGCTGATCAGGGACAGTCTTATCATTTTGATTCATATACATTCACATCTCATACAAACTTATATAATTCTTTTCATTGTGTAAAACTGCTTTGCGACAATGTCAATTGTTAACATGTAAATTGTAAATGTAAAATTGAATTGAAACCCCGATCCTCAGATTCCCCCAAATCAACAACTTTGCGCCTTGGACAACTAATCTTTTACAAATACTGGATGCATTTTCTATACTATAACATTGTTAGATTTTAAATGAAGAAGTGTGTCTGAGCTAAATTTTAAGCTAAGAGAAGAAGAGTTTTAGCTTCTTGTTTAGCTTGTCCGCTGCACCTTGATACACGATCGACCGGGAGAGAGAGAGACAGACAGACACACACACACAGAGGCAGGCATGATGTCTGAAGATCTCTGTTTATTCTCAGCAAAGAGAGCACATTTAAACGGTGCTACGTCCCAAACAAAAGAAACAGTCATTAACATGTTAGTCATAGAGGGACCCAGAGACAGACAGGAGAGAGCAAATACATTTGCATTCTCCTGATTAAACAAAAGGGTTCTAGCAGACAAGAGCCATTTGGATGTATATTCGTCTGGATACAGGATATAGAAGGTGTTACCACATAAGGCATAAAGAAGCACAGTGAGGGGGCTGTTCTCAGGGCACAGGAATCTTCTTATAATGTCTTACAATGTCTTATAAAACCTTACAAACATGTTTTTCAAAAACACATTACATCAATAATGACAAGGCAGATTGTATTCATGAGTTTTATAGATTTAATTTGCACAAAGTTACAAAATAATAATAATAATAATAATAATAATAATAATAATAATAAACAGTACTATAGTTTCTATAGTCTTCAACAAATCTTCAGGATGTCTCACAAACACAAACATATATACAATTTTCTGAAAAAAGACAGGCGTTAATATTTGAATATGCTGTATTAATTTAAACCTGGTGTCTTGATTCTAGCTGTTACACAGAGACAGTCCGAAAGCTATGAAGCATTATACTAGAAGTGAAGTATATAGGATTTATTAATAATACTTTAGAAAATACATTCTATAGTTTAAACTATGTACTTAATTTCAACCTACCTAACAAAAACCATGAAATTTACTGTATGCCAATGAAAATAAAATAACAACCGTACGCATTTATGTAGCTTCCAGCTGTGAAGAAGAGCGGAGCCAATCCAGAAACAGTGAATGTGCCTGCCTCTAGTCTCTGGTTGGCTTCAAAAGAGTACATAAATAGAGTTCAAAAGCACATAAATAAGCTTGAATGAGTTCCAGCACACAAAAACGAATTTGAGTGTGCACATGCCATACAGATTCAACTCAGACAGAGTAGTGCACTAAATATAAGAATGAATAATTATATTAAAATCTTACTGAAAATATACTGAGACTACCGTATATTAACATTTACCTTCTAATGTATGCTTTCTTTAAATTGTTACAATGATTATGTCATGATTCACGTCCTGTCTGCATTTTTCCCACGCTGTCACTTTTGACATGTGCCTTTGTTTTTCCGACCTGTCAGGTGTCTCTTCTCTCGTCCTGTTTCCTTCCCTCCTGCGCACGTGTTTCCTGTTCTACGCTGATTACTCCAGCGATTTAAGCACGCACTGCTTCAATTGCTGGATTATTTTGCGTATTTTTGCCTCGCTTGTCTCGCGTTTTGCTTAATTGCTTTCACGTTGCCAAGTTAGTTTCGTTTTCTCGCTTCTCGCGTTAGATTGTCGCTTCGCTGTTTGATCTCGCGCTTCCTGGTTTTGACTACGGCTCTCGTTTTGCGATTTGGCTTAGACGCGGCTTTGACTGATCTCCCGGTATTGAACTTCGCTTCCGCGTTCCTACCTCGCTTCCGTCTACATAGGCAAACATCATCTGCACTTGGATTCAGATTGTTTCGAGCATATTTAAAAAATATATATATGGCAAAATAAATTAAAGTTTAAATAATTGTGGTTTTAAGTAATTAATGTATAGTATATTTTAAGTATTAAGAATATTTTCTTACAACATGTTTTTGGAAAGTGTACTATAATACAATTATTTTGAAATATTTTAATGTAATTAAAAGTTTAATGTAAAAGCATGATGTTGGTATACTTTTTATATATAAACTGATGGTACATTTTTTTTATTAGTATATTTGCAGTGCATTATAGAAGATTTGAATATATTTGTGAAACACTAAAGTGTACAGTAGTGTTCTTTCACTCACTCACTCGACGTCTCTACCTCTTTATCTTGTTGTATTCAGGGTTGCGAGGGGCCCTGGAGCCTATCCCAGGAGACTTGGGGCACGAGGTGAAGTACACCCTGGATAGGGTGGCAATTCGTGGCAGGGTAGTGCTCTTTCAAGTTTAAATAGGCCTCTGAGTGGCAAGTGCTCACCCTATCATCCGGAGATCGCAAGTTCGATCCCTGGGTGATGCTTAGTACTCTCACATTAATCACGACTCTACAGCCAACCAGGGGCGTCTGTGAGCTCACGCAAGCGGAAGAAGCGGATAACGCTGTCCTCATAGTGTGTTATGCTGCGAGCAGTTCTAAAAGATGCGGTCGGCTGGTGTCACGTGGTTCGGAGGAAAAACGTTAGTCTTCGGCCCTCCCAACTGAGGGGTAGTAGCTTAACGTGGGAGCTCCTAGTGACGAGGAGAAATTGGACATGACTAAAAATAGGGAGAAAATCGGGGAAAATACCCCCCCCCCCAAAAAAAAAAAAAAACATTAAATAGTTTAATTAATAATCTGACACTATTCACATGATCTGACAAAAAAAAAAATTGGGTTTACTTTTTTCAAGTTGCAAGCTTGAAACATTATACTAGTATGATTTTCAGAGTGAGGCCACTAATCATATTTCTTTCTATACTTGTGAACATGAATTGTATTAAATCATCATACAGTTTGTTGTCCATATTGTTTGCTGCTTGTTATCTGTTTATTTCATGCACATCAACTGAATGTTTGTTTATGCTATAAATGATCAGGTATTCCTCAGAGGAAAAAAAAAACACTTTAGTGTACTACAAACATATTGAAATCTTTGATAGAACATTGCAAATATACTAACAAAAAGTTGTACCATCAGTTAATACAGGGTGGGCCAAAAGTAGGGTTACAGTTAAAATTTTTTCCTTTATTAGAAATTTAGACTTTTATTTATATATATTATAATTACATATTAGACATTTTACATTGAACATTTAATCTCAAGTGCTCAAAGAGTCCACCTTCTTGATAATAATTTTTCCTATCTAAAACATGATTGAGAAGTTGAAGCAGATAATGAAGTAACTAACCCAACTTTTGGCCCACCCGGTATATAAAAAGTATACTAAATTTTGGAATTAAACTTTAAATGTACTTAATAATAATAATAATAATAATACAAAATTGTATTACAGTACGCTTTACAAAAAATATTTTAGGAAAATATACTTTAAGGTTGGTCTAATTTCCAAAGCACACTTATTTAAACTAGGTTTTTAAATGTATTTTTGGTTTATTTATTTATTTATTTTTTAATATGCTCGAAATAATTATTGTACAAATGTACAAAAAGTATACATTACACACTAAAAAATTCTGGGTTGTTTTTACTACCCAAATGCTGGGTTGCCTCAGTTGGGTAATTTTTCTGGGTTATTTACATTGAGTTGGGACACTTTTTGTTTAACCTAGCTTGCTGGGTTGGAGTTGGGTTAGCTAGTGACAGCTAACATCAGAGACAAGACCGCCCCTCCCCCGAGGTTCACAGGTGTATTCAGTGGCTGTCAGCTTCATGTCTTTTTTTGGTCTTCCTCCTCACGCATTTAAGAGGAAATGTAAACGTTAAATATAAGGTCTGTATACACACTTTCACTCACCTATGACTGAACTTGTTCACTGTATGTAACATTTATTACTGTTACCGTATTAAAGTTACACTTAAACTTTCAGCATGGTCTGTGCTATAGCATGCTAGTTTATCTGATAATGGCTGCTAGTTAGCCAAACAAAAAAACCCCACCTGTGTATGAAAGAAACTTTTATATTGTCTTTCATACATAAAAATGTCTGAGCTTTTAAGCTTTCTTTGTAGAATGCTTGCAGGGAGTATGAAGATGGTGAAGTGATGAATGAAAGCTAAACTGTTAACTGTCGTGACAGAATGACGCTAGCATTTAGCTAGGTTGCTAGCGTTGGCAACCACATATAAAAAGCTGATGTGTTACAAAACACTAATCTTCTTACAAATATGCATACTAGCCAACCCTCTTGATTTTTCCATAAACTTTTACTTTCTTTAATTTCTTTCTTTCTAAGGTTGGAACTGACACCGTGGAATATCTCCAGCAGATGACCAGCACTGCTCTCAGACATTAGTGCTTCTGAGTAATAGTATCGTAATGATGTCGCTGTTTAACTTATTTTGTATTATTTGATCTTGTGCTTTTGAAAAATAAATATAAATATTTTTTCTATGATTTATACAATTAATTGGGTGTTGTTTATTGCATATATGTATGGTTTGCAAAACTTAGTTTTTTTTTTTTTTTTTTGTAATAGACCAGTATATCAAAGTAATTTAACTGTTTAAACTGTTTTACCCATAGACATGTAAAACATAAAACTAATAATAACCTATTTGTGAGGTAGAATTAACCCAACATTATAGTTAAATATGACTTAGCATTTGGATTGAATATTTTACCCATCTTGCTGGGTTAAATAAATAACCCATATTGCTGGGTTAAATTAACACAGCATGTAGTTGGTGCAATATTTATCCAGCAGCAGTTTGGGTTGTTTTTAACCCAGCATTTTTTAGGGTGTATATTTTGAGGGAAGAATAAAAGTATCAAGAGGTGCATTGGTTATGATTACCCCTCTGCCCTCTGAAGCCGTCTAACCCGTCCTGGAGTCCTGCTTCTGGTTGGAGATCCCGTCACATGGATGCCCCGTGTGGTCTGCCTGGATGCGCTTTGTGGCTGGGGATGGTTTCCATGAAGACTGTCCTATCATCGATTGATGCTCTGGGGACCTGTGACTTCAGTTGTTCGATAGCTCAGGACTGGAATCTCCTACAGTCTACCTGAGCCTCCGGGAACAAACTGGACTCCTTTTAATTTAAATTTTAACACATCTCCTGTTACACTGAACTTCCAGTACACATTATTATGATGATCAATCCCTGCTATCCGTTTCACCCAGATGAGGATGGGTTCCCTGTTGAGTCTGGTTCCTCTCAAGGTTTCTTCCTATTACCATCTCAGGGAGTTTTTCCTTGCCCCCGTCGCCCTCGGCTTGCTCATCAGGGACAATCTTATCATTTTGATTCATACACATTGCATAAAAACTTACTTCTTTTTATTGTGTAAAGCTGCTTTGCGACAATGTCAATTGTTAAAAGCGCTATATAAATAAAATTGAATTGAATTGAATTGAATTACACTCTGCACAGCTCAGCAGTTGATTTGATATGCACTATGTTTAAAGGTTAATAGCCAAAGGTATTTTTTTGCATATAAATTAAAATGCATAATGCGTAAATGTGTTACATTTAAAATCCTTCATTTAACAGTAGGTCAATAAATGTAATGCGTTACTACTACAGTATATGCAATTACGTACATTACATTATGAATACATTGGTATATTGTAAAACAGTGTTACAAGCATGTTGTACACCACTTGTCAGCTTTCATTCCACCAAAACAAGAAACAAGATACACAAATCTTAAAGCAGTGAATTCATTTATAATTGAATTTATTATAAATTTCAAGTAACAAATGCAGTGGGCTACTTTCATTCAATATAATAAACTGAACAGTACATTAATTACCAAATTCTCCGCAATTAAAATATATATAGTTCATATATATACTTAATTCTATTTAATGAGTTTAACATGTCAATTGCATATTACATATTATGTATTTTACATAAGTGGAAATTCTGGCCTTACTCTAAATATGTTGGTATATTATTCTTTTATTAGTTTGTTTATTTATTTATTTATTTATTTATTTGTTTGCATTACAGTTGAATTACTTCTCAGGGTTTTGGCTTGAGAAATGGTTGTACTTGTCCTGTCCACTAACCACTACTGTAGCAAGGAACTGCCGTGGCCGCTCTGGATCCTGTCAAAAAATGCAAAAAGTATGTTAGCATACAGCAATAATTAGTTTGATTAAAGAATGTGATATTTTTACTGAACATTATCTTGCTGTAATTCTCACCTGAACTGGATAAGCTGCAGTAGGAACATAGCGGATCACAAAGCCACAACGCCTCTTTACTGATGTGTTGGGATCACTAGCATGCACCAGGAGTCCATCATGAATCTACAATTGACAGTATTTGAGAAACATGTTAATATTTTAAAGTCGAACTTCAACATAAACACTAAATTTAGTAACGTTAAGGAATTAACCAACTTCAACATCTTTATCCAGCTTCAACATCTTTACACTGTGCCTGTAGGTAAAATTATATATTTCATATGGCTATTATCTCAGTCAGAATCTAAAAGGAACATAGCAGAACATGCACTTACTGACATTTCCCCAGCTAGAAGGGGGCAGAGCAGGGCTTTTTCTTTTTCAACCAGCTCCTCTGGGATTTCTTGATTAACAGTCAGCATGTTTCCTAAACGATTTGCTTGGAGATGGGGCAAAGGGCCGGAGCAGTGGCTTCCTGTTATAAAATGGAAAATAATTTCATAAATGAATAAATAAACAAACAAACAAACCACCCAAAATTGCTTTCCTTTTTAAGATATACAGAAGGTGACTAGAGATAATTGAAAGTACCGTATTGACTTAGTTATAGCACATGGTTGTTGCAATGTGTAAGATTGTTAAAAGAGACAGAGGTGTATATTATGTCTTGGGGGGAACTGATGTACCTGGAATGACCTGCAGGGCACCATTTTCTTCCTGAGAGTCATCCAAAGCAAGCCAGACTGAGACAACTGGCCCACCATCAAGTCCCCAGTACCTATGACCAGGGAAATAAGATCCATGCATAAAACATGCCTCTGATTTTTCTTTTACTACATTTAATTTTATTCTATCATTTGAAATCACCTACTTCATATCTTGGTGCCAGGCCACATATGGAAGACTGGGCTCACTTTCTTGATCATTCTCTTGGTTATGTGGAATGATACCAGTGCTTTCTTGAGTTTTGTTTTGTTTTGACACAGGGTATTTGCAGATGAAGCGTGAATCCAATAGGAGAACATCAAAACCTAGCACTGTAGTTATCACCTCAAGAACTCTGGGGTGTTTGGTTAGTGCCATTACCCAGTCGTACTTCATATGTACATTGTGTAGGCTGTAGGCTGTGTAATTCACACCTGAAATGATTTGAGTTTGAGCAGTACTTTTTTTTGTGAAAAATTTAAACATGTAGCTATTGTATGTTAAAGTGCAAACAATATATAGACAGTATTATACATTTATATATTTATTAATTTATATTATAAATTAATATATTTATATATTTTTCTCCACAGTTTATTTTTTATTCATATTCATGGTCTAGTTTGAATATTTAACTAGTGCTGTTAGCTCAGGCAGCCAACAGGACAACTAATTTGTAAAAAAAAAAAAAAAAAAAAAAAAAAAAATATATATATATATATATATATATATTAGAATAAGCATAATTAATCATCTATTCATCTATTAAAATATAGTAATGGACTCACCAAACTTTTCTTCCAGCTTGGCAAAGGCATCTTTGGCCTGCTGCAGCTCCTCAGGGCTGAGGATAGGAATGTTGGTTACATAACCTTGCTTCTCATACAGAGCCTTAACATCTTCTCTCTTGATTCCCATGACTGATGGATAAATTCTTCTGCTGTCCAGCGGTTGACACGTGTCTTTATGGGTGCCTTTCTTTCCTTCTGCTTTTCAAGAGTCTGAAGACAGCAGCAACTATGGTAGTGGAGGTCTCTGGAAAGAGATTAGGAGAATGAGAGAAAGTATAAGGAGCAGGGCCAGCCCTCGGACTGTTAGTGCCAAAGGCAGGTTGTCGCATTAGTACCGCATGCATACCTTTTGACCTAGCAAAAAAAGGGATACATTTATTTTTCACTGTTTGTGAAGCAGCCTAATGGAAAAAATTGTTTAATATTGCACAAATGGGTGGAGAGTCACTGACTGCTTAAATACTAGGACAATCTATAGCACTGTTACTTAAGAGAAAAAAAATAGCTACCCAAAATACCACTATACCAGTTTTTAATAAGAGCCATATTATGCTGATAGAAGGAATAGGCTACATACTGTAACACTAAAAGACTCTATCTCAACACAAAGTTATTCCATAGCAAAAGTTTCTTTTTGGTAATGAAAAAAAGACTAAAAAAGGACAACTAAAGTGACCATAAATACACTGTAGATACAGAGTCAATATTTTAACACATTTACTTCCATCACCATCTATATATGATTCAAAAGCAAAACTCTTCCTACCTGGTTGGTGTAAGACTGGCCTCTCAATCTGAAACTTGCTGCCAGGTCCAGGAATGCTCCCTCTTATATACCCTGTGAGTGAAACCTGAAAAAAAAAAAAAAAAAACGGAAATATCTGAATTGAGACACCATAGTATTTTGACTAAGAACATGTATGTCATACATGAAACGTTTTACAGATTACATTTAAGGTGGAGTTACTGATTGAAAAATCTCAGGGAAGTGAGTAGCTGTAAAAATTTTCCAGGGCATTTCCTGTTGTATGGAACTTACACTGAAGGCACTACTCAAGTTTCACAGTGAACAAAGAATGCATTTATTCAAAATAAATAAATTATTAAATAACCTGTGAGTTGTAAGAAAAAAAATGTTCTGTGATGCCATCTACAGAGTGTTGGATAACTTCACTGACGTTTTCCTCATATGAAAAAAATACACAGTTTACTGATAATAAAATTATAACTGCTACTACAACGTTCAATTATCCAAGATTTAAAGTATAAAATCCTCTTTTATTTATTGATAAACAGTAAACATACTTACAGCACACAGGATAATTCTCCTTGCTAAGTTTTTTTCATTTCCCAAAGTATTCCATGTGACTGTTTTGTTAACCTAAATCTATAAACGGGGGTTAAATTACTTGTGACCTCTTTAAGCTTATGGCAAATGTCGCTGTTCTTATGAAAGAGATCTCATTGTGCATTTAAGCTTGTAAATCAAGAGAAAAATACCTTTGTTTTTTAAATAGTTTTGCATGATTTTATAGCAACAACACAGAACTGACAAATAATCTCAGCCTGTTTGACTTATGAATACAGCGCATCAACATCATTAGAGTCTTAGAATTCCATACAATGACACATATTATGATAACAAAGTTCTAATAGTCTTTTAA
This sequence comes from Clarias magur, assembly GCA_013621035.1. Taxonomy (NCBI): domain Eukaryota; kingdom Metazoa; phylum Chordata; class Actinopteri; order Siluriformes; family Clariidae; genus Clarias; species Clarias magur. Next base: position 193,346 of record QNUK01000016.1, on the reverse strand, counting down.
TTGTGAATAAACAATAGATTTGAGTATTTAACTAAATAAAAATGTCCTTCCTGGAAAAAGAGAAATGTTTGGGAATCAGTAAAACTGTTTTTTGAAAAACAAAAATTTAAATGAATGGCATCAAATGCACTCCATTTAAGTATGGTGTATAAAATATGGTGTAATTATTTTCTTATATTTTTTGAAATTGGAACATCACATTAGTATCAGTATTGTCAAAACCATGATTTCATTATGTCAAGAAAAAAAATATATAATTAACCTTTAAAATGTTTTTGTTACAAAATGGCAATATATAAGCAGTAAAAAATACAGCAGTATACTGTAGGCACTGGCTGATTTTGTGATGATTGAGATCCATGGGTTTAATTTACATAATTATTATTATTATTACCAGTGGTAGTAGTAGTATTAATCCATAATATATGCTGTCTCTCTTAAACACGCCGCACATGAAATTGTGTAAAACCAAATGAAACTAGGGCAAAAATATAAGCAGTAAAACATAAAGTAGTATACTGTAGGTGATCACTGTCCTGCGAGAACAGACGCTAACCCCTTTTTCTTTGGGACTTTTTAGTTGTTTTCAGTCGTGAATGTTTATTTTGTATTTAATCTGTCTTGGTTTACGAGTGCCAAGTTTTTTGACACCGACACACACACACTCTCTTGGGTTTACAGCCCCCCTCCCTGGCTTCACACAGACACACACACTCAGCTCTACACAGAAACTCTGCTCTCTCGCGATTCTTTTCAAAGGTGCTGGTTCATTTGTTTTGTTTTGTTTTTTAGTTTACATCAGTCATTCCATTAGTCTGTGCTCACATGAGTGTCATTAGAGAGATTTCTTTTTTTCCCGTCAAACCAGTGTTTCCGTTGTGTGTGTGTTTGTTGTGAAACTTAAAAATCGAGGTGAGGAGGAGGAGTTTTACTCTGTAAGACGAGGCGAGGGAAGGGGCTAATTCCACACACACACACACACAAATACACGGCGCCTGCGCGCACAAACGGAAACACCTATCTGATAGGATTTATTTTAACTTTCTTTTACTGTATTTGTGATTGGTTTTCTAGCGGTAAAGCTGCAAATGATCTCCAGAGGGTAATTAACTCGGCCCAGAAGATCACTAGGTGTGCTCTGCCCTCAATGGAGGAATTATACAATAAAGCTTCAATAAAGTTTGCAGTATCATTAACGATCCGTCTCACCCCAGTCACTCCCTGTTTGAACTGTTACCATCAGGCAAACAGTACAGGACAATAAAAACTGAAACAAATGGACTAAAGAACAGTTTTTACCTTGGAGCAGTACAAACATTAAATGCTTAGTGAAATTTTCTGAGAGAACAGTTTCTGCAGTACGTGTAAATCTTGTGCAATATTTGTCATTTTATGTATTGGGTAAAGTGCTATATATTTTTATGCAATATGCATAACTGTTTCTCACGTCAATTATGTGAAGTGTTATCGTGTGTAATATGTGTAAAAGCTGTACTAGCTGACAAAGATATTCTATTCTATAAAGGTTTAATACTGACTAAGCAAAAATATAACTGTGTTTATAAAAAAAATATAACTATGTTAAGTGCCCAATCAAATCTGAATGACTAAAGCCATTGTCAACAACTTGAAATTTGTTTTTCACAAACAAACCAAACAGTATAGTGAAAAAAAATTAAGAAAAAAAAAAAAGATTTTTTTCTATGAGGGGGTGAAGTTTCCCCTGGGTCTACTGTTGACCTCTTGGCCTTCTCCTCCTTCCCCTCTCCAAGAGTCTGCTCTGAGGTGATAAGGGTTACACTGGAGAGGAATACAGTCCTTCTCATGATCTCTCTCGTATAAGAGGTGACAGTTGACTTAAAAAACGAACACAGAAAGTTTACCTAATCATTTTATCAGCTTTTTAACACCCCTCACATTGTGTAGTGTTCAACCTTAAGACGTCAACTTGCAATATATATAATATTTCTCACTCTCACTCACTCATCATCATCTATACCGCTTAATCTTGTATTCAGTGTCACGGGGGCCTGGAGCCTATCCCAGGAGACTTAGGGCACATGGCAGGGTACACCCTGGACAGGGTGCCAATCCATCACAGGGCACACAGACATACACACATACACTCACTCGGGGAATTTGGGAACGCCAATTAGCCTAACCTACATGTCGTTGGACTGTGGGAGGAAACTCACCAAGCACAGGGAGAACATGCAAACTCCATGCACACAGAGCCGGGAATCGAGCCTGGCCGGGGATTGAACCCAGACCCTGGCGGTGCAAGGCGACAGTGCTAACCACTACACCACCGTGCCGCTATATAATATTTATAATAATTTAATATAATATAATATTTCATGTTGTAAAATTATGAAAGTTACTTTTGTTTCCAATCACTACTGAACTGAATGTGTGACAGGGACACGGCTCAGGTTCCGCTATGGGCATCCTCCTCCACAACACACCACTCTTCTGGCTTGTTCAAACTGGGCGAGTTTTCTTGGCTGAATTTGAGATATCATTATGGTTTATTTCTGATATGTTGCAAATGTGTACCGTTTTATCAATAATAAAGTCTATAAGAGAGTAATGGTCTATCCTGAGTCTATCCTGGTCTGAGTCTCTTGACTGCATACACTTTATTGTATTACAAATATATTAAAATCTTCGATAGTACATCATGCTTTTACCAAATTTTAAATTAAACTTTGAATTAAACTGTAAAAATAAAAAAATATATAATTAAAGTGAAAGGTTAGTGTAATTTCTAAAGCCCACTTTTTAAAATAATGAATTTATATATATATATATATATATATATATATATATATATATATATATATACTTTTATATTACTGCTTATATTTACTGCACTACTCTCTCATGCGCGCACCCTTTCAGGCTTGTTTTTGCACACTGAATCTCTCTCTCACGTACACGCTCTCAAACCCGTTTTTGCGCGCTGTAAATAATTTCTGGCAGTCCAAGATAATTTATGTGTGCGCTCGATATCATAAAGCTCCTGTACACTTGCATGAACTGCAGCAGCTTTATAACTGTGCAACCATTCCAGCCAACCAGAGACTAGAATCGGTGCAACACCAGCCAATCAGAAACTGGAGGCCGGCACATTCGGACTCTGTTTTCTGATTGGCCCCCCAGTCCTCCGCTTCTAGTCTGAATTCACAGCTGGAAGATGCTACATTGCATGAGCTAGTTCTTATCGTTATTATTTTATTTTCATCATCATGAGGTAAATTTCATGGTTTATATTAGGTAGTTTGTAATTAAGTAAATAGTTTAAACTATATAATGCATTGTCTAATATGTTATTGCTAAATCTGATGTACTTTGCATCTGGTATAATGCTCCATAGCTCTCAGCCTGTTTTCAGTCTCTGTGTGACAGCTAGAGTCAACACACCAGGTATGAACTAATACTGTACCTGTATATTCTAATACTAATGTCTGTCTTTGTTTAGACATCAGTTAAAAAATTTTTTGTGTGTTTGTAAGACAACATGATGTTTTGTTGAACACAAACTATAGTACTGTTTTTTTTTGGTAACTTTGTGCAAATGAAATCTGTTGAACTCATGAATAAAATCTGCCTCGTAGTTACTGATGTATTGCGTTTCAAAAACATGTTATAGTGTAGAAAATGCATTCAGCAAGTATAAATTATCCCAAACATCTTTAGTGTATTGGTAACACGTTTGCAATACGGCATTATAGAGGACTGTGTGTACTGTACGATACACACGTGGAGAAAATTGTTGGTACCCTTCGGTCAATGAAAGAAAACCTCACAATGGTCACAGACATAACTTTAATCTCACAAAATTAATAATAAATAAGAATTCTATGAATGTTAACCAATGAAAGTCAGACATTGCTTTTCAACCATGCTTCAACGGAATTATTAAAAAAAATGAACTCATGGAACAGGCCTGGACAAAAATGATGGTACCCCTAACTTAATAGTTTGTTGCACAATCTTTTGAGGCAATCACTGCAATCAAACGATTCCTGTAACTGTCAATGAGACTTCTGCACCTCTCTGCAGGTATTTTGGCCGACTCCTCATGAGCAAGCTTCTCCAGTTGTTTCCGGTTTGAAGGGTGCCTTTTCCAGACAGCATGTTTCAGCTCCTTCCAAAAATGCTCAATAGGACTGAGGTCAGGGTTCATAGAAAGCCACTTTAAAATAGTCCAATGTTTTCCTCTTAGCCATTCTTGAGTGTTTTTAACTGTGTGTTTTGGGTCATTGTCCTGTTGCAAGACCCATGACCTGCGACTGAGACCCAGCTTTCTGACACTGGCCTGCACATTTCTCTCTAGAATCCCTTGATAGTCTTGAGATTTCATTGTACCCTGCACAGATTCAAGACACCCTGTGCCAGATGCAGCAAAGCAGCCCCAGAACATAACAGAGCCTCCTCCATGTTTCACAGTAGGGACAGTGGTCTTTTCTTGATATGCTTCATTTTTCCATCTGTGAACATAGAGCTGATGTGCCTTGGCAAAAAGTTCCATTTTTGTCCCATCTGTCCATAGGACATTCTCCCAGAAACTTTGTGGCTTGTCAACATGTAGTTTGGCATATTCCAATCTGGCTTTTTTATGATTAGTTTTCAACAATGGTGTCCTCCTTGGTCGTCTCCCATGTAGTCCACTTTGGCTCAAACAACGACGGATAGTGCAATCCGACACTGATGTTCCTTGAGCATGAAGTTCACCTTGGATCTCTTTAGAAGTCTTTCTGGGCTCTTTTGTTACCATTGGGATTATCTGTCTCTTTGATTTGTCATAAATTTTCCTCATGCGGCCACGTCCAGGGATGTTGGCTACAGTCCCATGGATCTTAGATTTCTAAATAATATGTGTAACTGTAGTCACAGGAACATCTAGCTGCTTGGAAATGGTCTTATAGCCTTTACCTTTAACATGCTTGTCTATAATTTTCTTTTGAATCTCCTGAGACAACTCTTTCCTTCGCTTCCTCTGGTCCATGTTGAGTGTGGTACATACCATGTGACCAAACAACACAGTGACTACCTGGAGCCCTATATATAGGCCCACTGACTGATTACAAGATCATCACAGTAGGTAGACACCTGTGATGCTAATTAGTGGACATTCCTTGAATTAACATGTCCCTTTGTTCACATTATTTTCAGTATTTTCTAGGGGTACCATCATTTTTGTCCAGGCCTGTTCCATGAGTTTATTTTTTAAATTAATTCTGTTGAAGCATGGTTGAAAAGCAATGTCTGACTTTCATTGGTTAACATTCATAGAATTTTTTTTTATTATTATTTTTGTCAGATTAAAGTTATTTCTGTGACCATTGTGAGTTTTTTTTTTCATTGACCGAAGGGTACCAACAATTTTGTCCACGTGTGTATATTAAAGTAGATTTGTATTAACCAAACAGTGTACTTTTGAAGTATTTGGAACTGGCCAGAAGTATAACAGCCTGGGCATAGTGGTTTGCACTGTCCTCCAGGGTCCTGGTTCGATTCCCGGCCAGGTGCGATTCCCATCTCTGTGTGCATGGAGTTTCCATGTTCTCCCTGTGCTTGGTGGGTTTCCTCCGGGTTTCCACAGACATGTAGGTTAGGTTGTTTGGCATTTCCAAAAAAATGGCCGTAGTGGGTGAATGAGTGAGTGTATGTGTATGTGCATTGCGATGGATTGGCACCCTGTGCAGTGTGTACCCTGCCTTGTGTTCTAAGTCTCCTGGGATAGGCTCCAGGCCTCCCGTGACCCTGAATACAGGATTAAGCGGTATAGATAATGAGTGAGTGAGTATAACAGCATGCTACTGCAGCAATAAGAATAAATTTAGTAAAAATTGCCAGAATGTACTTATAATACATTAAATATGTACTTGAATTTAATTAATTACTGTCAGGTATGTATGTTATTGCACACAAAGCCATATACTTTAAGTGTACTAAGTATACTTAAAGTTGTTCCACTTTAGCACGCAAAAGTATACTTAATATACTTAAAATTGTGCTTTTGTCCAATTTAATTACAACTTAAAATGCACTTAGTACAAAATTAGATGTTCCAAATTAACAAACTACAAGTATACTAGTGATTAGTTTGGAGCAAGTACACTTAAATATGCTTTGGCATGTTAAGATTTAGTATACTTAGCATACTTTTTTTACTTGGCTATTTAGAATCAGTGTTCTGTTATACGTAACATAACGTAGCTCTACTTAAAAGAAACATAATTTGAGAGCAAAAAAAAGCTTGCTCCGTAATATAATGATCACACATACACCTTAAAACACAGCAACAGCTAGAATGTACATATAATCAAACTAAGTGCAGTGGTGGCTCAGAGGGCTAAGGCACTGAGTTACTGATCGGAAGATCGGCGGTTCGATTCCCAGCTCAGCCAGGTTGCCATTGTTGGGCCCTTAACCCTAACTGCTCCAGGGGCGCTCTACCATGGCTGACCCTGCGCTCTGACCCCAGTTACACTGGGATATGCGAAGAAGGAATTTCACTGTGCTGTAATGTATATGTGACAAAATAAAGGCTTTACTTTACTTAAATTGGCATCCTGAACTAAAAAAATATTTCTGCTAGGTCAATGTATATCTCTACTTCTATAAATGATAACAAAAATAATCGTAGATTCTTATTTAATACGGTAAAAAAAATTATAAAAGGAATAATGCTACCACAGAAACATGCATACCAGTAACATTTAATAGTGAGGACTTCATGAATTTCTTTCAATAACAATGTAATAATGGTAGATGATAATTTAATTAGATCATTTTGTCCAACAGATAATACTGGAAATAAGTTAACCACTATTAAAAATATTTAACTCTTTTATTCAGCAATGTGTTTGTTCCTTTTTTTAAATTAGCAGTTATTAAATCTCCGATTAAGAAACGTGACCTTGGCCTTTTATAAGCTGTCCAGCTACAGGCCAATCTCAAACCTCTCTTAACTCCAAGATCCTAGAAAAAGTTTTAGCACGGCACTTATACTCATATCTACATAGGAATAACATTCCTGAAAAAGTCAGGACTTAAACCTTATAACAGCACAGAGAAAGCACTGGTTAAGCCTTCTAAAATTACCTCCTACTGGTCTCTGATCAGGGTTGTGTCTTCTTCCTTAAGTTGCCTGACCATAGACTAATAGTTATTAGTTTTAAATAGTAACTATTCTACCTGTACTCAAATACAGTTCTACAAGGTTCTGATCAGGGCCACTGCTTTTATCGCTCTATGCTTCCTCTGGACAACATAATTTATAAACATGGTATTAGTTTCCACTGCTATGCTGACATACAGTTATATGTCTCAGCAAAGACATATGACAATGTCTGAAGGACATTAGACACTGGGTGCTTATTAACTTCCCCTGTTAAATAAAAGAATTGTACTGATACCAGGATCACATGCAGCTAGAAATAAGCTCTTTGATCACACAGTAACTCTGAATGGCCTTTCAGTTCCATCAAGTGCAACAGTAAAATACCTTGGTATGAGTATACAGTGTTATGCAAAAGTTTGCGCACTCTTTGATGAATAACAGATTTTCGTGATTTTTTTAATTGAAAAGATGTTACCACAGTCTCTCTTGGAAATGGAAAAAATGTATAATATTTACAACAAACATTGGTGCATAGTTACTTTTTGTCATGAATTGAACAAAAAATAAAAAACATTATTGTGGCACTGTGTAAAAGTTTGTGCACCCTACATAATCAGTACTTAGTAACACCTCCTCTGGCAGATATCACAGCTTGCATACGCTTTTCATATCCAGCTAAAAGTCTTTCAACTGAACTATCAAGCGACTGCAGCCAAGTCAAGTCCTCAGAAAAACAGCTGTCAGCATAGGTCGAGGCCAGAACCCTCTTCATGGTAGAGTTAAACCATCCCCAGACATCCTTTGATCGAAGTACCAGTAGCAGTTCACTCAGATACTGCAGCGCGAGACAATTGGCAATATTTCTGAGATGAAAGAATGCTATCCTGGTGATATTGTCTACATGAGCTTCAAATGAAATACTAGAATCTATAATCACACTAAGTCTTTTTCCGTAGCACTAGACAGTTTGATCTAAGTCTCCAGTCTCTTATATCCTTTATGCATTGCTCAACTTTAGCAAGCTGTTTTTTCTCATCTGGTTTTGCTGAGATGTATAACTGTGTTGTCATCATAACAATGAAAACTTGTACCATGCTTACAGATTATGTTGCCCAAAGGAGGCATGTAAAGGGGAAAAAAGCAGTGGGCTTAAAACCGAACCCTGTGGAACATCAAACTCCACTAGAGAACATGCAGAATAATCATCATTTAAATCTATATACTGTAACGGGTTCGACCCTAGGTTGCATGGGTGGCACCATGAAACACGAACACAAGGCGAGGTCTTAGGGGAAAGGGATAATTCATTTAAGGAAAATGGGGAAGGAAAGGGTTAAAGGAGGGAGGACGGATATTGTCCCAATATTGTCATATTGTCCCACTCACATTCCACTCTCATTCTCCACCATATTATGCACTTCTCGGACCCCGGACTAAACTCTGCAACCTTGCTTTTATAATGCAGAGCAAGGCCGAGACCCTATTAACATTAAATCAACGCCAGCCAGCCCGCTTAGGCGGCCCCGTCCCTTCGCACACCTGCAGAAGTGGTGCCGTCTACCTAGGGAGCCTATGAAGTGAGCGAGGGGCGATAATAGATTTGTGACAATACTGATAACAATCAGTCAAAAGGATCTGAGCCAGGAGAGGGCTGTTCGGTTAATTCCTACTACATTTTCTAATCTGTAAAGGAGAATACCATGATCAATGGTGTCAAAAGCTGCACTGAGGTCGAGTAACACAAGCATAGTTACACAACCCTGATCTGTGGCTAATAGGAGGTCATTTATTATTTTAACGAGTGCTGTTTCTGTGCTGTGATGAGGCCTAAATCCTGACTGATACAGTTCATGTATGCCAGGGGTGGCCAAGTTCGGTCCTAGAGAGCTCAGCTCCAGCCCTGAAAAAAAAAACTCTCCTGCCAGTAGACTTAGTAGTCCTCAAGACCTTATATTTCTTATATTTCGTATATTTCTTATACTTAATCCGAAGAATATTATTAAATCTAAAGTGTCACCTGCTTTATGAATGGGTCCTACTACACATTGATTTACTCCAGTACGGACATAAATGCTGTTCTCAGAGGTTCTTCTGAATTCACAAAATGAATATTAACATCCCCAACAATTAACGCTTTGTCTACAGAAATGACTAGGTTTGAGAGGAAATCTGCAAATTGATAAAGAAATTCAGAGAATGGCCCTGGGGGTCTATAAATGATCATTTTAGAGTTTTTGTATGCTAGTCAGATTTTAAGGTCTCCCGTCAAATTTTCAATGATGTTTAAATCAGGGGACTGTGATTGCCATTCTAAAACCTTCAGCTTGCATATCTTGATGTATTCCATAGTGGATTTTGTGGTATACTTAGGATAATTGAACTGTTGTAGAAGCCATCTTCTTTTTAGCTTCAGCTTTTTTACAGACGGTGTGATGCTTGCTTCCAGAATTTGCTGGTATTTAGTGGAATCCATTCTTCCCTCCACCTGTGCACCCCTGCAAGCTGACAATGCTTTGCTATCTTCTTGTAGACTTTTTCTGCATTGTGGGCATCAATAACTTTCATTTTCGGAGTCATACCCAGCTGCTTAGAGGAACCCATGGTTGTTGAGTGTCCGCAAGTGTGTGCACAAGGTTTGAAGAGTTAAAGTATTTGTAAAGCTTCGAAATTGCCATTTACTAATGGCAGCTGTTGCCATGCATCAGATCTAACGAGCTGATTAAGGTCTGAAATCTTAAAAGGAAGTAAAAGGAACCTGAGACTCTGGAACTCTTAGGGTGAGACCCCCTCTGCCATCTGGACCTGTCTGACTCATTTTGGTGTCCCGCTTCTGGTTGGAGATCTTGTCGCATGGATGCCCCGTGTGGTCTGCTTAGGATGCGTGTGGTGACTGGGGACGCTTCCACTTTTCCACAAAGACAGTCAGAGCCTCGGCTGATGCTGACAGCTGTTCTCTGAGGACTCGTGACTGCAGTCACTTGACAGTTCAGGACTGGAGTTTCCTACATTCTACCTGAGCCTCTGATAATAAACTGGAATCCATATTAACTTAAACACATCTCCTGTTATACTACCTTTTAGTCTCAATCCATGCTATCCATTATCATCCAAATGAGGATGGGTTACCTGTTGAGTCAGGTTCCTCCCAAGGTTTCTTCCTACTGCCATCTCCACTGCCAAACACTAGTGGAGTTTTTCCTTGCCACTGTCGCCGTTGTCCTCAGCTTCCTCATCATGGACAATCTTATCATTTTGATTCATACACATTCACATTTCATACAAATTTTAAATATATATTTTTTAATGTGTAAAGCTGTTTTGCGACAATGTCAATTGTTAAAGGCGCTATACAAATAAAAGTTAATTGGATTGAATTGATGGTAAATAAGTGCTGGTGCAAAAGCATTGTACTTTGTACACGGATCCTTCACACCCAATCTGGAGCTCCTAACCAACAAATGTGGTTCTTTCCACCTTCCTTATGAATTTCCCTCGGTTATAGTCAGCATCAACAGTTTATATATTTCGCTTCAGGCAGACGCATACTCTACTTCTATTTGAACTACACAAGACTAGAGGTGAAGCACTGCTTTGGGAGGAAATTCAGTCAACGAAACCTCAAAGCAAAAATGGAAGGCGGCAGCCATACTCAAAAATGGAGAGCGGAGATTCAATAACCGGGAGATCAAAGAGCGGGGTGTTAAATCCGAAAACGTAAATGAGAAGCTGAAAAACCAGAAGAAAAGCGCAAGGGCAAAAACGGACTTAGGTCTTAATGGACATGAGGCGAGATGGCGTAACTGGGATACGTGAAACATAGGGTTGACTCGCCGCATAGTAGAGGAGAGCAGGAGCTTGACAGCGCATAAATTGACAATCTTGGTGACGGTGAAGGGTCCAATGTATCGGAGAGAGAGTTTGCGAGAGATGGTTTTTAGATGAATAGCTCACGTGGACTTAGGGGCCTGAGAGCGTTTGCAGTCAGCTTGTTCCTTGTACCTTTTGCTGATAATGTCTTCCTTGCTTGCCGCCAGGTCTTTTTGCAGCATCAGATGAACGCCTGGGTGGACGGGACGTTGACCTCCTCCTCCTGAGATGGGAACAGGGGTGGCTGAAATCCTAAGCAGCACTGGAAGGGGGACAGACCAGTTAATGACGAGGCCTGGGAGTTGTGGGTGTATTCTACCCAGGGCAGAAACTTACTCCAAGAAGTGGCATCCCGAGTGGTCATGCACCTCAGGATGACCTTGAGGGACTGGTTCTTCCTTTCGTTCTGACCGTTTGATTTGAGGTGAAACCCTGAGGACAGGCTGGGAGTGGCCCCGATTAATTTACAGATAGTGAACTGTGGACCCCAATCCAAGACAATGTCTTTAGGGAGGCCATGGAGCTTGAAGACGTGGTTGATCATGAGTTCGGCGGTATCCTTGGCGGAGGGCAGTCCTGACAGAGGAATAAAGTGGGCAGCCTTCGAAAACCGATCCTCCCCTGAAAACCGTCATGATGCAGGTGTGGCCGTTAGACGCGGGTAAGCCTGTGATGAAGTCCAAGGCGATGTGAGACCATGGGTGGTGTGGAATAGACAGAGGCCTGAGGTGGCCCGATGGGGCAGTGTTGGTGTATTTGGACCTTATACAAATGTCACATGCCACCACAAAATCGCTGCTGGGTTTGCTCCAGGGTGCGGGTCATGCCAGGGTGGCAGGAGAGGAAAGGAGTGGGCCCACTCCAGGACCTGGGGATGCAGGAAGAGAGGAACGAAGAGGCCAAGGCTCGTGGGTAGGAGGTAGCAAGGAGGTAGGAGGCAGGATAGTGTCATTGGCATTGATGTCATGAGTGGCAATAAATTGTCTAGAGAGAGCATCTGGCTTGGAATTTTTGGATCCTGGGCGATAGGAGAGGGTGAAGTTAAACCTATTGAAAAACAGTGACCATTGGGCCTGGCGGGCGTTGAGTCTCTTGGTGCTCTGTAGGTATTCAAGGTTCTTATGATCGGTCCAGACCAGGAAGGGAACCTCCGTCCCCTCTAAACAGTGTCTCCATTTGTTCAGAACTAACTTGATGGCCAGGAGCTCACAATCGCCAATGCCAGAGTTTCTTTCAGCGGGGATTAGGCGGTGTGAGAAGAAGGAACAGGGGTGTAACTTATCGTGTGAGGCTCTCTGGGACAGGACGCCCCCTACCCCCGTGCTGGAGGCATCGACCTCCACGATGAACTGGCGTGATGGGTCCGGGATGGTTAGGATGGGGGCGGACGTGAATCGTTGCTTGAGTTCAGTAACGGCCCTCTCGGCCTCCAGGTCCCAGTGAAAGTGGTTCTTTAGAGAGGTTAGAGCTATTAGGGAGGCAGCTATAGAGCTGAAACCCCGGATGAAGTGGCAGTAGAAGTTGGCAAAGCCCAGGAATCTCTGGAGTTCTTGTTGTGAGGTGGAAGTGGGCCAGCTGGTGACGGCTTGGATTTTGGTTGGTTCCATCTTGATGCCTTTGGGGCCAATGACGAACCCGAGGAACGTGGTGGTCGTGGTGTGGAACTCCATTTGCCTCTGCACATTTCTCTGCCTTGATGAACAGATTGTTCTCCAGGAGTTGAACATGGTGTTTGTGTTCCTCCAGATCTTGAGAGAAGACAAGATATCGTCTGCGAATACTGAGAAGTTGAGGAAGTCCCTGAGAACGTCGTTAATAAGAGCCTGGAAGACTGCGGGGGGGCATTGGTCAGGCCAAAGGGGACCACCAGGTATTCATAATGTTCTGCTGGGGTATTGAAGGCCGTCTTCCATTCATCTCCCTCATGAATGTGGACGAGGTGATACGCGTTGCGTAAATCCAGCTTAGTAAATATCTTGGCTCCCTGGAGGAGTTCAAAGGTGGTAGCCATTAAAGGGAGAGGGTAGTGATTATTAACTGTGATATCATTTAGGCCCCTGTAATCTATGCATGGACGAAGAGAATAATCTTTTTTCCCTTCGAAGAAGAATCCGGGCCCCACTGGGGAGGAGGAGGGGTGAATGATCCCTGCCGCAAGGGACTCTGTGATGTACTGGTTCATAGCCTCGAATTCCTTGGGTGACAGCAAGTACAGATGGCCCTTGGGTAGTGTGGTGCCCAGTAGCAGATCGATGGCGCAGTCGTATGGGAGGTGGGGGGACAAAGAGGTGGCGCAAGATTTACTGAATACCTCCTTGAGGTCCGGTGGGTGAGGTCCGGTGGTTACCCTGCAGGGGCGGGGGAGAGAAATTATCTGTTGGCAGCTCGTAAGCAGGTCCTGGAACATGATGGGCTCCAGGCCGAAATCGAATTCCTGGCCCAATCAATCTGCAGGTTTTGGCGGATTAGCCAGGGCAGCCCCGGGACAATCGTGGCGTGAGACCCCTCCATGATGAACAGCAAGGTCCGCTCTGAGTGTTTGCCTGAGACCCTGAGGGTGATAAACAGAGTTCTGTGAGCGATAGATGGGAGGGCGTGAACCTTGAGGTGAGTCTCCAAGGGTAGTGCGGGAATACCCAGAGCCTTGGACTAGCGCCTGCATCATGTGGGTGTGCTGTTCATGGATGAGGAAGACGGGTAGCAGGCGGCGTTGGTCTGGGAGTCTTCTTGAAGCCACGCACTCTAGTGCTCCCTGCTGTACTAGAGGGCACCTTCTTTTGCTGGACAGTCTTTAAGTTGGTGACCTGATTTTCCGCAGTAAAAACAGGCCCCTTCAACTTGACGGCGTCGTCTCTCCTCTGGTGAGGTTTGCGTTCTGCCCAGTTGCATGGGTTTGTCCTGGAAGTCGGCTCGTGGAGAGGAGGGTCGAGGAAGAAACCTGGGTGGAGAACCCAGGTAGGTCTACGAAGGTGGAGGCGTGAATCCACTCGTCCGGCCAAATCTAAGGATCTCAGTCCCTGGAGAGACGAAGGTAGCTCTTGGGCGACTAACTCATCCTTGAGTGCCTCCATCAGGCCTTCAAGGTACACATCACACAGGGCTCGGTGTTCCATCAACTGGAGAGTGCCAGGGTCTGGAACTCGATGGCATAGTCATAGGCCGAGCGTGAGCCTTGTCTCAGCTTCAACAGCTTACATCCAGCCTCCTGCCATGACATGACCGGTCAAACACCCTCTTCATCTCCTTAGCGAAATCCTCATAATTGGAGCAGCAGGGGTTATGGGCGTCCCAGAGTGCGGTGCTCCACTCCCGGGCTCGTCCGGTGAGAAGTGTGATGATGTATGCCACCTTGGAACGTTCAGTGGTGAAGGTGGAAGAATGGAGTTCAAAGATCAGTGAGCACTGGGAGAGGAAGGAGCGACAGGTACCAGGATCTCCTTCGTAGGTGGGAGGGGCAGGGAGACATGGCACTCGTTGCTCACTGGAAGCTCCACCTTGCACCAGAGAGAGTCGGATTCTTTGGAGCTGGGCTGTGACATCGGAAAGCGACTACTTAGTAGTGAGCAGCTCCTGTTGATGTGCTCCAAGCAGAGCGCCCTGGCTCTCCAGCGCTGATCTCATGCGGTCAAAATCCACTGGATCCATATCGTGGCTGGATTATTCTGTCACGCACGGGTATAGAGCGAAATGGATCCAAACGCGGGAAGATGACGGTAGACTTGAAGGGGGCGTGGTTGAGGTGCGGAAGCACGGTCGGAACAAAGAATTCAGTTGGCGAAATGTCAAAGCAAAAACGGAAGGCGGCAGACGTAGTCAAAAAGGGAGAGCGGAGAATCAATAATCAGGAGATCAAAGAGCGGGGCGTTAAATCCAAAAATGTAAACAAGAAGCCGAAAAACCAGAAGAGAAAGCATGAGGTCAAAACCGGGAGATCAAAAGAGCGAGGCGAACAAATCTGAGACGAGACAAAAACGAGAAACAAAACAAACTTGGCAACGTGAACACAAGAAAAAGAAAACGCGAGAAAATCGAGGTATGTACACACAACAATACAGCAGTTTAAGCCATGATGCAGCGTGTGCTTAAATGCTGGACTAATCACCTGGAAAATGAGAAACCGGGATGCAGACGGGGCGAAAACGGAGGCGCGGGAAATATGCATGACAGACTAGGGAAAACATGAGCATGTGAGAAGCAGTGACAGCGTGGGAAAAAAGGACGGCAGACAGGACGTGGATCATGACATCACGACTCCAACAGATTGGTTCTATTTTTAGATTCTTCCTTTATACATTATACTTCAGTGCATTAAAAAAATTTTTTGTCAGAGTTAAATTTTAGTTTTTTGTCATTTTATTTTTAGGATGAACAGTATTTATTATTATTTTTTGTTTGTTTTAATCAGCATTTCTCTGGATGGTGTACTGTGTATGTGTGTGTGACAAATAAAAGTTTAATTTTACAGATCATGAACGTGAGCCAGTTTCTGTTGTGCTGATGTTACATGAGCCTAAGGCGGAATAGAGATTCCCTCGTCCTCCTCCCAGGCTATATAGACATGTTAGACTTGTTAAACACTCTGCATCAGGTGTGCTGTAATTTAGTCATGGTTTTAAAAAGCAGATCGATGGGATTAGACTCTGTGTTTGATCTAATAAATAGGGCAAGGTTATCCATCTCATACACTCTAACTCCTAACACTAAGTTGTGTGGTAGTCACACACATCACAAAAGTTCATCACTCAGTATTGATTTTTTAACTGCTTGTATTCTTAATAGAAAATATAAACGGCCAGATAAGTGATTATCAAACATAAATTAATTCAATGAAACAAAAAAAATGTGTATCCATGCATTCCCCTTTGTTATCCCCACAGAAAAGAAAATATAAATTTCAATAATCAATTTCTCAAACTTACTCAGTTCAACTCAATATGCAAATAAACATACAATAGTTTCGCAATCAAACTTATTAGACTAACTATGGGCCCTTTTTTAAACTTAAACTAAGCCGGCACACCATTTCACTTAAACTCTTAACGAAAGTTCTAGTAGCAGGCCTGAATCAGTGCTTGTGAGCATTGAGGCCTTTAAAACCAAAATGGCCGCTTCATTCCAGTGGCGCAACACAAAATAAAATGGCGACTCACCACGTTCGTATGAACTTGAACGAAATGGTCAATACATAGTCTCTCTCTCTTGTACTCACTCCTTATGCTCCTCGACGCCACTCTCCTCGCTTGTTTATAGTCCATACGGGAAAAAAGTCGGTGCACAACGTGTTGTCCTCGCGCCGTCAGTCATTCGAGAAAGTCACGAACTGCAACAGACGAGTCTTGCTGGCACAATCTGTTTAGTTTAGTTTGTGCGGCGAAAAGGAAAAGAAACTCGCGACTCCGTTTCCAGATATCCACGTTTTTACACAGTAAACTTTTGGTTATCGTTCTGACGACCATTTACTATCAATCTTATAGAAAACGCACGTTACGCTTTCTCTTCTACAAAGTTTTTGTGTCACTCCATTCGCGCATGAGGAAGTCTCTCTCCCTCTTTCTTGGGAAGTCTGCAGCTTCTGGGTTGCATGCTGTCTTACGCAGTCTTTTTCCGTTGCTCTGCTCCGATTGGCCAATTCCATGCGCATGCAGTACACTCTTCCTACACTACACTTCCTTTCACTTTTAGATATGACCATACATTTTAAACATAAAATAACATAACCGGTTTAACAGAATAACAACTTTACAAAAAACATTCATATCAGACAGTATACATAAATGCATGCCATCTGTACATTACACTGTCATACTTCCAAAAGAATTTTAACCCCTGCATTCCTCAGCGGGTTACTTCTATAAAATTCTATTCATATAACGCTCCTATGTTCTTACACCGCATGTTACAGAAACTGATCTGTTATATTAATCACATAATGCTCGCGTCGTTTATTGTAGGCTATTTGTGTCGTAGAGCAGATCTCTCTCTCACACACATGCGTGCGCAGGCACACGCACGTTACAGGATTTGTTTAGTAATATCGGATTTATTTATATATTGCTTTTAACAGCGGTTACTATCGCAAAGCAGCTTTAGCAAGTAACATTGAATTCTATGATATTGCAAACCTCTTTGGAATTGGGGTGAGCACTGCTTATGATGTGTTTTGGGAGGTTTGTAAGGGTCTCTGCCAACTGAAAAGAGAGTTTATTGGAATGCCAAAAACTGAAGAAGATGTGAAGAGCATAATCACAGGATTTGAAGAGAAGTCAGTATTCCCCCAGTATGCTGGGGCCCTAGATGGAACACACATTCCCATCCTAGCACCCTCCAGCTTTCACACTGATTACTACAACAGAAAGGAGTGGTACAGCGTGATATTACAGCGGTTGGTTGACCACCGTTACATGTTTCAAGATTTTGAAGTTTGAATGACGCTGCCTAATGAAGCGCAATCACTGTCAAACTAAAAACATTAATTTTGTTGTTGCAGCTTGCATTGTGCTACACAACGTTTGTGAGTTTTCGAAGCTGGATTTCCCACAGGAGCAGAGCACAGCAGAGATGCCTGAGGAGGAAGAAACGGAGCAGGAACATGGAGATGAGATGATGAAGGTACCCTTGTTACACCCCAGCAGCTTGACCAGGCCAGTTTTACTGCGGAGCAAATTCGTGAAGCATTAGTATGGTACATTTCTGAAAAGCAGTGACTGTTTATGTGTGCAAAGATTAAACACACCTTCACTTAACATTTTGGTAGTTTTATTCATTTCATTTGATTTTTTTCTGTCTATCTCAAGCACCTCTGCAAATGGCTTTTTTTGTAAGAACAAAACTGTTTGTACGAAGCAAAAAAAAACAATTCCTATTAAAGTTTGTGACTATTTACTTTTAAAGTAAAATGGATTTTAACATATTCAAGTTATCATTAGATATTAAAGTGTCAAGCGTAAAATGTAAACGTTGCATAGTGCAAAAACATAACTTCCTACAGTTTCACAACATTGTTGTTCCTACAACAGTTCTTTTAATTAGTATAAACAAGTGCAACTGCACAATAATAAAAAAAAAAAAAAAAAAAAAAAAAATACTGAAAACTAGTTGTCCTTTCTTTGGTCAGACAGTGAGCGTTGATCTTGGAAAACTGATGTTGACGGATTTTGGTATGAGGCTTCTCCAGGTGAAAAAGCAAATGGATCAGATGAATAATAGTGCTGAGCAGGATGTTGATATTGTGTAGATGAAGTTGAGGGGCCATACTGTGGCAATGCAAGTCTAAGCACTTGCAGAATTTGAACCATGAATTGCTGGGTATCTCGAGCACGACTGTCTTCAGCTTCCTCACGTTTCACCTCAAATTCAAAACGTGCTTTTTCTAAATCCAGCCTGGCCTGCTGGAACTGTCTCTCCCAGGCCATGTGCTTTTTGTCAAGACGATGTTCAACCTCTGCTGCTTTATATTTTTGTCATGTTGTATTAACATGTTTATCCCTCCCTCCATGGCTTCCATAATTTTAGTTTTTTTCCCTTTGCGTTTATGCCCTGATGAGAAAAATCACAAAACTGTATTGCATCATGAGACAAATAGACGTGCTGTTATATGATAATACAATATATCATGATAATTAACATGCTTAATATTGTTATTGTGGAGACTTCAAAATGTGAATAATTCATTATTATGAATTATTTGGATTTTTAGAAAGAATTAAACTTTTTAACTTGTTAATTTTAGCTAGTTAGCTATTTCTGGAAAGTATTAAAAAGTTTTTAAAAAATGTCACTATTAAAATACAGAATACTTTAACACCAATGCATTTTTAAAATATCAATGTAATTTAAAAATGTACTATAGATACCATTTAAAACAAGACAGAAATGTTGACAGTTACATGCATGACAACTTGTGCTGGAGGAGGGACACTTACTGGGGGACACTTATTTGTAATAATGGAAGTTTCACTGTCATCTTCAGATGCTGTAATTGAACTGCTTGGTTTCCTGATGGCTCTGCTATACCAGATGAGTGTGAACTGGTACCTGTAACAAAACATATAATTTAGAAAATTTGAGAGCTGCAAGATATTAAATAAATAGCAACATTGGTATTTTGTACAGGGAAAAATTCACATACATACCAGAGTTTTCACCTTCCTCTGAACTTGACGCATCCATATGTCCATCCCGGGGGTTAGTCATAGGACGACCAGGTAACGAAACAGAAATATCTACTCAATATCGACAGTAACGGTTTAATTACTATTCCTAGCTTGTTCACTGCATTGTATCATTTATGTCTATTTTATTTCATATGCATAAGCATATGTGCTTATGAACATAGCCACTGTTAATTGCTTTTCATTACAAAATTAATACTCGTAAAAGTAGCAACTAACCAAGAACAGAGTCCAGTTCCTCAAAGTATGGGCAGCGCTGTGTATCCGACCCCATCTTCTTGTTATGCTTCACACATTCGCGGTAATGACATTTCAGATATTCTATTTTTTTTTTCTTTTTTTTTTTGGATTTTTCCCCGATTTTCTCCCCTAATTTAGTCGTGTCCAATTCCTCCCCGGCACTAGGGGGCTCCCACATTAAGGCTACTACTACCACTCAGCCGGGAGGTTTCCTCCGAACCACGTGACGCCAGCCGATCGCATCTTTTTGAACTGCTCGCTCGCGCACCGTTAGGGGTGCCCCAGAACATAACAGAGCCTCCTCCATGTTTCACAGTAGGGACAGTGTTCTTTTGTTGATATGCTTCATTTTTCCATCTATGAACATGGAGCTGATGTGCCTTGGCAAAAAGTTAAATTTTTGTCTCATCTGTCCATAGGAAATTCTCCAAGAAGCTTTGTGGCTTGTCAACATGTAGTTTGGCATATTCCAGTCTGGATTTTTTATGATTTGTTTTCAACAGTGGTGTCCTCCTTGGTCGTCTCCTATGGCTCAAACAACGACGGATGGTGCGATCCGACACTGATGTTCCTTGAACATGAAGTTCACCTTGGATCTCTTTAGAAGTCTTTCTGGGCTCTTTTGTTACCATTGGGATTATCCGTCTCTGATTTGTCATGAATTTTCCTCCTGCAACTACATCCAGGGAGGATGGCTACAGTCACATGAAGCTTAAATTTCTGAATAATATGTGCAACTGTAGTCACAGGAACATCTAGCTGCTTGGAAATGGTCTTATAGCCTTTACCTTTAACATGCTTGTCTATAATTTTCTTTTGAATCTCCTGAGACAACTCTTTCCTTCACTTCCTCTGGTCCATGTTGAGTGTGGTACATACCATGTCACCAAACAACACAGTGACTACCTGGAGCCCTATATGTAGGCCCACTGACTGATTACAAGATTGTAGACACCTGTGATGCTAATTAGTGGATACACCCTGAATTAACATGTCCCTTTGGTCACATTATTTTCAGTATTTTCTAGGGGTACCATCATTTTTGTCCAGGCCTGTTCCATCAGTTTATTTTTCTAAATAATTCTGTTGAAGCATGGTTGAAAAGCAATGTCTGACTTTTATTGGTTAACATTCATAGAATTTTTATTTATTATTACTTTTGTCAGATTAAAGTTATTTCTGTGACCATTATGTAGGGTACCAACAATTTTGTCCACGTGTGTATCATAAGCCGGGTGGTTGCTGCTGTCAGCCTAACCTAGCCTCTCATCTACTTTTATGAAATTACCAGGAAAGCTTCTCACAGCAATGCCTGTTACACCCACGCACACACGTATTCAGGACATGGGCTACAACTGTCACATTCCTTGTGTCGAACCACACTTAAACCAGAGACACTGTCAGAGACATCTTACCTGGGCTAAGGGCAAAATACTGAACTAATGCTTAGTAGGCCAAAGTCCTCTTTTCAGATGAAACTAAATTGCGCATTTCATTTGGAAATCATGGTCCCAAAATCTGGAGGAAGAGAAGAGAGGTACAGAATCCAAGCTGCTTGAGGTCCAGTGTAAAGTTTGCAGAGTCAGACAGTGGTGGTTTGGGGAGCCATGTCATCTGCTGGTGTTGGTCCACTGTGTTTTAACAGGTCCAAGGTCAGCGCAGCCATCTACCAGGAAGTTTTAGAGCATTTCATGCTTCCCTCTGCTGATTAGCTTTATGGAGATGCTGATTTCATTTTCCAGCAGGACTTGGCACCTGCCCACACTGCCAGAAATGCTAATAGCTGGATTAAATACCCTGGTATCCCTGTGCTTGATTGATCCTTGCTAATTCAGGCAATGGGTACAAGAAAATAGCCACTTTTCTAAACTCACCTATATCTGCAGTCAGAGGAGTCATTAAGAGGTGGATGAGGACCCTGGCTTGGGAGGTGTTTAGGATAAAGAATTTTGATCAGCCAGTGTAATGCTGCCTGAGAAACCCCAAAATATAGGGCATTACAGTAATCAAAGCGAGTGCTGATGAAAGCGTAGATGGTTTTTTCAAAAAGTCTAAAGGACAAAATAAGTTTAAGTTTTGCCAATTTCCTTAACTGAAAGAAACTGGACTGAACCACAGCACTGTTCTGTTTATCAAATTTAAGGCCATGGTCAAAAATAACACCTAAATTCGACGTTGTGGTTTTAACATACTTCTCTGAAGCTCCTAAATCCAGAGGTGGAACTCTACCCCTGGCTCCAGGACCAAATACCAAAACCTCTGGATTTTTATAATTAAAAAAAAAATTTTTTTGGGCTAACCATGCCTTTATGTCATCTAGACATGTTAATAGAGCCTTGACAGAGTAGCCTTCCTTCTGTTTTAACAGGAGATAAATTTGACTGTCATCTGCATAGCAATGAAAGGAGATGCCATGTTTTCTCAGGATATAGCTGAGTGACAACAAATACAACGAGAAAAGAAGGGAGTCCAAAGATAGAACCCTGTGGGACCCCATATGTAAGAGGAGCTGATAAGAAAATGTTCTATCAATAATATAGAACCTAAACCAGTCTAGAGCTGTCTCCCTAATTCCCACACAGTGTTCTAAGCATGACAGAAGGATGTCATGGTCTACTGTATCAAAGGCAGCTGTTAAATCAAGCAGCAGAAGAACCACAGAATCACCAGTAATATGATAAATGTCATTTAAGACCCTTAACAGAGCTGTTTCAGAACTGTGAAGAGCCTTGAAACCAGACTGAAAGAACTCAAGATTTCCATGCTCACTAAGCATGGACAACTTTCTCCAGAATCTTAGACGGAAATGGTAGCTTGGAGATTGGTCTGTAATTAGAAAACACAGACGGATCAAGATTAGTTTTTTTTTTTTTTTAACAAAGGCTGCACAACTGCATGTTTAAAATTTCTGGGTACCACCCCAGATCCCAAGCTGCTATTTATAATATTTAAAACTATAGGACCTAGAATGGGAGCTAACTCTTTAAAAACATGTGGAGGAATGGGATCAGCAGGAGATCCTGCAAACTTCATAATATTAATAATCTTTAACAGAAAGGAAAGAGAGATAGGCTCAAACTGGTTAAAAACAGCAGAGCTAGAGACAGAAATGGACATTGATGGACCACATGCAGGGGATGTAATAAGAGCCCTTGTAGAAGAAACCTTATGAATAAAAAACGTTTTCACACACTGCATAAGAGCTTTCGAAACTGACAAATTGGGGACCATTAAGTATTATATTAAATGACTGAAATAAAATGCGAGGCTTATGACAGTTAGCTAAAATTAACTCAGAGAAATGTTTGGTTTTTGCAGCTTTTACAGTTTTCTGATAAAGACGCCAACTGTCTCTCAGCAAAATAAAAAACACTTGCAATATGCCCTTTTTCCATTTTGGTTCCATTTTGAGGCACTCATGTCTTACAGCATGAGTCTCATCGTTTAACCAGGGTTCGGATTTAATGGCGCCTGAATTTTAATGGAGACACACAGTCCAAGGCATCCTTACAGGTGGAACGGAACCAGGATGCTAGTGCCTCAGTGTTTAAGCCAACAACAGAAGCGTACTCCAAGATGTCATCATCACAGCTTCGGTTAAATGCATCAGAGAACTGAGCGGCAGAGTGAGTGGAGGAGTTAAACATGCGACAACGCCATACACGCGTGCAGTGTTTAACATCATTATTCGGTAGAACAGGGTCAAACAAAACAGGCATATGATCAGAAAATACTGCATCACATACTTTAATGTTAGAAATAGATAATCCATGAGGTAAAACAAGATCAAGTGTGCCTCTGCTCCTGTGTGGGGCCAGACACTGACTGCACAAAATGAAACGAATCGATTAAACTTGAAAAATCTTTGGCCAGCAGATTTTCAAAGCAACAAACATGAACATTAAAATCACCCACAATAGGGAGACAATCATATTTAGGCGTCATTTCAGCCAAAAAGTCAGACAAGTCAATTAAAAAGTCCTTATTATACTTAGCTGGACAATAAATCACTCCACACAGCACTGTGTGAGAGCGGCCAAGCTCAAATAAGTTCAGCTCAAAGCTGGAAAAAGTCAATAACTACAGCTGCTTATAATAGAATTTATCCCTATAGATCACCGCGATTCCTCCTCGACCTTATGTTCTCGGAGGATTTAGATAGGCATAGGATAAGGGGAGAAGTTCAGAGAAGGCACTGTACTTACCAACACTCAGCCATGTCTCCGTAATAAAAAGAAAGAAAGCTCAACTCCACGTGTTTTTCTGGCCAGGTCCAACTCACCAAGGACGCGGTCCGTTCAGATTTTGTTCACTCCAGTGCCGGGGTACCACTGAGCATGGATACAGCAGCAGCGGAAGACTCATGCCAGGCCCTAGACGAGGACCTCTCCCCCTCCGCCACCACCCATCTTCAAGACCTTGACCTGAAACCTCTTCGCGAGATAGTACGGCATGAACGACACTGGCTGGAGATCCTAAAGAAGGATTTTTGGAGCCCGGTTGAAAAGGTCCGCAGCACATCACCCACAACAAGGATCATCGTATCTGGACCGCTTCCCACATTTCCAGCGAGGAATCGAGAGGTTCAGTAGATTATTTGCCTTTAATGAATGGTTACAATATTGGTGTCAACAAAAGTGATTACCTTTTGTTGATAACTGGAATGTTTTCTGGGATCGTCCTAGGCTCTACCACACTGATGGCCTGCACCCTAGCAGAGCTTAAGCAGCAGTACTCTCTGACAACATCTCCAGGACACTACATACGAACCATCTTACTGATTCCAATCATAATAGCCACATTACAACTCACCAAACTGATTGACACATTGCTCATTCTATAGAAATGGTGTCTGTTCCCCGAATAGTGAGAAAAAAAGAATCAATTCATTAAAATCGCTCGAAACAATCTAATAACCAGAAAACCAGAAATTGGCCAAATAAGTAATCGAAATCTACCTCTAAAGTTTGGGCTTCTCAACATCATATCCGTTGCGCCTAAATCACTTATTGTTAATGAAATGATGTCAGATTATTGTCTTTACGCACTCTGCCTTACCGAAACCTGGCTTAAACTAAATGGATATATTAGTCTGAATGAGTCTACTCCATCAAGATATTTCTACAAGCATTAGCCCCATCAAATGGTCGTGGTAGTGGTGTCGCAACTATCTACAATGATGTACTCACTGTTGCTCAGAAAACAAGGCCCAGGTTTAACTCGTTTCGAAATGCTTATCATTAATGGTGCACTCAGCAAAATACATAATAAACCCTTGCTACATTTTTCCTTGGCCACCGTGTACAGACCCCTGGGGCCATATGTTGATTTTCGAGATGTTGAGAGTTTGGACATCTGCTGGTGGACCTATTGATTAACTCTGACAAAGTGTTGATAGTAGGAGACTTTAACATTCATGCAGACGATGCTAATGATGCTTTAGCACTCGCATTTATGGATTTGCTAAATTCCTTTGGAGTTAAACAAAATATAAATAGACCAACTCACCTCATTAAACAAATGCTGGATTTAATTATATCCCGTGGTATAGATGTCTCTAATATAGACATTCTATCTCAAATTGATGATCATCACCTCTTAATATACACTCTACCTGTAGAACAGCTTAGCTTTGTCTCCCCACGTTATCAATTTGGTAAAAATATTAATCCGACTACTAAAGAAAGATTCACCATTAAGATCACAAAACTCCGGACTTCTGGTAGTATCCAGAATATCAAAATCTACAAAAGGGGTTAGGGCATTTTCATATTTAGCTCCAAAACTTTGGAATAGCCTTTCTGACAGTGTTTGGGGCTCAGATACAGTTTCCCAATTTAAAAGTAGACTCAAGATGCATCTCTTTAATCTGGCACAGGCATAATTAATTCCATAAACCTCATAGTTATCAATCTATATATTGTACCTCTATCTTCAATGGCAACTACGCTAAATCTTTCCACCTTCTCTTTATTTTTCTACCCATCCCAATGCATCTGGAGATTTTGCCAGCTTCAGTAGACAGAGGATCCTGCGAAGACCCAAAGGATCCAGAGAAGGACCAGCTCCAGCCGGAGTCTGCTTCATGATGTTTTGGAGCTACACATGCTGCTCCTGAGCTTCCTGTGATCCAGACCCCCATCTGCCCTCTGCACCTGCTGACTCATTCCTGTGCTGAACTGAACTTCATGTTAATTTAACTTCTGTTATACTGAACTTTCAGCTGCATAACACACATGATGTTATATAATTTCTGTTATCCATTATCATCCCAATAAGGATGGGTTCCCTGTTCAGTCTGGTTCCTCTCAAGGTTTCTTCCTATTGCCATCTCAGGGAGTTTTTCCTGGCCGCTGTTGCCGTCACCCTTGGCTTACTCATCAGGGACAATCTCATTATCTAGACACATTTTTCTCACACATACACACTTCCATAAATTTCCTTTTCATTTTTGTGAAGCTGCTTTGAGACAATGACCATTGTTAAAAGCGCTATAGAAATAAAATTGAATTGAATTGAATTGAAAGATAAAACTATAGCATAGTATACAATTCCATACAAATATTTATTTTTTCCCCCTAAATTAATAAATAAATACTGATCGTTTTGGTCATCCCAAAAAGACTGTAGCTGCAGTCCTCAGAGTGGCACCCAGTGTGGTCTACTGCTACTGTAGCCTTCTGCTTTAAAGTTCAACATGTTGTAAATTCACAGATGCTCTTCAAGACACCTCAGTTGTTTTACGCACACAGTTAAACATTAATAGTGAAGAAATATCTAAGAAACACCTTTAGGATTATGTAGTAAACAAAAAACTGTTAAACAACGCAGAATATTTTTTGATTGTCGAAATTAACTGCATTTAGATTGATGACAACTTGACACAGGAACAATGGGTACAGAGTCAATAGTCTTATTACATGACAAAACAAAAACACTCAGTTAAGTTCAGTATGGTCTTTCACTTGAACCCACCTCATAACACCATTTAAATAGAGTATTTGCCATTTTAAACTTTTTTGGTACTGAAATGCGCTACAATGAATGATGAGACATTACACAATTTTTACACAAAACTAAAGAAGCTACTTGGATGAGTAGTGAAACATTTTTACACTG
Source organism: Clarias magur (assembly GCA_013621035.1). Lineage (NCBI taxonomy): Eukaryota > Metazoa > Chordata > Actinopteri > Siluriformes > Clariidae > Clarias > Clarias magur. The sequence continues at coordinate 166,817 of QNUK01000016.1, read as the reverse complement.
AATTAATCCTCAAGTTCATTTAAGGCCAGCACCTGGAGCAGATGCTTATGACTAAAAACATCTGCAATGTCTCCTAATCTTGCCATTCTGAATTATATTAGTTCATTAGTTAATCAATACCTTATTTAACGGTTCCATGGAACACATTTTGTTTGATGAATCTGTTATCCTGAGATTGTTATGTTTGAGGGAACTTGCATGTTTCAGAGGAAGTACGTGATAGGCTTTGGCCTTCCTGTTTATTAGCTGTATGATTTGGAGAGAGATAACTTATCTGTCACTGTAACTGTACAGTATCTGTCACTCAAATAAGCAAGCCAAGGGCGAGTGAAACTCCCTAAAGTGCCATTCTGAATTAGATTCAGTAGGAAGAAACCTTGAGAGGAACCAGACTCAACAGGGAATTTATCCTCATTTGGTTGATAAAAGATAGCAGGGATTGATCTGCAGTCATACTGTATGTTAGGTGGCTGGCAGTTCAATATAACAGTTGATGTCTTTAAGTTAAAATGGAGTCCAGTTTGTTATTGGAGGCTCAGGTAGAATATAAGAAATTCCAGTCCTGACCTATCGAGCGACTGCAGTCACAACTCCTCAAAGAACAACTGTCTAACAGGCCAGCTTTGACCTTAAAGGTACTCCAATTGTCTATAAAGCCCAAACTGTTTTCAAAGTACCACCTGGACATCCAGCGACCATAACTTGCTGTAAGATATGTCATCACATCGCATTGGAATGGGCCAGAGCATATTACTTCATCTGACATTGCCTTCCCTAATTTAAGCAGCCTTGAAAAGGTATTTTTACTAAAGCGTATATCATTAGCTCCAGCATGTATCATATGTCTTAGAAAACATATGGTATGCCCTGGCTCCCAGGATACACCTATCCACCTCAAGGCCTAGCTAATTTCACATGCCTCAGTATAGAGTCTCCTATAACCAGAGCACTTTCAGGTTTCTCACAGGGTGCATCACAGTGGAGAATAAACTTGTTGGGCACGTGAAGCGCGCAGTATAATTTAACAGTACTGCAGCTGGAGTGAGTGCTTCAGGAGCCACCACACATAGACGTATTCAGGACATGGGCTACAACTGTCACATTCCTTGTGTCAAGCCACTCTTAAACCAGAGACATTGGGGTATCTTACCGGGGCTAAGGACAAAAGGACTCAACTATTGTTCAGTTGGCCAAATTTCTCTTTTTCAGATTAAACTAAATTGTGCATTTCTTTGGAAATCAAAGTCCCAGAATCCGGAGGAAGAGAAGAGACGCACAAAATCCAGACTGCTTAATGTCCAGTGTAAAGTTTGCAGAATCAGCCGTGGTTTGGGGAGCCCCGGCATCTGCTGGGGTTGGTGCACTGTGCTTTATCAGATTCAAGGTCAGTGCAGCCGTCTACAGGAAGTTTGAGACCACTTCATGCTTCCCTCTGCTGATCAGCTTTATGGCGATGCTGATTTAATTTTCCAGCAAGACTTGGCACCTGCCCACACTGCCAAAAATACTAATACCTGAATTAAATACCATGGTATCCCTGTGCTTAACTGATGCTTGATAAGTTAGGAAGTGGGTACAAGAGGAGTCATTAAGAAGTTTAAAACCTGGAACAGTGACAACCAAGCCTGGATAAGGACCCTGACCTGGGAGGAGTTTAGGATAAAGTGTAATTATGACTACACAAGTCTGAAGACATCCATAAAATGTTCATCATAATGTAGGTAAAACTACTACTAGTACTGTATATAATTCCATACAAATATTTATTTTCCCTAACTTAATAAATAAATATATAAATAACTGATCATTTTGGTGATCCCAAAAGGATGGTAGCAGCAGTCCTCAGTCCTCATTTCTGTTTCATAGTTGACAGGATTGGCACCCAGTGTGGTCTACGGCTGCTGTAGCCTTCTACTTCAAAGTTCGAAATTCAAAATTCACAGATGCTCTTCAAGGTACCTCAGTTGTTTTACACACCCAGTTGCACATTTATAGTAAAAAATATCTAAGAAACATTTTTAGGATTATGTAGTAAATAAAAAACTGTTAAGCAAACCAGAATATTTTTAATTGTCGAAATTTATTGCATTTAGCTTGATGACAGCTTGGCACAGGAACAATGGGTACAGAGTCAATAGTTCCATTACTGTACTACACCTACTGTACAAACAAATCCACAGTATGATGAAACAAAAACATTCAGTTTAGTCTTTCACTTGAATGGACCTTATAACACCATTTGAATAGAGCGTTTGCCAAGCTGATATCTCGAGATTTTTACATTCGAGGGAGCTTATGTGTTTCAGAGGAAGTACATGATAGGCTTTGCCCTCCCTGTTTATTAGCTGTATGATTAGGAGAGAGATAACTGTATCTGTCACTGTACCTGTATGGACTGTCACTGACCTACACACCACAGGAGTTGTCATTGGGGCAGGGATAGCTTGGTGGTTAAAGTGTTGGCTATGTGAAAATATTCATTTAGTGAAACTCATTATTATTCTCACTCACGTATCAATTCATTAAATCTCACACAGAATCGCAGTGTGGTATTCTTGTCTCTGAAAAAGCTGCTTGAAATTTTCCAACAACTGTATCGGCAGCTTTAAAAACATGCCCCACTAGAAAAACACGTTCTTAGATAGTTACTATTTACACACAAAAATACGCGCCCAAGGTTAAACAAAGAAAGCACTATTGTACGTGTCCGCTGCAGAAAATTAAAATAATTTGCAAACAAATTGTGTTAGTGCTTTGGCAAAAACATACAGATGTGGCCATTAAGACTGCATGCCGCAATTCGTCTTGCGCAGTGCCATGGAATTCCACCAGCACCATTTAAGGATTTAAATAAATGTGTTATGCTTCACTGAAGTACACCCTACAACTTACAAGTACAACGAAGAATTGTGTATAATTAGTTAGCCTAAAACAAGATTGTTTTCAATGATGAAGCAAACATGAATTTTATTTTGTTTTACAATAGTATATGTATGTATATGTGCTTCATATTAAGTTCATAATGATGAATTTAGATGCCCTAAATCGTGCTTTAAATTCATAATAAAAAGTTTCTTATGCTGTATAGTTTCATAATGTCTTAACAGGGACAAAACAATGAAAGACATGGCTATGCCTAGGTTTAAATGGACTTAAAATGTATTTAATTTTCTGATAGTAGGCTCTCTGTTAACTATGCGAATATCTTCGTTAAAAAAGTAAAAAGACATTGCCATGTCAACATTGAGCACCATCAGAAGACATGAATGGACAAAAATCTATATTTTTAAGTAAATATTCTTATATGCACACAAAGTGCTTCGGGCTTTTTATAATAATAATCATCATGTTTTTGGTTGTTTGTGTCCAGCTTTAAATTATTTCTTCCATTATTTGACTACGGCTGGAAATAATAGCTGGAATGTGATTGTGGATATATGACTGAAATAAAGCTGTTCATCTGCGTGCGTGAACCTGCGGCTCGTACTTTTACTTTACAAAAGGCAGTTTTGATCAAAAGGCTGATCAACATATGCAATTTATTGAAAAAAAAATGCAAACATACTCCCCCAGAAATGCAACAAACACAAACATATAGGTTAGTAGGTTAGTGGCTAGCACTGTCACCTTGCACAACGAGGGTCCTGGTTCGATTCCCGTCCATGCTCGATTCCCGTCTCTGTGTACTCAAGTTTGCATGTTCTTCCCGTGCTTGGTGGGTTTTCCCCTGCAGTCCAAATACAGGTTAGGTTAATTGACATTCCCAAATTGGCTGTAGTGTGTAAGTGAGTGTGTGTATATGTGTGTGCCCTGCGATCGATTGGCATCCTCTCCAGGGTTGTGCCCAAAGTCTCCTGGGATAGGCTCCAGGCCCCCCGTGACCCTAAATATAGGATTAAGCGGTTGGATGATGAGTGAGTATGTGAGAAGTATTGCATTTCAATAAATGTTTCATGGTGCTCCAGATGGCCAGTCCTCCACTGCCCAAGACTTCTCAAGACAATCTACCAGGTTTGTTTATTCTCCAGAGAAAGCATAATACAACTGTCCATACAGTAAAAAAAAAAATATATATATATATATATATATAAATAAAAAAGTATCAAATTCGACTATGAAGTCTGATTCAATTGCTATCATCACTATTGTTAATTCATCTATACCCCCCCACCCCCCCTACAGTATTTGCAAACAGCGCACCCAGTTTGATAAATTGACACCTATCGTCAATGGAAGGTGAGAAGAGATTCAGCAGAATGTTCTGACACGAATGCTTGCTCTGAAGGACTATATTCGACATGAATATAGAGAATAGGAATCGTTTTTATAATAAGAGAAGATAATTAAAAAATTTAATTATATCAAATAAGGACTACTGTATATATTAAAGCCAGACCAAATTTCTCATTCACTGCTGAAGTAGTTAAATATGCTTATACTGTAGATATGTAGGTTACATTTTAAAAGTACAATTGCAAATAAACTACAAACTGCATGTAATGTTGTAAAATATGAATAAAACATTATTGGACACAAATATATCATATGGAAGTATAGACATTGAAAAAGCTATTTACACATAATGTAAATGCAATTATTAATTTATTGTGTATATTTAACTTCATTCAGCCATTTAAGTTATATGAAAAATAACGTGCTACCAGCCCACTATTATTTTCTGTTCAAATTTAAAGATTGTGTGTGTGTGTGTGCAAAAAGACGAAGTATAACAAAGAATACAAAAGTGTATAAATATTAATAAAGTTTGCAACATGCAAGTTTATAAACATAGCATAACATAATGAGGTCATTACCATACTGTTAACACTTACATAATAGTTTCTAACAGTCAGTTGTGTCCTTTTAATTTCTCTTACTGATTGGCAGTGTTGTTCACCGATTTCATTATCAGTTATTTAAAGCTCAGTAGAACATCATTAAATTCCTTAACAGCTGGTTATTCAAACATTATTATGTCAATAATACATAGGTATTGCTTGTATTGCTTGTGTCTAAATGAGCTGTTTTAGAGCTGTTTTCATGTACTTATGAAATTGTTTCCATTATTAAACAAATGGAGGAAGTATGGAGAGGCACAGAATCTAAGCTGCTTGAAACAGAGTTAGAAATTTCCACAGATGATTTTGGCTGCCAAAATCAGGTAAAAGTCAACCTTGTCCTTGTCAAAAAGAAGTCATGTACCAGGAGCAACCTAGTCTTCAGTAACACCTCAGCCAGCAGTGCCACACTGATCACCTCCATGCCATGTGATATTGATGCAGTAATTAGTGCTAAAGGAGTCCCAAAAAAGTACAGAGAGCATAAATAGAGATAATGGTTCATAATTTCTTTATTGTATGTGTATGTGGCACAGTGACACATACGGTAGGTTGAGCAAAATCTGTATTTGGCAAGTGAAAATTTTCAAATATTGCAGCACAATCGTGGCCACTGAGAAATCTGATGGAAACGCATGCTGCATGATGTTAAACAAATAAATTGCTTTTTTTTTTTACACCAGATTTTTAAGTATTTGTATTAAACATGTTTTAGCTGAACTGGTGCTTGGAACAAACAAGTAAAACATAATGACTATTAAAACTTGCCTATTGCTTGGATGCTATAGTGCATGTTTGATATCCAGCACATCTGTGACAGTATTCAGAAAATTAACTTATGCCTTATAAAGTTGTGCATGCATGCAGAGCAAATCATTATTATCACTAACTTGTGCTAGCTGCCTACTAACCAAGATGTGTAAGGAGTGTTCCAGGTACTTGCCAATTCTCTTTCTCACTTCTTGTCTCCAATCTTGGAGATCCATTTTTTCCATGAGCTCTTTGCACAGTTCAATTTACTAATTTATTTTAGTTATTTTTGTTAAACAAAAAGAAATTTGGAATTAATAATGATTGTAGCTCCTGAAACTAATCTGCATAATTACTCCATCCTCAATTGTTTTGATTGAAATGTATAAAAAAAATATGAAGTGTATGTTAAAAATATAATTCAGTCAGAGTGCTAATTAAAGTGACTGCTTTAGTTAACTGCAGTTCTTGCATTGTCAGCATATTTTCATGACTAAATCAAGCTTGTGTTCTTGGAGATAAACAAAGTGTCAGTGTCTGAGTACCAGTCACTAACTATGCTTTAATTGCCCAATCTTTAACGCATATACAGATCTGGCCTTTAAGAACACTCGTTTCGAGAAAAGGGCGCAGAAGCGTGCGGAAAACTGTGAAAATAAAGTTTATTACCTGTAGGGGGCAGTCATGTTTCAATCTGACGTATTATGTCTATTGAAATAAAAAATGCGTTAATTTCTCTCATTGACAGCAAGTGACAGAGCTCATTTACCTGTCTAGCTCAAACTGTAAATACTGATTTGTATTTAATGTTCATTTTCTTCTCTCCTTCAATGATGATTCTTCTTGGACTGTGCTTTCTCGATTCAGTATCATTGGGGCCCGAGCACCGACCGGTGCGAAGCCCTATTGTATCTGAAGCAATTATTATTATTATTATTATTAGGGCCCAAACACTATAAGGTGCGCCGGACCCTCTTGTTTTCCTAAGGATTTTTTTTCCCACCCTTCGGGGGTCTTAACATGCTTGAAAACTCATGAAACTTGGCAGACAGGTTGGAATCTGCTGCCATCAGGATGCCTGAGAGTCTCGTGGCCCAGGGCCCCCACACGAGATTAGGCTGTATAGCTCATAACACTTTCACGTCGGCACATGAAACTCTGTACACATTTAGAGCTCATCGAGCCAAACAACTTTTGCGCTGCATGTCCTGGGCTAAACTCAACAAGAGGCGAGTTATTTTGGGTCATTTGCAAAAACACACCCGATGGATTGTGATATACTCCTCCAAGGGAAATTAAACAATCGCTGACAAACTGTCCCGATGTGATCTAAAAACATTGAAGATGCAAAATTGCGGAGGGATTTTTAATATCTCAAACGGGCCAGCCGTGATAATGTCTTAGACTTACACCAAAAAATGACTAATAACTTTCTGTGGCATTATATTGAGTAACATTATATTCAGTGACACCTTCTGTGACATCATGTTCAGGAACATCATAGTTTGAGGCTTATTTTCCAGCATCTGTGGCCTATTGTACACACAAATGTTAACACTCTCACACACAAACACATCTCTCTCTCTCACACACACACACACACACCCACACACTAACGCACTCAACAAATATTTAGGGCCGAAATTGACATTAGTCCTGTATAGTGTGTGATGTGTGCAGGTTGTGCAGTGCAACCGAGTGGCGGTGGCTTTTTCGAGGTCTTAACACACTTAACTGACACAGGTTGTGCGATGCGCCCGGGGTAGCAATTGCACAGGGTGCTTGGGCCCGTCATCGTTGGGCCCGTCATCGCAACTATATTTATTATTATTATTATTCTGTATTACTCGCCATACCTAAAAAAAACTCACCAAACTTTCCGGAAAATACGAACTCCTCCTAGGGGAATTGCCCAATTGAGTTGAAAAATTTCTCTTAAGGGATCAGGGACAAAAAGCTTTCATCTGGGTCACATGGTCTGGCGCCTCCACGAATTTTACCCTCCCCCGACGCACTGAACAGATTGATATGCCAATATGACAATACAGTTATAACACCACCTACTGGCAGTAGCTAATGTGTTTTGCCTGATTTCCCCCTTTCCACATGTCGTATTTTTACGAACTCCTCCTAGGGAAATATTGTGGTAAGCCTGAAATTTAGCCCCATAGTCCTGAAGACATTGTTGAGTAAAAGTTATCAAAAGCTTTTATCAAAGTACCACAGTCTGGGCAGGGTGGGGCCGCAAACTAGATCCTTCGACAGTATGGAGAAAGTTGCTGTATTTCTTACATTCGTCCTTCTATCCAGCTAATAATCTAGATTTACATCAGGCCATGCACACCTTTCCTTATGACATGGTCTTCATGAGTGGGCGTGGCCAAATGTTTCTGCAGCGCCCCATAGCTTCTGATCTGGGTCCCTTTAGGAGCTACAGGCATGAAATTCGGTACAGTGATGTATGTCCTCACCACAGGAAAAAAAAGTCTCTTGGAGGTACTCTCTACAAAAAACAGGAAGTCCGCCATTTTGGAAAAATGGCAAGGTATTGCGTTTTGCACACATCATAGTTTAACAAACTCCTCCTCGAGTTCAAAATTTCTTAGATCACTTGTAAGGGATCAAGGACAAAAAGTTATCAAAAGCTTTCATCTGGGTCACATGCTCTGGCTGTGGCGCCGTGACGAATTTGACCCTTCCCCGACGCACAGGAAATGTAATGGATGTATTTTTGCCTTTCTCTCCCACACACTTCATCCAATCTGGACAAAACCTTACAGCATCAATGACGCACAGAGTTTTAACAGATTGACATGCTAATATGATAATACAGTCATAGCGCCACCAACTGGTATGAGGAAATGAGTGCTTTCTATCTCTTTTTGGCTGTATTTCTGTACAAATGAAGGGACGACATCAGGGAGAACATGCAGGAGGACATTGTAGAGGTCTGGACGTATGGACTGCACCGCGTGCGTGGGCCTGATAAGCTTTTAATATTATTATTATTATTATTATTATACAAGGTATTTATTGTGATTATATCACATCAAGGGAATTGTAATGGCAAATTTAAAAAATTTGTCTTTCAGCATTAACTTTTACAACGAATATGCCATACTATGCATGTAACTTACATGGATTGGAATATACATAGATGAAATAGATGCATTTATTTTATCAATTCGAACTGCTTATAAAGGAAACATATGCCCCCACACACACACAAACACCTTTATATTGCACTGATATTTGGACTCCATTAAACTTCCAACTGCCTAACACACAGTATGACTGCACAACAATTCCTTCTATCTATTATTACCCAAATGAGGATGTGTTCCTTGTTGAGTCTGGTTCCTCTGAAGGTTTCTTCCTATTGCCAATTCAATAAGTTTTTCTATGCTACCATCGCCCTCGGCTTGCTCATCAAAGACAATCTGATCTTTTTGATTCATACACATTTTCTCACATTTCATACACATTTCCATCATTTTCTTTTGATTCTGTAAAGCTGATTTGCGACAATGACCATTGTAAAAAGCACTATACAAATAAAATTTAATTGGTCTGCATAATGAAAGTTGTTAATAACACTAAAGAGTAATGCCGAGCTTGTATAGCCACATGCTGGGGTTTCCCATGGAACTGGGACTGAAGATCAGCTAGTAGACTTGTAAGACTTGTTTGTGTGGTTTCATAGAAACAGGTATTGTGTTTTCACTCACTCACTCATCATCTATTCAACTTAATCCTGTATTCAGGGTCACCGGGGGCCTGGAGCCTGTCCCAGGAGACTTAGGGCACAAGGCAGGGTACACCCTGGACAGGGTGCCAATCCCTCGCAGGGCACACATACATATACACACTCATTCACACAATACGACCAATTTGGGAATGCCAATTAACCTAACCTACATGTCATTGGACTGTGGGAGGAAACCGGAGTACCTGGAGGAAACCCACCAAGCACGGGGAGAACATGCAAAGTCCATGCACACAGAGATCCATTACACAATCAAAAGAATTAATTAAGTTTGTTTGAAAGTGAATATGTATGAACCAAAATTATAAAAGGAAAGGAAAAACTCCCTGAGATGGCCGTAGGAAGAAACTTTGAGAGGAACCAGCCTCAACAAGGAGCCCATCCTTATTTGGGTGATAACGGATGGCAGGGATTGATTTGCGGTCATACTGTGTTAGGAAGCTGGAAGTTCAGTATAACACGAGATGTATTCAAGTTAATATGGAGTCCAGTTCATTATTGGAGGCTCAGAAAGACTATAGCAATTTCCAGTCCTGAAAAACTACAATGACCGTCTTCATGAAAAAGTGGAACCATCCCCAGTCACCACATGCATCCCAAGCAGACCACACAGGGCATCCGTGCGATGAGGGTAACTGTAATAATTCTAAAGACACATATAAATAACTTGTCTTTAAGCACTACATTTTTCAAGTAATATATCACTGTAAATCCTAATGCTCAAAGTAATTAAGCATACTGAGTACTGTTAACTTATATAATTACAATTAGTTCAAATTAATAAACCTTGATGAGTATTTAAATCTTTTTGGTATTTATGAGTTGGTGGAAATGACACTTTCACTAATTTTTCAAATTAGCTCAACAAGTTTGATATTTTAGCCACAGTAACTGTCTCCTTAAAGTTCCACCAACTTAAAATCTGTCAGCAGAGTCTGGCATCATCAATGGACACATAAACTGCCCACAAACTTTTTTGATCAAGATGGTTAAATGGTGGATTGGTCTGTCTTCGCATTATGCTGTAAGTATAATCTACCAATATGAGGTAGATTCTAAAGTTGATGTTTTCACTATATTATGCCCAGTATTGTGTAGGTTCCCTTGTGCCACCTGGGCATCTCTGTCATCTGATTGTCGACAGTTTGGTGTTATCCTATTTTTAGGATGTTAAAAATAATTATAGAATTTGTACTTTCTGATTAAATTTGGAATAAAGAAAATCACTATTAATTTTATTTGCAACAGGAGACTGGTGGCTCAGTGGTAGGTGTTTTGTCCGCCATGCGAAAGGCCTGGGTTCAATTCCTGGCCAGTTCCCAAACCCCAGCCAACACCAGTGCTGGTCCCAAGCCGGTGTAAAATGGGAGAGTTGCATCAGAAAGGGCATCCGGTGTAAAACCTGTGCCAAGCTTGTGTGTGTGCGAAGGGGATTGTTCGCTGTGGCGACCCCTTGGTGGAAGCAGCTGAGAGACCAACAACTTTTTAAATTTGCAACAACTAAAAAAAAAAAAATTATTAACTAAAAGATTCATGATAATTGCTATTAAATAGTATGAGTTAGGCTAATCAGTAATCCAAGTAAAGAAGAACCAATATGAATGAGTACAACAAACTCAAAAACTGATAGTTCTGTTTACTTAAAATTGGAAACATCATTACTTAAATAATTTGATGTAACTGATTACCTCAAATTTTTAGAGTTTTGCCAACTTATTCAGGTTTTATAATAAATTATTGCAGACAATCTAGCCTGGGGATCGAACCCAGGCCTTCCACATGGCATGCAAAACACTTACCACTGTGCCACAAGTGCTCTATACGTATTAAGATGGTGGAACTTTAAGGTGACAGATACTGTCACGATTACATAAAATATAAAATTTGTTCAGTTAACTCGAAAAGTGTAATTAATACAAACTCATAAATACCAAAAAGTTGTGAATACTCAAAAAGGTCTCTTAATCTGACTTAATTGCAATTATTTAAGTTAACAGTACTCAATGTGTTTAATTACTTTGAGCATTAGGGTTTACAGTGTTGGAAAACAGTGTTAACATTGAAACTCTTTAATGCAAAGATGAAGTCAAGATGTAACTTCTGCCTAAATCTGCATAACAGAAGTTGTTAATAGCACTGAAATGGGATGGCCAGCTTGTATAACCACTTGATTGAATTTCCTACGGAACTGGGTCAGATGATCAGCTAGTAGACTTGTAAGACATGTTTGTGTGGTTTCACTTATCTTTACTCAGGTTTCCTCACACAATATAAACACATGTAGGTTAGGTTAATTGTCATTCCCAAATTGCCAGAGTATCCTGAATACAGGATTAAGTGGTATAGATGATTAGTGAGTGAGTGAGCAACTAGAGGTGATTACAATGAAAGGAAATCTGGCATTATCATTGTGACTCACATACACATGTAATTTATTTCTAGAATGGGTTAAAAAATCAATCATTCTTTCATGCATCATGTGAATTTTCAGTTTTATTTTTTGAACATTCTTTACAAGTCAGTCACACATGTCCATGCTGGTAAAAACAATTTAGCAGTGTTATCTATGTGACGTTTTTTTGTTTATTTATTTATAAGTTTAAACTTTGTTGATTTTTGCATGTTTTGAATGTCTTCGTTATTCTTTAACAATGTAAAAATGAATAAAAATCAGGAAATACACCATCCAGGGTGTACCCTGTCTCATGCCCTAAGCCCATCCATAATGGTAATAGCATATACAGTAGAGGTGATTACAAATAAGGAGAATCTGGCATTATCATTCATTACAAGTCAGTCATGCATTTACACAGGTTCATGGTGGTATAAAGCAATGTTCCTGTGCTATCTATCTGATGTTTTTATAGATATGTTTAACTTTCATGCTTTAAACAATAGCTACTGTATTTCACTTCATGAGATTTTCTCACAGTACAATTCTGCCTGTGGAATAACAATTTAATTATCAAACTTTTTTCTTCCTGAAAACCTGTTTAAATTTAGTCAGGATTGGGTTTCGTTGTGTAAAGTATCTAGACAGCTGTTTTAAAAGCCATTTTGATTCAAACAGTTTGATTTGACTTAAATGCATGTGTGATTGTGCAAGAGTTACATCCTCTCCTTTATCAAACCTGTAGGAATACAATATAAAGTGACTATGAAGTAATTTTATTTGGTGTGCAGACAGATAAAGCTAAATGCATGCATACATTTTAGATGCATTAATACATTTATGCTTTAAAGCTGTTATGACAAAATAAATAGTGTAGCTTAACCATATATGAGAAAATATCGTGGACTTGTCTGTTGCTATCCTGTTTACCATGTACCAAAAACTTTTGCTCACATCTGCAGAAACGCTCATTGCTTGACTTTCTCTCAGCCATTGTATAGCAAGTTAATGATTTTCCTTAGATTATATGCATCGTCGTTTAGAACATAGTGTCAAGTACTTCCTATTAACTTAAGTCTTAATAATATGGAAAACGTATACACATTCACTCATTTTGAACATAAGGAATATGTTTCAAAATGAGACTTTCTATTTTTCCATTTCTACTACATTTCTAATTTTTTAAGGTTAGCCATATATATTTAATATTTATCACTTTGATTAATAACTATAAAGCTGCACGTAAAACTGTTTCAAACAGATTGCAATGACCATGCCAGAAAGTAATTTTCAATTCAGGTATTTCCAGTTGCATCAGGTGTATCAAAACTGAATTACGTTTTTCATCTCACAGAATTTAGCAATTCACTACACAACTCTGGTTGACCACCAAATGTTTAACTTGCTCTAGGCTGGTATTCACCAGTTCCAACATTCAGTTACCAGTTACCCGCCAGCCTAGCCTTATTTAGTTTAGCTTGTAAACATGGCCCTAGAGATTTGAGCAGAGCTAGGCTGAGCATCAAGGCAGAGGAGGGCCTCTTGGTATAACAGGAACAGGAAAATCTGATCTGCTCATTTCTAGCCCTGGCCAATACAAAACTAGAAAAAGAACAAACAGTAGAAATTTTTTTTCACAGTCTGTAGACCCAAACATATCTAAACATTAATGAAAAGTTTGTGTTTATGTTTTTTGCATACTAGGACTTATTTAAATCCCAATAATGGAGTAATTATCCATTACTGTGGTGCATCATCACAAACAAGTTTAATGCTGAATACAGGAATTCTTTTTTAGCCTTAGTGAAAACATTCAACTTTAAAAGTGCTTTTTTGTTTATACTATGTAAAAAAAATAATGTTTCATGGCTGTTTTAGGAGTTTGAGATTTGGGAAATTTGGAATCAACAACCATTGTCTGCTAAACCCTATAGAGAACAGGTTGTGATGCACTGAATGTTCTGATACCCTTATATCATAATCAGCATGGACTTTTTCAGCAATTTGTGCTACATTATCTTTTCTGTGGAATTGCACTGCCCAGGATAGCCTTAGCCCCCCCAACTGCAAAAAAAACTGCCTTGAATTTTTTTTCAATTTGACCACTGATTACAATATATATATATTTTACAAGTACAATGAGCATTTACTTACAAAACAAACACATTAAAACACAGTAACTGATATTGAAACCTAAATTATTGAAAACATTGTCTGTGAAAACCGTATATGGCCAAATAAGGCTGTGCATAAAACTTAAATCATGCAAGTTGTAATTGTTGCTTGAGAATTTTTGACTAATGTATTGTCCTCATCTGCAATGTCTTTACTCAAAAATGATACTGTGTACAGTTCCATTACATTTTTGTTAACAGTTAAACTGTTCAAATTAGTCTATATTACATTCAATTTTGTTTTATTGTATTTGGTTGTTTCTATAAGTGTACTATATGGAATGAGATATTTACAGGCTTTTGTTAACATGCTTAAAGTTCTTGATATAGAGGTCATCTCTATAATTCATCTTCATCCTCACTGTTGGTGTTTTGGCTGAGGTCTAGTGATTTCAATGAGTCAGATTGACCTGAATCTGTTTCAGAGTCTGTGTGAGTAACTGGGCTGTCTCTTTGAGGATCAGCGATGTCTGTCTCAAAGCCATCATTCAAATGGCCATGCTTATGTCTTCTCTGAATTTCCTCGAATAGCTGCAGGACCTTAAAAAGATGAAAAAATTGTTATTTGCCCTATGAAAGACAGTAGTATATGTTAAATTAGTTGTCCAGGCATAAATAAAATTTACCTTAGACTTAGGAATAAGGCCTACTCTAAAAAAGCCAATTTGGCCACTCTCAATCTTGGTGCAGTCAACGACAGTGGAGGCAATATTTTCTGGTGAAGGTCCATCACATAACACCCCATCAACCTATGCAAAAAAATAATTGTGATTTTTATACTGTATGTATGAGATTTAATGCAAGTAAATTCACAAACACTCCTTTATCTCTATAATACTAAGATGTACCTTGTCACCCAACTTAGCATACACCTGGTTATGATGGGTTGTGTCTGCTTCTCCTGTTGGATTTGCTGATGTAACAGCAATAGGGCCCACCTACAGGACAAATATAAAAAGATTATTACATTTATTTAAAACATCAAGTAGAATAGTCTGACATTTAACAAATCTTGATATTGAGATGATTTTACACAGTATAGAAGCACATATAATTAGTTATATCAAAATAGCTAAGAACATAAATATAAACAAAATAAAATTACCTACCAAGCTAATTAGGTGATTTGCAACAGTACAGTCTGGGTTTCTGATAGCTATGCTTTGTGGTGTGCCAATATATTTTGATGAATCACAGAAACCAAAGAATTCCATCCATGGGGCTAAAGAACAGGGAAACATTGCATGTTGGCCCGTCTGTGCTTGTGTACAAATGATCTTAATTGGTGTCAGAATGTGCTTAAATCTGTAAGGTAAAGATGAATGTTAAGCTACCAACCTCTAGGTATGACCAGACTGATTGATGATGGCCAAGCCACCTCCATTAAGTCCCAGAGAAGAGGATTGATCTGTTTTTTTACTGGTTCCAACTGTTTAATGGAAGAGATCCATAATGACATTGGGCGCTCTTGAGCCTGTTTCTTCACCCTAAATATAAAATATTAATAGTTAGGGAAAATATAAATTACAGTGCCTTCCATAATTATTGGCACCCCTGGTTAAGATGTGTTAAAAGCCTTAAAATAAATTCAGTTTTTATTGCAGAAGCATATTGTCACACTTTCTGTCATTTCTACAGTAGTTTACAAAGTTGATCAGAGTATCTAGGAACATTTAAGTAGTAATTTATCACTTTGTGCTTTCCTGGGGTATAAATATGATGTGACTCAGAAACCATTTCTCTTATCCACTCTTCAACATGGGAAAGACAAAAGGAATACACCATTCATGTAAGGCAGATGTGTGTCGATCTTCACAAGTCAGGCAATGGGTACAAGAAAATAGCCACCCGCCTGCACCTGCCCATATCTACTGTGAGGGGAATCATTAAGAAGTTAAAAAAAAAAAAAAAAAAACTGGAACAGTAGTAAACAAGCCTGGGCGAGGACGCAAGTTTATTTTGCCTCCACGCACAGTGAGGAAGATGGTAAGAGAAATAAAAAATTCTCCAAAGCTCACTGTTAAACAGTTGCAACAAATGATAGCATCTTGGGGTCACAAAGTCTCCAAAACAACCATCAGACGCTATTTACATGCCAACAAGCTCTTTGGAAGGCATGCAAGGAAAAAATCTTTTCTCAGTCACAATTATAAACACAAACATTTGGAGTCGGCTAAGCAGTACTGGGACTTCAGTACTGGGTTTTGTTGGCAAAAGGGAGTTGTAGAAAGAATTAAACATTAGGGGTGCACTTGAATTAAAGGTTGGAATTTCCTTTTTTTTTTTTTTTTCATTGTGGTCCTGTTATTTAGAACAAAACTGAATTATTTAGATGCTAAATAACACATTTTAACCAGGGGTGCCAATAATTATGGAGGGCACTGTTTATGAATCTATCAATTCCGTTACTTAATAAATCATTGTCAGAATGTTCAAATGTAATGTGTAATGTAAAGAAGGAACAGTAGGTGTTACTGTGTTTAGGTGTAGAAGAATAATAAATTGTGTGGTATGATGTGGCCTGATAATTAAAAAGAAATCAAACCAAATACATCTGTTTTGAATACACTCCCTTAGCAGAAAACTACACATAATGTTTTTAGAAATCTGTTTAATTATCAACCCCTAAACAAGTGCAGCTGCTAAATAATAATATCATGTAATATCAAACTCAGTTTGATCAAACCATTTGAACCAATTATAATTATAAATGGGATGACTAGACTACATTTGAGCCATAACATTTTAGAATATGATACAATATGCTCTAACAAATGATATAAAACAATTCAATAATGACCTGGTATAACTACTATAGTAATAAATTAGGACCTTACTTATACGCCCGCTCAACTGCATCCGGTCGATTACAAGCTGCTACAAGCACATAGACAGTGTCGGTGGGCATCCCACATATACCTCCATTCTTCATGATGTCTATAAAAATATATCAAATATTTTTATAGTAAACCATGTACCCTGATTTAATTTTAACTGCTGATTCAAAGATGAGCATCTCACCTGCAATCTGCTTCACTGATGAGACCTTCCTGGCAGGAAGGTGTGGACAGCTGTCTCTGCCTCCACCAAAACCTTTAAACTTGATCAGAGGATGACCAAAAGGAAGTTGCAGACTCTCAAAAGTGCAGTTTAGTATATTGCCCAGGAAAAAGTAGAAACTAATCAGACCAAAAATGATGGTCACACCAATGTCATAGCCATAGGGCAACGCTCCCAATGCATCCAGCAGGAAACTAATTAGAATGAGTTCAAAGGTAACTGCATAGAGAAACCATGCTATATTCAGGAAAAGTGTTCCGATAACCACAAGCATATTAAAAACCATAAAGCTGATGATTCCTACTGATAAGTTGAACCCACGGACATCACCATAGAGACCACCAAAACGTGTCAAGCCCCACACTATCCACATAATTCCATAGAATATAAACGCAGTGCTTTCTAGGGTCTTGCCTCGAGCAAAGGCTACTGAGCCACAAAGCAACTGTAGGACACCACCTGAAATCACAGCCCATGGCAAAATCAGAATTGCTAAGGGGTCCTGATTAGCATCACTAGCAGTTATGGCAAAAGCTGCCAGGACACTACAACCATGGCCCAAAACCTCAGCATCTGCATATTTGGAGTAACCTAAATAAGGAGCATGCAGAGCTTTGTCCTGTGTCCGTAGTGTAAATTTATTGCTGCGAGCCAGAAGGTTCTTGAGGATACTTTCACCTGTGGGTATCTTCTTTTCAGAAACATGGTTAAAGAGAGTTACCAGAAGCATTATGGCAGATGCCACAAATATAGCTGCTTGCACACCTTGTGTTCCCTGCTGGAAAAAGCCTCTGGGTTGTGCAGCAATGGCAATAGAGTAAGACACAAAGAAGAGCATGTACAGACCATCAACTAAACTTCTGGTGCAACTAAACAAAGCCAGGACAAAAAAAAGCACTGCAAAAACTGTGGGGAAAGGTACTGGGGAATAAGGTGCTTGGTTTGTTAAGTCCCTCACTAGCACACTATATCCTTCTGAAAACTTTAGTATAGCTGTAAAGCCATAAAAGGTTGCTTCCATGGTGTCTATGGCTCTGTAGGAGAGAACAGACACACCTAGCTGAAAGATGCCAGCTGTCCAAAGCCATGGGACATGGCCAGAAAAAAGTGTAGGGACCACACCAAGCAATGGACAAGCTAGCACACTAGCTGACAACAAGTTCATTACTAAACCAACAGAAATTATGTTGTTATATTCTTGACCCTGTGCTGACTGCTCACTGTTTTTATTCAGCTCAGTGCCTGGTAGATTAATCTTACCATGTGAGATGTAGAAAAACAGACGGATGCTGCCAAAGTAGGCAGAGACAAAACAGACCAAGAGGTAACAGGCAGCAGTGGCTGACTGGCCAAAGTTAGCCTTTACCATACCAGCGATTTCATGTGCACACGCTAAACATATGGTAAGGGAAATAAAGCTGAGTAAAACATTTTTATGCAGAACAGACACTAAACTAATGATAAGCAATGCCAAAGTAAACGCAGCAAGCCCTGGTACCATAGCATTTCTTAAACCTTTGCCTTCAGTGATTATACCTTCTCCTACCAAAATATAAACAAGCCCTGAGCTACACCACAGAGCTGACACAGTTAGACACAGTGTGGGATAAAGAATGTTGTGAGACAAACTCCGGCACAGACCTAAAACACAAGACAGGAGAAGTGCTATTTAGATCTTAGAAAGGCAGATAAAATATAAAAAAATACATCTTTTATATGTTTATCATGACTATAAATTCTTAAACTAAGACATTACTGTTGTAAAAAGCAATTTAATTATTTCAATAATTTATTTATTGATTTTGGGATGAACCACAGATATGCTAAAGATGAAAGAATAAAAATATCACAAACTTGACACAAAAATATTTCTTTCAGAGTTTTTGTTAAATCCCCACAATGACATTATCGAAAATTTAGCTTTATCTATCCAGCACATTGGGTGACCGATACTCCTCCCCCCACCATGAGATATATCCATCGTTTCTGTTAGTTAAGGGGTTGCCAGCATGACACCCAGTGATCATTCTTATCCCTACCTAAACGGATATTATAGGGGATATTCCCCAAAAGAGTTTTCTGTTGGATGTATGAAAATATTATACTGAAAAAAAATAAAAATAAATAATAATCTATATATATAAAAATTGCATTATTGTTTTAGAATGCATGACATTAATTTCAATAAACAATAAAGAAAGTGTTTTAATAAAATAAAAATAATATGATTACTAGATTTCTTGTTTTATTAAGTATGCAATTTTTTATTTGCATATTTAATGCAACAAAACATATGGTATTTTGTGGCAGCCCATTAACAGGAGCAGCCAAAAGAACAACAGGGAGACTAATCCTCATTTGCATCTTCCAACACAAAAGCAACAACAAAAATGTATTAACATCAGCAATCAACTGACAAAAACTGATTTTATTTCTCACATCAGGGTTTTCTCATCAACCCTATTCTCCTGCAGTTCACTGCTTAGGACTTATTTAAAAATGGAAACAATGTGTTTAAAAAATGTATCTTAAAAATAGACATTGCATAGACATTGTACTTGCCATATTATTGATTAATTAAAAAAATAGTTATAATAAAATGTATACACATACACTTTCACAACGCCATACACCAACCTGCATAGGCCACCAGGGCAGAGATAATGATCAGCTCAATCCCCAGTGCTGTAGGAGGTATAAAGGCCTTATCAGGAGAGCTGGCATAGTAGTTCACCAGCAGCAGCAAGGAGGCTTGATAAATAAATAAAAAAAATACACTGGGTCATCAGATTTATCATTTTAAACAATATACATAAATTTTATAAATAATTAGAAATTTGATTGAGACAAATTAGCAGTTGTACAAATCAGCACTCAGTGAACGTTTTTGAGAGAGAGAGAGAGAGAGAGAGAGAGAGAGACCATGTCTTCTATTTGGAAAGCGCGAAGTAACTTTTTTTCC
This sequence comes from Clarias magur, assembly GCA_013621035.1. Taxonomy (NCBI): domain Eukaryota; kingdom Metazoa; phylum Chordata; class Actinopteri; order Siluriformes; family Clariidae; genus Clarias; species Clarias magur. Next base: position 146,875 of record QNUK01000016.1, on the reverse strand, counting down.
TGTCCTTGTGCCCTCTACTGGAGGGAAACGAGACATCATTATTGTTAACTGAAAATAGCAGTAGGCATTTGTATTATTACCAGGGACAATCAGATTTTTAATAACCGAAACATATTTCCAGTCACAAACCTCTCGGTTTTGTCTCGGTCTTAAACAAATCTATCGGCACAGAAGTTTTCTTCCAAGTATATCCTTGATAAAGGATGATATTTGTATTATATCTCGTTGGGAAAAAACAAATGAATAAATGAAAACTTTTGACGCACTTAAAAGGTAAATAAATGTGCAACATACCACCAGATATACCCAAAATACCAATGGAGTAATGCAGTGATTCGGAGTCGGGTGAAGATGCTTCCATCGTTGCAGGAGCTGCTCATCGCCACGCGTGCTGCACCTTATGAACGTTCTCGTATGTGACGTCAACCTTTTCGACTGGGTTGTTTCCCGAAACCCGCTTTCTTAAAGTTAGACAGAAACTCCGGAATTTTCACATAGAAAAGTGAATAAATCCCTCACAGGGTTTAAAGGTTTATTCAAGGAAGAGATCGACAGAAACTACTTCATTTTCATTTCGAAAATAAATAAATAAATTAATTAATTGATTAAATAATGAATTACCCACAGGATTTAATTTATTATTAAATGAATTATTAAAATGTAGTTTATTAAAAGTCCATAAATATTCATATGAATAAACTTTTTTACTTTGTCTACAGTACAAGTTATTTGTTTACTGTAAAGTTGGATTCGGTGTAATTTCGCGTCGTATTGCAGTTTTACTTATTATATTATTAAAACAGCAATAGGACGCGACATTATATCGTTAGAAAATACTTTTAACTAACTAACTTTAACCAACGAAGAAAGCATGAAAATTAAGAGAATGGGTTTTTGTTTAGTTTACGCTTATATACATTTAGCTTCTGTAAATATAAGACTGTACTAACAACAATGATAGTATTGAACGGTATGACTCAGCATTAGCACACTGGATAAACGTGCTTTTCCTCCTTCCTGGCAGCTCGCGGCAGCCAAAAAGTTGCGTCACCTGTCCAAATAGAGCCGGGGCGGGGCAGAACAGACTATATAAACCAGTCGCGCGAGCCTAAGTTTGAGCGTGGTAACGGAGACACCAGAAGTGCGAGTACAGGTTAAAAAAAAAAATCTCCTTTTCAGTAGGTGAGTCACGATTCAAATAAATATAGCAATCTTAAAATGTACAGACCTTTGAAATTGTAAAAACAAGCTATTAAGTCTTTGGTTTAATGACTGGCTTAATGTATTTTAATGGCTACAGCAAGTCGCAAGCAGCGTTTAATGTGTCAGAAAGAATAATTAGAATTTTACGGATAAATCGGTGATAACCTTTACCTTTGATCCTGCCTTTTCTCGTGTCCATTACCTTCCTGGACACCAAGGTGGTTATATTTTCCCAGAAAAGGGGCACCAGTAGTTTCCAGGTCTACCTAAATATTTAGTAAAGTGCTGTGTCACAGACAACTGTTGATTTATCTTTATAATTCATTCCATTGCTTCCTTTATTCTGTGCTTTTATGCAAATAGTTTTTGTAGGGGTCAAGCAGCACATCTGAACCATTTTATGTAAACTCTTATTTCATCCAGTGCTTGGTCAGTGCTTGCACCAGATGACTCTAAACTTCCTATTCCTGTGCGTTTCTTAGGTGCAATGGCAAAGCGTGTAGCAGTGATACTTGCTGGCTGTGGAGTTTATGATGGAACTGAGATCCATGAGGCTTCTGCCATACTGGTTCACCTTAGTCGGGCTGGTGCCAAGGTAAATTGTTTGTACCTGACACACAATACAGATTAAGTATAGATTACAGTACCAAATAGAAAATTAATTCAAGTTTTTGGCCAGTTACTTGACCAGGAACTGTGTACAATTATGTATGAGTCATAATTTATACACCAAAACCTTATCAAAACTTTTGAAGTTTCCAAATGCAACACAATTTGTGAGGATGGTGAATAAGTCTTCTTTCTAGGTCCAGATGTTTGCCCCTAATGCTGAGATGATGCATGTTGTCAACCACTGCGAAGGAAAACCTGTGGCAGACAAGCGCAATGTGATGCAGGAAAGTGCTCGAATTGCTCGAGGAGACATCACTGACTTGGCCAAGCTAGACGTATCTAATCATGATGCAGTCATATTTCCAGGTGAGTTTACCAGCCTGCAGAAAAAGTAATGATGTGAAAGTGTTTTCCTCTTACTGATTTCTTGCATGTTTGTCACTTTACTGTTTCAAATCATCAAACAAATTTAAATATTAGTCAAAGATGATGCAAGTAAACACATGCAGTTTTTAAATGAAGGTTTTTATTATTAAGGTAAAATAAAATCCAAACTACAAAGCCCCCTGTGTTTGCCCCCATTTGTTAAAACATAACTATCACACCGAAGTTCAATTTATCTAGTCACACCCAGGCCTGACTACCACACCTGTTTGCAATCAAGAAATCACATAAATAGGACCTGCCTGACAAAATGAAGTAGATCAAAATATCCTCAAAATCTAGACATCATCCCGAGATCCACTGTTGTGTAAATATTTCTTTACACTAGTGTCTTATGTGACTGGAGGGATAATCTTTCAAAACACCACACCAGTCCTAATTTAATTATTGCCTGGGAACCCATTTTATAAAGGCGTTAAGTATTAATTATTAATCATATAATGTATTCATGGTTGCCTTTAACTGTTCTGTTTAGGTGGCTTTGGAGCAGCTAAGAATCTCAGTGACTGGGCCACCAAGGGCAAAGATTTCTCAGTGAAGCCGCTGGTCGAAAAGGTCATCAAGAGCTTCCACCAGGCAGGAAAACCTCTGGGCATGTGTTGCATTTCTCCAGTACTTGCTGCAAAGACCGTTCCTGGTTGTGAACTTACTGTGGGCCATGACACGGAGTGTGAGAAGTAAGCTTCATTTAAATGTTCTAAATTGGCATTTGGACATACAGTATGTCTACAGTATTGATTTTATCTCTGTTACCTTTGCAGATGGCCATATGCTGGCACAGCTAAGACAATGGTGGAGCTGGGCTCTAAGCATGTTAATAAGAATGTGGGAGAAGTGCATGTGGATAAAAAGAATAAACTAGTAACTACTTGTGCATTTATGTGCAATGCCCCATTACATGAGGTTTATGATGGACTGGGGGTCATGATAACAGAGGTTCTTAAACTTGCCTGATTTGGCAATTCGCATGTATAAACAAACATCTTTCATATTTCTGGACCTACTTTTCTTTTGGTGAAAATTAATTAATTTGCCGTGATTAACTGAAATGATTGCAAGCAATAATTGCTGAATGCATTGCTATCATTGTAATTCTTAAATTTTTGTACCAAAGCATCTAAATAAAGTCTGTTTATGATATGTAAATGTCTCTCTTAATTGCAGAACACATACTATGAAATTGAGACCCTTCCAATAAAATTTTATTACACTTCTACTTACAGGAAGCATAACCAAATCAGTGATTACACTTTTTTTTTTTTTTTTTTTGTCTATAAGCAAACTGCACTTTTATATTAAGACACTCATTCTAATGTTACTATTGAAAATATTAGAATCATTAGAATGAGTGCCTTAATATAAAAATGTAATTTGAATTACAGCTGGATGGCACCATTGTCAGCTATATTTTTTTTTAAAAATTACATTTCGCATGAGAAACAGTGTTCAGTATATTAAATTCTAGCATACTTGAGTGTACTTGCTCCAAACTAATGACTACTATACTTGATGTTTGCTATTTTGGAACAACTAATTTTGTACTAGGAGCACTTAATTTGTAATTGGTTAAATTGTACAAAAGCACACGAGTGTATTAAGTGCACTTTTGTAGAACAACTTTGAATATACTTAAAGTATATGGGTGTTTATGTACTAATGTAATTAATTAAATCAAAGTATATAGTTAATGTTTTAAGTACATCAGAATTTTTTTTTTTTTTTTTTTTACAGTGTTACAAATACTTTAATAATATACCAAGAATATATTCTTATTGCAGCAGTAGGATGCTTCTGGCCAAACCCAAAAAAGTACACTTTGTCAAGGCATAACCACAGCAGACTACCCAATCCACACACAACTTCTACACCCGATGCCCTTTCTGACACAACTCTGAATTATTTTTTTTAACCCAGGCTTGGGACAGGCAACCACCGCCAGCACAACTCAAACCCGGATCCTCAGATTCCAACAACTTTGGGCCTTGGAGCTGAGCTTTTACAAATACTGGAGGCATTTTTTATACTATAACATTTTCAATAACACATTACATCAGTAATGACAAGGCAGATTGTATTCATGAGTTCAACAGATTTAATTTGCACAAGGTTACAAAATAAACAGTACTACACCAGTGAAAAAAAAACACTTTAGTGTATTACAAATATATTGAAATCTTCAATAGTACATTGCAAATATAATAAAAAGTTGTACCATCAGTTAATATATAAAAAGTATGCTAACATCATGCTTTTACAACATTTTGGAATTAAACCTTAAACATACTTTAAAATAATTGTATCATAGTACACTTTCCAAAAATATATTATAGGAAAATATACTTTAAGTGAAAGGTTGGTCTAATTTCCAAAGTACACTTATTTAAACTTTGTTTTTCAATTTTTCACTACAATTATTAACACCTCCTGATATGAATCTAGTAGTGTTCATTAGGGCTGGGTATGTTTTTTTTTTTTTTCCGATACCGGTGCCAAATTGATACTTTTAAACCGGTACCAAAACGGTGCCTGAACCGACACTTTGCAAAAGCCACAAAATGATGGTGGATGACTCAAGAATACATTTTTATTGAACAAAAAAAAAAATGCTTAAATTGAACAATATATTAAAAGTTTAAGTACTAGCTGGAAAGCCGTAATTAAACAGAATCCATGTTACATTAGTATTTTAATTGTTTGACCATTTGTTAGCATGAATGCAAAATTTGCATTTTGCAATTAACATTACATTAGCCTACTACTAACCTGCGGAAAGGCTGCTGTCGTCATCATAATCGGTGGACTCCTTTTTGCTATGGTTGGTATGACTGGGGCTGGAGTCATCCACACCAATAGTGCCAGCTGTTGACTGTAAGCTGCCAAACATGGCGCATCCCTCTGCTTTAACTTTATTCCGTTTGCCCTCAAATGTTTCATTAGATTTGACGTGTTTCCCCCTTTGTATTTATTGTATTATCAAAGCATTCCGAAGTCCACAAGATTTTTCTAATTAAGGAAATAATTTATTTTTCCGATCATTTCTGATACCCCATGAATGCAATATTAAAATTTTACTAGCGATGATGTGTGTTGATGAATCTAATGCTTATTACAACTGTGTCATCATCATAGCCCCAGAGAACAAATATATTAATCGACAGTTCAGCCATTTAAGTGGCACCGAAATGAGGCACCGAAATTCGCGTTCGGTTTTGGTCCGGTACATACCGGTTATAGAGGTACCGGTGTCGTATTGGCACCAGTTTTCGGTACCCAACCCTCGTCGTCTTTACAGCTTTATCCTGTTGTATTTAGGGTCACGAGGGGGCCTGGAGCCTATACCAGGAGACTAATATCCCTATCTCACCTATGCGGCTTTGCGCGGTGGCCGTAAGTACTGATCATCATTATTCGCCATGAGTTTTGGCGCCGTGATTACGTTTCCATCTTTCCACGCGAATGGCGTCCTCGCGGATACTTGCGGACCTTGCAGAACTCCGCGGAACGTCAGCGGGCAATCGCGACGGCTCACAGTGCCATACACTGCATCTCACCGCATGTTGAACCGCATGGGTGAGATAGGGGTATTAGGGCACGAGGCGGGGTACACCCTGGACAGGGTGGCAATCCATCGCAGGGTAGTGCTCTTTCAAAAAGTTAAATTAATGATTTGACACTATTCTAAAAAAAAAGATTAGGTTTACTTTTTGCGAGCTTGATACATTAGTGCTAGTATGATTCTCAGAGTAAGGCCACTAATCATATTTCTTTCTATATTTGTAAACATGAATCGTGAATTGTTTTAAATAATCATACTGTTTGATGTCCATATTGTTTGCTGCTTGTAATGTGCTTATTTCATGCACATCAACTGAATGTTTGTTCATACTATAAATGATCAGGCATTCGCCAGTGAAAAAAAATACACTTTAGTGTATTAAAAATATATTGAAATCCTTGATACATTGCAAATATACTAACAAAAAGTTGTACCATAAGTTAATATATAGTAACCTTATGCTTTTACCAAATTTTGGAATCGAACTTTAAACATATTTCAAAATAATATTTCAAAATAATTGTATTATATATATATAAAACTAAGAGAAAATCTTTCAACATTTACATTTCGACATAAATTATTCAAAATTGAATTGTTGATAATAAAAAATAACAGTAAAAATAACTGGACATGAGTAACAGTTGATATATATATATATATATATATATATATATATATATATATATATATATATATATATATATATATAAAGGGCTGTAGCTATCGAATATTTTAGTAATCGAGTATTCTACCAAAAATGTAATCTATTAATCAAGTAATCGGATAAAATGCACTTTTGCTTAATTAAACAGCAATGTAAAATATATAAGAGAAACAAAGATTAACTGGTGTTCTTTTTATAAAAATCTACTTTTATTTTTTAAATGCATACAGCATAAACATTGTCATTATTCACAATACACGGAATAGCTTATACCCCTATCTCACCATTGGCGGCTGGTGCAAAAAATGTTTGGGAGGGCGCAAACAAAATTAAAATTAAACTTTTAATACTTGCCTGTAAATAGGTATTTATCAGGTGATTATGCGGTGATCATTACTACTAGCAAAAAATAGGCATGACTCACATCGCATCCAGTCAGCAGCTCCGCTTGCCATAAGAAGTGCTAGAAAAGACTCGTTGAGAATGGTTCAATCACATGAGCCCAAATATTTTAAAACAATATGATTCGCTAATAACAAAAGAGGGAGGGTTCACGGCGCAAAGTGCTACGCCCGAAGGATGATTTGAAAAGATCCAATCAGAGCTCAGCCTCAGGTCACATGCTTTTCAAAGATTTACGTGTCTACATACGCCCCGCGTACACGAACACAAATGTTGCACCCTTAGACTTTTATTTTTGGGGTCATCTGAAGGCAATTGTCTATGGTGTGAAGATACAAGATGTGCAGCACCTGAAACTATGGATACTGGAAGCCTGTGCTGGCATTTCTCTTGCGGTGTTGCTATCAGTGTGTGAAGAGTGGGAGAAGAGGGTTGCATTGACAATCCTTCACAATGGGCAGCACATTGAACACATTTTATAAGTGGTCAGAAACTTGTAAATAACTCATGAAAGAATAAAGTTACGTTAAAACCAAGCATATCCATATAAATGGCCCACCCTGTATATATACACTTTAAGGTCTAATTTCCAAAGCACACTTATTTAAACTTTGTTTTTCAATTTATTTTTGGTACATTTAAAAAAAATAATTTTCGTACAAATGTACAAAAAGTATACATCAGAATACAAATTTTAATATACGGTAATCTCAGTATATTTTCAATTAAATTTAAGTGTGCTTATTCATACGTACTTATTTATGCTTCTATTTAGTGCACTAGTCTCTCTCATGCATGCACGCTTTCAGACTTGTTTTTGCACACTGAATCTCTCTCGCCCGCTTGCTTTCAAACACGTTTTTGTGCACTGAAAATTACTTTCAAGATAATTTGTTTGCACTTTCTCTCTTCTGTGCACTCAATATCATAAAGCTACACTTGCATGAACTGCAGCAGCTTTAGAACTCTGCAACTATTAGAGCCAACCAGGGACTAGATTCTGCGCAAGACCAGCCAGTCAGAAACTGGAGACCGGCAGATTCGGACTATCTGTTTTCTGATTGGCTCCCCAGTTCTTCTGCTCTTAGTTTGAATTTACAGCTGGAGGCTGCATCATTGCGTGCGTATCGTTCGTATCGTTATTATTTTATTTTCATCGGCACAAGATAAATTTCATGTTTTTTTCTTAGGAAATTAATTACATAGTTTAAACTATAGAATAAAGTGTTATTGTTAAATCTTTCTTATTTTGCTGCTGGTAAAATGCTCCGTAGTTTTTAGTCTCTGTGTAACAGCTAGAATCAACACACCAGGTTTGAACTAATACTGTACCTGTATATTCAAATACTAATGTCTGTCTTTGTTTAGACAACAGTTTCAATTTTAGTTTGTGTCTTTGTAAGACAACCTTGTAAGACGTTTTGCTGAATACACAAATAAACTATAGTACAGTTTTTTCTTTGTAAACCTTGTGCAAATTAAATCTGTTGAGCTCATGAATAAAATCTTCCTCTATGTTACTGATGTAATGTGTTTCAAAAACATGTTATAGTGTAGAAAATGCATTCAGCATGTCTAAATTATCCTAAACACCTTTAGTGTACTGGTAACATATTTGCAAGTCAGTATTATAGAACACTGTGTGCACTATATTATATAATAAAGTATATTTGTATTAACCACAAAGTGTACTTTTTAGTATTTGGAATTGGCCAGACGTATAACAGCATGCTACTGCTAATATGAATATATTCAGAGTATATTAATCATGTATTTGTAACACAGTAAGAATTGCTTTAATGTACTTATAATATATTAAATATCTAATTAAAATTATTTAATTAATTACTGTCATATATGTACATTACTGTCACGAGCAACCAGAGGATAAACACAACAGCCTTAGCAGTTAGCCCGTGTAGCGTGGATGGTAAACCCAAATGCGGAAGTAGCGCAAGTAGGCAGGATAACCACGTGTTTAGTCTAAGAACTCTCTTACGCAAAGAGCAAGGATCTACACAAATAAACCTGCGTTCTAACAACACACACTCAATCAAAGAAGCAACCCAAATCGGTGAGTACTCACAGAATAGTTGGCAAAGCGTCAGCAAAGGCATGGGCGAACTCAATGACTGAGCAATGTGAAGCGCCATTTTGTCTCCTTTTATGCTTCCTGGTTTGCGACCGTACTACTCCCGGGTCCTAGTGCCAGTCGTGTTACGAGTGTGCATGACAGTACCCCCCTGTTCAGGACCGACTCTCGACAGTCCCGGGGTGGAGGATACCTGACGACGGTAGTCCCAGATGAGTTTGGGGTCTAGGACGAACCGAGACGGAATCCAAGATCGCTCCTCGGGACCGTAACCTTCCCAATCGACCAGGTACTGGAGCCCTCTGCCCCGAGGACGTGAATCAAGGATCCGGCGAACTGTGTAGGCAGGACCACCCTCAATGATACGGGGAGGAGGAGCAGGTTGGGTGGGTGGAACCATGGGTGACGTTGTGAAGGGTTTGAGTTGTGAGATGTGGAATACCGGGTGGATCTGGAGCGCCGCAGGTAGCTGTAGCCAGTAGGTGACAGGATTGACACGGAGGGTGATACGATACGGGATGATGAATCTGGGTGAGAGCTTTTTGGATTCTGTGTAGAGGTGTAGGTTTTGTGTGGACAGCCATACCTTGTCAACTGCATGGTACAATCATCCCGGAGGGTGTCGACGGCGATGTTGTAAGGTGTAGCGGATGTTGGTGCGCTGGATGGCCTCCTTGGCTTGAATACAGGACTGTCGACACCTTCGGACCAACTGTTGGGCCAAGGGTACTTCAACCTCCGTTCTTGATGTTCGAACATCGGAGGTTGGAAACCCTGGCATACCTCAAATGGGCTCAACTTCGTGGCGGAGGAGACGTGGAGGTTGTGTGATAGTTCCGCCCAAATGAGGTAGCGGGCCCAGGAGCACTGGCAGTCGGCAATGAAACATCTTAGGTAGCGCTCCAGTTGTTGGTTGGCCCATTCCGTCTGACCATTAGTTTGGGGATGGTAGCCCGAGGAGAGACTGCAGGTAGAATTGATCAGACGGCAGATGGCCTTCCAGAACCGTGCAGTGAACTGGGGCCCCCTGTCCGAGACGATGTCCTTTGGGAACCCATGCAGATGGACTACGTGCTCTAATATGAGCTCGGCTGTCCTTTTAGCTGACGGGAGTCCGGTGAGGGCCACCAGGTGCACAGCTTTGGAAAACCGATCCACTATGGTCATGATGACGTTCTTTCCCTCGGAGACCGGCAGTCCCGTTATGAAATCAATGGCAATGTGCGTCCAGGTTCGAAGGGGGAACTGGAAGTGGCTGGAGTTCCCCTGATGTTGGTTGGTTGGAGGTCTTGGCCCTGGCACTCACTGGGCACGCCTGGACAAACTCCTCGATGTCCTTGGCCATTGAGGGCCACCAGAAAGCGCGCTGAATGTATTTATGGGTGCGCTGCGTGCTTGGGTGCCCCGACAGCTGTGAGGAATGGCCCCACTGGATGACGTCGGCCTTGATGTTCCCGGGTACGTAGAGTCGTCCAGGCGGCACACCTGCCGGTTCGGTTTCCGTGGCTTGTGCCTGGCGAACCCTCGTCTCCAGTTCCCAACGGAGCGGGGCGATGATCTTGGAAGATGGCAGGACAGGCGCGGGGTCCGCCCAGGGGACGTCCTCCTCATGTTGTCGAGAGAGAGCATCGGCTTTGATGTTTTCTGACCCCGGGCGGTATGATAGATGGAAGTCATATTGCTCGAAGAACAGAGCCCACTGCGCCTGCCTTGGTTGAGTTGTTTCAAATTCCTGATGGTGATGAGGTTTTGGTGGTCGGTCTAGACGATAAATGGTTCTCTGGTGCCCTGGAGCCAGTGTCAACATTCTTCCAATGCCCATTTTATGGCCAGCAGCTCGCGGTCCCCTACCCCGTATCGCTACTGAGTGTGGTAAAATTTTTTGGAGAAGAAACTACAAGGGTGCAGTTTCTGGTCTGGACCCCGTTGGGAGAGAACAACCCCAGCACCCACATCTGAGGCGTCCACCTCCACAACGAACTGTTGGTTAGCATCTGGATGGAGGAGAATTGGAGCGGTGGTGAATCGATGGCAAAGTTTGTGGAATGCAGTGATGGCAGTGGAGTTGAGTTGAAAGTGATGAGATGATGGGCGAGTCAGTGCAATTAAAGGTGCTGCGACTGTACTGTAGTCCCGGATAAAGCGACGATAGAAGTTTGCAAACCCAAGAAACCATTGAAGTTGTTTGAGAGTCTTGGGTAGGGGCCAACAACGTACAACCTCCAGTTTCTGTGGGTCCATGGCCACACCCTGGGGCGAGATGACAAAGCCCAGGAACATGGTGGAGCGCTTGTGAAAAGCGCACTTCTCCAACTTACAGTACAGTCGGTGGGCGAGCAATCTCTTGAGGACCGCCCTGACGTGTTGGGTGTGTTCTTCGGCGGTGCTGGAGTAAATCAGGATATCGTCTAGGTAGACGAATACCCATTGACCCAACATGTCCCTGAGAACATCATTAATGAAGTGCTGGAAAGCCGTTAATGGAGAGTCCAAAAGGGATGACCAGGCTTTCGTAATGTCCAGTCAGGGTGATAAAGGCCGTCTTCCACTCATCGCGCTCTCTGATACACACCAAGTTGTAGGCGCTCCGGAGGTCCAACTTTGTGAAAATGGTGGCACCAGAGAGGGCGTCCAGGGCTGAGTTGGTAAGAGGCAGCGGGTGTCGGTTTTTTATGGTGATGTTGTTTAGCCCCCGATAGTCGACACAAGGGCGTAAGTCGGACGAATTTTTCTTTACAAAGAAAAACCTGCATCGGCGGGCAAGGAGGAGGGTCGGATGGTACCTTGGCGGAGAGCGGATGACACATACTCCTCCATCGTCCGCGTCTCGGTGATGGAGAGAGAATATAAACGGCCCCGGGGTGGAATGGAGCCTGGCTGGAGTTCAATAGCCAGGTCGTAGGGGTGATGAGGAGGAAGGAGGTTGGCACGTTTCTTACAAAAACTTCAGCCAGGTCCCGATATGCAGTGGGAATGGCGTTGGTGCCGACATCAGGGGCCTCGGACTCCCTAGAGCACGTCCCAGCCGGTGCCCATAGGCAGAGTTCAAGGCAGGTTGTCCCCCATTGTAGGATCCGGTTTTGAGACCAGGAGATGAGAGGATCATGTTGAAGTAGCCAGGGATATCCGAGGATGATGGTTGGTGATGAGATGGAGGTGAAGTGGAAGCGGATTAATTCTTGGTGTTGATCAATGGTGAGGGTGATGAGTCGAGTCTGGGTGGTGATAGGGCTGGAGGAAAGGGGCCAGCCATTGACAGATGTTACTCGAACAGGCTGTGATAACACTTCAGTTTCCACCCCCAACTTTTTGGCATAGGAGGAGTCAATAAAGTTTCCGGCGAATCGATGATCGATTCGAGGTATACCTGAACCATGAGACGCGAGACACTGGGCGTGGTGGAGACGAGATGAAGGGGACTTGGTGAACTGCACCCCTGGTTCACCGGGCCTGGGCGTTTCCCGGGCGTAGAGGGCAGATGGCTCTATGGTGCGCCGCCGACCCACAATATGCGCAGAGTCCCTCCCTGAAACGTCGTTCTCGCTCTGCGGGGTTCAAGGAGGCGCGTCCTAATTGCATGGGTTCCCCGGCTCCTGCGTCAACCATGGCGGGAGGTGGAGATCCGGCGGGTGTTATAGCGATGGTGGTGAAAGCTGGTGGTCGAGGCGTAGAGTGTGAGAAAGATGGCGTGATGGGTGGCAGGGTGCGGGGGGCTGGCCTCGGACAAGAGAGCAGGCACTGGTCAATCCGGAGGGCGAGTTGAATCAATCCCTCCAGCGTGGTCGGAAGCTCTCGTCCGGTGAGCTCGTCCTTGATGCGTGAAGCCAGTCCCTCGTAGTAGGCCGTTCGGAGGGCGGCGTTCCCCCAGGTGGTCTGCACAGCGAGGGTACGGAAATCCATGGTGTAGCGGCTCACGGACGACCCACCCTGCCACAGATGGTACAGTTTGCTGTCGGTCTCCACCTCAGTAGCAGGATGTTCGAAAGTCAATTTTAGTTGGTTGGTGAACTCTCCATACGAATAGGCCGTGTCCGAGTATGATCTGAGAACCGCCGTGGCCCACTCAGCTGCTTGCCCGGAGACGAGAAGCGCAACGTGCATTCGGTCTGTGGAGTACCTGGTGGAATTGAACTCAAACACAAGATCCAATGCAGAATTAGTTGTTCCAAAATAGCAAACTTAAAGTATACTAGTCATTCGTCTGGAGCAAGTACACTAAAGTATGCTTTGGCATGCTAGGATTTAATATACTTAGCATACTTTTTTTTCACTTGGGTTGTAATTTCCTGCCCAATTGTATTCATATGTTTGTGCTAAAAATGTGGCTAAAAAAACCTGCCTGTAATCTGTCTATCGTAGCAAACCATGGCATTTAATCTAAAGAAGTTACCGCTATTTTCTATATGCATATTTCCAATGAATGTATGGTATATGGTTAACAGTTTGTGGATGACTCTCCATCAAACCCATGTGTTTGTTGAACATAAAGTTTCATATCCTTTGCAAACCCTGTCTACTGTACTGTACAGTATGTAGGCCTACAGGACCACTGTATGCTTAAACAGGATTGGGCTCCTTAGTTTCACTACATAATTCTTCAATACAACAGTATGCACACAAATGACACATACATTTTGAGGGAAGAATAGAAGTATCAGGAGTGGCATTGGTTATGACACTCTGCACAGCTCAGCAGTTGATTTGGTATGCATTATGTTTAAAGGTTAAAAGCCAAATGTATTTTTTGCATATAAATTATAATGCATAAATGTGTCACACTTAAAATCCCTCATTTAACAGTAGGTCAATAAATGTAGTGCATTACTACTACAGTATATGCAATTAGATACAATACATCATGAATACACTGGTATATTGCAACAGGGTTACAAGCATGTTGTACACCACTTGTATACAACTCTGTATACACACGGCTTTCATTCCACCAAAACAAGATCCACAAATCGTAAAGCAGTGAATTAATTTATACTTGAATTTATTATAAATTTCAAGTAACAAATGCAGTACACTACTTTCATTCAATATAACAATATATTTTTTCAGATACAGTATATCAGGAGTACAGTACAGACAGTTGCATGCTTCACTTGATTAAAGTATTACCACACATAAAAATGTTTGCCCTCAAGTACCTTTACATATTGATGTTATATACATTTTACTAAAATATACTTCATAAAACATACTTAATACTATTTAATGAGTTTAACATGTCAATTGCATATTACATATTATGTATTTTAACTAAGTGGAAATTCTGGCCTTACTCTAAATATGTTGGTATATTATTCTTTCATTATTTTATTTATTTATTTCCATTACAGTTGAATTACTTCTCAGTGTTTTGGCTTGAGAAATGGTTATACTTGTCCTGTCCACTAACCACTACTGTAGCAAGGAACTGCCGTGGCCGTTCAGGATCCTGTCAAAACATGCAAAAAGTATGTAAGCATAGAGCAATAATTAGTTTGATAAAAAAAATGTGATACTAATTTTTACTGAACATTATCTTGCTGGAATTGTCACCTGAACTGGATAAGCTGCAGTAGGAACATAGCGGATCACAAAGCCACAACGCCGCTTTACTGATGTGTTGGGATCACTAGCATGCACCAGGAGTCCATCATGAATCTACAATTGACAGTATTTGAGAAACATGTTAATATTTTAAAGTTCAACTTTAATATACACACTAAATTTAGTAATGTTAAGGAATTATCCAGCTTCAGCATATACCGTGGAACCTCGGATTGCAGAGTAACGTGGTTTGCGAGTGTTCCGCAAGACAAGCAAAGATTTTTAATAAATTTTTACTTGCTGGGTCTTAGAGTGCATCTCTTACTGGTATAATCAACATCCCTGCACGCGTGTACTGTTTCCTAAAACACTGTGACCACGTGTGTGCATAAAACACGTTTTTCTTTTTGTGCCTATATGCGTGTGTGTACAGTGCGCTTGTACTGTTTATTATAACACACGTGTGTGCGAGCATGTAAAGCAAAAGAAAGCATCATTATAGAGGTTAAAGATCCATTTTCTCTCCCTGTATCACTTTGTGTGTGCACGCGCGTCATTGACACCGTGCGACACACACACACACACACACACACACACACACAGACCCCTCCTACTTTCTCCTTCAAAAACACACACACACACAGACACACACTCTCTGCTCTACACAGAAACTCTGCTCTATCGCGATTCTTTTCAAAGGTAAAGTGCACGTTAATTTCTTTTATTTCTACTTTACAGCAGTGATTCTGTTAGTGTGTCGCTCACTCAAGTGTCATTAGAGAGATTTTTTGTTTATTTTTTCTGATAAAACAGTGTTTCCATTGTGTGTGCGCATGTGTGAAAATGGAGGAAGGGTAACTGTGCAAGACGAGAAGTGGGAGAGGAGAGAGGCTCCTTACTTTAGCTTCACACACAAACACACACATACACAGTGTCTGCGGGCACAAACAGAAACACTTATCTGTCGGGATTTATTAAATTTTTTTAAGATAAAGTGCAGGTTAATTTGTTTTATTTTTACTTTATATTTTTTGTTAATTATTTTTATATATTAATTTTTTTGGGCTGTTGAACGAATAATTTGAGTTTTCATTATTTCTTATGGGAAAATTTTTAATTTGGTTTACAAGTGTTTTGAAATATGAATGAATTATGTTCGTAATCCAAGGTTACACTATATATCCAACTTTAACATATTTACACTGTGCCTATATGTAAAATTATTTATTTCATATGGCTGTTATCTCAGTCAGAATCTAAAAAGAACATAGAAGAACATGCACTTACAGACATTTCTCCAGCAAGAAGAGGACAGAGCAGGGCTTTTTCTTTTTCAACCAGTTCCTCTGGGATTTCTTGATTAACAGTCAGCATGTTGCCTAAACGATTTGCTTGGCGATGGGGCAAAGGGCCAGAGCAGTGGCTTCCTGATATAAAATGAAAAATAATTAAATAAACAAACAAACAATGGAAAACAGCTTTCCTCTTTAACATATACAGAAGGTAAATAGAGAAAATTGAAAGTAATGCATTAATTTCTTGACTTGACTTGACTTAGTTTGAGCACATGGTTGTTTCAGTGTGTAAGATTGTTAAAAGGGACAGAGGTGTATATTATGTCATGGGGGGAAATGATGTACACATTAAACCCGAATAAGTTGACCAAAAAAAAAAAAAAAAAATTGAGGTAATCAGTTAAAAGCAATGATGTTTCCAATTTTAAGTAAACAGAACTATCCGTTTTTGAGTTTGTTGAACTCATTCATATTAATCGTACTTTACTTGCATTATTGAGTAGCCTAACTCATACTATTAAATAGCTTTTTTTTTTGTTGCAAATCAAATAAAGTATTGTTGATCTTTCATCTGCTCCCGGCAATAGGTCACCACAGCAGATCATCCGGTCTGCACACAAGCTTGACACAGGTTTTACATCAGATGAACTTCCTGATGCAACTTGGCCATTTTTTATGGGCTCGGGAAAGGCACTTCATCCAGTTGCTGGGAATCAAAACCGGTCCTTTCTAATGGCAGACGAAACACCTACCACTGAGCCACCAGTGCCCTACTGCTCTGATGATGTCAGACACAAAATCGCTAGTCTGAAAGATTTTAAGTCGATGGAACTTTAAGTTGACAGTTACTGTTACATAAGTACTTAGTTACTTAAAATATCAGATTTGTTCAGCTAACTTGAAAAGTGTCATTTCTACAAACTCATAAATACCAAAAAGTTCTAAATTCTCATCAAGGTTTATTAATTTGAACTAATTGTAATTATTTAAGTTAACAGTACTCAATATGTTTAATTACTTTGAGCATTAGGGTTTACATTGTACCTGGAATGACCTGCAGGGCACCGTTTTCTCCTTGAGAGTCATCCAAAGCAAGCCATACTGAGACAACTGGCCCGCCATCAAGTCCCCAGTACCTATGACCAGGTAAATAAGATTGATACATAAAACATGGCTCTGATTTTTCTTTCACAGCATTTATCACTTGAAATCACCTACTTCATATCCTGGTGCCAGGCCACATATGGAAGACTGGGTTCACTTTCTTGATCATTCTCTTGATTATGTGGAATGATACCAGTGCTTTCTTTAGTTTTGCTTTGATTTGACACAGGGTATTTGCAGATGAAGCGTGAGTCCAATAGGAGAACATCAGAACCTAGCACTGCAGTGATCACCTCAAGAACTCTGGGGTGTTTGGTTAGTGTCATTACCCAGTCGTACTTCATATGTACATTGTGTAGGCTGTAGGCTGTGTAATTCACACCTGAAATGAAAGTTTGAATTTTTTTATTTTTTTGTGAAAAATTTCAACATCTTCTGTAGCTATTGTATGTAAAAGTGCAAACAATTTATAGACAGATATATTTAATAGCTTTGTGAGACCTAATGGGACCTTAAAAAAAACTATATTAGAAATATAATTAATAATCATCTATTAAAATACAATAATCTCACCAAACTTTTCTTCGAGCTCGGCAAAGGCATCTTTGGCCTGCTGCAGCTCCTCAGGGCTGAGGATAGGAATGTTGGTTACATAACCTTGTTTCTCATACAGAGCCTTAACATCTTCTCTCTTGATTCTCATGACTGATGGATAAATTCTTTTGTTGTTCAGGGGTTGACACGTGTCTTTATGGGTTCCTTTCTTTCTTTCTTTCTTTTTGCTCTTCAAGGGTCTGAAGACAGCAGCAGCTATGGTAGTTGAGGTCTCTGTAAAGAGATTAGGAGAATGAGAGAAAGCATAAGGAGCAGGGCTAGCCCCCGGATTGTTAGTGCAGAAGGCAGGTTGTCGCATTAGTACCCCCCATTACCACCCCATGCATACCTTTCGACCTAGCAAAAAAATGGATACATTTATTTTTCACTGTTTGTGGAGCAGCCTAATGGGACAAATAGTTTAATATTGCACAAATGGGTGGAGAGTCACTGACTCCTTAAATACAAGGACAATCCATAGCACTGTTACTTAAGAGAAAAAATAGCTACCCAAAATATCACTATAGCAGTTTTTAATAAGAGCTATATTATGCTAGCGAATGAATAGGCCATATAACACTAAATGACTCTATCTCAACACAAAGTTATTCCATAGCAAAAGTTCATTTTGGAAAACTAAAGTGACCCTAAATACACTGTAAATACAAAGTCAATATTATAACACATTTACTACCATCACCATCTATGCAAGATTCAAAAGCAAAACTCTTCCTACCTGGTCAGTGTAAGACTGGCTTCTCAATCTGAAACTTACTGCCAGTTCCAAGAATGCTCCCTCTTATATACCCTGTGAGTGAAAAAAAAAAAAAAAAAAGGAAATCCCTGAATTGAGACATATCATACATTTTTACACATTACGTTTAAGGTGGAGTTATTGGTTGAAAAATGTCAGGGAAGTGAGTAGCTGTAAGAATTTTTAAGGACATTTCCTGTTCTGAGGTAATTTACACAGAAGGCACTGTTCAGGTTTCACAGTGAACCAAGAATGCATTTATCCAAAAATAAATAAATAAATAAAATAACATGTGGGTTGTAAGAAAAATGACGTTCTGTGATGCCACCTACAGAGTGTTGGATAAATGTCACTGACACAGAAAAAGTAATATACATATATTTTATATTATACACATAATATAAATTATATTATACAGTAATAAGGATCAAATTCCTATGGCCATTTATCTAAAACTAGTGTAATGCATATAGTTAATAATTTGTTGATTAGTTTTGCACAGTATTAAGTAATTTAATGCACATTAAGACTTTAATTATTTATTTCACTTCGTATGGTGCAAAGTGAATTATAAGCTAATATTAGTCTACTATTTCTCTCATTATATTGCACACTATTCAATTTGTTGAAAAATAAACAAAAATAAATCAACAAACTGCATCAGTTTTTCATATGTGATAAAATAGTTAATATTCCTGGTAATTGAGTCATGAGTCATAAACTGTTTTCTTTATTACTAAAATTTTAAAGTAATGCCATGCATAAGGGTAGATTAAACAATGGCTTAATCTGTATAAACCTGAAAGACCTGTTTATCATAGCAAGATAATCATTCACAGTCACCTGTCCAGTTTAGGTTTCTTGACTGGCAATAACAGTGGACTTTCTCTTGGGGAAATAAGGACACATTAAATTGCTCAGCACTTTACCCCTAGATATGCCCTCCCTTTTCTATTCACTTGGGTGAAAATTCCAATATGTATAATAGGAACTAAAAGTCTTACCATCATTTATTTAAAACTAAAGTAAAAGTTTTCACAGTGAAAGAACCCATCATCTCCACATCCAAAAAGGGGGGCCAGATTGCAGTTCGACCATTCGTCTTTGTTTCGACATTCGTGACATTGTACATTAAGCCAGACTGTCAGTAGCAAATAGTATTGCTAGGTTTTAAGGAGTCTGAAGTAAGATATACAGCGAAAAAACAGAGCTTGAATGTTACTAACAGAACAGAATAATTTCTTTCCAACACTCCCGAGTCTGCTAAATCTTCCTGCAGGTTTTTTTTCAGTCAAATGGGGGTTTTGATTTGTCTTTCTGACCAGCATACAAGCAGTTCTCTCCAAGAATTTACTTTGTCTTCCGGATCTTATCTTGACCTCCACAGTTCCCCTGAACTGCCATCTCTTATTTATATTTCTCACTGTGGAAACTGCAAGCTGACAACGGTTTGCTATCTTCTTGTATGGCCATCAATATTTTTCATTTTCAGAGTCCTATACAGCTGCTTAGAAGAAGCCATGGTTGTTGAGTGTCCGCAAGTGTGTGCACAAGGTTTGAACAGTCAACGTATTTGTAAAGCTTTGAAATTCGCATTATACTAATGACAGCTGTTGCCATGCATCAGATCTAACAAGCTAATTAAGGTCTGAAACCTTGTAAAAAAAATAAATAAATAAAATTAAAAAGAATCTGAGATTCTGGAACTCTTAGGGTGCCCAAACTTTTGCACAGTGCCATAATAATGTTTTTTTTTTTTTTTTTCAAATTATGGCATAAGAAGTAACTATGCATCAATGTTTGCTGAAAATATTTTTTCCATTTCCAAACGAGACTGTGTTAACATCCTTTCAATTAAAAAAATCACCCAAATCTGTTAATCAAGGGGTGCCTAAAGTTTTGCATAAGACCGTACATTTTCTTTATGATGTTAATTTAATTATATATTTCATTTAAATAATTAATTATATACTTCACTGTACAATATAATAATTTATTTATATAGTTAATCTCCAATATCAAGGAGAGCAAGAAGGGCATATTTGGAGAATATTAAAAAAATAAAATAAAATGGCATAGCACAAGCGTCTTCAAAATGTGCATCACAAAACAAACAAATGAGCAAACAAACAAATAAAAAGTTATTCTAATCACTTGCAAATAATTTCGAGAAGTTAGTAACATTTAACATAACTTTTGAAGACCTTGTTTAAATGATAAAACAATTTAGATTAAGACATATATTTCTAAATATATATTCTAACTAAATATATATATTTAGTTTTTTTGTTTAAAATATATTTTTTAGTTTTTTAATAAAAAAAGGATGTTATTAACTTTAATCATTATTAATTATTATTAACTTTAATCATTATTAATCATTGTTGTCATTATTTTAAAATTGAGGCTGGCAAATATTACTAAAGCAGTCAATTCGGGGACATTATTTCAACTAAATCTGATATTCATGTTTCAGTGTTTTATAACATGCTTTCTATTAAAATATTAAATATGATGTTTCTGCAGAAAATATGTAGAACAAATATAATTATCATAAATAGCCATGGAATGTACATTCCTGACAAACTAAAAGAAAAAGATGCAGACACCATAGCTCATCTAGGAGAAAGAAAGGTAAAACCAATGGCAGAGATAAGTGTGTGTATAAGAGAAAAAGAAACAACAACAACAATAATACTGTTAATATTAATAATAATAATAATAATAATAATAATAATAATAATAATAATAATAATAAGAAGAAGAAGAAGAAGAAGAAGAAGAAAAACTCCTAATATTGTATGAGCATATATTTGACATTAAAATCAAATTCAATTCAGAAAGCAATTTTCAGCAATGACCTACGCCTTTTTTCCTTCATGTAACAACTCGGTTCGGGGGCCAGCAGTCCCAGGGCTGTGACTGGACTGAGGATATATTAAAGTACCTATCATTTACCTTTAACTATTTTATTGTCACTTAGGGCAAAATTTCAATACAAACTTTTTTAACCTTTATTTAATCATAGAAACAGTAAAGATAACCCCTGTGTACTTCAGTAATAAAACCTGTAGTGTGTTATATATATTGTATTTATAGACTGGTGTATTAACTTAGCTACACTTGCCCTTAGCAGTCAGAGTAGCATACAGTCAGAGTGTGATCCCATCTACTGTTTAATTGGAACCCCACCATAACCGTAGCAATGATAACGCAGCGTTGCAGATTTGGATGGTAGATTGTCCTGCACTACCCTCTACTGTCAGAAACCTGAAATCACATGTGTGCTTTGTCAAGCTGTTTTTCATCTTAACTAAGTAGCCAGATCTCTGTGAATTTGAAGAACATAAAGAATTAGAGGATTTGACAGCAGTAGCTTGCTACTTAACTAACATGTCTAATTTTTATTAATTTAACAAACATAGCTTGCCATAAATTTGGACAGTACAATGCTAATGCTATGTACCCAATTCCATTTTTTAAAACTGTGGAGCTATGCAAAAGAGGAGGTGTACAGGACAAAGCCTTGCACACTGATCAACCTTGAATCACTGATTCAGGAGGTTCTCAGAAATATTCCAAACAACTTTCATCCCCCCACCATTTGAAGAAACTGGTTGATGACACTGGTTAAATTTGCTTAAATTTTCCTATGTACAGTAGAACCTCCTATTGCGAGTAATGCGAGTATTCCGCAAGACGAGTATTTTTTTTTTGTTTGGACTAAACGAACGAGCCTTGATGTACAAGTACCAAAAATTATGAAAGAGTATTATGTAGCATGCATACACGTCTTGTTTTGACACTGTTTTGATCACAACTGAGCCAATGGTTCTTGTCTGTCTCGTGTTGCGTGTGTACTGTTTACTATAACATTGTGACCACTTGTCTGCATCTTTTAAAGATAAAGCATCTTTTATTTTGTGTTTCTATGCGTGTGTGTAAAAGTCATCCTTTCACGCAGACGTGTACTGTTTATTATAACATAAGTGTGTGCGATTAAAGTGCCCTTAGAGAGGTTTCTTGTTAAGTTTCCCAATAAAGCGTTGTTTTTGTTAGTGTGTGTGTGTGTTTGTGTGAAAGTCATCCCACACAGAAGCCCTCCCACCTCTCACATAAGAAAGTTAGGAGGGCTATACTTTAAGACTCTGTACACACACACACACACACACACACACACACACACACACACACACACACACACACGTAAACACGCACACACGTACACAGTGCATGTGCACACAAATACTAATGGAAACACTTACCTGTCACAATTTATTTTTACTTTTAATAATTTAATAATAATAATAATAATAATAATAGAATTGTTATTCTCCACAAAGATGGGTTAGACTACAAGAAGTTTGTGGAGCAGTACAAAACTCCATGGTGGACTGCGCCTTGTGAGAAGCCTAATAGAATTTTTTTTATATATTGCACAAATGGGTGGAGAACCACCAACTTCCTTAACACTGGAACACTGGTTTTTAATAAAACCCAAATGACTCAACACAAACTTGCTTCATAACCATTGTTAGGTATTTACTAGCATTATACATTTACGTAGTAATTTGCTGCCACTGCAGGAATCTCTCCTCACATATATACTGTGAGTAAGACTTTTTTTGGAATTCCCTGAATTCAGACACCAGAGGAAAGACATATCTGGCTATCTTTTATTTAAGTATTTTAAATAATTAAATTATTCAAATGATAATAAAAAAATAATATTACTAATGAATATTGAGATAACCCATTTAAATACAAAATGCAGTTTTTAAATAGTAATTTCATTTATTAAATGACAAAATTAGACTAAACCTGCAGTGCCCTATGTAAAAAGGTAATTGCCTCTAAACCTAATAACCAGTTGTACAAGAACAGCTATGAAGCATTTCCGAAAACTGACAATGAGTCTTTCACATCACTGAGCTAGTTTTACACCAGACGTAACAGGATGCGTGTCCTTCAAAAACTTCAGCTTATCAGCCAACGGAATATTTGCCCAAATATCTTGGGGACAATCAAGGAGAAGATTTTTGGAAAATGTGAGATGACATTTCTCAAAATCTCTTTCTTATTGTTGAAACATGAACCTGGCCTGCAAGTTATTTTACGACTTCCTGGATGAGTTTCATTGTTCTCTTGAAGTAATTCTGGTAGGATGGCCACTGGAAAAATGCACCACTGTTCCAAATGTTATGTGCTTGATGTTAAATTGGATGAGAACCGCAACATTCAGGAGAGACAATTGCAGCAGGGTGTAAAACAGATCAAGGAAGACTAGTGAACAGGAGTGCATTTCAAAAAGTTTACTCACATTGGAAATTTATATAATTCAGAAAAAAAGAGAGTGTCACCCAAAACCAGTAAAGAAACAAAACATACAAACCTTATGACCAAATCCTGAACTAACAGAAAAGAAATACAAAATAAACCTGAAATCTTCAGCGTATGCGACGCTCTAACTGACTCCCTTGAAATAATGAACAAAAGTACATGGGTGGCATGACACTCAACCTAAACTAACAATTGACTATTTAGAGTAAAAATAAAGCAAAGCACCAACATGCTTCCTAACAATGGGGTTGAACTTGCCATGTAGTAGGCCAAACCAAACTCCAACCTTTTCACTGTAAGCAAAGTTCAATAGAAGTCTATAGAGAGATATGAATCACAACAAACAATATAATCAAATACAACAAACAACCAGTACTAGGTCAAACATGCAGGACTGAGCACAGGCGCATAGGGTACGCCGGCAATGGCGCACACACACACACCGAATTCAAGGCCTCAAATACATCAGCATGTCAGCGGCTTGGTAGAGCGTCCTAATGTCATAACGATGATTGACAGCTCAGTCAGCCAATCAACTCAATCCTAGAAGTGGCACAAGAAAATACAACAAAAAACAAGGGGGAAAGAAAGAAAAAGAATAAATAAACGGAATTCAAACATGGATCGTAACACAAGCTTTTTTCGTTTGTGGATTATGGCACTCACTGTGGTTTACTTGTGGAGTCCCCAAGTCTTAGAAATACCTTTGTAACTCTTTCCAGACTGACATACATGTATGTCAATTACTTTACTACTTATCTGTTCCTGAGTTTCTTTAGACCGCGGCATGTTGTGAGGTCTTTAGCAAGCCTTACTTTGTCAGACAGGTTCTACTGTATTTAAGTGATTTCTTGATTATACAGGTTATTATACCTTGGTTGTTTATCTGTTAATAAGGCCTGGGTGTGGCAAGTGAAATTTACCTCAGCTATCCAAAAAAGAGTTCGATTCTGTCTCTGTGTGCATGAAGTTTGCATGCCAAGTCAAGTTAAATAGACAGTTATTGTCATTCCAACCATATACAGTTTAGTACACAGTGAAACGAAACATTTCTCCAGGACCAAGGTGCTACATACATACAACAACATAAATTAACAACACAACATAAGTTAACAACACACTTCCCCGGAACTAGCTAGCTAACTAAGAGATCTAATTAGCTGACTAGATTATATTTTTAAGTTAACCTAAAAAACTATCAATTCTATGCAAAAAATACACAATAGACAATATACAACAAAGTGCATGTGCAAATGTGCAAACAAAAAGCTGCATGTCAAAATTTGTGTGTGTGTGTGTGTGTGTATGTTTATCAGTCCAGTCCCTTTGTGTTGAGGAGACGGATGGCTTGTGGGTAAAAACTGTTACATAGTCTGGATGTGAGTGCCCGAATGCTTCGGTACCTTTTTCCAAATGACAGGAGGGTGAAGAGTGAGTGTGAGGGATGTGTCCGGTCCGCCACAATGCTGGTGGCTTTGCGGATGCAGCGTGTGGTGTTGATGTCATCAATAAAGGGGAGAGAGACCCTGATGATCTTCTCAGCTGTCCTCACTATCAGCTGTAGGGTCTTGCATAAATTATTCGTAACTTCTATTAAATAGCATTAATTTTTCAAAATACACATATAATGAAAACAAAAGTCCTACTAAACGTTTAATTTTAATTAAACAAAATATTTCAGTAGTTAATTTTTTTTTATTTTGGACAATAAATAAATAAGGAATACCTAAAACAGTATATTGGGAGAAAATAGTTTAATTTGTTTATAACTCTGCTTTTCCTATAATTAAATATTATATATGTAGATGGTTTAGCCATAGCATAATTTACAATAAATCTTATAAAGTATGTTTTTCCGTATACTGTATTACTAAGGGAAAATGGTATTAGACGTAATGATTGTTTGTATGAAAGGCTCACCTTAATGTTCACCTTAAAGAGGTCTAAATAAACAAAACAGAATTCATTGTGTTGCGGAAAATGTGTTGATGAATTAATTGTTCTTTGGTCGACATACATTTTCCAGGATGCACTTATGCCCAGCCTAAAGTGGATACGCAATAGATGTTTTATGTACCTGACACTGTTTTTCAGCAAACTGTTTATTTAAGCATTCACAGATTATTCACAGGTCATCATACAGTAACATTGTTTCATGCAGTGCATGACCCCATGTCAGGTGTTTGCCAAGTCCCTGAAAGAATATGAAATGTGTTTGGCTTCTAAGATTATTAGCATACAACAGAAGAAATAATAATTCCAATCTATTTCAGTACGTAACTATATAATAAAAATCATTTGTACTTAAAAGCTTAGGTATTTTCAACAAAACAACCATTACATTACAACAAAACTTACAGCCCAATTTACAGTATTAAATAAATCTCAGTCTTTTATCATGGTATATTCACATTTTTTAAATTAAGCCAGTGGTATTTGATATATACTAAATAGTAATTTTTAAGGTGCTAGATTATTTCTAGACCTAAACATCTCTATAAAAAATATATATAAAGACTTGTTAAATTTAAATAGTGATAACATATTTCAACACAAGATTGAATCAGTTTGAAAAAAAAGAAGAAAAAAATAGTTACATAAATAGCACGCACCATTAAAGCAATATAAAATATGGTGTAATAATTTTCTTAGGTTTTATTTATTTATTTATTTATTTATTGGAACACCCCATTAGTATATTGTTATAACCAGAATTGCACTACAAGGCAAAGAAAACAATATATTTAACTGTTGAAATATTTTTGTTACAAACTGGCAGAAACATTGTCAGTAAGAAAGAAAATTAAAAATGTAAGCATCAAAAAATTCTTACAAAACTAGATATAAAGCCTCAGATGAAGACATTTCAAAGTCTATATATTAATCAGTGTGTAACATGGCTGAAGAATTTAAATTACAATACTTTTTTATGTTTTACCATTGTAAGTAGCCTTAAATAACGGAACCTGTGTATGTCTTAGGGGTACTCTAGGTGCCCTCGGTTCTCACAGTGTTTTGGACACATGACAGCTGCTCTGTGTTCCTCTCTTATCCTTCTTCTCTCTCCTCTTGGTCTCTCCTGGTCGTTATTACAGCGGTGGATTAATGCTGGCTCCTGCCCCACTGGAGCTTTCTTCATCAGAAGCCGTTGAAGAAGCTGCTTATCAGAGCGCTCCTTATGAAAGTCATCCTCATATACCTTAAGCTGGGTAAAAGCATAATGTTTTATTTGTTTCACTCTGTATGGATCAAAATTAGTTTACTGTCTACGGCAAAGTCTATGGTTTATTTTTAAAAAAGTTAAAAGACGAACTGATTTGTTTAAAAGGTAAAAAATGTTTTTCATGTTTTTACTAAAATCAGTTTTTCATATGTGATGAGTTTAAGGGTAACAATGGCCTAATTTTAATAAACTTGAAAGTCTTGTTTATCATAGAAAGTTGATCAATCACATCCAGATGGTCAGCTGGTCAGTTTATTTTTTATGACAGGAAATTACAATTGTCAGGGTCGGAGAGGGGGGGGAGGGGATAGGTTTCTGGCAATTACTGTACAATGGACCGTCTCTGGGGGGAAATCAAAACACATTGAATAAAGACAATATAACTTTACCTCTATACCTCTTCATGCTAAATGTCTATTCATTATTTATTTAAAACTAACGGGATATGTAAAATTAATGATTTGTTCAGTAATATTTAGTTACTTAATAAAGATAAATGTTTTGTTTATATGGCAGAGTTACATCATTCTATAATTTGAGGAACATTCAATGTCCATTGATGATAATTATATTTGATCAAAATATTTTCTTTAAAAATATTGCTGACATTCTCACTCACTCACTCATCATCTATACCACTTTATCCTGTATTCAGGGTCATTGGGGGCCTGGAGTCTATCCCAGCAGGCTTAGGGCACGAAGCAGGGTACACCCTGGACAGGGTGCCAATCCATCGCAGGGCACACACATATACACTCACTCACACACTACAGACAATTTGGGAATGCCAATTAGCCTAATCTGCATGTCTTTGGACAGTGGAAGGAAACCTACCAAGCACAGGGAGAACATGCACACTCCATGCACACAGAGACAGGAACTGAACCCGGACCCTGGAGGTGCAAGGCGACAGTGCTAAACACTACACCGTGCCGCCTGCTGACATTCTATGGTTTATTTAGCATGAAAACTGTGATGATGTTCCCAAAAGTTTTTGTCAGTTTTTTTTTTATTTTATTTTTTTATTTGAGGTTGTCTTGGTTTCAAAATTATTAATAAAAAACTTTCATAGCAATTTTTTATAAATATATTTTATATAATAATTATTATTTAAAAGTCTAAATTATAAATAAAAATATAATTTCATATGTTCTCATTTACATAATTTAAACATCTCAATTTATTGATGATGTCAGCAAACGTTCTGTCAACTACCTTACTAACAGAACTCAAAAATGTTACTTTAAAATGGTTTGTTCAAATGCTATTTCACCACATAAATTACATCAAATAATGTAATTTTTTCTTCATGGCAAACATTTTGAATACATTGTGTTAAGTGTTCTCACTTAAATATACTATATCTATAATAGCTCATTATCATCAAAAATAAATATTGTATTTTCTATGTATGTTGTTGTGGATTACAGTTTCTTTATGATGTTTATTCAATTATATATTAAACTGCAATGTTAACTGCAATGTTCAAGTGAACTACAGTATGGTACATGTTAGCTACATTGCCCAGTAGTCTACATCATCATCAGTCATCTTTATTACATGTACAGCTTCTTCTCTCTCTCTCTCTCTCTCTCTCTCTCTCTCTCTCTCTCTCTCACACACACACACACACACACACACACACACACACACACACACACACACACACACACACGCACACAAAACATATATATTTTAAACAACATTTATACTGTTAAAAAGCATGCAAATGTATGCACAAAAAACAAACAAACTAATAAATAAACAAATGCTGATAATTTTTTTTTTTTAGAAGTTAGTAATGTTTGACTTGGATTAATGGGAAAATTAATTAAGAAAGTAAGAAATATTTTCTTTACTATTTAGGCTTTTAAAGAAGAAAAAAACTCAACTTGTGTTAACTAATTAACTAATGTTTTGTTCATTAATTTGAAACCAAGACTGAAAAAATATAGACATACCTAAAACTATCTAATTGGGAACAAATTGTAAAGTTAATGATGGCCAGGATATGCATAATGTTTGAGTGACATTATAACATGCTTTCTATTAAAAGGTCAAATGTGATGTTTCTGAAGAAAATATCTAGTAAAATATATTTATGACATTTATGTACATTCCTATTTAACATAAATTCTGTGACCACTGCAGTGCAAATAGACCTCTAGTTTATTGTCATATAGATAATTTTTTTTTTTTTCATTTTTGTTCTTTGTTTTTTATGAATAGTTCAATTCTTTCTAATGTAGTATGTTCAGCCATTGCAGACTATAAACCACTGCCTAGGATAATTTAACTACTGACTTGTTTTCAAATGAAAGGTCATGAAAATAGCACAATTATTGTTTAAATGCTTGACTAAAGCATATGTTTACCTTGAGAAACCATATTACAAGCCAAAACAATTTAAACTTCTTAAGAGACAATTAAGGAGCTGGGCCACACATCACCTGTTCTTGCAACAGCGCCATCTGCTGCCGCATCTCGCCCTCACGACGCCGGAGCCTCTTGTTCTCTTGGAGCATGCGTTCATGGTCCTTCTGTTCAATTTTATAGTCTGCTTCATAAATTTTAGTCTGAGAAAGCACACACACACACACACGCACACACACACACACACACACACACACATACAAAACATTTAGCAAGTAACAATCTTGATTAAATACATTTATTATATCGAACCACTGAGTATAATCAAGTTGACAAACACTCACACACAAAATGCAAAGAGAGCTCACAGGATTGGAATTAAACAGCTGTGTGGCCATAAGAAAACAAAGATAATCTAAAAAAAATGTTTCAGTTTTCTAGGGAGTATAACGATTGGATTGTGAAGCGTTGGAAAAAGGTCATGTGGTCTGATCTGATGATTCCAGATTTACCCTATTCCAGAACAATAGGTGTGTCAGAGTAAGAAGGAAAGCACATGAAGTGATGCACCCATCATAGTGCCCTCTATACAAGCCTCTGGAGGCAGTGATCTAAGTTTGCTACTCTTGCTCAGATCTATAACGCAGAGTATATTTACTGAAATTACTACTGATGTAAATCGTATTGCTGTAAGTCCTGGGGAACTGGTGGCTTAGTGGTAGATATTCTGCATGCCATGCAAAAGGCCCTGGTTCAATTCCCAGCCAGTGCCCAAAAAGCCCAGATAGAATGGGAGGGTTGCATCAGGAAGGGCATCTGGTATAAAGCTTGTGTCTAGCTTGTATGTGCAGACTGGATGGTCTGCTGTGGTGACCCCTTGCTAGGAGCAGGCAAAGAACAACAACAACATTATTAATGTAAATCCTACATAGATATTAATCATCAGCTTAAATCATTGTCTCTTTATTACCACATGTGTAGCGTTAAGCAGAGCAGTTGTTTAAAGTGATGTTTTCATATGACTATGTAGATGAGAGCTGTGTAAACTTAATAGAGTTAATGGTTCTTACAGCTCAATGAGCACAATTCTTTGTTTTTTAAATCTTCCATCAATATAATTGCATAAAAGGAGGAAAAATTAATAAAATAAAAATCTTTAAAAAGGCAATGAACTACATTTGTGAATGCAAAACCTTATAAACAAATCCACTGGGTGGCGCTATCTGTCCACTCAATGTAGAGCTAAATATTGCAGGGTGCTTTGCAGTTTCAATTGGGAGCATATAAACCTTCTATCTGATAGTTTAGACACTTATCCTTCACACAACCCCGTCTGTCCACAAATAGATCTCTAAATGACAATCTATTGAAAGATATTCGCTTACCTGGCACCTTAAGGCTTCCAGCTGCTCTTTAAGGTCCTGAACCTCCTTAATAGCATCATTCTGCTTCTCGTGTCTTTCAGGATGTGCACGGCTGGACCTAGTCCTGTGGTGGAGATCCAGAGACAGAGCAGTGGAAGTTGAAGATTTTGAACTTCGCTCCAGGACATGTGCTGGAGCTGGTGGGCTGATAACAGCTGACATATTCTAGAAAGGAAGACAATAGAGAAAATAAAAATTATGAGTCATGCTATGTATTGCCAGAGCAAAAAAACAAAACAAAAAACAAAGCATGTGTGATTATACAACTTCCAAACAAAAGGTCACCTGAGTCCCTAAGCCCCAGTCTTTCAGGGTATCAGTGTGTTGAAGACGGCTCTCTAGGAGGCGGATGTACTCTTGAAGATGCTGATTTTTTTTTAGCTCTTGCATCAGGGTGTGTTCATAGTACTCACTTTTATTCTGCACAGTAATATAGATCTTAATCACAGTAAACACATGCAACAGTAGATTGTCCTATAGTGTTCATTTTTATATTTAGTGTTCATTTCTATATTTAGATTCTGCTAGAAGATATGGAATCTTATGATATATAAAAGCAGGGGTATTTATATTTCCTGAGCATCTCCGATTTATTATACCATCAGAGTCAGAAGCTGTGGCACCAACATTATGTAATGTCTACTACAGGTGCTCAGTCTCGCAAACAATATACACAAGTATTTGTTTTAAACTCTTTATAGCACATTATTTCATAAATGCTATCATTCCAGAATGCAAAGAGGAAACCTAATTAGTGACACCAAGTGTTGCTGTGTCTGACTGGAAAGGAACCTATACGAGCTGCAGTCACTGAAGTGCAATATCCCTGATCAACTGACTGCACTTCACAAGCCCTGAGACTCTGCCAAAACCCATTATACTTGGCACTTATATTTATAACAATTGACGTATCAATTCACATTCTGTTGCTCAAGGAAAATTAAGGATACTAGAATGGCCGTTCAACAATATTTGAAATCTTTACAGTCACCCAATTCAGTTTTAAGGTTAAGCTTACTAACCCATTCATTCATGTTGGAAGTGGTGCAGGGTGTATTTTATATGGAGGAGCCACAGAGCGTACACATGTACAACACTGACATGGCCTACTATGATCAAGTCACAAGAGTGCCTTGAGCTATGAGCAAGCTCCTCAGACAATTATCACAACTTACACCATGAAAGTTATGAAAAGAGTGTAGACAACTTTTTTACACTCATGTAAATCACAACTTACACCATGAAAGTTATTATATTTATTATTGAGTTCTCACAGATATGTTTAACTGGTATTGAATCAGTTTAATTCAAAATGTGTTTACTCAAGAACAAGATAACAAAATAACCTATGGCAACCTAATCTGCTCTGTGCATGGAAAATTCAGTGATATAAAAACCCTGCACCCTGGCTGCAACAAATACTCACAATATTGCTGTATCCCATTAGAAAATAGCAAGCCTAATATTTAAATAGTTAGATTAGGCAATGGCTGTCATATACATTATCTGACAGTTAAGTTGAAAATGTAATTAAAAGTACTACAAATATATAACTTTATTTAATTCTGTTGCTTAAATCCTTACATTTTTAGATGCAGGTGGCCATGCTGGGGATGCATTTCTATACTTTTTCTGTGTTTAAAATGAATGTTTACATTTTCAGCCTACCATAAACACACCCATGTTAATGAAAATGTGTCACTGAAGAGTTTTATTGTTTTCCTTTTAAAGAAACTACATTAATTTACTTTAAACCACATGAACTGTACTCTACAACTTTAATGAAAAGTATAATGTTATCCAACTTTGATCCGGTAATAAAGTGAAGGTAATCATATCTTCTCATTGAACTCTTAATCAGTATACATTTGTCCCTGGACGCTGAGCGAGCATACCTGTTCATGTTCCACTTTGATGAGAAGTCTGCTGTTAAGTTGCTTGAGGGCTGAACTTTCTTGCTCCAGATCTGCCACCCGCTGTTGCAGGCCTGTTGTCGTGCTACGGTAGATATGGTCCCAGTCCTCATTTAGCTTCATAAGCTGTGACATATACATACTAACACTATGAGTATCACTGTAATGAGGAGGGTGTACATCAAAATCTTAATGGTGAGACCTTCTGCTAAACTGTTTCCTTTATCTCCTCATAAAATGGAATATGCTTTGCAGACAAACGACACAAAATCAGAGTGAGCATTTCTTATTGAAATGAAGGAAAGCTGTCTTTTGTTCTACTCTCTTGTTTTCTGAAGCTTAAACCCCCTTTCCTTTGGTTCTCTGTTTACTCTGAGTGCAGTCTCACCCAGCAGACATTTGTGTGATGCATTATGAGAACTGCATAAATTAAGGCTTGTTAATAATAATAATAATAATAATAATAATAATAATAATAATAATAATCACTCACTCATCTATCCCGCTTTTCCTGGAGCCTATCCCAGGAGACTTAGGGCATAAGGCGGGGCACACTCTGGACACGGTGTCAATCCACCGCAAGACACACACATACACTTGTTCACACACTACGGACAATTTGGGAACGCCAATTAGCCTAATCTACATGTCTTCGGACTGTGGGAGGAAAACCACCAGGCACGAAAAGAACATGCAAATTCCATGCACACAGAAACTGGAATCAAACCTGGCCAGGAATCAAACCTGGACTCTGGAGGTACAAGTGCACCACCGTGCCGCCAATAATAATAATTATTATTATTTGAATCTTGAATAATAATAAAAGTAATAATAATAATAATAATAATAATAATAATAATACAGTATATTTTTGGTCAAGGTGTGAGTTTGGTCTACCTCTTTGTTGAGTCTGCGAAGCTCTGTGTTCTTGTTAAGAAGTTGAAGTTTCTCTTGGTCTGCAGATGTGATTGACATGCTTTCTGTGATTAATGTTAGGTGTTCCTCTCCAGAGATTAGACTCTCTGTTTGGGCCAAATCCTCCAGTTGTCTAGAAAAAGGGATATCAACCCTAAGCATAATCAATACTTATACCACAGCAGTGTTGAATTCTTGATTTCAAATAGTAATATGGTCATATTGGGTCTCAGTATTGGGAAAACATAACCTCGGACAAGCAACAACATAACTTCTTTCACCATTCCAAAGACAAAACCATGCTAAGTACCCCTTACTGCTTCTACAGGATTTAAGTGGGTAAGTGACAGCACAATGCCAAGGAAAAGACATAAGCAATGGCATTAGAGATGCAATTGTTACTGACATCAGTCTGGAAAGGGTTATGCAACTATTTCTAAACAATTTGGAGTTTAACATTCTAAAGTGAGAAAAGTTATTAAAAATTGAAAAGCATCCAAGACAGTTGCCAATCTTCCCAGGAGTGGACATCCCAACACATTCACCTAAGATCCACATCTCGTAGGCCTCACTGAGCATGTTAAATGTTAAAGTCCATGACAGAACAATTAGAAGGAGACTGAACAAATATAGTTGCTTTATAAGGGTTGCTAGGTGATACATAATCTGTCTAAAAAGAACATGGATGAGGTTCACAAAAATGCATTTGAGCTAATCACAAGTGTAATCAGGAGCTTCTGAAACAATGTCCTATGGACAGATGAGAGTGGAGTTGTTTGGCTTTAATGCCCAGTGCAACGTTTGGCAAAAAACTAAGAGCATTTCAGAAGAAACATCTCATACCCACTGACAAACAAGGTGGTGGAAAGGTGATGATTTGGACTTTTTTTTTTGCAGCCACAGGACATGAGCATATAGAGCATATACAGAGGAGTTATTTGAATTGACCATGAACTCCTCTGTATACC
This sequence comes from Clarias magur, assembly GCA_013621035.1. NCBI lineage: Eukaryota > Metazoa > Chordata > Actinopteri > Siluriformes > Clariidae > Clarias > Clarias magur. The sequence goes on along the minus strand of QNUK01000016.1, from coordinate 112,458 downwards.
AGAGTATTTTAGAGGCAAACGTGAGGCCATCAGTCCGACATCTAAAGCTTGGTCAAAGTTGGGACATGCAACAGCACAATGATCTAAGCACACCAATAAATCTACATCAGAATGGCTGATTTAAAAAAAATATATTTTTTTTTGAGGTTTAGGAATGGCCTAGTCAAAGTACATACCTCAACCCAAATTAAATGCTTATACCAGAGAATTGTGCATGTGTGAATGACCAGAGACTTTGATGAACTGAAGCAATGTTGAAAAGAAAAATGTACCAAAATTATTAAAAGTCATACAGGACATGATTACATTAAGTTCTTGCTGCTAAAGTTGGATCTTCAAGCTATTGAATCGGTGGTCTATTTATTATTATCCGTACAATGATTTCTTCTTGGTTAAAAATTTTGTTAAATAAATAATTGCACAGTGAAAAAATGCATATGTCATAGTTGATCTGAGGTTGTATTTGTATAATTATAAGACCCCATGTGATTAGATGATTTTTTACACACAAAAAATATTATGAATTCAATAGAAGATGGCAAAAAAAGAGAATTAAAAAGAGGGGGCACTGACATTTCACATATCAGATTTTACTTCTCTGTGAAGACTTTCACAAATCAAGCACTACCAAAAAAACAACAACAACAACAAAAAAAAAACACTATATATATATAATATCATAAATTATAGCCTATACAATTTGGCTAGTACTGCTGATAATGTCAAGATGATGTGTAGTTTTCAGCAAAATTCTATGCAGTACATAATAGTCATAGCAGGCAAAGTGAGTTAAAGTTCATAATCAATGATTTCATTTCTCTACTGTAATGTGGAGACATACAGTACAAGTTACAGAAATGCTTTTCAGAGACACCTAACTCCCACGGCACACTTTAACAGTTACCAGTAGAGGGGATTTCAGATTTAGGTACAAGTTCTAACAGTTCTAAAACACTGGGGACTAAAGCTCATTTCACTTCTTCTATTCAGAAGATATAGCATAAATATAGTCCAATCATTTGAAACATGTTTGGGTGGGAGATGGTTTAATAGACATTGGGGTAAAAACAGCATGTCTAATTTTCATATATGCAAATTACACTTGATGTATCATAAGTTTAATAGTTCAATAGTTCCTTTGTTAAAAAAGAAAATAATAAAAAATAAAAATGGTAAAGTACATAATTCAATCCAGTTCAAACAATCCTACTAATCATTTATAGGTTGTGATTTTTTTAATTTGAATATAAAATATGATTGTGGTTTAAAATAAATCTTAACTTACCGTGACTGGAGTGATGTTTGTTCATTGATCTCTTCGGGAACAGAAAGCTGTTTTGAAGATTCCTCCTCTGACAGTGATGATAATGAGCTTCCATCCATTCCAGCAAAATGTCTTATTCTGATTTTTCCTTCTGATGATTTAAACTTATATCAATACAAAAACAGCCGAGAGTCATAAACAAGAGACAAAGTGCCACTCAGCACTTAAACAGGAAGTCTGAATATTAAACCCCTATACTTGAATGCAAAGCATTAAAAAAGGAAGTACAACTGCTAAATGTGTTAGCGTTGTTAAAGACATTAACAATAAAAAGAAGTTTGACAAGAAAAAAATCCCAACTATGATTTTTTTATAGATCTATTACCAATATTCAGCAACTGGTTTAAATGCTGAAATGAGATGACAATGTTCTGTTAATATGGTTATTAAAGTGAGAAGAGAATAAGGAAGTGTGACGCCATACACCAGGGGAATTTCCTCACTAGCATGTGCTATAAGAGGACTTTTTTTTTTCTGAAAACCATAAGCCTAATGAAACCACATACTTCTCACTCTTACTGCAGTACTTGGAATGTGTTGATATTTAACCATGAAATACATGAAGATGACATAATGGAAAATTTAAAGACATAACTGTTGATCCATAAAGGACAGCAGTAGAATCAAATACTGTAAATCACAGGTTAGAAGGGAATCTTTTTGTGCACTGGTGTTTGGATTTTTGTCACAATTTTTGTACTTTTTGTACTTTGTGACTTTTTGGTCAGATACAAGATTCATTAACACCTATGATATCAATATTGTTTAATTATACATGAATCTTATTAAATAGGTAAGGTGCAGTGTTTAAATAGATGCTTGCCTTTTTCAGGCTTAAAAATAATAGATAAAAAAAAATCCCAGATTGCCCAAGTTACATGCCAGCTATAACTAGTTATAAATTCAGAACTAAATCTAAAATATTTTTCTAAATTCAAATGATATGTTTTAAATAAATGGCTGATGAACACCAGAGGGGATTATTCAAATAATCAAATATTCTGAAGTGTTTTATTTCTATTATACACAAGCAATTTTTCAATCATAATGATTTTTTATGAAATTATTTTTATGATGTCAAACATACACTGAATAGCCATAACATTATAAATTAAGGCAATAAGATCTAAAGACATTGAGGATGCAAAATTGCGGAGGGATTTTCAATATCTCAAACGGGCCAGCCGTGATAATGTCTTAAACTTACACCGAAAAATTATTAATAACTTTCTGTGTGGCATTATATTCAGTGACATTATATTCAGTGACACCTTTAGTGGCATCAATTTCAGTGACATCACGTTCAGTGACATAACATTGAGGAACATCATAGTGTGAAGCTTATTTTCCAGCATCTGTGGCCTATTGTACACACATGAACATCACAAATGTTAGTGACGATGGCTTTTTCAAGGTCTTAACATGCTCAAATAACACAGGTTGTGCGGTGCGCCTGGGGTGGCGATGGCACAGGGTGCTTGAGCCCGTCATCGTTGCTTGCAACTATATTTTATATTTTATTTTTGATTAATTTATTAGCAAAATTACATTGTGGTTGTCATGTACCTGACCAATAAATCTATAAATGCAGTAAGAATTATGTTTTTGGGGAAGCCTGCATTGCTGCTATAACATGAAAATGACCTTCTAACAGTTTCAGTATAAAATGTCTTTTTCACTGTCATGCATTCAAATTGATCAGGGTCACAGCGGATTCAGAGTCACTGGGCTGGAGAACAAGAGGACATGCTCACAATCACAAAAAGAACATTTTAACCTCCACATAAACAGTAACTGCATTTTTCATTGTATCTGACACAGAGAGGAATTCACAATAAAATACTGTAGTCATAGTGCTAGATAAACACTGTCCGGCCTCATTAGCCATGATTCTGGCAACCATTATTTGCCAGATCACCACTCGGTATTTTGCTGTGTCTAGCCTTAACCAACTATGGCTGAAAGAGGCGTTGATGTGCAATGTCTTTATTGATCCAGGCCTGTCAAAGCCAGGGACAAATTACACACCATTACTCTGCGGATTGATTTCTCTCTGCCCCAAACTACAAATAGTCTGAGTGAGAATAGTCCTCATTGATGAAAAGGAAGTGATGTTTACTGGTAAGTTATGGTTGAGTGGTTGCTGTCTCTTAACTTGCTACCTAAATCAACAAGATGGAATACCAACAGACCCTGGTCAAAAAAGTATTTAGCTTTGATTATGATGCACAATGTGGTAATCAATTCAATTCAGTTGTATTTATATAGTGCTTTTAACAATGCTCATTGTTGCAAAGCTTTACAGAATAAAATGAATAGACCAAACAGTGAAGAATCACGCCTTTGTAGCTGTCATTAATAGCAAAGGTATTCTTGACAGTGCTGATAGTACTGACTGAACATGACAGATGTCCTAGCATTCTACCAAAATCCATCTGTGAGTTTAGTTTTGTGTCAGTTCACAAATAGAAGATTTTTGCAGGTTAATGCCTATTGGCTTGCTGTTTAGAACAGGACAATGCTGTTAATGGTAGTAAGAGTATACATAATTCCATTTGTCTTTGCAGTCTCAGCCCACGCTTAGTGAATCATATGGACTACAGTGCTCACAAAGACATTAACATGTTTGTCTGTGCTTCCAGTCCTCTTCAAATGTGCCCTTTCTTCCCACACAGACCTATACCAATCCAATATTTCTCTGTTTGTCTGTTTCTACATTACTTAACAATGACCCAGATATAACAGAGGTACAGTAAATGTTTCAGCATTTATTAAGCAGATGTACTGTATGGTCACTATTAAATCCACTATATTTAGCAAGTACAGTCTATCTTTATAAGCCAAACAAATAGTAAAACTTTTCATATTTGCATTTAATAAACCTAGAGACAACTACACGTTTATCCAGTTTTTCCAAGTACACTCAAGTCAAGCAGATTATATTCAATTAAATAAAATTTTATTTGTATAACGCTTTTAACAACTGTCATTGTCGCAAAGCAGCTTTACACAATCAAAACAATTATCGGAGTTTGTATGAAATGTGAATGTGATTGAATCAAAAATGATCATATATCCCCTGAAATTATATGAAATTAAGCCGCTATTTTAGAATTCCCGAATTTACAGTAGGTGATACAAGACGGTAACGACTACTTATAGCCATTTTTGGGTTCTGTATGAATTCTGACCTGGTCATCAGCCTCGTTATTGTCAAGAGGAAAATTTGAGCATGTTAAAAAATTTTGGGTTCCCCCCTGACATCAATGCGTCACTAATGACTTGGTATTGATTTATATTTAATGGATGTCCATTTATGGAGTCCTTCTCGGTATATATCACCTCCTTACCTGTTTAGCAACATTCAGCAGCCAAAAATCCTCGTATTAAATGTAGATGGAAGTAATGACAAAATTAACAAAGTGATATTATAGTATAATATAGTCTGATGACAAATTTACTATATAATTTTTATTCCTAAAATATGTGTAGTGTAGCTGTCAACTTTTCAGAAAAGCTTGGAGTCAGATTCTGAATATAAGAGCATGATTTTGTGCAGACGCGACGCCCCCAGCCTGCACACACCTTACACCTTACCCTGCATGGCTCAGGCTCTGTATATTCTAGGAGAACTGAGAAAATTACAATATTTGCATTAAGTTCAATCATGCACAAAACGCTGCAATTTATATTCATGTAATAAATATAATAATTATAATATAGAATAAATATATTATTATCATCTTTGTAAGCTTTTTATTAGCCAATCACCTTTTTTCTCTTTGCAAGTCTTTTTGTAAACAAAATAATATTGTTTTGAATGGCTGGCATGTGGTAGTGAATTTATGATTGAAATAAAGCTGCTCACATCGCACACACTTTCACTTTGTAAAAAGCGATATGATCAGCTTGATTTCAGAGTGGCAACTTTTTTAAAGCAGACAAAATGTAAAATGAATAATTGTAAGCCACCTGTTTGGCCTCTTTAGTTTCCCTAAACTGAAATATAAACTTGAAGTATATATACTTGATTAAGTCAAGTTTGCTCCAGAGTAAAATATGTACTTGAAAATAGTACTTCAAAAAAGACAGTTCATGGTAAATATGTAAGGACAGCATGAATTTATGTCAAATACATAAGAAAAGGCCCTCACATATCCAGGGAATAGAACAGGTCCTGAGTCCTGGGCATCTGTACTCACGAGTTTGGAGTTTGGCAGGTGGCTTACAGTATGTTATCCCAAATTGCAATTCCAAAACAACCAAGACTTCCAATGTATGAAGCAAATGGACCTTTCATTATTATTATTATTGTGTGTGTGTGTGTGTGTGTGTGTGTGCGTGCGTGTGTGTGTGTGTGCGTGCGTGCGTGCGTGCGTGCGTGCGTGCGTGTGTGTTTGTGTGTGTGTGTGTGTGTGTGTGTGTGTGTGTGTGTGTCTGGATTGTGTATGTGTAGCTGTTAAAAACAGGAAGCTTTGCCAGGAGTGCATACCAACAAAGGACACTGGACACTGAAATATAATGTTTGCCAACAGTGTTTGACTGATGGTATTTACGTAGTTAGTAAACTAGTGACCCAGTGTAAGGATCTATTCAGTGATGAAAACTTCAAGGCACTTTTGTTAGTCTGTTGGTCTGCATAAGAGTCTCTGCCAAATGGCTAAATGTAGATGTAAATACCTTCTTCATATATTAAGTGTAGCAAGTACATTTGTAATGCACACACTGTTTACACATCTGTAATGCAAACATTTTTTTCATCATGTCCTGTGGAAACAGACATGAATGAACACACACACATACTTTCTCTTTTCTGATTCATTGTTATTCCAGAATAATGTGGTGTATTTCTGTGTAAGCATGTGAAAAATAAATACTTATAGCTGCCATTTGCCATTGCTTATATTACACAAAATTACCATTTACATTACAGGTACATTTTATTGCTTATAAGGTATTTACAAACCACATGTACAGTATGCTGGATGTATATACATTCTTTCATGTATGTGGCATTTTAAACTCCAGTTTTGTCTCAGCTCAATTTGACTTTCCACAGATACCTAGTGAGCGCAAAGAAATGAGGACCACACAAGGGTTAAAATTAATTTCTCTGGAAAGATACCTTATACCTTTATTGGCCAGTTCAGTAAGTGCACCATCAGTAGAATTTATTTCATGAGCAACTTATTTTCTTAGACTGAGGGCCTGTCACGTCACGTCAGATTCACCTGCTCCAGATTCCACTCCACTCCTTTGATCTCACTGGCTCACTCTCTGCTCTCCACACACCTGTTGCTCATTTCAATCATGGCTCTGCTCTATTTAACTTGCTCACAAACAACCTCCTGTTGCCAGATTATTGAGTGCCTTACCAGCCCAATATTCCCGGGTCTTGTCTCGTCACAGTCTGCCAAGTTACCGACCATGCTTCGTTCATTGACTACGCCTTTGCCTCACGTTTTTGGATTTACCCTTGTTTGGATTTCTGATCATTGACCGCTTACCTGTTTCCTCGACTACGGATTTGGATCACGGATTTTCCCCCAGCTCTCCGGCTTCGACCCTCGCTTGTTCTACAACCACGAGTCAGTCCCCACGCCCTACCAAGTTCACGCTACTTTCGCCAAGTGGCTCGAGCTTCACCAGCAAGCACACTACGGCTCCCACCGCAGCGCGGAGCACCATCCCCACCGAGACCAGCCTCGTCACATTACTGCCGCCACTCTCCAGTTACAGTCAGTGACACCACTACTTAGCCCGAGTTCTTCCCTCTCCACTTCCTGCATTTGGAGCCACCAAGCCCACCACGGAGCCTGAAAGGGCCAATGATATCGGCACTTATAAGTAAATGTATTTCCGGTGTATTTCAATAAAAATCTGTTTATCTGAAAAGCAAGCAAGGCGAGTTTATTATCAAAAGTGGCGTGGCGTGGGAATTTTTTTTAAGGAAGCCAATTAAGACAACTGCTATGTCCTTTCTTATTTTACCGCTGTGTGTGTGTTTTGTACATCATACATCACAGCTTTAATAGCATGCATACACTCCAATCAATGCTTGTCTTTTTCAAGACATATTTTAATTTACATTCATATCAGCATATTCTGAAGGCTACATGTATTAAACACATACAATATACAAAAATTTATATAAGCCCTGTTATATGAATTTGACAGACTTCCTTTTTGTGTTTAAACAGTAGCAATTAATTGACTACCACAGTAAACTAACATATGCAGCTAATACAGGGAAGCAAGGTAGAATAAGTAATTATTGTATAAAACAGATCTGGCCATCAAAACAAGAGCTGAAGTAACTGTACTTTACTTTCTAATTTTTGCTAACAGTAATATAGAAGGATGTCTGGCCTAACACTTTGTTGGAGGTACACCAGTAGCCTCACCTGATTGGGTAATCCTACATTATTTGGTTAGTTCTGACAAATCATACCAAAACAAAACTGCCACCAGTTCATGTAAGCCAACTTTGCCAGAACAATTTCAAAAATCAGGTAAAACTAGGCTAAGTACAGTAGGTGGATTAAATCAAGTAAAGCCCACTGCTCCAAGTAGTCTTCTTTTTTACCTTAAATCAGCATCCTCAGGGTAATAATTATTTACTTGTGTAAACCTTTCCTACGTACAGAGCCTAATGTAAGTGTCTGCTCAGTTTTAGTAGTAAGGGGGGAAAAAAAACGATTCAATTGTCTGACACTATTTTAGCCCTGGAATCAAACTATGGCATCAACCTTAACTAATATTAAATGTGGAATTTTAAGCATGCCAGTCTGGAAAGTCTTGTTTGCTTATTTGCATGCATTTCAAGAAAATATGCTGCAAGATGATGAATAAATTGCTCTGTCTACTTTAGATGATGAACAAATTAGGAAGTGAGAAAATTCTTAGTACACACAATGTGAAACCTAAACTGACTTGTTAATTAAGAAGTTGACATGTGACAAAAAGGAGAGCAAAACAAAATGTAATAAATATATTAGTGAGAAAATTAAATTACTAACCTGAATCAGGCCTCACTGACCTGAGCCTATACAATTTGTTTTTGAATAAAAAAAAAAACCCAAACATAATCCTGGATTATTTTGACATCAACATATACTCAAATGTAGCATATTACACTGTTTATATCAGCGTACTTTATGTCAAATTTAAAAAGAACATTTGTTTTGAAACTATTTAAAAATCTTTAATAATGATGAAAATATCACCTCTTGTTTTCTCCATCAAAACTGACCAGTATGAAAAGAAAAGAATAAAGAAACAATATTGGCCATTTTGTTCCTCTATATATTTTTATTAAAACATAGTAATGCAGAAAATGGCTATAATGGCTCTTAATGCTGTAGTCACTTTCAAGTCCATAAATAAACAAACAGAAGATTTGAAAAGACAAAATCTTAAACAAATGCATTTCTTATTTCAAGTGGTCTTTATGCGAAAAATTATGAACAACACAATACAGTACAAAACAGTCAATTTAATGATTAATCAGATTTCTGTCCATGTTTAATTTTCAGTACCAGTTCATGACTATAGATTTTGGTGTGGCAGGAGAACATTACTAGCAACATAGCCTCAAGCTAAACTAAGTTAGTTAGGTTTTCACACGTGACTTAATCTATAGGCCAAGTTCAACAAATCAATTGTGCAACATCTATAAGAGCAAATTACTGGATCATCCAATTTAATTAATTCAATAGGCAATATTTTTTAAATGATTTATCTCTGAAAATAGGCAATGAGTAGTTAAACTGACATATAAACTATATATAGTTGTGAATGAAGGCTTTATGAAAATTTACATTTAATGAAAGCTGATATGTCCTATGTGGCTATGATGAGCAACTGTTTTTCATTTTGCATGCAGGTGTGACAGTTCAACACCTCAATATAGAGGAACGTTACAGGTAACATTTAGTTGCAGTTGCTGCAGTTGCTGCTGAAATATAAGAGGACACATTAGGTACTGAGAGTATTATTTTTATATAACATATAAAAATACTTAAAAATACAATACAATATAAATCTTTTTATATATTTTTGCTATGAGTATAATATATAAAAGGTTAACAAAAATGTATGTGTATTACTTATCATTATTTATCATTAAATAAAATTATTGACCAAAACAGCAAGTGAGTAGTTACAGTAGGATAATGCGTGTAATTTGTGTGTCTTAAAATTCCCCACATCACTAGTTACCACAAAAGTAATTTCCAATTATTTGGAAAAATGGATGATAGATAGATAGATAGATAGATAGATATATAGATATATAGATAGATAGATAGATAGATAGATAGACTTACAGTTAATATCCTGAAAATATGCCATTAACAATATGTCTGTCTTTAATGGATTACAAGAAGAAATGGCGTTAAGTGACAGAGGAAACTCCATATGAAATCAACAAAAACTAATCAAACATTATTAAAAACTGTTGAATTGGATGTTCCCAATGTTTCCTTTTTACACTGTCACAAATCTGCCATCTTCTGACACGTTGTCCATCACAACCTTGCGGGCGTTAATCATTCCGGCCGTTATGCACTATAAGAACCAGCACAACACATTTAAATACTTAGGCATTTGGCAAACAATCTTATCTAGAGCGACTTAAAAAAGTGCTTTGTAGTTTCTGTCATTGGATAGATCCTTACACTGGGTTACTAGGTGTAAGGATCTATCCAGTACTGTACCTTCAGTCAAACAAAGTTGGGATTTATTTGGACACATTAGCCCAAGTACTGAAGAAACAGATACGTGTAAGTCATTGTTTAAAGGACATGTTCACATGTTCAACACTACAAGGACATTTTCACCCTTCCCCTAATTCTGATCATGAACACATGTTCCCATTTACCCATGGTATATGAGCACACTCTAGACTCAGACATTGTAAAGTAATAACTCATCATTATCTTACAGACATTGTAAAGTAATACCTCACCTGCACTTGCTTTGTACAAGATTACTATTCATTTTGCACACATTGACTGATTTACTGTCTGTTTTCAACCATGTTTTAAGGTACTGGGTAGGATTTGTTCTAGTTTATATTAAAATGCTGAAACTGCATTTGCATTTGCGTGGCTCTCTCTGTTACATGATAGACACAACATGATGTGTTAATGAAGGATTAATATTAGGTGTTTTTATACAGAGTTGCAGAAATCCACATAATTTTAATGGGTTCACAAGCTTTTTTTTTCACATACTGATAATAGAACTTGAATGTCATTGTTTGTGACATTTACTTCAGTATAAAGCAGCTGAATGCTTTCTGCTGGCACTCACAGTCTCCTTTTTCGTTTTATTATTATTCATTTATTTCATAAAACATGTCATGAATGTTAAAAGAAAATAAGTGGGGGGAAAATAGGGAAGTGGAAAGGTTTTATTTCAAGCCTCTACCATTTTAAAAAGCTGAGGAATAGAGGCAAATGTGAATTGCAATTACAGTAGCTGCTCCAGGCTACAGACCAATTATTTATCAAACCACTCAGACAAGACGCTCTACAGATTTCATTTGCAAGATTTATATGGAAAAGCATCCCAACTGCTTAAGGGTGGGGAAATCCAACAGTCATCACCTACCTCTCTTTTTATTTTACACTTTTTATTTTGAGAGAGAGAGAGAGAGAGAGAGAGAGAGAGCAGCTCCCCCAAGTGAACATTTGTAATCGCAATGGTGAACTTGCATAGACCAAGCCACAGTAGATATGTTTTCTTAGTGCAGACATAATCTGTAATAAATATAGTGTCTTGTCAAAAAAGAGTTACCCTTTTGAAGGGTCAAATTATTTGGCTGCATAAGCAAATAAAACACTTTAACACATTACTATCAATTTTGTGGAAGAAATGTGGTCAACAAAAACCATAAATGGACTTCATTTAAACACATAGCTATGTTTAATAGTGAAAGAAAGAGCATGTCCTTGCATACTGTACATGCACAAGGTGATGAGAAGTCACCGAAATGTGACTAAACTGCCTCATAGCTATGTGGCCATAAGAATACCACTTGTCAGTTAGGCTAATCAGAAAAAGGCTGGTCTAGGCAGGGAGGGCAAGGCTTTGCTGCGGAGCATAAATATTGGACTTGGAGCAATGGGAAAATCTAATGTAGTCAGATGAGTTCAGGCTGATCTTATTAAAGAGCAATACAGTAGGTGCATCAGGGTAAGAAGTCAAGTGCAGGAAGCACCCATGCATATTGTAAACTGTACAAGTGCCTGAAAACAGTGTTATGAGCTAGGGTTGTTTCAGTTGGTCAGGTCTAGGCTCAGCAATGCTATGTATCAATTAAATGAAGTCAGCTAATGACCTGAATATACTGAATGGCCAGGCTAAGACATCAATGTTTTTCCTTCCCTGATGGCATAGGCATATTCCCGGACTCAAATTGTGAAACAGTGTTTCTGGGAGCATGAGAAGTCATTTTCACACATGTACTGGCCACCACATACTGTGCTATAAACAACATCTTAGGCAGATGGGCTACAGCAAGCGAAGACCACACCAGGTGCCTCTTCTCTCAGTTAAGAAGAGGAAACTGAAGCTACAATTTGCATGTGGTCACCAAAACTGGACAATAGAAAATTGGAAAAATGTTCAATTTGGATAGTAATATCATAATTTGGCATAAACAACAAGAATGCATGAATCTATCCTGCACTGTATCAGTGGTTGGTAGTGGTGGTGTATCGCAGTCAAGAAAAAAATTATGTGTTATATACATACACTGATCAGCCATTAGCATTATAACCACCTAGTTTTTGGTTGCCTTTGTGTCACCAGGGCAGCGTTTTCCCAACTGAGGCCTCTACAGTTGTTTTGGGGGTATACTGTGTACAGGATACTGTATACAGGAAGTTGGCAGAGGATCCTGTGGATGCTGTGGGTTGCGCGACGGGACTTCCATGAATAATACCCATTTTAGAGTGTTCCAAAGTGATGGGTGCATCAGGGTAAGAAAAGAGGCAGATGAAGTGATGCAATAATCATCCCTAATGCCTACTGTAAAGCCTGTGGGGTCTTATGACCTAGGGTTGCTTTTTTTTTTTTGTTCAGATCTAGCTACAGCAACATTTTGTATATACTGAATGACCACATTTTTCCTTAAACTGATTTCTTCTTCCCTGATGGCATGGACATATTCCAAGAAAGAAAAACGTCAAAGACGACCATGGAAAAAACACCAAAATTCCAGAAACTCACAACCTCAATGCCCAGATGTCTTTAAATTGTTTTGAAAAAAAGAGGAGATGCTACACCATGGTAAACATGCCCCTGTTCAATCTTTTTTGAGACCTGTAGCAGGCATCAAATTAAAAAATGAGTTCATTTTGTGCATCCTGTAAAATCGTAAAATTTCTCAGTTTATACATTTATGTTCTATTATGAATAAAATAATGGCTCATCTGATTTGAAAGTCTTTTAGTTTTCGTTTTATTCAAATTTTTAAAACAGTCCAACTTTTCTGGAATTTGGGTTGTAAATGTTGTGACATGGAATAAGCATATCAAAATGATGACACAGCAGTAATGGTGGTCCAATGAAATATTAGAGAAATTTCAATTTTTTTTTTTGCTGGTCAGTGTATCACTCACTCACTCATCTTCTATACGGCTTTATCCTGTATTCAGGGTCACAGGGGCCTGGAGCCAATCCCAGGACGATTAGGGCACAAGGCAGGGTACACACTGAACAGGGTGCCAATCCATCACAGGGTACACACACACATACACACACTCACTCACACACTACAGGCAATTTGGGATAGCGTAATCTGCATGTCTTTGGACTGTCAGAGGAAACCTGAGTACCCGGAGGAAACCCACCAAGCAAGGGGAGAACATACAAACTCCATGCACACAGAGACGAGAATTGAGCCTGGCCAGGAATCGAACCCAGACCCTGGAGGAGCAAGGCGACAGTGCTAACCACTAGACCACTACACGCCCGGTCAGTGTATATATACACTTATATAGCCTTCACTCCTCATGCACACCAATGATCCTGGGCCACCCATGACCCTTTCACTGGTTCACACTGGTATTCCTTTCTTGGACCAGTTTTGATTTGATTTAGGGTTCTGACCACTACAGACCATGCTCTGACCCATCACATCACCCATCACAATTTGGCCCATGTCACAGTAGCTACAGTTACAATAATGAGAACAGTTACACATCCTGGAAGTGGATGTGATATATGTTCAGCAAGTGAAAATTTTGGAATATTAACTGTACCAGAAGTGGTTGAAAGAAGGAAAACCAATGAACTTGTAACAGTCTATAGGCAACCAAGGCTCACTGATGCATGTAGGAAATGAACACTGGCCTGTGTAGTCCGAGCCAATAGAAGAGCTGCTATAGCTCAAATTGTGGAAAAGGTTAATGCTGGTCCCCATAAAAAAAGGTATCAGAACACGTGGCACATTTAATGTTACCAGCCTCAGAAATCACTCAGCCACACCAACATAACAGCACCTTAGCCATTATGAAGGTTTTACAGAACATAAGTCGCAGACAAGTGGCAGAAATTTTAGAATTTTAGACCTTCACCATTGATTTACAATGAAAAATAAATAAAAATCAGGAAAAAGCAAGGAATTAGAAGATGTGTCCAAACTTTTGACTGGTAGTATGGTAAGTATAATTCAAATGAAAAATGTGATGTGAACAGCGGTAGCTGGTAAAAGCTAAGCTAAGCTTATGCCTTAAAGAGAAAGTTTTTTGGAATCAGTATATAGATTCCTATTTTGTCATCAGATTATGTGCTGTTGACAAATGTCTTAAAGGGAAACATTTTGTACTTTTCTGGAACCAAATAGAAACAAACAAAAAAAACGTTTTTGAATTGTAATGCATAATTTTAAAAATGACAAAATGGTATGTTGACAGAATCTAATTTCTTTTTAAACAAGACTATAAATTCATGTCTATCAGTGAGTATCATTTCAGATGAATTACATAAAGTCCCAACTCTGCCTAAACCTGATATAATGTTACTGAATTGATTAAGCAAATTAAATACTTTGGAGGATAAATTATGACCCTGTTTTGTACCTTTTCATATTACAACATTGATGAAACCTTGAAATATAATGCATAGCCCAATCCCCAGTGTAATTGTTGAGTCATCGATAGACATTAGATTCTATACCTCTTATCTAACAAAATGACCAGCCTTTGCTGGGTGTTATATAAGTATATGACCATGATGGCAGGCAAAAAACTAATTCCTCTTGAAAGAAATTAAATGTTACAGAAGCCTTCAGGCATAGTAATGAGCTGACCCTTTTAGTCCAGTTTGGGGTAAAACAGTCAATTGAATCAATGGTTCAGGAAGACAGATAAGAAAAAAAGAAACACTATAATGAACCTATTTGTAAACCAGACACTTCATGAACTGAGTAATTTAACCCCTACAGTAAATACTTCCAGTCATCTCAGCTGTATAGAGACACTTTGGAAAAAATCTTAAATCATCTTTCAGCCGTAACCCCTTAATAAGCATTTGTCTTCCATATAAGATGTGTTTTCATTTTTTAATTTGGTTTCAGTATGACCCTGTCTAAATATTACATGTGTGCCTATTTAAAGGAAGTCAAGCATGGAAATAATGGTATTAGCCCTTTCTGGTGTGTTTGTTTGAATTGAGATTCCACTTTTTAAAAACTAATTCAACATACTTTTGTTGTTAAACAGAGTAGCATCAATACAGGGAACTGAAACCAGTGACGCTAGTTCCACTTCACTGAGGTGAAAGTTTGATGGCGGGTTTGTCCAAGATGAGTCAAAGCTCATGTGCTTAATGACTCTTCTAATGTTTTATGGAATTAAATGGTGATCTTGATAATTTTGGCTTGTAAACAACACCTTTTAGTACATGTGATCATGACACATAAATATTTATGGTAAAGTTTCCACACAGGGAGGGAACCAGGGTTCACTGAATTGAAACAGAGATAATAGTTTATGAGTATGTTGGCACATGCTTGTGGGAAGGTTTTGGTGAAAATAGTTCTAGAGGTGGCTGAGGACATTGGGGAAGGTTTATACATATCACATTTTTCTAGTAAATTCTTCAAAAATATGTAGACAGACATTTTTATACTACATTTTTATATAGCTCACCCATTAGGTACAAATGTAATTACACTGTTCATCATTTACTAGTCTGAGAAACTGTGCTCAAACATACATACACCCTCCCATTTCACACACACACACACACACACACACACACACACACACACACACACACACACACACACATGTTTAGTTATTAATAGAATCAATAGTTAAGTGGTTTCTTTTGTTATATTGTGAATGCCATTTTATTAACTTGACTGCCTTTACTTTGTTAGATCTCATATTACAAAGAGCCAAACTAATTTAGAACTTCAGTTTAAAATGTAGAAATTACATTTTCTTTATTATTTTTCAGTTCAAGTGTGGGGTTTCATTTTCCTGACTTTTTCAATATACTGCACAGCAAAAAAAAAAGTCACATACTCTAATATTTCGTTTTGCTTTGATTACAGCATGCATGTTTTGTGACATTTCGATAACCTTACTGTAGGTACAGTAATTTCTCTTGGTGATGTAAGAGTCAGACCACTAGCCTTCTCCAGCACATCTCAAAGATTCTCAATGGGGTTAAGGTGGCCAACCCATGTGTGAAAATGATGTCTCATTCTTCTTGAACTACTCTTCCACAATTTTGGTTGTACAGTATACATTAGGCATGATGGGTGCTTAACGTCATCCACTCTCTACTTACCCTGAAGCACCCATCACTCTGGAATAGGGTAATCTGGACTCAACAGACCACATGACATATTTCCAATGCCCCAGAGTCCATTCTTTATGCTCCACAGAAAATTGAAGCCTTTTTTCTATGAGCCTCAATGATAAGTGGTTTTCTTCAGGCTACACAGCTATTTAGTTTTTTAAATAGTTGAGTTCTATTGACATTGTGCGCGTGGAAATGCTTACTTTCACTAATAAACATAACTGTGAGGGCTACTGGTGTTTTTTAGGATTTGATTTCACCAAGCCTTCCAGGTTTCAATAATGCATCGTAAAGTTCTTTACCCAATTTTAGCAGTTCAGCAATCTCTTTAGTTATTTTCTTTGCTTGATGCAGGCCAATATGCTTTTTCACTGCAATTAAAATGTGTATGCAATATAATAAATAGTGAAACTTCATTAAATGAATGGAATTACGGAATACCTCCATGAAAAGGTACAAGAACCTGTTCTAATAAAATCCACAAAAGATAAATCAGTACTCTTCTTACAGTATTATAAGTGAATACTGTACATTTATTATTTTATGTTCTCTAGGTCTACTCTTCTTACTTTTTATAAAACATTATATTTGTTGTGAGGTATTTTGTTACCCAAAGTGAGTAGCATCCTTACAAATGGAATTGCTCTACTAAGCTAAGCATTAGGACATTTTTCAAAGTCTAATTCTGCTATACAAAGTGTTTTTTTTTCTAATAAATTAGTAGAGCAATTCCAGTTGTAGGGATGTTACTCACTTTGGGTAACAAAATATATTATTATAGAATTAGAGCTTTGAAAAGGTATGTCCAGTTATATGACTGGACATACCTTTTCAAAGCACTAATTCTGTTTAACAATATGCAGCTCAGCACAACAGCTAAATTCTACCATAGCACTGACTAAAGTTGTCACCCAGAAAGATCAATTTGTCACTCATAACAGAATGACCAAAAAACAATACGAACATATGGCGTTACCAATTGCAGAATTGTGCCTCTTTTTCGGTCTGTAATGTAAAAAATAATTTTAAAGGAAAATGAATCTATAACAATGTAATAAATGTTTCTTGATATGTTTTACTGTGCCATATTTTTGTCATACCATATGCGATATCAAAAAGACACAATGGAAACACACAATGGAAACACAAAATTAAGCAGTATTTCCAATACTGTACTATTAAAAACTATGTGTGTGTGTATATATATATATATATATATATATATATATATATATATATATATATATATATATATATATATACACAGTACAGACCAAAAGTTTGGACACACATTCTCATTCAAAGAGTTTGAATTTGTATTATGGCAAGAAAAAAGCAGCTAAGTAAAGAAAAATGAGTGCCCATCATTACTTTAAGAAATGAAGGTCAGTCAGTCCGAAAAATTAGGAAAACTTTGAAAGTGTCCCCAAGTGCAGTCACAAAAACCATCAAGCGCTACAAAGAAACTGGCTCACATGCGGACCGGCCCAGAAAAGAAAGACCAAGAGTCACCTCCGCTGCGGAGGATAAGTTCATCCGAGTCACCAGCCTCAGAAATCGCAGCAGCTCAAATCAGAGACCAGGTCAATGCCACACAGAGTTCTAGCAGCAGACACATCTCTAGAAAAACTGTTAAAAAGAGACTGAGTGAATCAGGCCTTCATGGCAGAAGAGACTTGTTTGGGCTAAAGAACATAATAAAGAACACAATAAAGAAAACTTTTAATAAGAAGGTGTGTCCAAACTTTTGGTCTGTATATATATATATATATATATATATATATATATATATATATAAATGTACATCAAAACTGGTAAATGCAGTCCCATCAATGTCACACTGTGTAGTGACCCTTTATTCACAATGTCACACTTTATTCTCCCAAATTATATAGCTGGACTAGTTAAATATTATTTTTATTTTACAGTGGTTAATATATTTCAGGAAGATATTACCACTGAAATGGATCAAATTGCTATTTTTTTTATTTTTGCTATGTTTAAAAAAAAAAAAACAAACAAAAAAAACCTCAATGTTTCCAAAACTGTTGAAAAACCTATGTTAACATTTGCAAAACGTTCTCTAGATTAATATAATTTCCTTTTTCAAAACATGTAGCTTCAAACAAGCAAAGCCAAAATTAAGTAATTACTCTGATTTGGATGCAATGTTTCCCAAACCTCCCATATCTCAAAGTTGTAAAAAACATGGATTATCTTTCAAATTCCACAACAATTGGACAAGAACAATATTACAAAATAACGAACTATTCCAGAGCAAAAAGAAAAATTTTAAGTGCACTAAATAAAAATAAATAGTATATATAAATTAACGTTTGGATTATATATAAATTAAATTTGGATTTTAATTTATTTAGCTGACTTGCCATGTACTCTGTCCTGAAAAAGCAAGCTAAAATTTAGCATTTTTAGGAGAGAATCAAAATGGTTAATGGTTAAATGTAACTGTTTGTTATGTTATCATCCATTCTTTCATCGTTCAGGGTAAGAAATATGATATAGTGGCTACAAGTATTTTGCCTGAAAAAAGGGTCATGTTCAGCTACTCTGGTGTGTTGTCATCTTTTGATTTCTATTTTTATTCATACAGTTAAAACACAGGCGTAATGCTAAAAGAAAGGAAGTGTGAATGTGGTTTAGCAAGCACATGCTTTCTCCAGTTAGACTTAACAGTTCTGAAAATTGAGGAACTATTTGGAGGCAGAGAAGTCATTAAGTACATGGTTCCCTATACTGTATGTGAATGTCAGTACTGTATATAAAGTAGTGCGGTTGCCATAAATGGGCTGTATCTTAATAAGACCTCCTATGGTTTCCTGAGACAAATAACAAGAGTGATACTAGGTTATTCTAAAGGGGTTTTAATGACCATTCCACCAACTTTGGATTATTCTATATACACACGTGGACAAAATTGTTGGTACCCTTCGGTCAATGAAAGAAAAACTCACAATGGTCACAGACATAACTTTAATCTGACAAAAGTAATAATAAATAAGAATTCTATGAATGTTAACCAATGAAAGTCAGACATTGCTTTTCAACCATGCTTCAACGGAATTATAAAAAAAATGTACTCATGGAACAGGCCTGGACAAAAATGATGGTACTCCTAACTTAATAGTTTGTTGCACAACCTTTTGAGGCAATCACTGCAATCAAACGATTCCTGTAACTGTCAATGAGACTTCTGCACCTCTCTGCAGGTATTTTGGCCCACTCCTCATGAGCAAGCTGCTCCAGTTGTTTCCGGTTTGAACGGTGCCTTTTCCAGACAGCATGTTTCAGCTCCTTCCAAAGATGCTCAATAGGATTGAGGTCAGGGCTCATAGAAGGCCACTTTAGAATAGTCCAATGTTTTCCTCTTAGCCATTTTTGGGTGTTTTTAGCTGTGTGTTTTGGGTTATTGTCCTGTTGCAAGATCCATGACCTGCGACTGAGACCCAGCTTTTTGACACTGGCCAGCACATTTCTCTCTAGAATCCCTTGATAGTCTTGAGATTTCATTGTACCCTGCACCGATTCAAGACACCCTGTGCCAGATGCAGCAAAGCAGCCCCAGAACATAACAGAGCCTCCTCCATGTTTCACAGTAGGGACAGTGTTCTTTTCTTGATATGCTTCATTTTTCCATCGCTGAACATAGAGCTGATGTGCCTTGGCAAAAAGTTCCATTTGTTTCCATCTGTCCATAGGACATTCTCCCAGAAGCTTTGTGGCTTGTCAACATGTAGTTTGGCATATTCCAGCCTGGCTTTTTTATGATTTGTTTTCAACAATGGTGTCCTCCTTGGTCGTCTCCCATGTAGTCCACTTTGGCTCAAACAACATGGATGGTGCGATCTGACACTGATGTTCCTTGAGCATGAAGTTCACCTTGGATCTCTTTAGAAGTCTTTCTGGGCTCTTTTGTTACCATTGGGATTATCCGTCTCTTTGATTTGTCATGAATTTTCCTCGTGCAGCCACGTCCAGGGAGGTTGGCTACAGTCCCATGGATCTTAAATTTCTGAATAATATGTGCAACTGTAGTCACAGGAACATCTAGCTGCTTGGAAATGGTCTTATAGCCTTTACCTTTAACATGCTTGTCTATAATTTTCTTTCGAATCTCCTGAGACAACTCTTTCCTTCGCTTCCTCTGGTCCATGTTGAGTGTGGTACATACCATGTCACCAAATAACACAGTGACTACCTGGAGCCCTATATATAGGCCCACTGACTGATTACAAGATTGTAGACACCTGTGATGCTAATTAGTGGACACACCTTGAATTAAAATGTCCCTTTGGTCACATTATTTTCAGTATTTTCTAGGGGTACCATAATTTTTGTCCAGGCCTGTTCCATGAGTTTATTTTTTCTAAAATAATTCTGTTGAAGCATGGTTGAAAAACAATGTCTGACTTTCATTGGTTAACATTCATCGAATTTTTTTAAATTATTACTTTTGTCAGATTAAAGTTATTTCTGTGACCATTGTGAGTTTTTCTTTCATTGACCGAAGGGTACCAACAATTTTGTCCACGTGTGTACATACCTATAACTTGGTATGTCTTACTGTTCTTTTCCCCATTTCTAGAAATTTCTGCTCCTACCTTGCTGCAAAGACAGTAATCAAGAGTGAGCCCATGCCGTGCTCTATCCTTCTACTGTATATGGCTTGTATATGGCATGCACAGCCATAATGTGAACAATTCTTTTTGCTGAGCTAAATGAATCAGAATGAAGTTCAGTATTTTACTCTAAATGCTGTGGGTAACTAGTGCATTTTTGTAACAGACCTGGAGTTCTGGGGAAATGCTATTTACTTTCCAATGTTTAAAATGTCACTTTTATTTATTATTGTTTTAATTGAAGGCAGGAATCCTTTACATAAATGCTCCCAAGCATTGACAGAGCTTCATTATGTGTCTGTAATTATTGCAAATATCTGATTGTGAATTATGGTCTTCTTTTTGATTGTGACTGTAGTCTAAAATGCACATATCCTCTTTTATTCAGAGATATGTTTTATATTAGTAAATAATTAGGCATAGAAATTAAGGGGTAAGCATGAAAACACATAGATAATTGTCATGTCTCTCCTAGAAGAATCGGACACAGAAGCAGATTACATTATGAGAAATGTTTATTTTTCTTATTAACTCAAGTTCACTGTTCCACTGGTTTTACCAGTTCCTTAAACACCTCCCCAGACTGGGTCTACAGGTGGGCAAATAAAAGAAAACAAAAGAACATATAACAAGAAGGGGTCGTAACCCTAAAGTCCGTGTGGCTGGCGATGCCCCGACCGCCTTAAACACGCCACACCTGCAGACTCTGCTCAGTCCTCAGTGCTCAGTACTGAAACTGAAGTACCCAGAGGAAACCCACCAAGGACAAGAAGAACATGCAAACTTCATGCACACCCAACCCAAAAGCATAACACAGTGCTAACCACTATACCTTCCTGCCAGTCATGATGAGTACTATTAATTATATCAATATATACCATATTTTTGGCTAAGGTTTTGTTTGTATTTTGCTTTATTTAGATGTTTAGTATCATACTAATGTGAATTAATGTGAATAACTGTAACTTACCTTATGCTACACTGAAATTAACAAACTGAAACTGAGAAAAAAATGCATTTTTACATGCTGGTAATTTTAATAATTTAAAAGTGCTGCCAAGAAAACTATGTTAAACATCTGCTTCGTATCACACTTCTGACTACTGTTATTATAATTTTTTTTATTTATCTATGTACATTTGATAATTTCTTTTGTGTGTACATGCTGGGGTAAGAAGACGACGAAGCACAAAATTTATCCTTCCTACTTCTTTATAAGGTGGAGAATTTACATTTTTTAAGTTAGTGTTTATTCCAATAATTAAGAGGTAAGCAGAGGCGAACGATGGAACTACCAAAATTGATTCTACGACATGAAATTTATTTTAACAAGTGATATCTGCCCTGAAGAAAGGAAGGGTGGTCCATCAACCCATGACATCCTTAACATTTTAAACATTTTTGCATGCTTCTATAAAGTTATATGTTGAGAAAATCCAGATACCTACTGTACGTATTGAAAGTGTGAGTCATTTAATGTTAGGAGAGCAGATTTGGACCAATTGATTCTAAACCCAGAAAAAGAACCAATCAAACAATCCCCTTACAAACTGACAACAAATTGGGTATTGAGTCAGATCAAAGAGCAATCTTATGTTAAGTATTGTGTAAGGAAATAGGCCTTATATTAGTGAAGTGCCGAGTCATTTGTGCCCTTACATGTTCAATGGAAAATGCAAAGTGTGTCGGACTCAAAGGGCAGCCCTTGTATGATGAACTACAGTGATAACAGGGAATGTAATTGAAAACAATTTCTCAGTTAGTATCTGAGCTGTGGGGTTATAGTATAAGACCTGAATCATATGGATAAACTTTGAACCAAAACCCATAAACTCTAAAACAGACCACAAAAAGGACCACTCCAACCTATCAAAGACCTTCATGGCCTTCACGCTGCTACTGTAGATGTTGATTTTCTTGAAGAGGTTACTGTGTCAGTCCAAACATGTTACCTACCGTGGACTGGCACCCTAACGAGGGTGTATTCTGCCTCATGCCCCAAGCAACTGTAAGTAGGTACGCACCCAAAATTAAAGACAAATTTAAGTCAGTGACCCAAAATATACATCATAATCAACACAGAAATGGCTAAAGGAACAAAAAGTTAGCCAAACCCAAACAATGGAAACAAAAGCAAAAACAGTATGGCAAAACTACTCACTAACAAAGTGACATGATAACAGAACAGCTTAACAGAAATAAAACACATACACAAGCCAAAACATACACAGGCACCCCCGTAAAAATGGCATATTCAGAAAAAGGCTTGCACACGAGAACTTGTGTGTGGACCACAGAGCTAAACTGTGGATTCTAAAATTTACATTGTTACCGTTTTTTCATCTCTGGAATGGAAGAGATGGCGATTTTCCTTATCATAACATGCATAACAATGAGACCAACTTTGACGGATTTTAGAGCAGAGCAAGAATGACAGGCTTGCAAGCTGTGTCAGAACATATCCCACAAGAGGGTGTAAGATGTACCCCTGGGGCGCAAGAGGTGCCCAAATTTGCCCCATTGACATATAATAGTGAAGGTACTCCCCTACTGAAACAGGAAGTGTTCACAATTGCTTTTCCTTTCTTGAAAAAGGAACTTTGAAACTGAATATAACTGTGGATACCATTGTCATAAAGACGATTAGGCTCAGTTTGACATATACTCAGGCAACCAATCAGTCTCTCAGGATGATTGTGAAGCTGTCAAGCCACGCCATAGCAACATGCTAATATAGTGAGCCTAATGCTAGCAACATGCTAATCATGTGAGCATTAAGCTAGCAAACATGCTAATCATCTTAAAGTCATGCTAGCAACATGCTCATCAAGCTAGCATCATGTTAGTGACATGCTGATCATATTAGCATTATGCTAATCACATTGGAGTCATGTGAGCAACATGCTAATCACTGTAGCATCATATTAGCAGCATCCTAATCTTGTTAGCATCATGCTACCACCATGCTAATATTGTTAGCAACATGCTAGTCATATTAGCATTGTGCTAGCACAATGATAACGATGTTGCTAGCAACATGCCAATATACAGTAGTTAGCATAATGGTAATCATAACAGCATCATGCTAGCAACAAGCTTACCTGGGGGTGGGCTCATTTTACTTAGGCAACCAATCAGTCGCTCAGGATCATTGTAAAGCTACGCCCTAGCAAGCACTTATGGCACCTTAGCAACTGATTCCATAGACTGTCATTAAATATTTGAAAGTAATGAGTTCAACTGATCACACAACTTCTACACGCAGTCATGAGCCATCTGGGCAGGAAATTTAATGTTATTATTATTATAATTATTATTTGTAAAGGCAGTGCTTGTTCATTTGAAAGATACCAATAATTCTGCACTCAACAGTATGAACTTCTTTACTTCAGACTTAGAAAATTCTGATAAGCAGACATTGTTTATATTTAGCCTTCCAAACACTGAACAAACACTGCCTAGTTGATGTCCTCTTGTGGTCAAAAAGTGCACCTGCACAAGGTACCTTTAATTTAATTTAAAGGTTTTCCGGGACCTGCAGACAAGGAAAGGCTTATTAAGACATGGAGAATGATACTAACTATGTGCATAGGAAAATCTGGCTGTGGATTTAGTACAGAGAGAGAGATCAGTGTTAGTTCTGTGTTTGGAAGGCTAAATACAAAAACACACTGCTGACAAAGACCTCCTACTGTATGTCATGAATGTCTTCTCTTCAGAATTTACTAAGTCTAAAGTAAAAAGGTGCTTACTGGTGATTGCAGATTTATTGGTATCTTTCAAATGAACAAGCACTGCTTGGACAAATAATAATAATAATAATAATAATAATAATAATAATAATAATAATTTATTTCTTGCCCAGATGGCTTAGGACTGTGTGTAGAAGCTTTTCGAATAAAAGAATGAATAACAGACATAACAATGACTTTTAATTGAGGCTAAATAGTTCTGTGCCTTTTGCAAGTTAATAAAATGCTTCTATTAAAAATTTAACTTGAAAAAGTAGACTCTTTTACTCCACCAATCATGACTGGATCCAAGCATAAATTGCTGGATCCAAGCAACTTATCAGATGAATTTATACACCTATAAGTATGTACTTATATATAAGTTTTTGTTATTGTTATTAAATATTGTTACTAATAAGGAAATAAACCATCTGATAAATCGGAAATTAGAAGTTTTAAAAGTATTATGGTTTCAGTTTGTACCTTGTGTGAGCCAGCTTTACAAAAATAAGTAGCAGTACAATCCAAAAGAAGCACAGGAGTAATTGAAGGACATTTTTATTGAGTAATAGAAATGTAATAATATGCACATGCTTTCATTACCATCACCTGAGTCATAAGTGAAATTATCTATCTATATATATATATTGTTATATATGTTTAGGACATGATAGGACTTTAGCAAGTCCTATCATATCACACTGATGTTATTTCAGTTTATGGGTAAGCTCATGTATTCTGCCACTTGCATGGGTATGAACAAAGGGTATGAACATTCCGCATTCCTATGGGAGTTCTGAACTGAACGGAGCTTGATAGCATCTGTCACTGCATAATATATAGGTGCATCTCAATAAATTAGAATACAATCGAAAAAATTCTTCTTCCAGACTCTATCATGTTGATTTCCAAATGAAATACAAAATTTACTTTCATCTGAAAAGAAGACTTTGGCCCACTGACCAACAGTCCATTTCTTTTTGTCTTTAGCCCAGGTGAGACGCCTCTAATGATGTCTCTGGTTCAAGAGTGGCCTGACACAAGAAATGCAACAATTGTAGCCCATGTCCTGGGTACATCTGTGTGAGGTGGCTCTTGAAGCACTGACTCCAGGTGCAGTTCACTCCTTGTGAATATCCCCAAAATGTTTGAATGGGCTTCATGTCACAATCCTCTCATGCCTGTAGTTATCCCTGCTAAAAAGCACTCAACATTAATCAATGAAACAAAGCCACTAATTAGTGTGATGACCCTGTTCTTAAATATAGTCTCAGGTACAATTTATGCAGTTTTATAAGGAAATAAGCTGTTAGTTATTCTGAACATCCTGGAAAACCAGACACAGTCCTTCTGAGGACTGTGGGTGCTTCAAGAGCCACCTCACACAGATGTACCCAGGACATGGGCTACAATTGTTGTTATAAAACCCAGAAAATTCCTCTCTTTTTTTGTCTGAAAAGTGTCCTTTACTGCTGCTTTCTTTACTGGCCTATAGATATTTAGTGAAAGAAAAGAAAATCTAAATAATGATGTCATAAAATAAACATGTATAACAAAGTTTGTTCCAAAAAACATGCAGGGTGCCTTTTGTACAGTACAATGATGACCATGTTCATGTGTGAAACATTTTTCTCTTGCTCCCAGATACTATCTTTTTTTTTTTTTTTTTTAACATGAATTTCAGGTGTTGTGGAAAGGTTCTTGCAAGGACAGTATTGTCAAGTGCATTTGCAAAACCCATAAAGCAACATGATGAAACTGGACCTCATGACTAACTCAGGAAAGTAAGACCAAATATTACCTCTGGACCATCCATTTAAAAGGTTACCGTCAACAAAAATCATAAAAAAGAATTGCATAAGAATTGTATTTATAATAAGATAATTAATTAAAAAAATATATCCAATAAGGACTTTATCTAAAAGCCAGACCAAATTTCTCATTCACAGCTGAAGTAGTTAAATATGCTTATACTGCACTGTAAACCCGATTAAGTTGGCAAAACTCAAAGTAATGATGTTTCCAATTTTAAGTAAACAGAACTATCAGTTTTTGAGTTTGTTGAACTTGTTGCAAATCAAATAAATTGTTGCAGACAATCCAGCCCGGGAATCGAACTGGGCCTTTCGCATGGCAGACGGCCATCAGAGCCACCAGTGCTCTATAGATTTTACGTTGGTGGAACGTTAAGGTGACAGTTATTGTTACTTAAGTACTTACGGTTACTGAAAATATCAAATTTGTTCAGCTAACTTGAAAAGTGTCATTTCTACAAACTTATAAATGCCAAAAAGTTCTGAATACTCAAAAAGGTCTATTAATTTGACCTAATTGCAATTATTTAAGTTAACAGTACTCAATGTTTTTAATTACTTTGAGCATTAGGGTTTACAGTGTGTAGATACGTAGGTTATATTTTAAAACTACAATTGCAAGTAAATTACAAACTGCATGTAATGTAAAATATGAATAAAACAGTATTAGACACACATATATGATATGGTAGTATATACAATGAAAAAGCTATTTACACATAAGTGCACAAATGTAAAGCAAACGCAATTATTAATTTATTGTGTATATTTAACTTCATTCAGCTGTTTAAGTTATATGAAAAATAACGTGCCTACCAGCCTACTATTATTTTCTGTTCAGATTTAAAGATGCTAAATTTTTTATGCAAAAAGATGCAAAATTTAATAAAAGATGCAAATTTAAAGATTTAAAGTGTGCAAAAATAATGGATACAAACAGCAAAAAAAAAAAAAATATATATATATATATATATATATATTATTATTATAAAAAGCCCTAAGCACTTCGTGTGCATATAAGAATATTTACAAGAAATATATTGATTTTATGTTCATTCATATCTTCTGATGGTGCTCAATGTCGCCACATTTTTACACTTTAATGAAGATTCACGAATCAGGACATTCGCATAGTTAACACTAACTGAACAAAAGGTCTTCACTTTGTAAAACACCTGTCCATAAAAAGGAATATTTAGGCATATACAGTACGCTAAATATAATTCACTTAAATATTACAGAGTAAAACAAGAAAAGAAGATGTGCTGAGCTTCAGTTCATACAAAAGGTCTAGGAACGAAACAGTTGTCGTTATTTTACAAAATCTGAACATATTCAGTAAATTTGTGAATTACACAAAGTATCTGTAACGACGCAGGTGGTGCGATTGGGCAGAGCCGCACTTAAACTGTTCAGGCACCGGCGTGGCCATTTATACACAAGCCTCTGTCTGCTTAAAACGCTGGCGAGAGAGAGAGCAGCATGCAACAGTTCAGCGTGCGCGCTCAGTTTACTAGTGCAAAAACACAACCCCCCTCTCTCTCAAATAAATCCTCGGTAAGGGAATAAATAATTTGCTTTAGTTTCCAGAGCCCGTCCGTTCTCGCGTAAAGACAGCGGACCTCTGTTTATTTTGTGTTTTCAATTTCCTTTTGTTTTCCTTTAAATTCTTAATTAATAATCCCACGCTATCTCCAAACAGAAAGGTCTTCCCGTGCGTATCACAAGCACTCTCACATACTCCTATTTCGTTGACCCCTCTAAAGCCCTGCATAGGTAACATTTTAAAAGTACAATTGCAAGTAAATTACAAACTGCATGTAATGTAAAATATGAATAAAACACTATTAGACACACATATAGGATATGGTAGTATCAATGCAAAAGCTATTTACACGTGAGTGCTCAAATGTAAAGCAAACGCAATTATTACTTTATTGTGTATATTTAACTTCATTCAGCCATTTAAGTTAAATGAAAAAATAACGTGCCTACACTGTAAAAAATATCTGTTAAAAAAACTGGTATTTTCCAACAGTAAGGCACTGTTATTCAAAAATACAGTTGAATACTGTGAATGCAAACTCATTTGGAAAAAAAAAAATTAATCGCAAACCACTGTTTAATTCTACGGTACAGAACAGTATTTTTGAAGTCTCGTCACATGTCTGACGCTGTTGCTGATGCTCACAACTCCTCAGAAGAGATTCCTGCAGGTCTAATCTGAGCAAGATCATCAAATCTAGCCTCATCTTTACACCTGGTGTATGTAAATATTGAAGAACGAAGGAGGAAGAGTTTTAGAACTTAACAATTTTGAGGTTTGTTCCGACTATTAACTTATCGGCTGAAGCTGAGTGGTCGAGATAAACAGTATTCCCGCACGGTGTTTTCCTCCTTGCTTGAGGTAAATTCAATTTTATCATTTTTATTGTTACACTGTACTAGCCTTTATTATATTATTTGCTAATAATGATCTAATCAAATCGATTTTTCTTAGTATTATGTATTGAATAAGCAATGTAGGTTTAGTTTATTTTTAGCTCAAAGAAGGCTTGTGTTAAACTAGCATGGTTATTTTGCCGTTGATATTTGCTGACTGCAGGAGAAAATGTTCATTTGCAATATTTGCAATAAAACCTGCAGCAATTCCTTTACGCATGTGAGTCACATGCGGGTGCATAGTTTGTTGCCTAATGCAACACTTAAGTGCAGTTTTTCTCAGTGCACAAGAGTTTTTTCAAAGTTTTCAGCGTTCAAGTGTCACATATGGTCATAAATTTGGATGAAATAAGACTAAACTGATAAAAAACTGATAAAACAGATGTCATGTTGACTTTTGCAGCTCGAAGTGTGAGAATACCCGGGGTTTAATCTTACACCTGAAAAACCACATTACCGAAGGTAAGACTGTTACAGTACATGCCCATTCAGAAGGTGTAACCAAAATTTTTCAGTCAGGTCTACATTCACATCACATGTCTCAAGAAAGCATAAACACTGCTCTAATGACAATTTACTTGACTCAGTTGCAAATCCTGCCAGTACTAGTGATGGTAATAATACAAGTTGTGATATGCAAACTGACGATTTCAGTCCTGAAGAAATGGATGTGTGCAAAGAAAAGGAAGATGAAGGAGAATTTATAAGACATTTAGCCCATTTTATCTGAAACTTTGATCTAAATTTCTCCTTCCATCCTCTACTATTCAAACAATCATTGAATAGTAGGAATCAGGAAATACATGAGATAAATCAGTCATACCTAATTTCCAAACTTGTAAATGAATTGACATGGCTTGGACTAACTAAAGCTGACAAACACTGTGATTGATACCATGAAAAGTGATGGTCTCCACAGGGCTTGTAATACTCATGCACTTAAAACTGACCATAAGAGAATTTTTAATTTTTTTAAAATAACTTCAGTTATGTAGAGCCAGAATACATGGTCTTGGCAAAAATGAGTCAGGCAACGAATATTTTGTGCAATATATTCCTGTGAAAAACACGATTGTGTCCCTTTTGTCCTCAGGGTCAGTGAGAGACCAGCTACAGCAAATACAAACTAGCGTCCAGTCTGATATTTTTCAGGATTTGTGGGATGGTACAAGCATTAAACAGAACTTGCTACTCAAGAACACAATATCTTCAATGGGCATAATCCTTTATTAGGATGCCTTTGAAGTAATAAACGTCCTAGGGTCAGGGAGGAAAAAGCACAAGATTTTAGTCATGTATATGACACTTGCAAATATTTTTGTTATGTCGAGAACAAGACTATAAGCATTTTGGACAGAATCTAGTGTTTGGCTCTCTGGTGAAAGATTTAAAGGATTTTGAGACATTGCCAGATGGCCAGAAGTTCAAAGGAACCATTTATGCAATTTCAGGTGACAATTTGGGTTCACACAATATTGGGGGCTTCACTGAAAATTTTGAAAAGGTATTGTGAGATTAAACTGGAAGTATTTCTGGCAGACCCTCTGGCCAAGGGCCCTGACCACACACCAGAGTCATTTCAGAAACATGTTGAGGCGCTGAGTTGTAATGTACAGTAGAATCATGTGACTGTGGTGGTGTTCAATTTGACTCCATCTTCAATGAGCTCATATATTTTCATGTATGTCAGCCCGGATTACCTCCTTGACTTGGTCATGACCTTTTTGAGGGCATTGTCTCAACTGATGTGGTGTTATACCGCAACCACCTTGTGTCAAAAAAGAAAAACTTCACTTATTTTCAATTGAATCAGCGCATAAATCATTTTAAATATCTAGGCAAAGATGCTAAAAACAACTTATCTTAAAGCTGAGAGAAATTGTAGAGCTTGTTTGTGCGCCAGCAATTTCCACAGGTCAGGTAGCCTATTTACGAGTTCTGATAGATGAACATTTGCATACCAGAACACAGAGTTTTGGGGAACATCCACTTAAGCCTAAGCATCACTACCTAAGTCATTATCCAGAACTTATCACTCAGTTTGGAAGTACGCATACTTACTTCAAACAATGTGCAAGAAAGCTTCATAACTTCAAAAACCTCTGCAGAACTCTTGCTGAAAGCCATCAACTTTTACAATCTTTTCTAAATGCTGGGACACTGTTGTAGTAGAGAAGGAAACTGAATTCATTGCTGGAGACTACAATGCCAAGATAATACGATCAGTTGCTCATCTGAACTTTGATCCTCTTCATACATTTATTACTCATAGTGTGACTGTAAAAAGGACAACTTATAAGAGCAACATGTTTGTAGTGATAGGCCATAATGATGACTGACTTATAGTAGGACAAATAAAAAAAGGCTGTCATTCATAAGAATTCAGTTGTGTATTTTATCACTAAGGTATATCAGGCTCTTCAGGGCAGGAATGCAATCGTGGGTGTAGAGGGTATAAAGCAGGGGACTCAAAACACAGCCCTGTGGAGAGCCAGTGCTGAGAGTGATGGGTGTGGAGTAATAGGGGCTCATTCTAACCCTCTGAGTGCGGTCACTCAGGAAGTCCTTGATCCAATGACAGGTGGAGTGTGGAAGTTCTATGTCTGACAGTTTATTCACCAGTCTGTGGGGTAGGATAGTATTGAACACAGAGCTGAAGTCTATGAAGAACAGCCGTGCATAACTTCCCTGCTGCTCCAGGTGGGACAAAACAGTATGGTAATACAGTAGTCACAGCATCTTCTGTAGACCTGTTTCCTCTGTAGGCAAACTGGTATGGGTTAAACATGGGAGGAATGAATGACATAATGTGGTTCCTGAATAGCTTCTCAAAGCACTTTGTAACCACAGGATTCAGTGCAATTGGCCTGTAGTCATTGAGATGGTGATTGTCTTGTTTTTGGCCAGAGGCACCATGACAGAGGACTTCAAAGAAAGTGGCACAATGGACTGTGACAGAGACTGGTTGAATATCCTGGTGAAGATCCCAGCCAGTTGGTCTGCACAGTCCCTCAGCACACGCCCTGAAATGCTGTCGGGTCCAGCTGCCTTCTGTGGATTGACAGTCTGCAGCATGCGTCTCACCTCGTGCTCCCCGACTGTGAAAATGGGGTTATTGTTGGTTTCTGGATGGGGTCCAGCTGTCTCTGGGGGGTCCACTTCAAACTGAGCAATGTAGTGATTAAGTTCCTCTGCCAGCGATAGATCACCTCCCACAGCTCCGGTACTGGTCCTATAGTTCGTCATATGCTGGACACCAATTCACATCTGCCTGCTGTTATTGCTGTCCAGATGTTCCTCAATCTTCCTCTTATCTCTAACTTGGTCTCTCGGATGCCCCTCTTCAGGCTAGTATGGGCTGTGCTGTAGAGGGCCTTGTCACCAGACCTGAAGGCAGTATTCCTCTCTTTCAGCAGCCTCTGGACTTCCCTTGTCATCCAGGGCTTCTGATTGGGGTGAATGCAAATACATTTATCCACCGTGACAATGTCTGTGAAGTTCTTAATATAACACATTACACTATTACTAAATACCTCCAGGTCTGGGTGTTCAAAAATGTCCCAGTTGGTCCTACTAAAACAGTTCTGCAGTTTCTGAGAGGCTCCATCTGTTTTAACTGTCTCCAAGTTTTAACTGTCCTCGTGGTATTAGGTGCCGTTTTCCTGAGTGGGATGTAGGCTGGGATCAAAAAACAATGAGGGGAGCAAAGGTTTTAAATCCACATGGTTGAAGTCCCCAGAAACAATATGCACGGCATCCGGGTGCTTAGACAGCTGACTGCTAATGCTATGATGTAACAGTTCGATAGCCGAGTTAGCATTAGCATCCGGGGCTATTTAAACGGCGGTGATCATGACCACAGTAAACTCTCCGGGGAGATATATAGGTCTTCATCTAACAGTCACATACTCCAGGTTCAGGGATCAGTGACTGTCCACAATCACTGTGTTTGTACACCAGCTGTTATTTGAATACACACACAGCCCACCTCCTCTGCTCTTACCTGAGTCACTAATCCTATTGTAGCGCTCGCAGGCAGTGTAGCCTGCAAGCTGGATAGCAGAGTCCAGGATCAAAGAGTGAAGCCAAGTTTCAGTGATCAACAGAACACTGTTCTTTACAATGTTATTTGATACCACTTGTAGCCTCAGTTCATCGATCTTGTTGACAAGAGATCTGGCATTTGTGAGAAAATCACTGGGGAGCGGTGGTTTAACCAGCTGTGGGCGTAGCCTCGCAAGCGTGCCGCCTCTGTCGCCTGCCCGCTGGAATGATAATCCATGGGGAGCCAGGGCTCCTCGCTATGTCTGCCGGAATGTCATGGGAGCAAAGAAACCCTGATGAAACACTTCCCTTACTGCACACTCCGATCCTAAAAAGTTCCTGTTGGCTGTAGATGTTGGCTCGACATACAGTAATGTGGCTCGACATAATGTGACTTAAACAAATAATAGTACCAGCACATACATACAAAATAAGCACTGGAATGAAGAGCACCGAGCTGCTGCGTCCGTGTGCGCTGCCATGTTTTTTATGTACAGTATATGTTTTTTTATTATCAAAGCAATGCTAATCATTGATTTTCTATCATTCAAATTTCATTGTTATATTGAAAGAAAAAAATTTACGTACATCTTGGTAGGATATTGGATTTGCTTAAAAAAAGGAAAAAAGTTGAAAAGTTGTTTCAGAAACAACACAAGTCACACTTGATCTCCAAAAATTGCCAGATGAGTCAACAGATACAAGTATGTCTTCACTCTCCAGTCCACAGCCTTGCACATCTTCAAGCTCAAGCCATCCACAAGCATCAACACCTTGTACTTTAAGCAAGTAAAGCCAATCATCCAACATATCCAGTAAGTGGTATGAAAATTTTGAGATTCCTTGGGATAAAATGCCTGTGGAAGTGCAGTCAGTTACCTGTATATCCAACGGCAAGTGTCCTGCTCCTGACAAGCGACACCAGATGATACGTATTCTAGCTGATGAAATCAAGAAATGTGAGAATAACCCCACACGCAATGAATGTCTCATCATCTGCCGCAACATTGTTAAGCATTTCCCCAACAGTTTTGCAGATATGACACCAAGTGGTGTCATCATTGGTAGTAGATTTACTTCATTGCTTTGTCAATTAAAAACAAGAATTGAGAACATGAACCGTGCAGGGACAATGAAGAGACTCCGAACTTCAAAAGTGCCTGAACAACTGCATCAGAGGCCAAGTGATTCTTATGGATGCACACAATTTAACCCTGAACTGCCACCAGAAAAAAAAAACATATGAAACCCTGGAGCAGAAGAGGCAACAGTTAGAAACCATTTATAGACAAGATGGTATTCGCAGTGGTGAGAAGGAGGAAGTGATTAACCTTATGAAAACAACATTCTGTCTTCAGCGTAAACATATAAATCAGGCTCCATCAACTTCCATCGAAGATTTGAGAATCTCTCGGCTTTACTTTTTTACTCAAAGAGGTATCTTCAATCACTTCGAGTTACTAACTGACATTAACATGTTACGGGCCTTGGACCCATCTATTAAAGAATGTGGACAGGGAATCAGGAAGTACCTGCAGACCAAATCAAAGAACAGATGTGCAATCTGGCGTCTCCCAGGATGAAGATGGAGAGTTTACTCTAATACAACTGCTGATGGCATACTTTGATGAAGGAATAGAGGGACTAATACTCCGTGCTGACGTATGTTTTGTTTACATTTACATATACTTGCTTTTAATGGGCTTGCTATACTGCCATTTATAATTTGTATACAATTGTCTGTGTTCTACAGATATCTGCCACGGCAGCAGATGCTGAACGAACCCAGACCCTGCCCCTCTCTCCACGACTGATACTGCTGTATAAGTGTCAGATAAGCAAGGTTCTCCCATCAGTCTACCTCATCAATATTGTTTTAGCCGTCCCAGGTCATGAAAAGTACTAATCTGCAGAAAATTTGTTACTTACTTTACAATGAATGAATAAAGTAATGATGACCATATTAGATACTGTTTTAACTACAATTTGTTGTCTTTATCAGTTGCCGTTGATGAAGCCTCAATTGGAGGATGGATGATCACCATCATGTAATCTGTGAAGGTGTTGATCAAAGCTTCATCACAGGGCTAGCTGCAGTTTTTTCCACTTACAATGTCTTTAATCTACAGTACCAAGAGGAAGCTTCAAGGATCATGGAGTTTGTACAAAGGTAAATATTGTTTTGGTATTGTGCCTTATTCACCAGATCTGTTAAGAACTTGTCATTTAATATAAATTGTGCAATGAATTAACAGGAAGCAGAGAACTGTCAATGACAAACCACGCGCCACCATGATGTAATGTTTGTTCTCATACAAAAAAGATATTATTTGTATTTAATACAAGTTTCTTTTATTTATGTATCAATACACTTGCTTTATCAATACACTTTTTACAATCGTTACACTACTCATATAGCAGAAATGTCCAGATAATACAAATCATGCAGTTAGTTCATGCACATATTGTGTTCACTTAATCATGAAAATAATGAAGATATTAAATTAGTATTTACATTACAGTTGAGAAAAAATATGGCAGTTTCATTTGATTCTGAGGTGGCATTTTACATCAGTCACAGGTGTCAGTCAGGACTCTGAAATTAGATCATTCTTTCATAATGAATATATATAGAGGTTATTATCCTGAGTAAACATCTTCGAATAGTCTTATATAAAAGTCATCATGACTTACCAAGCCTAATGTATGTTATTTCTACATTGCTTTTTAGGTGCTTCGTTGGTTTGAATCCTGAGAGAGGAACAAAGGCCAGCCAGGTGAAGGTGATCTCCAAAAAGACGGGGAAACTTGTCCATAAAAAGACTGCAACTGTAAATGTCCATTTAGCCACCCTGAAAAAAAAAATTTGGACTTTGAGTGGGGTTTTGTTCAGTAATACTAAGTCAAGTCAAGTCAAGTAGGCTTTTATTGTCATTCCAAAAATATACAATTCAGTTCACAGTGAAACGAAACAACATTCCTCCAGGACCAGGGTGCTACATACATGCAAGCAACATAAATTAACAACACAACATAAATTAACAATGCAGATTTTACATTTTTAAGTTAACCTAAAGCTATCAAATTGTATACAAAGAAGAGACAACAGACAACAAAGTGCACATGCAAATGTGCAAACAAAGAGCTACATGATAACACAACAACGTAACAACACAATAACGTAACCCTTTATAGTATTGAAATGCCTTTTTTAGTGATGACGTATGAGTTGAGGTAGTGAGAAAAACAGCAGTAAACAACTGACATTGTGTCAAAAATATTTTTGTGCAAATAGCAGAGTGTATGATGAGGTATGAGTTGAGGTAGTTGGAAAAAACAGCAGTAAACAATTGACATTGTGTCAAAAATATTTTTGTGCAAATAGCAGAGTGAGATAAATATTGTGCAAATATTGCAAAGATCAATTCAGGTAGGTGGGTATGAACAAATTTATGATGGGTGTAGATCAGTGTGATTGTGCATGTGAGTGTTTATCAGTTCAGTTCTGGTGTTATTAGTTTGTCTGAATGATTTGTGTGTTTGTGTGTGTGCGTGTATGTTTATCAGTCCAGTCCCTTTGTGTTGAGGAGACGGATGGCTTGTGGGTAAAAACTATTACTCAGTCTGGATGTGAGTGCCCGAATGCTTCGGTACCTTTTTCCAGATGGCAGGAGGGTGAAGAGTGAGTGTGAGGGGTGTGTCCGGTCAACCACAATGCTGGTGGCTTTGGGGATGGAGCGTGTGGTGTAAATGTCTTCAATAGCGGGGAGAGAGACCACGATGATCATCTCAGCTGTCCTCACTATCCGCTGTAGGGTCTTGCGGGATATGGTACAATTCCCAAACCAGACAATGATGCAGCTGCTCAGCTGCTCTCAATAATTCCTCTATAGAAGATGGTGAGGATTGATGGTGGAAGCTGTGCCTTTCTCAGCCTTCTCAGGAAGAAAAGACGCTGTTGGGCTTTCTTATGCAGAGAGCTGGTGTTGAGGGACCAGGTGAGGTTCTCCTCCAGGTGGACACCCAGGAATTTTGTGCTCTTGACGATCTCCACAGAAGAGCCATCGATGGTGTGATCACTCCTTGTCCTCCTGAAGTCAACAACCATCTCTTTTTTTTTCCACGTTCAGAGACAGGTTGTTGTATTTACACCAGTCCATTAGCCTCTGCACTTCCTTTCTGTACGCCGACTCGTCGTTCTTGCTGATGAAACCCACCACGGTCGTGTCATCAGCAAACTTGATGATATGATTGCGGCTGTGTGTCGCTACATAATCATGAGTCAGCAGTGTGAACAGCAGGGGTCTGAGCACGCAGCCCTGGGGGGCCCCAGTACATAGTATGGCGGTGCTAGAGGTATAGCTCCCGATCCAGCATTACATAGATTTCAGTACACGTCAGTACAGCACATGTTCAACATCCTGTTTTGGATCTGAAGTCAGTGCTGTGCTCTGCCTATGTTTTTTTTAATACAAAGTCAGTGTGGTGTTCTGCAATTAAGTGTTCATTTGAAGTCAGTGCAGTATTCTGCAATTGAGTGTTCATGGGAAGTCTGTGGAAGTGTTGTTCATGCAAAGTCAGTGCAGTGATCTGCAGTTGAATGTTCATGTGAAATCTGAAGTGACAGCACTTTTTGCAACAACATATTTTTTTAATTCACAGAATTTCAGCATGCTGCTATTTTACATGTTGAGAACATGCATTTTGTTTTTTGTGTTTTGTTGATTATTTTAATGCCCACATATTTAAGTGGAAACAATGTTAATGTATTTTATATGTTGGCTTTAATAAAAGTCTAATGGTTTAAGGACAACTTTTGTCCAAGCAATTTGTTTAAGAAATTGAATTTTAATCATAAATAACATTAATAACATAAATAAAAAACAATTTTTATAATATAACCTAATACCAATAATTTACAGTGTTATACTGTACATCATATATTTTTACAGTTCAGTACTGTAATATATTTTACAGTAATAAACTGTCATTCTATATTACAGTACATGCACTGTAAAATTACAGCTCAAAGCCGGAAAATCTAGCTGCCAGCTGTTTATTGTAAATTTACAGGATTTTTTTTACAGTGTAAAAAACAAAATAATACAAAAATGTGTAATCTTTAATAAAGTTAGCCTAAAACAATATTGCTTCCAATGCTGAAGCAAACATTATTTTGTTTTTGTTTTAGTCTATTCGCTGAATACAAAGCGACAGCGCGTTCCGGGGTGAACAACCACAGAACCCCTAGTTACTGTAATCCCTCTTCTTGATAGGTGTGAAGTTATCAAACCGGTTTCACTGATGGGGGAATTGGCAGAATTGAGAGGTTTTAAATTAAATTAACAAGCCCAAGCAGGGGTCTGTTCTTTGTACATTGCTTGACACATCCGAGATGAATTGACACATCTAAGATGAGATCATCGTCCTAATTATGATGTGGCTTATTTGGTTCTTTGAGCACACCTGTAGTTGATGATTAGTATAGCTGGATTGAGTTGTCTAGGATTATTGTGCGTTCGTTTAAAAGGCGATATGCATCAACAGTAGAAACAATGATCACAACCCCTTCGATTGGTTGACAAAATGGCAAAAGAGCGAGCGAAATTCTTTTTCTCAAGTGAAAGAAGAGCTTTTATTAGAGGGTTATGGAGAATTTCAAACTTTAACAAAGATAACATAAAATAAAAATAATTATTAAATGCGTGAGTGCTGCCCACACTGTAAAACCGATTAAGTTGGCAAAACTAAAAAAATTTGAGGTAATCAGTTACATCATTTAAGTAAACAGAACTATAAATTTTTTAGTTTGTTGAACTTGTTGCAAATCAAATAAATTGTTGCTGGGAAGCAAACCTGGGCCTCTCGCATGGCAGGCGAAACATTTATCACTGAGTCACCAGTATTTTTAGTTGGTGGAACTTTAAGGTGATTGTTACTGTTACTTAAGTACTTACAATTACTTAAAATATAAAATTTGTTCAGCTAACTTGAAAAGTGTCATTTCTACAAACTCATAAAATAGCAAAAAGTTCTGAATACTCAAAAAGATATATTAATTTGACCTAATTGCAATTTTTTAAGTTAACAATACTCAATGTGTTTAAATACTTTGAGAATTAGAGTTTACAGTGCATGTTATGATGATCACAGCCACACACACACGTATACATATACAGGTATGTTTAAATATATCAATCTATATATACACAGTATATGCAAGATATTTTTCTTTTTCCACGTGAGTCAGTCCGCGTCAGTCATGCTCTTTAACCAATCAGATGTGACCCCGCCATATCAACCAATCATAACCCGCCAGGAGTGCACCCTAAATGAAAAACATGAAATAAACCTGCTTCCGAGCAGGTTTAAGCTTACGGATATGTTGCTATGACAGCAAGTGCGAGATGCGCATCGAAGAACAAAACAATCCAAGATCAGGACAAATTCACAACAATCAAATCCAGCTAACTGAGTTAGCGATGAACGGACCCCGGATGTCTCTGCCTAAAATGTATTTCGCCAGCAAAACATAAATAGAAACAATTAAAATGTTTAATGGTATCAATTAAATCAGACTTCATAGCTGGAGTTACTTTGAGCGTAATTATCACGTACTGCTGGTGATGGCTCATGGTTATAGCTGTGGGCAGAAGAAGGGGCAGGCATAAACACAGAGGAGTTTTGAAACATAAAAAGTCCTTATTATTTAAACAAAACAAAACATGAACTTTAAACAAAGGGTGTTGGCTAACTCATTGGAGCATGACACACAACAACATTAACCAAATAACTTAGACAGACTAATATACAATACAGACAAGAGGACTAACTAAGCCTAACAGAGACCTAGCCTACTAGCTGTTACACACACTAGCTGCTAGGCTGGATGATAGCTAATCAGACTAGTAGCCAAAGGTCTAAGGGATGAACAGACTAGGTACACAGCAGACTATGTAGGGGACAGACTAAGAACTAGCAGGTTAGTGGCTAAGCAGGTTAGTAACTAAACAGACCAAGATCTAAGCAGACATGGATACTAAACAAACTAGGAGACTACACAGACTAAGTATCAGGTTAGTAGCAAAACAGACTAAGAACTAAACATTCTACAGTGGTACTTACACAAGGGAAAACCAAACAGACTAAGATACAAACTAATACATTTAACAAAGACAGCTCCACAAAACATATGCCAACTTAAAACAAACACAAACTAAAACAGAACATAACCAAACAAAAGCCCACTTAACACAACAAATGCTCGACCCAGTTTCCCAGAACAAACAGCTATTTATAGAATGTCTAATTACCTGCCTCTGACCGAGGCGCCTTCTGGGAACCTGAGTCTACAAACAAAAACTACAGAACTAAACACAGTGCCCTCTAGTGGTGAACTAGATATTTCACAGTAATTCTCACAGTAATTCACAAATTTACTGAATATATTCAGATTTTGTAAAATAACAAAACCAGTTTCCTTCCTGGACCTTTTGTCCGCATCACAATGAACTGAAGCTCAGGACATCTACTTTCCTTGTTTTAATCTGTAATGTTTAAGTGAAATATATTTTGTGTATATGGTTAAATATTCCTTTTTATTTATGGACAGGTGATGTATGTTTGATCTGCATTATTGCAAGAGCCAATGACTTTCTGGGAGAGTATGTCTGCACCTTTTGTAAAGTGAAAGTACAAGCCGGCGGGTTCACGCACACCGATGAACAGCTTTATTTCAGTCATAAATTCACAATCACATTCCAGCTATTATTTCCAGCTGTGGTCAAATAATGGATGAAATAATTATTCAATGCTGGACACAAACAGCAAAAAAGCATGATGATTATTTTTTATAAAAAGCCCAAAGCATTTTGTGTTCATATTTGTTCATTCATGTCTTCTGATGGTGCTCAATATCGACCCATTTTTACGTTTTAACGAAGACATGTTGACATATTCACGAATCAGGACATTCGTATAGTTAACACTATCAGATAGCCTACTATCAGAAATGTAAATAAATTTCAAGACCACTTAAACTGAGGCATTTTCATGTCTTTCATAGTTTTGTCCCTGTTACTTCATTACAAAAACTATATAAGAAACTTGTTAT
Source organism: Clarias magur (assembly GCA_013621035.1). Taxonomy (NCBI): domain Eukaryota; kingdom Metazoa; phylum Chordata; class Actinopteri; order Siluriformes; family Clariidae; genus Clarias; species Clarias magur. The sequence goes on along the minus strand of QNUK01000016.1, from coordinate 71,530 downwards.
TCTGAATTTTAAAGCATGATTTATCGATTAATCTCTTTTCATCATTATAAACATAATATGAAGCACATGTACGGATATTCAGTGAAGCACACAAATAATAATAAATAACATTTATTTAAATTCCAGAATGTTGCTTGTGGGATCTCGTGGCATGGCGCGTACTGAATTTCGAGATCTCGCGGGAAAAAGCGTGCATTCTTAATGGCCTGATCTGTATTAGTATATTTGGCAGTGTGGGCAACAAGTACTCAACATCTCTGGGAACTCTTTCAAGCCTGCTGGAAAATGAAATCAGCATATCAATAAAGCTGGTCAGCAGAGGGAAGCATGAAGTGCTCTAAAACTACCTGATAGATGGCTGCGCTGACCTTGGACTTAATAAAACACAGTGGAACAACATCAGCAGATGACATGGCTCTTCAAACCACCACTGATTGTACAAACTTTACACTGGACCTCAAGCATCTTGGATTTTGTACCTCTCTTCTGTCTTCTTTCAGACTCTGGGACCTTGCTATCCAAATTAAATGCAAAATTTACTTTCAACTAAAAAGAATAGGCTTTGTTTCACAATACATACATATAAGTAATTATTTTGCTAACACCCATCTTATTTCTATAAATTAATTAGTAAAAATAATTATGCTATTATATGATTATGTTAGTAGTTCATTATTAAATGGATATTAGGTACCTGAATCAAGCAATAAATATTGAGTCTGATATTTATCCTGCATATTTACTAGCTGACTATTTATGTTTTTGGTAACTGTTGACTGTCATTGCATAGGACAGTAAAGTAGTACCCCATCCCCCCTCCAAATAATTAATAATATGAATTAAAAATCTATCAGTTTTAATATATTTTTGACAGGTGTGTGTGTGTGTGTGTGTGTGTGTGTGTGCGTGTGTGCGCGTGTGTGCATGTGTTTAGTGACTAAATTGCAGAGGGTGCATATGAATCACCAGAACTCTTACTTCCCATTTCTCACAATCAATACTCATTTATAGAAATGGAATGGAGTAGGGAAACTGAAGTGCTCATTAAAAGTGATGATGTTTGGGCCAAAGCCACTGGTTCCATCTTCTCAATTTTTAAGCAGTTTGTTCAATATGATAAATACATAACAACAGTACACATTAAACTAGGCTAAATTATATTGAAAGACACACTTTGCATTGTCTGTGATTAACTACACTGAAGTATTCATTAAAAGTGATGAGGATTGGGCCAAACTCTAAAGTCACTGGTTCCGTCTTCTCACTTTTTTAGCGCCTCGGGTTTACTGACTTCTGAGATGTGCATGCAGGTTAATTTACCCCTAAAATAGAGTGTTATTAAGTTACAGTACATGTAACCTTAAGTACAAAGTTTTTTTTTTTTCATGATAAGAGGCTAAACAGTGAGCCATATCCAGCACCACTGTCCTGAATTTTTAAGGGCAACATAAAATATGACCCTATTAACTAATTTCTTGTATCTTCCTTTTTTTAGAACATTGAAAAAGACAGCATCCTACTTGGACACACTGCTCAAGGACCAACCTTTATTTTGATAATAAAAAAGAGCCTATTATGTACACTTGTAATGTGTGACCATTTGTGCTTTCTGCAAAAAAATAATAAAAATAAAAATAAGCTGCTAAATAAAATAGGTGGACCTTACATTGCCAACTTTAAATTAATTTGCAGTGATTAATGTCATAATTATTGCTAAGACTATTCATGCCCCAATGGATTGCAATACAATATCCACTGGTCACCATCTTATGTTTTCCAGGGCACATTTGCTTTGATGGTCTAGATGCTTAAAAGCAGTGTGGCAATTATAATCCAGTATTTGCAAATTTAAGTAATTGAATTTTGAGACCAAATTAAAAAAAAAGTCTACTCTTCCAGCACCACCTGCTTAGTCAGCGCTCTGCAATGCCTGAGACAGAGTAAACAGATGAGCATTTTTCAAAGTCAGACATTTCTGTATTGTAAATCCGTTTTTGGGTTCACCTTAATTCACTTCACTTTTGGAATTAAATAATGAAAAAAAGCTTCCATTATTTTTTTTTAGATGCAATGGATTCCCCAAAACAGTATATCATTCTTTGTATTTTTCTTATGATGGTCGGAGTTACTTTTGCACATTTTGATTTGAAATGCAAATGAATCCTCTTTACATGATTTCTGTAAATAAGATGATTGTCACGAGCAACCGAAGGATAAACTGAAAAGCCTTAGCAGTTAGCCCGTGTAGCGTGGATGGTAAACCCAAACGCGGAAGCAGCACGAATAGGCAGGATAACCACGCGATTAGTCTAAGAACTCTCTTACACAAAGAGCAAGGATCTACACAAATAAACCCGCGTTCTAGCAACACACACTCAATCAAAGAAGCAACCAGAATCGGTGAGTACTCACAGAATAGTCGGCATAGCGTCAGCAAAGGCATGGGCGAACTCAATGACTGAGCAATGTGAAGCGCCATTTTGTCTCCTTTTATGCTTCCTGGAAACCCGACCGTACTACTTCCAGGTCCTAGTGCCGGTCGTGTTACGAGTGTGCATGACAGTACCCCCTTGTCCAGGACCGACTCTCGACGGTCCTGGGGTGGAGGATACCCGACGACGGTAGTCCCGGATGAGTTCGGGGTCTAAGACGAACCAAGCCGGAATCCAAGATCACTCCTCGGGACCGTAACCTTCCCAATCGACGAGGTACTGGAGCCCTCTGCCCCGAGGACGTGAATCAAGGATCCGGTGAACGGTGTAGGTGGGACCACCCTCAATGATACGGGGAGGAGGAGCAGGGTGGGTGGGGGGAACCATGGGTGACGTCGTGAAGGGTTTGAGTTGTGACGTATGGAATACCGGATGGATCTGGAGCGCCGGAGGCAGCTGGAGCCGGTAGGTGACAGGGTTGATGCAGAGGGTGACGCGGTAGTGGCCGATGAACCTTGGTGATAATTTCTTTGATTCTGTATGGAGGTGCAGGTTCTTTGTGGACAGCCACACTTTGTCACCCACGTGGTACAATCGTCCCGGAGGGTGTCGACGGCGATGTTGCATGGTGTAACGGGTGTTAGCACGTTGGATTGCTTCCTTGGCTAGAATCCACGACCGTCGACACCTGCGGACCAACTGTTGGGCCGCGGGTATCTCAACCTCCGGTTCTTGATGTTCGAACATCAGAGGTTGGAAACCCTGGCATACCTCAAAGGGACTTAACTTGGTGGCAGAGGAAACATGGAGGTTATGGGAAAGTTCAGCCCAGATGAGGTAGCGGGCCCAGGAGCGCTGACGGTTGGCGACGAAGCATCTCAGGTAGCGCTCCAGTTGTTGGTTGGTCCGTTCCGTCTGACCATTAGTCTGAGGATGGTAACCTGATGAGAGACTGCAGGTGGAATTGATCAGACGGCAGAAGGCCTTCCAGAACCGTGCAGTGAACTGGGGCCCCCTGTCCGAGACGATGTCCTTGGGGAACCCATGCAGACGGACTACGTGCTCTAAAATCAGCTCGGCTGTCCTTTTAGCTGACGGGAGTCCGGCGAGGGCCACCAGGTGCACAGCTTTAGAGAACCGATCCACAATGGTCAAGATGGCATTTTTCCCTTCGGAGACCGGCAGGCCCGTGATGAAGTCGATGGCAATGTGTGTCCAGGGCCGACTCCAACCGCTTCCTGTTCCCCGGGTGTTGGTTGATTGGTGTCCTTGGCCCTGGCACACACTGGGCACGCCTGAACGAACTCGTCGATGTCCTTGGCCATAGATGGCCACCAGAAGGCACGCTGCACGTATTGTAGGGTGCGCTGCGTGCCTGGGTGCCCTGATAGAGGGGTGGAATGTCCCCATTGGATGACCTCAGTCCGGGTGTTCTTGGGGACATAGAGTCGTCCAGGCGGCACACCTGCCGGTTCGTTCTCTGCGGCTTGTGCTTGGCGAACCCTCGTCTCCAGTTCCCAGCGTAGTGGGGCGATGATCTTGGAGGAGGGAAGAACAGGCGCGGGGTCCGCCCGGGGGGCGTCTTCCTCGTGCTGTCGGGAGAGGGCGTCAGCCTTGGTGTTCTTCGACCCCGGGCGGTATGATAGGTGGAAATCATAATTTTCAAAGAACAGAGCCCACCGCGCCTGCCTTGGATTTAGCTGTTTGAGATTCCGGATGGTGATGAGATTCTGGTAGTCGGTCCAGACGATAAACGGCTCCCTGGCGCCCTGGAGCCAGTGTCGCCATTCCTCCAATGCCCACTTTATGGCCAGCAGCTCGCGGTCCCCTACCCCGTATCGCTGCTGAGTGGGGTCAAATTTTTTGGAGAAGAAACTACAAGGGTGAAGCTTCTGGTCTGGACCTCGTTGGGAGAGAACAGCCCCGGCGCCCACATCCGAAGCATCCACCTCCACAACGAACGGTTTGTTTGCATCTGGATGGAGAAGAATCGGGGCGGTGGTGAATCGACGGCAGAGCTCGTGGAAGGCAGAGATGGCGGTAGAGTTGAGTTGGAAGTGATGAGATGATGGCCGAGTCAGAGCGGTTAATGGTGCTGCAACCGTACTGTAGTCCCGGATAAAGCGACGATAGAAGTTCGCAAACCCGAGAAACCGTTGAAGTTGTCTGAGAGTCTTGGGTAGGGGCCAATGACGTACAACTTCTAGCTTCTGTGGGTCCATGGCCACACCCTGGGACGAGATGACAAAGCCCAGGAACGTGGTGGAGCGCTCGTGAAAAGCGCACTTCTCCAACTTACAGTACAGCTGGTGAGCGAGCAGTCTCTTAAGAACCGCTCTGACGTGTTGAACATGTTCTTCAACGGAACGAGAGTAGATAAGGATATCATCCAGGTAGACAAATACCCATCGGCCCAACATGTCACGGAGAACGTCATTGATGAAACGTTGGAAAGCTGCTGGTGCATTACAGAGACCAAATGGAATGACTAAACTCTCGTAATGTCCAGTGGGGGTGATGAATGCCGTCTTCCACTCATCGCCCTCTCTGATACGCACCAAGTTGTAGGCGCTCCGGAGGTCCAACTTTGTAAAAATGGTGGCACCAGAGAGGGCGTCCAGGGCAGAGTTGGTAAGAGGCAATGGGTGTCGGTTTTTTATGGTGATGTTGTTGAGCCCCCGATAGTCGACACAAGGACGTAGTTCGCCGAATTTCTTCTTTACAAAGAAGAATCCCGCGGCGGCGGGCGAGGAGGAGGGTCGTATGGTGCCTTGGCGGAGAGCTGAGGATACATACTCCTCCATCGCCCGCGTCTCAGTGGTGGAGAGAGAGTACAGGTGGCTGCGTGGGGGAACAGAACCTGGCTGAAGTTCAATGGCCAGGTCGTAGGGCCGATGAGGAGGTAGGTGAGTGGCACGTCTTTTGCAGAAGACTTCAGCCAGGTCCCGATAAGCCTCAGTGATAGCGTTGGTGTCGACATCAGGGGCCTCAGACTCCCTAGAGCACGTCCCAGCCGGTGCCCGCAGGCAGAGTTCGAGACAGGTCGGCCCCCATTGGAGGATCCGGTTCTGAGACCATGAGATGAGAGGGTCATGCTGCAGAAGCCAGGGGTGTCCGAGGATGATGGGTGGAGAGGAGATGGAGGTGAGGTGAAATCGGACTGTTTCCTGGTGTTGGTCGATGACGAGGGTTATGGGTCGAGTCTGGGCGATGATGGGGCTGGAGGAAAGGGGCCGACCGTCGACAGATGTAATCCGAACTGGTTGGGATAACGCTTCAGTCTCCAACCCCAATCTTTTGGCATATGAAGAGTCAATAAAGTTTCCAGCGGCACCGGAGTCGATGAACGCAGAACTTTTGACTCGTTTGTGGCCAAATTGGAGGTGTACCTGAACCGTGAGACGAGAGACGCTGGGCGTGGTGGCGGAGAGATGGAGGGAGCCCGGTGAACTGCTTCCATGGTTCACCGGGCCTGGGCGTTTCCCGGGCGAAGAGGGCAGATGGCTCTATGGTGCGCTCCTGACCCACAATAGGCACAAAGTCTCTCCCTGAAGCGTCGTTCTCGCTCAGCAGCGTTCAAGGAGGCGCGTCCTAATTGCATGGGTTCCCCGGCTCCGGTGTCAACCACGGCGGGAGGTGGAGATCCGGTGGGTGCCATAGCGGTGGTGGTGAAGGCTGGTGGTCGGGATGTGGCGTGTGAAAAAGGTGGCGTGATGGGCGGCAGGGTCCGGGGGGCTGGCCTCGGACGGGAGAGCAGGCGCTGGTCAATCCGGAGAGCGAGCTGAATCAGTCCCTCCAGTGTGGTCGGAATCTCCCGTCCGGCGAGTTCATCTTTTATGCGTGAAGCCAGTCCCTCGTAGTAGGCCGTCCGGAGGGCGGCGTCTCCCCAGGTGGTCTGCACGGCGAGAGTACGGAAATCCGCGGTGTAGCGACTCACGGACGACCCTCCCTGCAGCAGATGGTACAATTTCATATCGGTCTCCACCTCAGCAGCAGGATGTTCAAATGTTAGCTTTAGTTGACGGGGGAATTCTCCATATGAATAAGCAGTGTCTGAATCTGATCGGAGAACCGCCGTGGCCCACTCAGCTGCCTGCCCGGATAGCAACGAGACGAGAAGCGCAACGCGCAGTCGGTCTGTGGAGTATCTGGTGGAATTGAACTCAAACACAAGATCCAATGCGGTTAGAAAAACGCTGCATTTCCCATCTGTGCCATCCCACTTATCCGGTAAAGCTATGAAAACATCAGAAGAGGAGGGGTGCGGCGCTGCAGCCGCTGCGACGGGCGTGGCAACAGCCGACTGAGCAGCCACCCCGCGGAGGGTCGCGTTCTCCTGCCGTAACTCCGCCACCTCGCGGCGCAAGGCCGCGACATCTTGGAGGTCCCTTTGGAGAGACGCGACTTCACCACAGAGCTTATTGATCAGTTTGGCATGTTGGTCAACCACATCACAGAGGCGAGCAAACTCCGCTGGGTTTACTGCTTTTGGCTCAGTCATTCTGTCACGAGCAACCGAAGGATAAACTGAAAAGCCTTAGCAGTTAGCCCGTGTAGCGTGGATGGTAAACCCAAACGCGGAAGCAGCACGAATAGGCAGGATAACCACGCGATTAGTCTAAGAACTCTCTTACACAAAGAGCAAGGATCTACACAAATAAACCCGCGTTCTAGCAACACACACTCAATCAAAGAAGCAACCAGAATCGGTGAGTACTCACAGAATAGTCGGCGTAGCGTCAGCAAAGGCATGGGCGAACTCAATGACTGAGCAATGTGAAGCGCCATTTTGTCTCCTTTTATGCTTCCTGGAAACCCGACCGTACTACTTCCAGGTCCTAGTGCCGGTCGTGTTACGAGTGTGCATGACAATGATTTGGATGCCAAAAAAGAAATGTATATGTTTTAGTTTGTAAGGACTGGGGAGATCTCCCAGCAGGAGGAATATGGGCAAGTTAAATTTATTTTGTACACTGGTACAAAATTAGTATGTGTTGCAAGTGTGATAAATTTTATCACACTTGCAACACATACTAATTTTAGTGTATTTTAGTGTATTACCATTATTCATTTCAATTTGATAGTCCCTTAGTCCCTGATGAGCAAGTCAAGGGCAACAGCAGCAAGGAAAACCTCCCTGAGATGGCAATAGGAGAAAACCTTGAGAGGAACCGGACTCAACAGGGAACCCATCCTCATTTGGGTGAAACAGAAAGCAGGAATTGATCTGCATTCATACTGGCCAGGCAGATGTTAATTGATTTTAACATGGAGTCCAGTTAGTTATTGGAGGCTCAGGTAAACTTCAGTCAAACTTCAGTTCAGAATTTCAGTCCTGAACTATTGAGCGACTGCAGCCAAGTCAAGTCTTCAGAGAAACAGCTGTCAACATCAGCCGAGGCCAGAACCGTCTTCGAGTAGAGTAAAACCGTCCACACGCATCCCAAAGAGGCCACATGGGCATCCTTGTGACACAATCTCCAACCAGAACCAGGACACCAGGACGAGTCTGACAGGTCCAGAGGGCAGAGGGGGTTTGGATCACTGGCAACTCAGGAATGACATGTGTCGCTACACAGGGGGCGGGAAAGAGAGAGAGAGACAGAGAGAGAAGAGGAGAGATAACAGTTAGGTATGGTCACAGTCACATAATGTATAAGGTCAATGGATATTTAGTGTAGAGTGCAAGCAGGGACTCCGGCAGGATTAACTATGACAGCATAACTAAAAGAAAGAGGCAGAAGGAAACACAGACATGAGGGCTCGCTGAGATGTAAAGCAAACAATCACCTCACCATCAACAAAACTGAGTGATCAATGAGAGTGGGGAAGACAGCATCTAAACATACCCAGTTCAACATAGTACTCTGTGTCCATGAGACCCCCAGATCTGCTCCTTTACCTAACGCAAATCTAAACAAATCTCTTTTTGTAAAAACATTTACAAAAATGCTTGGCTAAATAAATAGGTTTTTAGCCTAGACTTAAACACTGAGACTGTGTCTGAGTCCCGAACACTAATTGGAAGACTATTCCATAACTTTGGGGCTTTGTAAGAAAAAGCTCTGCCCCCTGCTGTAGTTCTCATAATACGCAGTATACGCGGTGACAAGCAGCCTGCATCCTTTGATCGAAGTAGGCGTGGTGGATGGTAAGACACTAGCAGTTCACTCAGATACCCTGGCACGAGACCATTTAATGCTTTATATGTCAAAAGCAGTATTTTAAAAACAATGCGAAATTTCACAGGGAGCCAATGCAGTGTGGATAAGATAGGGGTGATGTGCTCATATCTTCTGGTCCTAGTGATGACTCTCGCTGCTGCATTCTGAACTAAATGAAGCTTGTTTATGCACCTAGTTGACCAACCAGACAGTAAGACGTTATAAAAGCCCAACCTAGAGGTGATAAAAGCATGAACTAATTTTTCTGCTTCGTTTAGTGACAAAATATTCCTACATATTCCGTTAGTGACATAATATTATCTACATGAGCTTCAAATGAAAGTCTTGAATCTATAATCACACCAAGGTCTTTTACTGTTGCACTAGATAGAACAGAAACGCCATTTAAAGTTACAGTGTGATCTAAGGTCTTGCTTCTAGATGATGTTTAACACCAAAGTTGATGAATGGAAAAAGAGCAAGCAAGATGCTTTTCTGCTTACCAATGTATTTCATATGATATTTAGTTAGGTAATAGATAGATCTATATTAACAAAAATGCCTTTGTATAAAGATTAGTACTTAGTACATACAGTGGGCATAGAAAAAGAGTCATCCCTTTAAAATAATCACATTTTGTTGCTTTGCAGGCCGAAATGAAGACAGTTTTTTGTTTATCCAGCTGTGTTTACTCAGTAAATTTGTAATATGCAAGTAAAAGATACAACACCATTATGTCAAGCTGAACGTTCGTAACCATATCTATAATTTTTCCCCACTTTGCCCTGACTTTTCCCAGCAACAGCTTCCTGCTCCACCCCAGCAAAACACACCCATGACAGCACTCGCATGTGAGCGAGCAGCTAACAAAAGTTTGAGAAAAACACAGAAGTGTTTAAATGTTATGGAGTAGTGGTGCTTCAGTACTCTGCAAGTTAAGGGATATAAAAATCTCCATGTTAGTTTGGCTACAGAGTCAATAATGCTGGTCTATGTATGTTATACCTAGTAACTTATCAGTATGAAAATTTATGTATTAGGTACATGGTTATTTTAAAACATCACTCTGAATATATAGTTTGATATTCTGTGAAATGTATCATCTTTGTCTCTACAAGACTTCTCATGTTTTCTTTAACCAGAGCTCTGCTGTGGAGGATTGGATCAGAGGGGTGACAGTTTTTTGAGCTACAGGAGGAGCGTGAAACAGTTGTGGACGTTGCTGTGGTTGGAGGGTGAAAATTGTGTCTGACAAATTGAAAAAAAAAACTTCAAAAGTCAAATCTTAGCAATTTTCTAAAACAATGGTTATGATATTGAAATGGGAGACAACTTACTTTTTTGAGTAGACGGAAAGTTGGGCTAAGTCAACTGAAATATATTTATAAAGGCCCACAACCAATACTACATCAGCTAACTTAAATATTTGAATTACAAGAACTGAGTAAACATTGTGCCAACTAAACAGCAATGCCAAGTATTTTGTTTGGCCAGAAAATTTCTGTAAATGTTGTAAACTTAATAAAGCTGGGCAACTTGTTACTAAAATGTTTTGAGTTCTATAACAAGACACATATACACAACAACACACATATAGTAATTACACAACATTATATATTATAATATTATATTATAACTATGGTGGGGGGGGGGGGGTTCTTGAGTATGTAACAGATGTAATAGACAGTTGCATAAAATGAGTGTAAAAATAACCATAGTGTGCATCATAAAGAAATAAGTAGTGCAAATTAGTAGTGCAGATTATACAGAAATAAGTAGTGCAAATAGGAAACAGCAGTATTTTGCAGTAGAATGTACGAAGCTGTAAGAAGCATGTTGGTGCTTTTCACAATATATAGTACCAGATGTGTAATTAATGCAAATAGCAGTAATGTACAGAATGGTGTAAGAGACTTTTGATGGAGTTGATTTTGAATTCCAATTTCAGGTCATTAGAAATTGTAGTTCCCAGAAACTTGGAGGTTTCCACAATGGACACAGAGTAGTCGGATATTGTGAGAGGGAATAGTGCTGAGGGATGTCTCCTGAAGTACAATGCCCTTTCCACAGTTTTGAGCATGTTCAGCTCCAGGTTTTTCTGACTGCACCAGACCACCAGACGAGCCGCCTCCTGCTGATATGCAGACTCATCACCATCTTGGATGAGTTCAATAAATGTAGTGTCATCTGCAAACTTCAGGAGTGGGGAGAGGACACATCCGTGTGACCAGTGATGACTATCTGTATGGTAGACTTAACTCCTTTTAGCATCACCTGCTACTGTACCTGTCAGAAAGCTGAAGCTATCAAGTGAAGATAATCACCTTCTCAATGACACACAAAGCTTTGCAAATTAGATAAATTTGATGGTGACCGTTTGTGGACTGCACCTTCAATTCATTCCACAGAATTTCAATGGGGTTTAAGTCTGGGCACTGACTAAGTCATACAAAGACATTCAACCATTTTTTTCCTTCATCTGGATAAGCCTTCTTCCAACTGACAATTTTCTTGCAGAGGGCAGCAAATTCGATGCTATTTTTTCTTCCTATTCTGACAAATGAACTGCTTACCTCCATGCTTTAATGTAGGAATGTTATTTCGACGGTGAGGTGTATTGGGTTTATTTTTGGAGTTGTGGCCAAATAATAAAATTTTAGTCTCATCTGACCACCTGAGTTGCAAAGCTAAGTTGTGCCTGCATGTGGCCTTTCTTGATTTTTGGCTTTTTGACAAGCCACATTTGTGGAGAATTTGTAATATTGTTGTCACGCACACCATGGCAACTCTTGGTAGCCTCTCTGATTAGTTTGCTCCTAGCTCTTTCATCTAGTTTGATGAAGCCTTTCATTTTTTCATCTATCTGTCTCCTGACTTTATCCTAGACATCTTTTGACAGTGCCTTGCCATCCATAGTTGACTGTTTGCTTCAGTTACACTAGCAGGGACTGAAATGGTCCAGTTTTTCATGTTGAGCTAATTAACATGTCCACAGCTTATCACAGTTGAAAAAAAATGGCTTTATGTGCCAATGAGAATTACTTTTATTGAGAATATTTAATATTTTTTTATTTAAATGTATTAATTTCAGGCTGCAAAGCAACAGAATGTGATTATTTTAAAGGGGGTGATCATTTTCTCTACTCACTGTAAACATAGTTACTATTTTCCCCCTGATTATCTTCCTAATTTAGTCATATCCAATTCCTCCCCATCACTAGGGGCTCCCACATTAAGGCCATTCAGTCAGGAGGACCGAAGAATATTACGTGTTTCCTCCAAACCACATAACTCCACTGACTGCATGTTTTCGAACTGCTCGCTCATGCACCGTTGGGGGCAGCGTAACACACTTGGAAGACAGCGCTATCTGCCATAGCTGCTATCTGCTCCTTCCACTTGTATGAGCGATGCCCCTGGCGGGAGAGCCTTGATTAATATGGAAGCACTAAGTGCCTCCCATCCTGAGAGAGCTCGGCCCACTAGCTCTCTCCAGGCACTCGAGAGGCTACAGCATCACCCGGGGATTAAACCAGTGCTCTCCGGATGATAGGGTGAGCACTTTACCACTGCACCACTTGTGTCTCACATTCTATAATAAATGTGAAAATTTTGGTTTCTTCATCAATTTAAATGCGCTAAGCTATGTTAAAAATATCAGCACAGTATTACTACTTACAAATTTAGAAAAAAAAAATATATGGAGGTATTGGTTATGGTGTAAAGGGATTGTAATTTTTTTTGCAAGTTAATGGGCCTAAACTTCAGATCTTATTTTAAAAATACTCACACATTTTGTACATGATGTTTTGCATGTGACCTTTAAGCCACGATAGGGATTCATATATTTAAGAGTGTGCTTAATGTCTATTTCATGCTCAGGTTCTGATATTAATCATTTTGCTCACATCATCTATATACAAATGATCTATGAAATAGTTACTACCATAAATATAAATGTATATGTGGCAAGTCAAAATTTCAAGGCCCTCACAGATCGCTAATTTACAGACTTTCACACACACACACACACACACACACACACACACACACACACACACACACACACACACACAAACACACACACACACACACACACACACACACACATTTGTGGTATGCTTACAAAATTTCAGCACCATCAAATTTAGTCTATGAACCCATAATATGCAGCTTTTGTGGTTTCCTTGACTGGATCCTAACATTAGTTCCCTAGCCCCTTCAATTTATTGGCACATATACACAACAATGCACACTCATGGCTGCTAGGCAACATCTCCTCAGTGGAGGACAAAATCTCCCTCATTGTTCCACAGGAGCATCTGTCTCAAGTATTTTCCTTCTGTTTTTGTGTGTGTGTGAGAGAGAAAGAGGTAAACGGGGGGGTGGGGGTAGAGAGAGAGAGAGTGTATGTTAAAAAGAATACATAGAATGTTGTTTCTATATAGAAATGTTTCCACTCATTTAGCAATTCATTCATTCTGTTCTTTCATACTCAGGGTGCATTAAGTACAGCTTAATGTACTTAAACATATCCTTGGTCCTCAAGGAGACAGCGTGCATTAAATCTAACACTCATAAGGTATAGATCATGCTTCAGAACAGGGTTTTTAAATACATTTTTTCATAGGTTTCAAATTGCAAAACTGTCTTTTCGACATGCACACCACTGCAACACATCTTACAACTATGCAAAATCTGGATAACCTGCCTTGAATTTCCATGATAACCTTTAGCATCATAATTTTATTTGTAAAATGTATTAAATACACTGTATTTAAAGGCACAATCTTATTTATTTAGTTGGCTGATGTAGGTTTGTTGCAACACTTTGTTATGATGTCTTTTGGAAAATTGACTAACAAATTAATGTGGAAAAATTCCCTGAAATTGTTTTTTTTTTTTGACATACCTTATTTTCATGTCTCTACCACCTCAGGCGCTTGAGAGACTTTAGACTGCCCTCCAAGGTACTCAGGAACTTTTACTCCTGCACCATAGAGAGCATCCTGACGGGAAACATCACTACCTGGTTTGGGAACAGCACGATGCAGGACAGACGAGCTCTACAAAGGGTTGTGCGATCAGCTGAGCGCATCATCCACACTGAGCTCCCTGACCTGCACTCGATCTACAGCAAGTGGTGCTGGACCAAGGCCAGGAAGATCGTGAAAGACCCCAGCCACCCCAGTAATGGACTGTTCTCTCTGTTGAGGTCAGGAAAGCGATTTCGCACCCTGAAGACCAATACAGAGAGACTGAGGAGGAGCTTCTACCCGCACGCGATATGGTCTCTCAACCAGCTCACCAAACAGAACTGACTGACCCACTTTACACACCCACACTCATGCTTCTTGCACTATCTCTGGACTCTTGGGACAAAAATTGCACACCCTTCACACTACATCACTATTTATTTTATAGCACAAGTCACTTTAAGTACAAAACACTTCATAGCGTACTTGCACACCCCCTGGACATCTCTATTTATATTCCATATTTTCCATACTGTACACCTAGGTTCACCTAGGCTTTATTATATTTATTCACCCAGGTTTTCTTATTTTCTTATTCTCTTATATTTTTTTATATTTTTATTGTACATATATTTTATTATTAGTGTAAATAGCCTTAAATAGTTTTTTTTATTCTAAGGTCACGGGCAGTCACCTAAGCATTTCACTGCATATCGTACTGTGTATGACTGTGTATGTGACAAATAAAATTTTAATTTGATTTGTATGCTGTAAGTACAGTATCTATCTTTCTATCTAGTCGAAAGTTTGGACAAACTTTCCTTTTTTTATTGAGTAACACATTTTATATTAATATTGAAGACGCTGAAATTATAACAGAATAAATAAGGAACTATGTAGTCAGCTAAAACGTGTTTTATAACCCACAATATGTATTTAAATGTAAGTGGTGGCACGGTGGCTTAGTTCTTAGCACGTTCACCTTGCACCTCCAGGGTCCGGGTTCAGTTCCCATCTAGGGGTCTGTGTGCATAGAGTTTGCATGTTCTCCCCGTGCCTGGTGGGTTTCCTCCGGTTACTCCGGTTTCCTCCTACAGTGTAAAGACATGCAAATTTTTGCCAAATTGCCCGTAGTATGTGAATGAGCGTGTGTGTGTGACCTGCGATGGACTTGCACCCGATCCAGGGTGTCCCCCGCCTCATGCCATATGTCTCCTATGATAAAATCCAGGCCACCCACGAGTGAGGTGAGTGAGTGAGTGAGTCACCTTTGCCAGCTTTGATGATAGCTTAGTCACCTAGAGTGATTTTCCACCAATCCTGAGTACTAGCAACTCATCCCAAACCATCTCAGTTGGATTTAGATTGGGTGATTGTGGCAACCAAGTGATCTGAACAAGCACTCACTGTTCTGTCCTGTGAGAAAACAAATGATGTTCAAATTACTGTAGGTGCAAACCAGATACTGTAGGAGGGTATGTCGCTGCAAAATGCTGTGGTAGCAATACTGGTAAAATGTGCCTTACCTTTGACTAAATCGCCAAAAGTGTCACCAGCAAAGAATGCTCACACCATTATACATCCTTGACAGCACATTCAGGAATCACCTGTTTACCATTGATAGGTCTAGCAAATAATGCCGGTTAGAACCCAAAATATCAAATTTGGACTCATCAGACGAAAGGACAGGTTTCCACTGATCTAATGTTCATTCCTTGTGTTTTGTATGCCAAACAATACTCTTCTGTTTGTTGTTTTGATGCATACACGTAACTATATTAGAAAACCTTATTTTTCTCTTTGTCCCAAACCACAATCTAGCAAGTAGTTTATTTTTATTATTCTCTGTCCGTTTGGATCTTTAATTTACTCTCAAAAACTTCAACCATTTCCTTTTTCTTTAACCATGCTTTCACTCAAACCTGGTAGGTTACCTTAAAGGTCACTTATTAACTAATTCAAAAGATTGACAATTCTCTAGACCATTCACAGCACTTTTAGGAAAGAAAAAGGATATATTCCACAACCTATTATTATTCTTTTAACAAGTTTATATTGTCTTGTATATTGTCAACACAGTATCTCAAGGTAAACATTTGTCACCATCAGTGCATGTCAGACACTGTGAACAAACAGTATGCAAGTACTAAACCAGGGCACTACATTTACTTAACTGATGCCAGAAATTAACACTCCACATATTTGGACCATTAAAGGAGTCCTGGGAGGCCAGCATTTCAGATATGTACAGTCGTGGCCAAAAGTTTTGAGAATATTGGAAATTGGAAAAGTTGCTGCTTAAGTTTTATAATAGCAATTTGCATATACTCCAGAATGTTATGAAGAGTGATCAGATGAATTGCATAGTCCTTCTTTGTCATGAAAATTAACTTCATCCCGAAAAAAAACTTTCCACTGCATTTCATTGCTGTCATTAAAGGACCTGCTGAGATCATTTCGTAATCGTCTTGTTAACTCAGGTGAGAATGTTGATGAGCACAAGTCTGGAGATCAGTATGTCAGGCTGATTGGGTTAGAATGGCAGACCTGACATGTTAAAAGGAGGGTGATGCTTGAAATCATTGTTCTTTGCAAATACTGACTCTTTGCATAAATGTCATGTAATTGTTGATAAAGGCCTTTGAAACATATGAAGTGCTTGTAATTATATTTAAGTACGTCACAGAAACAACTGAAACAAAGATCTAAAAGCAGTTTAGCAGCAAACTTTGTGACAACTAATATTTGTGTCATTCTCAAAACTTTTGGCCATGACTGTAGAAGACAGTCTGATCATGGCTCCAGTATACTGAGAAAATCTTTTCTGCCAATGAAACACTGGGATAAATGCATTAGTGTAGCAGGGGGTTACATATAAAGATATATAGAGAAATAAAGATAGCTTTTACTCCTATAGCTGTGTTTTTTATTATTCCAATAAAATACCATACAGAGATGAACAACAACATATAACGTATCATGCCATTATATATATTAAAAACAAAGGAAGCCAAAAAGAAAAGAAAAAAAAAAACAACAACAACCAGATTACCTGATGCTTTATCACACAGATAAAAGATTAACCTATATTATAAACTGTTCCTGTCATGATCCACCAAGCCACAGCTCTGCCATGAATACATGAGCATTCCATTCCACATTCCCAACCGTCCCTTATATCCCACCGCCTCCACACACCTGTGAGTCATCATTAATCATCTCCATTCCTTATTTAAACCACACACTGACACCACCACATTGCCAGATTATTGAGTGCCTTCCATAGCCCAATATTCCAGCGTTTTTTCATGCCTAGCTTTCACGTTACCGACCTCGTTTTGTTTTCTCGACCTTGCTCTTGCTTCACGTTTTTGGACTTCCACGCTCACGGACTTTTGCATTACCGATCTCTGGATTTATTTGTCGACTACGAACTTGGATCACGGACTCTTTCTAGCATCTCTCTGGTTCTGAAACCTGCTCCCCCCGACCACTGATAAGCAGCGCAAAACCAGCCACGAACCTGCACGATTTCACCTCGCACCCGCCGGCTGTCAGCGCAGAATTCTCTCTCCCATCGGCTCTGGGCGCTTCTGCACTCCTGCGCAGATCGCGCCGCTCACAAGACTCCCTTGCTGGCTCATTACACCAGCCGCGCTACACTCAAGCTGCACACGGAGCTCTCGCGCCGATTTCCGCATTCCTGCTATACTCAAGCTGCACACGGAGCTCTCGCGCCGACTTCCGCGTTCCAGTGCAACTCTCTCCCTCTCTGCACACACAGCTTCACTACACAGTGCAACAAGCACTCCAACACCAAGCACATTAAGGTTCCTGCATTAACTTCTCAGTCTGTTTCAAGTTCCCCTAACTAGTAACTGTCATAATAAAATCCCAGGACCGCCTTCTCTGCACTTGGATCCTTCACAACCGGCGATCCCGTGACAGTATAATCTGGCCATCGGAATGGATCCAGCAGAGGCAGCTCGCCTGAGGGGGGCACTAGAGAGCCAGGGAGCCCTCCTAGGCACTCACCAGCAAGAGATTAGACAGATCACCTCCACGCTCCAAACCATCACAGAAACCCTAACATCACTTACCATTCAGCTACAGCAGACTCAACCACCGCCAACACCTACTCCACAGCCCCCTCCTCCAGTACATGCCATAGGTCCTGAACCTCGCCTACCCGCCCCTCCCACCTATGCTGGAGATCCGTCTACCTATCGCTCCTTTTTGTCCCGATGTTCTCTCGTCCTCGAACTACAGGCTGCGTCTTTCCCCACTGAACGATCCAAGGTTGCATACATCATCACACTCCTCTCAGGAAAAGCAAGAGAGTGGGGAACAGCATTATGGGATGCCCAAGTACCTTGCTGTTTTGCATACAAAGCATTCACTGATGAGATGAGAGGTTTTTGACCGTTCGTTCACAGGACATCAGGCGGCAGGACAAATACTTCAGCTACGTCAGGGATCTCGATCCGTTTCCGATTATGCCATAGATTTTCGGACACTGGCGCCCTCCTGTGACTGGGACGAAAGGGCACTTTTTGATTGTTTCTATAATGGACTCTCGGACTCAATCAAAGATGAGCTTGCGGCCCGGGAACTTCCATCAGATCTGCAGGGCCTTATTGACTTAGCTACTCATATCGATGCCCGTAAACGATCCCGACAGGAGATGTACAGACCGCTTAGCAAATTTCACACCCCAGCTCCCACGTCCACCACTCCCGAGTCATTTCCTGAACCGATGCAGATAGGTCGCGCACATATTTCACCAAGGGAGCGCCAGCGCCGGAGGGATGACGGGGCCTGTTTTTACTGCGGCCAGGTGGGTCATGTTGTGCGCTCCTGCCCACTAAAAGGCCGGGCCTCCCAGTAGTTCTGGGGGTACAGGGGGGCCCCACTTCTACTCTTTCCCCGAACCAGCGCTCATGTTTTCCTGTTACCCTGAACCTGGACAATCATTCCTACATCACTCACGCCTTAGTAGATTCCGGGGCCGACCAAAACCTGATCTCCACTATCTCTGCCTCTAAATTTAAAATCCCACTCACTCTCTTGCCTCAACCACTCATAGTTCATGCTCTTGATGGCAGTAAACTTGCGCCTATCACACACCGCACCTCCCCAGTCACCTTACAGTTCTCAGGAAATCATATTGAGACCATATACTTTTTTCGCTGTCCAGAACGCCCATGCGCCCATTGTCTTGGGCCTCCCATGGTTAAAGTTGCATAACCCCCACATAGATTGGCGGAATCAAAGCATCCTGGATTGGAGCCCCTCCTGCCTTTCTTCATGCCTACGCTCTGCCACCACAGGGCGAACTTTGCCCTCCTTCCAAGAGGAGATCCCCAACCTGACTAACGTCCCCACCGAATACCACGATCTTCGACAGGTCTTTAGCAAATCACGGGCAGTCTCTTTACCACCTCACCGCCCCTATGATTGTGCTATCGACCTTCTCCCTGGCTCCTCCCCTCCCAAGGGTCGACTATATTCTCTCTCTCGCCCTGAGAGAGAAGCTATGGAGCAATATATCAGTGAGTCACTTGCAGCTGGGATAATCCGCCCATCCTCATTTCCATGCGGCGAATTAATCCCACATTTCATGTGTCACAGGTTTGCAGACTAGTCTCCTGTCCACTATCTCCACCCGCCCCTCCTCCTCGACTTATAGACGGTGGTGAAGCCTTCACAGTCCATAGACTCCTTAAATCTCGCCGCCGCGGACGTGGCCTCCAGTACCTGGTGGATTGGGAAGGCTATGGCCCTGAGGAGAGAAGTTGGGTACCAGCCAGGTTCATCTTGGACCGTTCCCTAATCACGGACTTTCACAGACTCCACCCTGAGGCACCTGCCAGAACGCCAGGTGGCGTTCATAGGCGGTGGGGTTACAGCCGCGCTACACTCAAGCTGCACACGGAGCTCTCGCGCCAATTTCCGCATTCCTGCTATACTCAAGCTGCACACGGAGCTCTCGCGCCGACTTCCGCATTCCTGCCAGACTCACGCTGCACACGGAGCTCTCGTACCGACTTCCGCGTTCCAGTGCAACTCTCTCCCTCTCTGCACACACAGCTTCACTACACAGTGCAACAAGCACTCCAACACCAAGCACATTAAGGTTCCTGCATTAACTTCCCAGCCTGTTTCAAGTTCCCCTAACTAGTAACTGTCATAATAAAATCCCAGGACCGCCTTCTCTGCACTTGGATCCTTCACAACCGGCGATCCCGTGACAGTTCCCTTTCAAAAGCTACACTCGATGCTGCGTGAAAACGTTATGTTCCCATAGCGTTTTCACGCAGCATCTCGTTTCCGCTTTATCAGGGAACAGGGTTACAGCCAAGTAACCCGAGACGTTCCCTATTGTTTCTTTATCTCAACATTGATTGGTTGTTTTAAAAAAAGAACACTTCCAAAACCCTGATATCTATTGGAACATTACCCAGTCACTCATTTTTATTTTCCCCAACACAAGCCATAACTTAGTGACTTGATTGGTTAATGGGCAGGTATGTAGATACAGGTAGACCCTATTCAAAGCTCCAGTATTGCAGTCTGCCACAGTTCTCTCTCTCTCTCTGCATCTGTGTGAGCGACCTTACACCTGGACTCCAGCAACTGCAAAACAGACCATACGTTAACCCCTAAAAACACTCAGAGATGTACCAAACTAAATACATAGGTGAATTTGTACACTTACTTATCTTTGTCAGTTTTTAGCCCCTGTCTTAATGCCGTCTCTTAGCTGAGACTTTCTTGGCCGAGACAAAGAGTATTTCCTCTGCAATGTCTCATAATAAGTCCTGTAACATGCTGGATAAAGGAAAACAGTTAAGTGACAGAAACAATTCAAATTATTAGAGGGACAAAATTAAAGGGACATGAAAACAATTACAATAACAATTTCTGATTACCCTTTATACACTCAGGGTCTGCATCTGCAAAATCTACTTTAATTCCTCCAGCAGATATGTGATCACTGCCTGATTATGAAGTAAACTTATTCTGTGTGGAAAGAGAGTAGTGCCATTAATTACATTTAAAATGATTACGTAAAACCCAGTACATAGCATGTAAAGGAACAGCATTCTTACCCAGTTTGTGGATTGCATTTATGTGGGATGTTTTCTGAATTACGGAGGCTACTCCCTGCTGAAAAAAACAGCATAGACCAGCATAGCTGGTGACCATTATACCAGCATATGTTGTGTTTTGGTGCTGGTTTGCTGGTGACCAGCATACATTTTGCTGGTATGCTGGTCACTTTACTGATGCTGGTCCACAGCATACCAGCATACATTTTACTGGTATGCTGGTGACCAGCATTGTAGTGCCATGATACTATGCTGTTCACCACCCCGTCTAATGTAGTTATGGTATAAAAGCCAGAATACATGGAAGATTGTCATGCAATATGTAAAATATAAAACAGAATCAGTATAAAATCAGTTTTACTGGCCAACACAAACAATATTAACATTGTGTAATATGTAACAATAAATACAATATGCACATTTGTAACAATATGATAATTTAACAATGAACAACAAATAAGTTTTGATTAAAAAACAACCTCTCAGGGACACTTTCACACAATTACTTTCATACCACAGTAGTGTAAATGAGTGAGCTTAGTCCAATTCACACAGACCCTGTGACCAGAAGTGGCAACATTCCTGGCATCTGAGGTCAGTCCATGTACTAATGAGCTAAAATGGTAACCAATTTTAACTACCAAAACCTTGCTGATGGCCCAGCATATAAATCATGCTGGCCTATGCTGGATTTTTCAGCAGGCATGCTGGTCGTCCAAGAGTTATGCTGGTTCACCAGCTAAACAGCTAGACCAATGCTGGTGGTAAGGTTTCATCAGCGTAGATCTGCTGGTCTTCCATCAGTTATGCCGGTTCACCAGCTAAACCAGCATCAGACCAGCACTAACCAGTATTAACCAGCATAGACCATCATATAAATCATGCTGGTCTGTACTGTTTTTTTTTTTTTTCAGCAGGGACAAAGGCCAGCAGGAAAAGTAGCAGGTAACAAAAGTGCAACAAACACTACAAAACAGAAGACAAATCAAACACTAACCCTAGGCCTATTTATACCTTTTTAACTACCGAGACACAACTGATCCCACTCATCCCACATGACCAATGTACATCCTGAGAAATGAAGTCCCAGCCAAACTTCACATAAACTACAAGAGCCCATGGGCATGAGGTGCCCTCTAGTGGTTGTTCCTGACACATGATGGGACATGTCATGTTGGGATTTGCATAATTTTCATAATGCTCATAAATTAATTCATATAAGGAACCTTGGATGCAAAAAGGCATTTTCTTCTACACTAGTTAGGACACTGGTAAGTAAATATTTCTTTAGAGACTACTGTAACAACAAGTGATATGGATGCTGAGCACTTTCTAATTGGGTGTGTACTGTAGGGAAATTATCTCAGTTTAGGGAATAGTCAGTATGATTCCTTAATTATTTGATTAGCCCAATCGTGAATACAAACTCATAAAGCTATTTGTCCAGCAATACAGTTAAAGGTTATAAACCAACAGGGGAGAGAAGAAATGAATCTGAGTGCCCACCTAAGATAACTTCTGAAATAAATGAAAAGCTTTAACTGAACTATGGGGGTGGATCATTAATTAAAATGTGTAGAGACTCTGATCAAGTCATAGGCTCTAACAAGACTTTATTTTTCTCATACATAAGAAAAATCCAAGTAAAAACAATTTTGTGCTTATATTTCTTGACAGAGTACACTACAGATGACATGTACTTGCACTATGTACTGTACACAGACACACATTCACACTCATACACAGCTTAGAGAAAAGAAAAATGCTTATGGCTGAGTTATAGGTTTAGACCTTTCAAAGCAGAGAACAGAGCAGCATCTAAAAGAGGTGGTAAATATTGTAAATCCTAAATAATTTTGTGAATTAAGAATTTTATACCAGACAATAATAATCTTTGGTGATTTATATAATCTTGCCAAGGCAACCATTAGACAAGAAATTTGCTTGTTGGCGTTGCTATGGCAATGTATCCTAACTCGGCTGTTGTGCTGCATTGAGGCATGGCTGAGTTGAGACATGTAGATGAAAAGAAGTTAGAAAATAAAGATAAATAAAAGGAAATAAAACATAACAAAAACATTAATTACAAAAATTAACTCCTTAGTAATATCATGGAGAATAGATTGAGATGGGAGAGTCTGACTCTTCAAAACAATAGGACTGCTTTTGCCCAGAGATCACAATGAAAATAGAATGAATCATTCGTTCATACTTCTTTCATTCATGTATGACATGAAAAATATAGGTTATGTATGTGTAAACAAGTTAAATTTACAATAACACATGAGAGAGAGTGCTGTTGTGTTGAATATCAGCACAACTGTGATGTGGTAATATTGTTCTGTGAATGGCGGAAGTAACCAACCACGAGCAGGCAAATCACAGCTGGTGTAATTAACAGAATGAAAGTAGTTTTAAATTCTAAACCATAACTATGTAGCCTAAAGGTGAGAAGAATTTACTTTGGAGGTGCTGGACAGTCTTGTAAATCTTACATATACATACATACATACATACATACATATTTTCACTTATTCTGCTTTAGAATAACAGCTACACTAACGTAAAGTTAAATCCCAAATAGGTATAAATGGAAAGCTAGTGTGTTTGGTTTAACAATCACATGTTTCACACACACACACACACACACACACACACACACACACACACACACACACACACACACACACATCAAGTAGTTCCTTTTTGCAAAACGTGTACCCATGACTCATTTTAAATGTGGGTTTTGGTAGGGAGCTGCCCTCTCCTCAGGACTACCGGACCATACCCAGCTACTTTCACCCATTCTAACCAACAGTGAAATTAACAATTCTTATAATATCTGTGACATGTATTGATGCATATTGTTAAATGTCCAAGTGGAATGCCTCTTGTACAAAAAGATTACTTATTATTAGTGATCAATTCTTCTGACAAAGCTTACAATATTAAGTGAATCTACTATATTTAGGATAAAGCATCCCTTTAACAAAATTTTGGCATGATTTTTTTTATATCTCGAGTCAATCCTTTGAGTGATTATGCATTTTATTTTGTATGCAGGATTGTATATAATTATTAATTCATGAATAATATAAGCTAA
This sequence comes from Clarias magur, assembly GCA_013621035.1. Lineage (NCBI taxonomy): Eukaryota > Metazoa > Chordata > Actinopteri > Siluriformes > Clariidae > Clarias > Clarias magur. The sequence goes on along the minus strand of QNUK01000016.1, from coordinate 47,743 downwards.
TTGTTGTTGTTTTTAAGAATTGTTTGGAGCTTTTGTGTTGCATTCTGGATCTAGTGATCCATACCATGAACTGTACCTCTAATCTATGCTCAGGCATGTCAGTTAAATTTGCTTCACTTTCTATCAGCCTCAATTGCTTCTTGGCTATCTCTAACCTCTTGGATCCTATTCATTTGTCTTTAGTGGTACAGTGGACAAGTGTCTGCTTGAGCTCTTTACTTTCTAAGATTTGTCTGTGCAGACGGAACTGTGCCTTTCATAAAAATGGACTTCAGGTTGATTTCAGTAGTACAGTTAATTCTAATTGCAGGTGTCATCTATTGCGCTCTCTCTCTCTCTCTTAAATCACACACAACCATTAACCCCTGCAAAAATACAGTTGTACTGCACCAGGAGCAAACCATGAGTCAGCATTGAAATATGTAATAATTCAAGGTGCCGTCTGTAGAAATGCCAAGATGGCTAAAAGACACATCAGTAAATATCAATCTGAGGGTATTCATAAGAATTAATAAGGATTCATATCCTAAGAAAAGCCATGAATACAAACACTATTCCCAGAGGTGGAAAGTAACGAATTACATTTACTCACATTACTGTAATTGAGTAGTTTTTTGTGTACTTCTACTTTTTAAAATAGATTTTAAAATCTGTAATTTTACTTTTACTTAATTATTGAAATGAAAATTTTATTTGTCATATACACTTACACAGTATGATATGCAGTGAAATGCTTATACGACCACTCATGACCATAGAATTTAAGTTATCAATGAGAAATATATATACACACACATGTGAACAAAATTGTTGGTACCCTTCGGTCAATGAAAGAGAAACCCACAATGGTCACAGAAATAACTTTAATCTGACAAAAGTAATAATAACCAATAATGTTAACCAATGAAAGTCAGACATTGCTTTTCAACCATGCTTCAACGGAATTATAAAAAAAATGAACTAATCTTTTGTCAGATTAACAGGCCTGGACAAAAATGATGGTACCCCTAACTTAATAGTTTGTTGCACAACCTTTTGAGGCAATCACTGGAATCAAATGATTCCTGTAACTGTCAATGAGACTTCTGCACCTCTCTGCAGGTATTTTGGCCCACTCCTTATGAGCAAGCTGCTCCAGTTGTTTCCGATTTGAAGGGTGCCTTTTCCAGACAGCATGTTTCAGCTCCTTCCAAAGATGCTCAATAGGATTGAGGTCAGGGCTCATAGAAGGCCACTTTAGAATAGTCCAATGTTTTCCTCTTAGCCATTCTTGGGTGTTTTTAGCTGTGTTTTGGATCATTGTCCTGTCGCAAGACCCATGACCTGTGACTGAGACCCAGCTTTCTGACACTGGCCAGCACATTTTTCTCTAGAATCCCTTGATAGTCTTGAGATTTCATTGTACACTGCACAGATTCATGACACCCTGTGCCAGATGCAGCAAAGCAGCCCCAGAAGATAACAGAGCCTCCTCCATGTTTCACAGTAGGGACAGTGTTCTTTTCTTGATATGCTTCATTTTTCCGTCTGTGAACATAGAGCTGATGTGCCTTGGCAAAAAGTTCCATTTTTGTCTCATCTGTCCATCCATAGGACATTCTCCCAGAAGCTGTGTGGCTTGTCAACATGTAGTTTGGCATATTCCAGTCTGGCTGTTTTATGATTTGTTTTCAACAATGGTGTCCTCCTTGGTCGTCTCCCATGTAGTCCACTTTGGCTCAAACAACGACGGATGGTGCAATCTGACACTGATGTTCCTTGAGGATGAAGTTCACCTTGGATCTCATTAGAAGTCTTTCTGGGCTCTTTTGTTACCATTGGGATTATCCGTCTCTTCGATTTGTCATGAATTTTCCTCATGCGGCCATGTCCAGGGAGGTTGGCTACAGTCCCGTGGATCTTAAATTTCTGAATAATATGTGCAACTGTAGTCACAAGAACATCTAGCTGCTTGGAAATGGTCTTATAGCCTTTACCTTTAACATGCTTGTCTATAATTTTCTTTCAAATTTCCAGAGACAACTCTTTCCGTCACTTCCTCTGGTCCATGTTGAGTGTGGTACATACCATGTCACCAAACAACACAGTGACTACCTGGAGCCCTATATATAGGCCCACTGACTGATTACAAGATTGTAGACACCTGTGATGCTAATTAGTGGACACACCTTGAATGAACATGTCCCTTTGGTCACATTATTTTCAGTATTTTCTAGGGGTACCATCATTTTTGACCAGGCCTGTTCCATGAGTTTATTTTTTTAAATAATTCTGTTGAAGCATGGTTGAAAAGCAATGTCTGACTTTCATTGGTTAACATTCATAGTTTTTTTTATTATTATTACTTTTGTCAGATTAAAGTTATTTATGTGACCATTGTGAGTTTTTCTTTCATTGACCAAAGGATACCAACAATTTTGTCCACGTGTGTATAACCTGCTGAAAAATCCAGCATAGACCAGCATGATTTATATGCTGGTTGATAACTGATGGAAGACCAGCATATCTACGCTGATGAAACCTTACCACCAGCAATGGTCTTGCTAGTTAGAACTGACGGAATCTCAGCATGCCTGCTGAAAAATCCAGCATAGGCCAGCATGATTCATATGCTGGGCCACCAGCAAGGTATTGGTAGTTAAAATCGGTTACCATTTTAGTTCATTGTCTTGTATTTTAATAGCTAGTACTGAAAATAATGCGTGATGTAAATACATGGACTGTGTAATGCTATCTTTAAATGCACCCTGATGAAAAAACAGCATAGACCAGCATGATTTATATGCTGGTCTATGCTGGTTAATACTGGTTAGTGCTGGTCTGATGCTGGTTTAGCTGGTGAACCGGCATAAAGTAACTGATGGAATACCAGCAGATCTACGCTGATGAAACCTTACCACCAGCATTGGTCTTGCTAGTTAGTGCTGGTCTGGTGCTGGTTTAGTTGGTGAACCAGCATAACTCTTGGAAGACCAGCATGCCTGCTGAAGAATCCAGCATAGGCCGGCATGATTTATATGCTGGGCCACCAGCAAGGTTTGGGTAGTTAAAATTGGTTACAATTTTAGCTCATTATCTTGTTTTTTAATAGCTAGTACTGAAAATAATGTGTGATGTAAATACATGGACTGTGTAGTGTTATCTTTAAATTGATTTATATACAAGAGACAAAAAATAATCAATTTACCAAAAACATGTAAATACATTATTTTACATTTATTAAATATCTTTGGGTTGTCTAAAAACACAACACAAACCTTTTAAATAAATGCAAATTTTTTAAAAGTAATCCTTCACTGATAATGACCTGAGACAGGACACGCCCACACGCTGTTCACAGGGAAACAGTCAGGGTAATCTACATACAAGCTACACCCCCAAACACACACACACACACACAAACACACAGTAGATCCGATAATTTTCCTTCGCGTGTGGAAGATGTTAGGCACTGTACAGGTTTCTGAAGCTCTACAGAATGTTCTGGACAGTGGGAGGAGTTTAGATTTACCTCAGAACAACACTAAGACTCCAACAGAGAACGAAGGAGGAGAATACATCAAGCTGTTAACATGGGTAAGTTTTTAAATCTAATATAATCCTTATTCTGATAATATATAACATTGTCATTTAATGTCACTCACATGGTTTGGTTAGCATGTGGATAACACTGCTACGTCATACTAACATACTGCCTTATGTAGCTTAGCACAAACAGGTTAGCTCACAGGTGGCTAAGCCAATACCTTACAGTATATAGATTACAGATGGTTGTCAGTATCAGCTGTGGTGTAAATGTTTATAATATATTCACCGCGTTTTGGATAGCTTCATATTATGGTAGCTATTTGGTTCAGTTTTTGGTTAGCTTATCACACTGCTATCTATAATGTAATTTAGCACAAACACTTTAGCTCCTGTTGCCTAAAAATTGCAAAAGTTTTTGTTGTCTTTATGCATGTCATGCACACTCGTAACACGACCGGCACTAGGACCTGGAAGTAATACGGTCGCATTTCAGGAAGCATAAAAGGAAACAAGATGGCGCTTCACATTGCTCAGTCATTGAGTTCGCCCATGCGTTGTCTGACGCTTCGCCGACTATTCTGTGAGTACTCACCGATTTGGTTTGCTTCTTTGATTGAGTGTGTGTTGCTAAAACGCGGATTTATTTGTGTAGATCCTAGCTCTTCGTGAAAGCGAGTTCTTAGATAAATTGCGTGGTTATCCTGCCTACTCCCGTTGCTTCCGCATTTGGGTTTACCATCCACGCTACACGGGCTAACTGTTAAGGCTTCTGTGCTTACCCTCCGATAGCTCGTGACAGAATGACTGAGTCAAAAGCAGTAAACCCAGCGGAGTTTGATCGCCTCTGTGATGTGGTTGACCAGCATGCCGAGCTGATCAATAAGCTCCGTGGAGAAGTCGTGTCTCTCCAAAAGGACCTCCAAGACGTCGCGGCTTTGCGCCGCGAGGTGGCGAGCTACAGCAGGAGAACGCGACCCTCTGTGGGGCGGCTGCTTACTCAGTTGTTGCCACGCCCATCACAGTGGCTGCGGCACCGCCATCCCACCCCCCTTCTGATGTTTTCATAGCTCTACCGGATAAGTGGGATGGCACAGATGGGAGGTGCAGTGTCTTTCTAACCGCATTGGATCTTGTGTTTGAGTTTAATTCCACCAAATACTCCACAGACTGTGTTGGGGTTTTTCTCTATTCGTTTCTCTCTGCAAGCCAGTCCGTCTGCAACACACCTCTGAGCTCAGGAGAACGGGTCAAAGAACAGCCAGAACACAGATGATTGCTCTTTTACCAGTCTAAATTTTATTCGATAAACACACACATATATAGTAGTTACACACCCTCCTGTGCGGGCAAAGCACAGGATAGGAGACTTATCAAAGACAGAAATTAGTAAATATTATGAGAGTTTGCCATGCAGTTTACCAAAATAAAAAACTGAGAAGGCCAAAGAAAAACTAAAGAAAGCCGGAGAAATATAAACAGAGTATGCATGCTCTGGACTTCTTGACGCCGTTTTCGTCCTCACACACAGCAAATATCCTTATCACATGAGGACAGAGACAGAGTGCCCCGTCCAACAGAAAATATCACGAGTAACCAAGAGATCATGGATGTCAGCAATTTTCCCTTACAGATGAGTAATAAGTGATTAAAATAAGATTAAATGGAACAAGAGACAGTGTCGTAATTCAAGATATCTTTAAACAAATAATAATTCAGAAGGAGATTGAAGTGCATGACTAAATCTGCTTTGAACTGATTCAATACAGTAGAGCACAGTATAATGTAGTATATACTTATATATAATTTTTCCCTTACAGACCGACTGCGCATTGTGCTTCTCATTTACGTTGCTATCTGGGCAGGCAGCTGAGTGGGCCACGGCAGTTCTCAGATCAGATTAAGACACGGCCTCCTCATACGGAGAGTTCACCCATCACCCATAACACCAAATTATATCATCTGCGGCAGGGAGGGTCGTCCGTACTCTAGCCGTGCAGACCACCTGGGGAGACGCCGCCCTCCGGACAGCCTACTACGAGGGACTGGCCTCACGGATTAAAGATGAACTCGCCGGGCGAGAGATTCCCACCACGCTGGAAGGACTGATTCAGCTCGCCCTTCGCATTGACCAGCGCCTGCTCTCTCGTCCGAGGCCAGCCCCCCGGACCCTGCCACCCACTACATCACCTTCATACCCTCACGCCCCGGTTCCTGAGATTCGTCCCTCCTTCACCACCACCACCATGGCACCCGTCAGACCTCCACCTCCCGCCGTGGTTAACACCGGAGCTGGGGAACCCATGCAACCAGGACGCGCCTCCTTGACCGCTGCAGAACGGGAACGACGCTTCAGAGAAGGGCTTTGCGCCTACTGTGGGTCAGCGGCGCACCACAGGGCCCTCTGTCCACTTCGCCCGGGAAATGCTCAGGCCCGGTGAGCAAACGGGGCAGTTCACCGGGCTCGCTCCACCTCTCGGTCACGACACCCAATAATTCCCGTCTCACGGTCCAAGTACACCTCTGGTTTGGCCACAAACGGGTCAGAAGTACTGCGTTCATCGATTCCGGTGCCGCAGGTAACTTTATTGACTCTTTGTTTGCCAAAGAACTGGGAGTGGGCATTATCCCAGCCCGTTCGTATCACATCTGTCAACGGTCGGCCCCTTTCCTCCAGCCCCATCACCACTCAGACTCCACTGCCGCTGCGGGGTTCTTCTTTGTGAAGAAGAAAGGGGGCAACTTACGTCCCTGTGTCGATTATCTGGGGCTTAATGACATCACCATTAAGAACAGACACCCTTTGCCCCTTACCAACTCAGCCCTGGACGCCCTCTCTGGTGCCACCATTTTCACAAATTTGGACCTCCGGAGCACCTACAACTTGGTGCGCATCAGAGAGGGCGATGAGTGGAAGACGGCTTTCATCACCCCTACTGGACACTACGAGAGCTTGGTCATCCCATTCGGACTCTGCAACGCACCCGCCACCTTCCAACAATTCATCAATGATGTCCTTAAGGACATGCTAGGGCGGTGGGTGTTCGTTCCCATAACCATAACAAATCTCCAAGATCTGACAAGGCAGAAATATACAGGAATCTAAAAAAAAATTGTCATGTCCCCAGTTACATTTTTACAAATGACTATTACCATTAAAGGAAAATGTAAGGCCAATATTTCAGTTCCATATAAAGTGACAATATGTTATAATGGGAAAGTTATAAAGGGAGACTTGCACACTTTACAGAAAGATCTGTAGTGCAAGGGATCACATCTATAATGTAAACCATTAGACATTAGACTATAGCTTATCCTGCTACTTGCCTTGTATGACAATACATTTAAGATGACATTTACAAACTCAAGGCTTCATTTTACAACTTAATACATGCATCCTCTTACTTACGTGGAATAGGAAAAAAGTGATGCAAGTAGTGACCAAATTAGTTTATGATTTCCATCTATATGACAAAGGTGATTTGGTGCTGGTACACTGTACTGATGACGCCTTGCAGTTTGAATATATAAGCGTCGCATCATCACCCCTTCTGGATTGACTGGTCTCATTGAATCCATCAGCCGAAATCCTTAATAACAAAAAGATCATGTCTTAGTACTAGCATCTACAAAAAGACTATTGTAAACACTGTAATGCATATGGGACAGATCACTGCTTCAGGTAGGTATCCAGGTGCTATACAGAATTACTGAGGAGAGAGAATCGTGTACTGACTGGTTTGAACAGGAAAATAACTACATAACAGTAATGAGAACATGCTAGTCATTTTTGATGGAAACATTGAAATATCACATCATAGCTACACTGACACTTGCTGTCCAGTCCTGAAACTGGTGTTTGGATATTTAAACAATATCACCTTTCTCTGAATGTGTATGCCTTTAGATTGTAGATGTCCCATCATCATTCTGCAGCCGGCATTTGGGTGATGACACCAGCACCACTGCATCCAAATCCTAATCTCCAATAGAAGAATACCTATAAGATTTTCTGCACATGAAACAATTTATCATATAACAACAAATTAACACAAAGTTTTCCAATTAATACTGAAAGAACTGAGGACATGAATGTATTCTTATTTTAGCTTTAATGAAGACAACAGAGAAAGTATGATAATATTTATAATGCTGCTGAAACAGACAAAGCCATTTCAATAAACTTGCTATTTGTCAGGGTTAACACCTAGAGGACGCCTTGCGCCGAGAGACTCTATGTTTTTTGTTAGTTTTGGGCTCCGTTTCCCAGAATGCACCTTGGTCAGGTGATGGGAACACTCACCTGACTCGAGGTAGCTCATTAGTTTAATTATATATTGCCTGTTTAAGTTTCCTTTGTCTTGCATCTGTTGTGTTAAAACTGTTAGTCTGCCTTTTTGCCAGAGTTCTTGTTTTTGCCATAGTTCATGTTTAGTTTGTTTATTTCAGTTTTTGCTTGTTTATGTTGTATTTATTTATTATTATTTAAAAAAACATCTAAAGCATCTTCACCTCTGCAATTATGCCTCACCTACACCTCCTCCACACACCTGACAGAATGCAAGACCTGTATAGTGGAATAGCGGAGTGGCCTCCCCACCCAGCGTCGAGGACTTCGTTTCGGTCCCGTCTCAGAAAAAGGGTGGAGTCTCTCCTATCCTGTGTGCCCTGCCACCCAGCCCAAAGGACAGAATCAGCAGCCTCTGTGTAAGGTGGTCAGACCTGGGACCTTGTGGGGGGATGCCCTGGACCTCCTTTGACGCTCCGGAGTAGTGCCTTTTGAGGGGGGTTATGTCAGGGTTAACCCCTAGAGGGCACCTTGCACCCAGAGACTCTTATGTTTTTTGTGTTTTTTGTTAGTTTTGGACTCATCTGTTGTATTAAAACGGTTGGTCTGCCTTTTTGCCAGTTCTTATTTTTGCCATTGTTCATGTTTAGTTTGTTTGAGTCTTTGCTTGTTTATGTTGTATTTGTTTATTATTATTTAAAAAAAACATCCAGAACGTCTTCACCTCTGTGTTTATGCCACGCCTACACCTCCTCGAAACATCTGACACTATTTACCATCAACTTTTTAGCCTCAGTGGAGGCCCAGGCCTGCCAGTTAGCCTCAGGGGAGGCCTCTGCCATTTTAGGGAGTTTTTCCTTGCCATTGTCGCTGTCACCCTTGGCTTGCTCATCAAAGACATTTTATTCATCATTCACTCATTCATCTCATAATTATCTAATAATTCCCTTAGGCAGAGAAGAATGCTCCTTAATAATTATTTATTTTAATTTAGTCACAATATTCCTCTGTATTTCTTAATACAATTTATTTGCAATTACAAAATTTAAAACCGTATTACGTTCATTTGCGTTCGTGTACACAGGGCGCCGTACAAACAAGTGTCTATGTAGGCATGTACATTTTTTAAAAGCATGTGACTTGAGGCTGAGCTCTGATTGGATTTTGTCATTCTTCGGGTGCAGCTCTGTGCGCCCTGAACCCTCCCACTTTTGTTCTTAGCGAACCAATATTGTTTTTAAATATTTGGGCTCATGTGATTGGACCATTCTCAACGAGTCTTTTCCAGCACTTCTTATGGCAAGCAGAGCTGCTGACTGGATGCGATGTGAGTCATGCCTTTATTTTATACTAGTAGTAACGATGCATAATCACCTGATAAATACCTATTTACAGGTGAGTATTAAAGGTTTCATTTTAATTTTGTTTGCACCCCCCCCCAAAATCTTTTTGCACCAGCTGCCACTGTCAAAAGCACTATATAAATAAAATTGAAATGAATTGAATTGAACTTTGTGTTAGAGAACAATCAGCAGCAAACAGCAATAGAACATTCAACTATGTATTATTTGAAGCACTAATGAGCCTGTTGTCCAACAAGATGTGATAAGTAAGTACAGTGTGGACAGCTGGTGGGTCTACTATCTGTGTGAAGGGTTCCTACGCTTTCACTGCCCCAAGTCTAAAACACTCTAACAGGTCATATATTTAACAGTTAACACTATGCCAGGCTAAATGTGTCTCAAAGCCGAGATGGCGTAGATAGCTTTAGCCATAGCTGTCCCACTTGGTTTAGACAGTCACAATAAAAAAGTAAGCAATATTTCAATTTCAAGCATCATAATTAAGGACAACATCTAAATAATGCTGTGTACAGAATCACACAGGTGGTAAATTACAGCGTAAACTTAATTTAGACCGTCCTCCGTCATTCTCCACCGAATTGTGCTCGGAGACACAGAAAACATATCGGCAATATCGTGCTGCAGCGGGGATTTCAAGACGTGGACGACAGTTCTTCCTCGGTGTATTCCAAATGAACGCGGTACTGAATTGATCTTAAACCTTCGACAATGTTGTCATCGATGCTAGCATCTTGAAGAGCAATTATCATCCCAATTATTTGAGAAACATCATCTAATCGACTCAGAACAGTGTCTACTGGTAAATGATCCCTCTCTATTTGATCTGCTAAAATGAGCAGAACTGACTGAAGTTCACGCCAGTCCGCCATCTTCCGTGACTTTTGACGTAGCATGTTGGTGCTAGCTGTAGCTGCGGTCCGCAAAGCAGGTATGTAGGGAAACTAATCAATGTTAAAGGATTAGCCAATAGGCGCGCAAGTCCAACCCACTCTCAATGATTGACAGAACGTCTCATTCTGCTGAAAAGTCGCATTATGTAATAAATAGGTCATCGGGAAAAACGGGATTTTGAAATAAAGACTGACTTTGAAAAAATGACATTTTGGAATAAAAACAGCTGGAATTAAATAAAATGCCTCTGCAATAATCTTTGTTATTGGGAAAAATAATGACCATGAAATATTTCATAATATATAAATTAATATAACAGAATGCAATATATTTCACAATAATAAGCTTTTTTTCAAAATGTGTTCCATTATTTCACAATATCATTCTCATATTACATATCTGTGTCTTATTTATTCATAGAGTCCTATTTATTTATTTAATGTTGAACACTTTGGAGTTATTTAAATAAATAAAAGGTTATGTTACCTGACTATTAGAACACATCTCTTAAATATATTTGTTATATATTATTATAATATTAAGTCCTATAGTAACATCTATGGTGTTATGTGTCAAATATATATATATATATATATATATATATATATATATATATATTACACGTTGACCCATATATATTTATTACAAAGAAAAAGGCAAAAAAGTATTTTCAAAAATAACTTTAATATAAATGGAAAGCTAAATCTCAAAATGTGAATTTGCTAGGTCAAACAAACAATGAACAAACCATCAAGCAAATCAAACCAATAGAAATGAGGCACTAGTTCCAAAAAACCTCTTTGTGTGCAAGAACATGCATGTGCATTTAGATGCATGTGTGGCAAAAAGTGACACTTTTACTGTGTTCTTTGCAAATATATTTTTTGCAGTAGAAGCAGAATATGATTGTCTTTCTGTCTTTATTGCTAGGGCAGACCCGACATCTCTTTCTTTTTTAATCAAGTAGCCACAGTGAGGTTGTGGCTGTGTAGGTTGATGTTCAGGCAGTGCCGGCCGAAGAGGATGCTGGCACTGATGCTCTTTGTGTTGCTAATGGTGTGGAAGGAGTGCTACTTGAGCTCTGCAGCTGTCTGACCAAGGCTGCAGCGACTGGGTCCCGGGGCACCCGTTCCCTTCACTCAGTGTGTGACTTGACAAGGGAACTTCCTAACCCCACAAGAAACATTCTCCGCTTGTTTTTTTTTATTGAGTTCCACCCTAGGTGAATGTGGGTCCACAACATAAATGCATTGTATGTAGACACATCTAGAATGTTATAAAACAAAACCATTGGCCATCTCCTGGTCATTCTCTGGCAAGTGTAGGTGGCAGTCAGGTTGTCCACTCCACCTTTGTTTTTATTATAGTCCAAGATAATTATGGGCTTTTTGTCACTTGCTGATGGCACAGTTGCGTTGTGAAAAGTGGACATAAGTATCATGCTCCGGTGTTTTTTCTTTTTTTTTTTTTTTGGACAATATGAAACAACTGGTGCTAGTGTCTGTAAAAGCAAATTTGGAAGAAAGTTGAGCCCTGTCCTTCACCTGCAAAATTTCAACAGGCAGCTCTTTTTTTTTTTTTTTACTGTGCCCACCATGGTAAGTTTCCACCTGAGAAGTTCTTATCCATTGTGATATTGTGACCCCGCAGTCCAGTAGTCAAATTGAGGACTACACATTTTCCTTGATCTTTTTCAGGAATTGATGCATGTTTGCCTGTGTAAATCTGCAGATTCCATGCATAGCTGGTTTTTGCATCACAGACTGCCCAAATTTTTATGCCTTATTTCCCTGGCTTACTAGGCATGTACTGCCGGAAAGGAACAAAACATTCATCTACTGTTACCTCTGGCCCTGGGTTGAACATCAGTGGAAGGAGCTGCACCTACCTTTCCTAGACATCCCTGATGGGAGCAAGCTTGTCAGAATCTTCTCTAGTTTCTCTGTTGTCAAATATAAGAACTCTTGATATCATTCGACCCTAACCCTAACCCTAAGTGACTGAAGTGACAGTGTTGCCCGGAAATTATTTCTGCCTGTCGACGCATCCCAGAGACTGCAAGAAGCAAGAAGAAGAACACCAATATAAGCATCCAGGGATTATTCATCAATGTCATTCCACATGTCGCCATGAACCCTTTTTCCTTCAAGGTTTGTCATAGCAATCATGACTTTCTTTAGTGACAATAGCAGAAACAGATCAAAACATGTCTTGATGTCACCTTGCAATTCCAGGGGTCATTTTGATGACATTTGCAGCAGCTGCCCTGCCATGTAAGTCGGGAGGTACTGAGCTCCAACAGATGATACTACTTTTGGATTTGAATGTTTCTGCAGGAGTGAGTGCAACTTCAGCATCGGTGATCTCCTCATCAGACTCATCAGATGTGTGTATGCCTTCTGGTAGATACCCTACAATGTCTTCCTCCTCGGAAACCTGCTGATCTGTATCACTATGCTGTGTCCTCTGCCTCATTTTCAGAAAAGATATGATCCGGTGCTTGGCTTACTGTAAATCTTCTTCTTATTTTTGATTGCTGCAAACAGGAGATGTACTCTGCATGTCACCAACGCTAAACAAAATTTGTTTTACATGCCTTACATGTCTGAACTTACAGACATGTCTGTCTTACATGTTTGTCTTTATAAGGAGACGCACAGGCAAAGAGAGAAGCCCCTCAAAGTGTGTTTATGATTTTTGTTATATTATAACTGGGTCACAACTGACCCTACCAACACAAAGGTAATAATTTTCACTAGAGCATATTATAATTTAGTAATTTTTTTTTGTTTTATTTTAATTAATTTAAATATAGATTCCTGACAAAGTCAAAAAGCCATGATGCACTAAACAAAATTAGGTAGTAGTTTTGTGCATTTAAAAAGTAAAATGGGTCGGTGCCGACTCTAACACAAGAGGAAGGTTTTAATTGGTGTTTTCCACAAATTTACTTAATTTTGCAGATAGTTTATTCTTGCTCCTATTAAATACATTTTAGGTACACATGACATTGTAAATGTGTATGCACATATTATACTAAACACTTTATATGTTTTCATTTTTGAAAATGTTTTATAGCCAACCAGGTTATATGTTAATAATAATAATAATAATCATAATAATAATAATAAAATACTTTAAATAATAGCAATAAAAATACTTTTCAAAATAAGTAATTAAATAATCTTTAGTTTTCTTTTGAAGATTATTAACTAAGACTTTAAATAAGACTTTATTTAGAAATTCTATCAGCAACCACGTCACTAATAATAGTTATTATTATTATTATTATTATTATTATTATTATTATTAACAAGAAAAACTGCTGTTGATGGTGTACAATTTTTCTTTTGTCATAAAAAAAAACTAAACAAAATATTAACATGGTGTATATGCTGAGGGCAAGGCCGCAGAAGGGCAGAACTAAATATTCAAATAAAAGTACAAGTACTTGCCTAAAGATGCATTTCACTACAAGTTGAAGTACCACAGCACAGATACTTCACAAAAACGACATGATTCTTTCTGGATACCTATCTGGCCATGTTACTTGTTTTAATTATGAATAAGATTTTCAAGTATTTTAAACAAAATTAAATTAATACTGTTTATAACATGAATGAGTTATTTTTTTAAATGTTCATAATTATTTTACCTGAGCGAAAGTAAAAATGCATATACAATTCATTGGCTTACAGAATAAAGCTGTGTAGATGATGAGTGAATTCCCTAGCTGTGTTCAGGTGCTTTACAATCCCATGAACCAGTAGAAGCATTACAAGAGATAAAATTATTTGGGCCAACTAATTTTTTAATAAATTGTTTTTTGACTGGTTGGTTTAGACATGGCTGGACAGAGTAATGAGCACTGGTTTTTAGAAAAATTACATTTCAGCTACTTCAGTGGATAAAAAGGAGACAACCTTAAAATGATGCAAGTACCTGCTCTGCTGAGCTTGCAGTTTTATTTTAAGGATACTACTGCTTTTCAGAAGTTAAAAAAATAAAGGTTTCAGCTACTAATAGCTCATGTGGTGGTTTGCAATACGTCTTCAAATAATGTCTGCCAAAGATTTTTTAAAAATAACTGAGAGTTTATTAAGTTACTGAAGCTAATAAAAAAGAGGCCCTGGACACAATGTCGTGACTTGTTGATAGTGGCAATATTTCACATTAATTAAATGAAATTGTGGGTAGCATTGTTGGCCTTTTTGATTATTTTTGGAGCTAAAATAGCTAGTTGCTACCATTGGTATCCTGTATAATGCAAGTAGTCTACAGTCGTGGCCAAAAGTTTTGAGAATTACATAAATATTGTAAACTATTGTAAGTTGCTGTTTAAGCTTTTATAATAGCAATTTGCATATACTCCAGAATGTTATGAAGAGTGATCAGATGAATTGCATAATCCTTCTTTGCCATGAAAATTAACTTAATCCTGGAAAAAAAAAAAAAAACTTTCACTGCATTTCATTGCTGTCATTAAAGGACCTGCTGAGATCATTTCAGTAATCGTCTTGTTAACTCAGGTGAGAATGTTAAGGAGCACAAGGCTGGAGATCATTATGTCAGACTGATTGGGTTAGAATGGCCGACTTGACATGTTAAAAGGAGAGTGATGCTTGAAATCATTGTTCTTTAATTGTTAACCATGGTGACCTGCAAAGAAACGCGTGCAGCCATCATGGTGTTGCATAAAAATGGCTTCACAGGCAAGGATATTGTGGCTTTAAGATATTGTGGCTCAGGGCGTCCAAGAAAGTCTAGCAAGCGCCAGTCTCCTAAAGAGGATTCGGCTGCAGGATCGGAGTGCCACCAGTGCAGAGCTTGCTCAGGAATGGCAGCAGGCAGGTGTGAGCGCATCTGCACGCACAGTGAGGTGAAGACTTTTGGAAGATGGACTGGTGTCAAGAAGGGCAGCAAAAAAGCCACTTCTCTCCAAAAAAAAAAACATCAGGGACAGATTGATCTTCTGCAAAAAGTATGGCGAATGGACTGCTGAGGACTGGGGCAAAGTCATATTCTCGGATGAAGCCTCTTTCCGATTGTTTGGGGCATCTGGAAAAAGGCTTGTCCGGAGAAGAAAAGGTGAGCGCTACCATCAGTCCTGTGTCATGACAACAGTAAAGCATCCTGAGACCATTCATGTGTGGGGTTGCTTCTCATCCAAGGGAGTGGGCTCATTCACAATTTTGCCCCAAAACACAGCCATGAATAAAGAATTGTACCAAAACACCCTCCAACAGCAACTTCTTCCAACAATCCAACAACAGTTTGGGGAAGAACAATGCATTTTCCAGCACGATGGAGCACCGTGCCATAAGGCAAAAGTGATAACTAAGTGGCTCGGGGACCAAAACTTTGACATTTTGGGTCCATGGCCTGGAAACTCCCCAGATCTTAATCCCATTGAGAAACTCCAAGAAGTAATTATGAAAGAATGGGCTGCTATCAGACAGGATTTAGCCCAGAAGTTGATTGAGAGGATGCCGAATTGCAGAGGTCCTGGAAAAGAAGGGCCAACACTGCAAATACTGACTCTTTGCATAAATGTCACGTAATTGTCGATAAAAGCCTTTGAAACGCATGAAGTGCTTGTAATTATATTTCAGTACATCACAGAAACAACTGAAACAAAGATCTAAAAGCAGCAAACTTTGTGAAAACTAATATTTGTGTCATTCTCAACACTTTGGCCACGACTGTATGCTTTTAAACATGGGCATACAAGAAGTCTATGCATTTAAACAGACAGATTACATTAAGTCTAAAAGATGTACCTAAACATTATAAGCTTGTTATTTAAAAAAAAAAAAAAGAGGGGGGGGGTGTTGTTATTGGCATGAAACACAAACCAAATGCATAAGAGTTCACAACTCTTCTGCTAAGTACGTTAACTAGTTAGCTAAATCACTTTTAATCTTACTTTGGTAAGTGCGCATGTTTGAGATGACAATGAAGCCAGAAATATCCACAGCTCAAATACCAAGTTAATGTTCCGGTAATTGTTAATTATTTTGGTGCACTAACAAATCTGTACTTTCATAATGACCTGCCAATATTTTTTTTAAAACTAGGACTGGTCGAATTGTTTTGGTTCAGTCTTTCTCAAGTGTGGTACCTTAGTTCACGTTATAGTGTGAGTGATAGTGTGAATGGTTTTGTGTAGATTAGAAAATCAAGGCACTTTTGTGTGATGGTCATCTGAAAAGTAATGAGTATTTAAAATTTAGTGAGGAAAAAATATATTGTTTTAAAATAAAAAATGTAGTGGGTAGAAAAGTTCACATAAAGAAAATATGCAAGTTAGGTACTGATAGACAAAAATAATACTTAAGTATTATGACAAGGTATTTGTCATCTCTTGTTGAGTGCAATATTCTACATGTATGAACAATGCGACTATGAACAAAGTTAAAGATATCTACCAACTATAATGGATCCAACCCGATTCATTTACAATCTGTAGATGAATGTGTAGGGATGAGCAGGCATTCATGACAGCATGACATTCCAGAACCTCTCCCCCAGACAGCATGGCGCCATCCCAATAACCTTATCTCATTCAGGAACATAAAGGAGAGCTTGTAAACCTAAGCTGCAGGAAACTTAACCAAGCATGGGACAGGAAGTTTGCTGTGCCTGAAGCCACACTAAAGCCAGGTGCCTCAAACTAAACCCAAAACCATGACGTAAATTGGCGATCTGTAAACAAAGCGGACAGTTTTAATTCAATTAAATTATATTTTATTTGTATAGCCCTTTTAACAATTGACATTGTTGCAAAGCAGCTTTACACAATCAAAAGAAGTAAGTTTGTATGAAATGTGAATGTGTAGGAATCAAAATGATAAGATTGTCCCTGATGAGCAAGCTAAGGGCGACGATGGCAAGTAAAAACGCCCTGAGATGGTAATAGGAAGAAACCTTGAGAGGAACCAGACTCAACAGGGAACCCATCCTCATTTGGGTGAAAACGGATAGCAGGGATTGATCTGCATAATACTGTGCAAGACTGGAAGTTCAGTATAACAGGAGATGTGTATGGTTGCTAATTAGTGTGATTATAAATGTTCTTGTGTTTCACCAGTCTTTGTCTTGCTTCTGTTCATCTAGGGCTACTGTTTGTTCTGGTAGGTTGTTTGACACCGTGTTCTCCTTGTTCTGTGTTCTCCTGGTTTGTCTGTCTCCTAGCTTGTCTGTTTCTGTCTGTTGGTAATGTCTAGTCTGTGTAGCTCCATGTCTAGTTTGTCATGTTTATAGTTAGTTTATCCTGGGTTTAAGTTCATGTCTGTTCTTTTGGTTCCCTGTTTTGTGCTTTATTAAAGACTTTTGGTTCAGTTTACCTCTGCTATCATGCCTCTCTTTCGTCCGGCAAGCAGTAACCGTGACAGAAAGCAAGACCTAAAAAGTAGTATAGCAGAGGAGCCTCCCCTGGGAAATTTTTTTTTGGGGGGGGGGCTATGACCGTGACACCAGGGCAAGCGACATTCGTGGGGAGTCGGCTTGCCCTCCGGCGGAACTACTTGAGGCACGCCGGAGCAAGTGGAGCAACTGCCGGCGGAACGCCTCGGAAGGAGTCTGTGTGTCCTCAAAAGGAGGAGAGCGAGGAGCATCAACGGCGAAGGCTAGTGCTCCAGAAGCTGGCAGGTGAGCTGGGTTTGAGGACGCCGTGCTCGCTCCACTGCACGGGTTCGAGGATTCCGTGCCCGCTCCGCTGTCCGACCTTGGCACCAACCTTGGATTAATATCCTTTCCATTCCAAGGGAAAATGCCCTGCAGCCTCGCTGTGGGGAGGACGGTTCCAGGACCTTGGGGAGGGTGTCCGAGTCCTCCATTGGCGCCCCGGTGGTGTGCCTTTTGGGGGGGGGGGGGGTGTAATGTCAGGCATTACCCCTAGAGACTTTCTTTACCCCTTTACCCCTAGAGACTTTCTTTGTTTTTTCTGTTTTCTTTGTGTTCTTTTCTGTGAAGGACTCAAATCCCCAGAATGCACCTCGGTCAGGTGATGTGGGATCACCTGAAATTAGGTTGCTAATTAGTGTGATTATAAATGTTCTTGTGTTTCACCAGTCTTTGTCTTGCTTCTGTTAGTCTAGGGTTACTGTTTGTTCTGGTAGGTTGTTTGACACGGTGTTCTCCTTGTTTTGGCTTGTTCTTCCTAGCTCTGTGTTCTCCTGGCTCTGTATTCGCCTGGTTTGTCTGTCTCCTAGCCTCCTAGCCTGTCTGTCTCTGTCTGTTGGTAATGTCTAGTCTGTGTAGCTCCATGTCTAGTTTGTCATGTTTATAATTAGTTCATCCTGGGTTTAAGTTCATGTCTGTTCTTTTGGTTCCCTGTTTTGTGCTTTATTATAGACTTTTGGTTCAGTCCACCAAGTCACACTTTGACCATTTCATTGACCCCAGGACACAGGATGTTTCATGTCTCCACATGCCTTTCATCGAACAAAGAAGCATAGGGCAGAGAAAATATTATAAACACAAGTGTGCCAGTAGGGCAAAATGCTAGATAAATATATTCAGTATGTGTTTTTTTTATTTATTTATTTTTTTTTATATCTGTGTGTTATGTTTGATTATTCTACATAACTTTTAAAGGTATTTTCAGCAATTACAAACCTTTTTATTAAAGGAAGGCATAAATGAGTATGTAAGAGAGGGGATGTGTGGTATCAATCGAGAGCTTTTTATTCAAATAACAGTGGTGTACACGGAAAATTGGTCGCATGAAGATCTCATGTAAAATTATTTTATAAAAGGTATTAAAAGTGTAACTGGCTTGGCCCTACGTGACAGCCATAAACCCGGGCTAATGTATGAACAAAAGGGGGAACCAAGTGAGGCGTAAGCCCCGCAATCACATCCGATTGGCCCA
The DNA here is from genome assembly GCA_013621035.1 of Clarias magur. NCBI lineage: Eukaryota > Metazoa > Chordata > Actinopteri > Siluriformes > Clariidae > Clarias > Clarias magur. The sequence continues at coordinate 28,800 of QNUK01000016.1, read as the reverse complement.
ATCATCCGTGGGACGGACTGACACAAAGGGTCAAAACACGTCTTCGCCTTCGTCCACATCGTCATAACCATCTGAAGGAAGCAAGCTTGCCGCTCGGGCTACGGTACCTTTGACATCCGCTCTTCGAGAACTCTCAACGAGACTTCGTGCCAGAACTGCAACGAAGAAACCCACAGAAGAAGTTCCAGAGCGCTCCATCGATAACCAGGCAACCAAGACTCACCAAAGGGCTTTCCCGAAAGATGTCATTTCAACCACACCATCCAATCAGCAACACCATGATTCCCTTCGCTGGAGGCGAACCATGAGAATGAAACGTAACGCAAGTATACAAACAAAAGTGGATTCCTCACTGAAAAATGGTGCTTGTTTCATAACTAAAACCGTAAGATTAAACCCAAGACTCTGCTCTTGTGACTTTCTTTGGTCTAGTAAACAGTACTAGATGAACTTCATTAACTTTCACCCTCCAAACTGTGTGTGTTCAAGTAGCATAGTGTGTTCATGTATCGTTAGATTAGTACAATAAATTCTTGTTTCTTTATAAAGAACTGTTGTCTTGCTCATGTATTTTAAAATTTGCCCAGCTCTTACGTTACCTTGCTCATAATTAGGTAAATACCACATTTTGTATTATCATCCGTGGCCGCGGGATAAACCGAATTGGTAAGATACACTAAATCATTCTAAACGCTGGACAAGTAGTTGATAAAGTGTACGATATAAATTTTTAATTCATTTTAACAAAATTGACCTGAATCGTTAAAGATTCATTATACATCTGACCTAAAGCTAAACACTACATAATGAAGGTAAAGAATGCAGCAGTCATTCTTGATCTACTTTATTGTAAACCCTACATATTAATGGTGGGAAATGCATCAGGTATTTTGTCCACATTAACTGTCCTAACATTATGTAAACCCTTACATACAGTATAATGGTGAACAATGCCACAGTCATTCATTATCATGTAAACCATACAAATGTAAACTCTTCAGTATGATTAGTCTTCTAAAAATGCCACAGAAAATGCACAATAAAGCCTAAGACAGGTGATAATAGGATACTCTTTCAGACTTTTTCAGGGCTGTGGTGTTGTAATTAATGCAATGCGGGATCCAAAAGTGCTCTTGCTGTGTAAATACTGCAGTGATGATTAATTGGGAAAGGCGACACATGTCGTGCCTCTGTCATGTCATCAATCAAAACAGCTTGTGAGACGCTGATGACAGATGAATGCTAACAAGATGAATGAGCACATCTCCATTTGGCCTTTATGTGTGCCTCTTGCTGCAGCTTCCGTGTGCAGACGGTAATCTGCTCCGTTTCCTGCATGAAATAAAAAATTCCTATTTGAATTTCAAACATCTTAGATAAAATAAGGTAAAACATGAATTCATTCATTTATGTTCTATACCGTTATCCACAGCGCGCACACACACACACACACCATGGGGAATATGGGAATGACAAATAGTTTAGTACAGGGAAAAATATTGCTTATGTGTAGGTTAAATTTTTTTTAAATGCCCATTTTATAAACTTTATGTAAAAAAGTGTCATTTTTTGACTGCTAAAATTTATTTAGATTCAACTTCATTGTCACTGCACATAGTACAAATATTAGCATTACAATTCCAGATGCAACAGTAGCTAACTACAGAGTAAGTAGAGACTGTAAATGGAATGGCAAGGTATATACTGTACATTTAGGGAGATATACAAATACAATAATGGATAGGTTCAGTGTAAATATGAACAATATTAAAGCTGTACAATATAATATTAAGCTCTGCATTCTCCTCCAAAATTACTAGAACAAAATGGATCCAAGATGGTGGCGCGGCAGTAGAACGCATGGTGCTACTTTGTTTACAGTATATGGACATTCTTGCAACCACTGTTCGTAGACACCTTTGGATCTCTAACCGGGATTCGGGTAATAACCAGGTAAACTGCATTCAGGATGAGCTGAGAGAAAACCTATGCAACCTCGGCTTGCGGCGGGAACCAGGCCTCTAGCCCTAGGTATTGCTAAGGAGGGGACATCAGAATTGGTGTGTGAGGAAGCGGAAGCTCACCAAGCAGGTGGGAGGTTCCTAGGCTGAAACCAAACCATAGCTGACTGGCTCTCTCGTCCATCATCTTATCCAATGTCTGCTCCCTGGACAATAAACTGAACTATATCCAACTCCAGCAGACTACACAGCGTGAGTGGTGAAACTCCTGCATCTTTGTTTTTATGGATACATGGCTCAGCAACAGTGTTCCAAACGCCGCCATTCAGCTAGACAGGCTAGCCTCGTTTCGCACTGACATAAATGCAGCTCTATGTGGTAAGACTCACGGCGATGGCTTGTGTGTTTACATCAACATGAAATGGTGTAAGAACTCTGTGCTAGTTTCTAGCTATTGCTCATCGCTGGTGGACTTTGATTGTTCGATGTAGACCTTTTTATTTACCATGAGAATTCACCCCAGAACATGTTTAGGGACTATCGTCCTGTTGCACTCACACCCATCATCATGAAGTGCTTCGAGGAGCTTGACATGAGACACATCAAGACCCTGCTGCCCCATCACTGGACTCACTGAAATTTGTGTATCACCCCAACCGTTCAACGGATGACGCCATCTCCACCACAGTCCATCTGGCCCTCACACACCTAGACAAGTAGGAAACCTATGTATGAATGCTGTTCATAGATTTCAGTTCAGCATTCAATACAATCATCCCCTAAAACCTGATCAGGAAGCTGAGCCTGTTGGGCCTGAACACCTCTCTCTGTAACTGGATCCTGGACTTTCTGACCGGAAGACCTCAATCAGTGCAGATTTAGAACTGCACCTCCAGCACCACCACACTGTGTATTGGGTCCTCAGTCCTCTGCTGTTCACACTGCTGAATCACAACTATGTAGATAGCATGAGAAGCAGGAAATCTGGATACAGAGCAGTAGAGTGGAGCCTGATTGCAACACCTCTGTGTCAGACAAGAATCCATGCACCCCTCTAGATCCATAAGTCCGTTAAGATCACTGTGTGATCACAGTGTGAGTCTTGTCAGATGTCCGTGAACGTAGAGTGCTCACAACCATACCATTGCGGAGGATAGCATGAATCAAAGACGAAGGGGCAGGCAGGATCGGTAACAGTTGTCCAGAAATTTCAAAATTTGTTTCATCAAAGTTTGAAGTCAATAAGCAGGTATGGTGGGGGTGTGGAGTTATGACCTGGATGTACTGGGCTGATCTGACTGGCTCGTGACAGTGTGTCCAGCAGCAGTAACACTGTAGAGTACATAGCTCCGAGTAATGTTGCATAGATTTGTTTAAAAAATAGGACTACCCCAATACTGCTTCAAACATTTTACTCAAGTTAAAAGTTCTAATGTTCTAAAAAAAAAAAGAAAACTTTAAGACTTAACTTTACTTTAAGAAAAACTGTCAAATGACTGAACTGTAAAATCAAAGTACTCTAATTCATATTATTCATATTTAAAACATTTACAAAATTGTTATTTAATATTTTGCATAGAAACATTAACGTTATTCCTAAATTTATACAATTAAACATTTTCATTAAACTTACAGCAGTTTAGCAGATAAAAAAACTATTATTTTATGGGATTTTTTATATATCCATACGATCAAACACCTTCAATAAGGCAACAGCACTAGTAGTTTAGCAGTGAAACACCATTATTTTACAGGTTTTTCCTAAATTTATATGATTAAACACCTTCATTAAAATGACAGGTAGAAGAAAAATGCTTCTATTTTACTATTCTTTTCTTTTTAGAAAAGAAATCTTATTTCAAAATTTGATTCCTGTGAACACATGTTCAACAGTGTTAACACAAACTCAATTGTAATAACATTTGTAAAATAATCTGAAGAAATGTGACAAAGTATAGTACAAAAATGATACAAAATACAATAATTTTTTTATAGCATTATAGTACAATCCTAAAATGAAAAAACAAAACAAAACTTTTAGACTATTGAGCTGTAACAATAGAACCCTAACCCATCTCTGTCACAAACTAACATTGCTGTGAAATTTCCTTGACTAAAAACATATGAAGAAATAAACAATTTCAACCAGGATTCCCAATGTTCCAAATAAAGTTGGATTCGAAACTTCAACCAACGTGGCCCATTTTTAAAAACTTTATCTATATATTTTTTCTTTACTCTATATAATTCTTATAATATATGTGGACAAATAACCTTACCTTTTATTTCAGAATCCTAATTATAAGGTGTAAGTAAGTAAAATCTAAAATATACTACTGTCAATAAATTTGCAGCAAAATAGACATTCCAGTGTATCCAAGGAAGAACAACTGTTTTCCAAGCAGGCAGTAAACAACTGAATCCTTAGTGCATTAGGGTGGATTGGAAGAGAGAAGAAATAAACACATTAAGATATCAGATTCAAATAAAGAAAAACTTAATCTATATTTTTGTTGCCCGCGAAACAGATTAACAACTGTACTTTGAATAGATCATCAAAGTAAAAAAAAAAAAAAAGTTTGATTTCCTCTGTCTAATGGAAACTTGGCAACAACCCAATGACTTCTCTGCCGTCAATGAGTCAACCCCACCTGGGTTTGTGTACATCTCTCAGCCTCGTGGCTGTGGCCATGGAGGTGGGCTCGCGATTATTCATCGTGAGAAGTGGAAAGTCCTGCCAGTGTCCGCACCTGCATTTGATTCATTTGAATCAGCTGTGTGTGAACTTCCTGGGCCCACACCTACCATTGTTGCTGTGGTTTATCGCCCCCCCAAGACTAAACGCAATTTTACATCTGACTTTGCTGCTTTTCTCACCCACTTAATCACACTATCCTCAAATATAATATTGGTGGGTGACTTTAATATACACATTGACAATATTGACCACCCTCTTACTAGAGACTTTGCTGCCTGTCTTGAGAGTTTTGGTCTCCGGCAGCATATTGACTTTCCAACTCACTCCAAGGGTCATATTCTGGACTTAATCTGCTGTTCTGGTCTCACTCCTTCTGTTTGTACTGCTGTTGATCTCCCAATAACTGATCACTTTATTTCTTTCAATTTTCCACTCTCTCTCTCTGTAATCAAGCGACCTCGTATCATATCTTTCCGTAATATTAAGGATATCAGTTCTGACTCTCTTACCAGTAGTATTGATAACATCATGAACTTCAACTGTCTATATGACCCGGATGATCTGGTTTCTTGCTATAATGATGGCCTTATGTCTATTCTTAACTCTCTTGCTCCTCTGAAAACAAGTACAGTCACCTTTCCTCAGTCTGCACCCTGGTTCACTACAGAGCTCCGATAAATGAAAGCCAAAGGTCGTCAGCTTGAGCGGCTTTATAGAAAAACGGGTCTTAATATCCACAAAGAACTGTACATAAATCACACTCTGCTTTATAAGCGTTGCATTGCAGATAATAAATCCAGGTATTGTTCTGGCCTGATTTGTACTAATGAAGGCAACTCCAAAATGTTATTCTCGGTTTTTAACCGTGTTTAGTCCCCAATGGTCTTTACCTTTTCATCTGTACTCTTCTGCCTTTTGCAACTCCCTGATGTCCTTCTTCAAAGAGAAAATACATAAAATCCATCTACATCTAGGTTCACCATGCTCCCCAACTACGACTTCTGAACTCTATCCTTTCTCTGCTGTCCAGCTTCCCAGTATTTCAGATATTATAGATCTCATCCATAAATCTAAGTCCTCTACTTCTCTGGATCCTCTTCCCACTGTTCTAGTTAAGGCCTGTCTACCCTCTCTGATTCCTCTTATTTCCGCTATCATTCACTCCTCTCTTACTACTGGTATTTTCCCTTTGTCACTTAAAACTGCTACTATCACTCCGATTCTGAAGAAGTCCAGTGCTGATCCGTGTAATTTCAATAATCTTCGTCCAATCTCCAACCTACTGTTTCTGTCTAAAATCATTGAAAAAATTTTTGTTTTTCAACTGCACTCTCATTTAACTCGTAATAACTTGTACGAACATTTTCAGTCTGGTTTTCGCCCTTTCCATAGCACTGAAACTGCTCTTTTAAAAATTACTAATGACCTTCTTATGGCAGCTGATTCTGGTACAGTCACTTTTCTAATCCTTCTTGATCTAAGTGCTGCCTTTGATACTATCTCGCATACTATCCTTCTTAATCGACTTCTCTATCTGCATTTCTAACACCCCCCTTGACTGGTTTATATCTTATCTATGAGGGCGCACACAGTTCATAAAATTACACTCTTTTCGTTCTGAATCTTCTCCTGTTAACATTGGAGTTCCGCAGGGTTCTGTCTTAGGTCCTCTTCTCTTTATCACCTACTTTCTTCCACTAGGCAACATCTTTAGAAAATATGACATTCTCTTCCACTGTTATGCGGATGACACCCAACTCTATTACTGTAACAAACCTAATGCTACCCTCCCACCTTCCTCTCTTCTCAACTGCTTTAAGGTACTCAAATCCTGGTTCTCGTCCAATTTCCTTAAATTAAACAGTGAGAAAACTGAATTTCTCTCAATTGGCACTAAGTCCACTCTCTCTAAAATAAACAGCTTTTCCCTTTCTATTGACAGTTCTAATGTCTCTCCTTCCACTCTGGTTAAGAGTTTGGGTGTCCTCCTGGACAGTGCACTTTCCTTTCAATCGCATATTAATAACATTACCCGGTTCGCTTATTTTCACCTACGCAATATCAATTGTCTACGCCCGTCTCTCACTCAGAAGGCCACTGCTATACTTGTCCACAATCTTGTAACCTCCCATATCGATTATTGTAACTCCCTTCTTTTTGGTCTTCCTCATAAAACTCTTCATAAGCTTCAACTGGTTCAAAACTCGGCAGATCGCATCATCACTAAAACTCCTTCATTTCACCACATCACAGAAGCAGCTTCACTGGCTTCTGGTACAGCACCGTATAGACTTCAATATCCTTCTTCTTACTTTCAAAGCTCTCCACAATCTTGCCCCTTCTTACGTATCTGATCTTCTTCATATTCATGTTCCCTCTCACTCTTTCAGATCTACCTCTTCTCTCCATCTTTCTGTGCCTTCTGCTCGTCTCTCCACCATGGGACAAAGGGCTTTCTGTTACTCTGCTCCCCGGCTCTGGAACTCTTTACCACCAGAAATCCGCAACATTGATTCACTGTCTCTCATTAAATCCAAACTCAAATCTTACCTGTTTAATCTTGCTTACCCACCTTAAATCCTTCCTGCCCTCTTTCATGCACAGTTTCTCTTGGTATTTAATTTTGTCTTGTTGCTGGTATATTTTGTTTGTTTTTTGTTTTGTCTTGTTTCTATGTGCCTTTATGTAACTTTTGTACAGTGTCCTTGAGTGTTTGAAAGGCGCTTATAAATAAAATTTATTATTATAAAGTACGCAAAAAATCAAATTTAATATGTTAAAGGAACACTCAATTTTTCAACTGGGGCCCTGTTGTTGTTTCTTTTTTTACAATGGGAGAACAAATTCATAATCAGTTCAGTATCAAGTTTGAATGCTACGACCAGCATTCACAAAAAGGCTATGCACTATAATCCAATAGACAAGCATGCACATGAGAATAAACGACTTATTTTCACCACTGACAGTTGCATAAATGGTATAAGTGAGACAATATGGAAAGGATCTCTACAGAGTAAAAGATTGGACTCAAAATTATCCAAGGTTGAAGGAGTTCCCTTTTAAATTACCGTGAAAGGATTTAAAGTAAAAAGATTGACCCATTGAGTTCATTCAGAAGGGGCAATATATTTTCTCTAAGAAAAATCATTTGTGAAAGAAATTAATTTAGCATGATCTACATGGTTTAAATTTATTTATGCATTTTCATAAATATATTTAGCCTTTTTTCCTTCTGATTCCAAAAGTTAAGGTTCCAACAGTTACCTGGATGGGATTATTAATTTAAAATTAACTGAGCTGTTTAAATTATGTTCAGATAAACGGTTCCCTTTCAAAAGCTATAATCGATGCTGCATGAAAACACTATGGGAACGTCCCTTTGTTCCACCGGTTGTGAAGCACATGTGTGTCAAACACGCCAAACTTTGGCTTATATAAATTCTGTCAGGTGATGAGGTGCACCTGCAGGTTATAAATAGGACTGAACCAGAAACATCCTCAGGTCCTTTTGTCTTCAAGGATCGCAGTGTGTACTGTATGTGCGTGTGTGCAAAGCACTATGTATAACTAAAAAAAAGAAAGCGTTACACTACTCACCAGAAAAGATGGCAGAGTTAGACGGGAGATGCGTGACTCCGTGTGTAAGATATCTCATGGAGGGCGATCTCCACGCTTTCTGTTTTTTGTTCTCCTCCCTATTAAAGTCCTTCGCACTCAGTTCACCTTCTTTAAAATGAAACCGCGAGCCGCAGCGCATTCTTGTGAAGAGACGGAAGATGGAAACTGTCACTTCAGAGCGCTTTTCTAGTGATGAGCGAGCGTATCAGGAGTTATTAGAGGTGGTAACATGCGCGGTCGGGCGCTTACAGCTCGATTGGCCACAGGAGCAAGCGCTCAAAATTAGATGACGGGTTTCTGTCGGGTGGCCGGGCCTCAACAACTCTCTCTCCCCTTTTTTGGCATTTTACAGGCCTACCAGGCTGACCTGCTGAATGACTTGAGCACCAGCGGGGCTATCGATAAAAGGGCATTTTTAGAATTAAAAATGATCTGCCCCAGATCTGTCCCTCCGCGCAACCAAGCAGATGGCCTGCGTTATCGGCCGCTCTATGGCCGCCATGGTATCTACAGAGAGACATCTGTAGATCTTACAGGCATCTAGGACAAGGATCGCACTTTCAATTCAATTTCAATTCAATTCAATTTTATTTCTATAGTGCTTGTAACAATGGTCATTGTCTCAAAGCAGCTTCACAGAAATGAAAAGAAAATGAAAAGAAGAGTTATGGAAATGTATATATGTGTAAGAAAAATGTGACTAGATAATGAGATTGTCCCTGATGAGCAAGCCAAGGGTGACGGAAAGGAAAAACTCCCTGAGATGGCAATAGGAAGAAACCTTGAGAGGAACCAGACTCAACAGGGAACCCATCCTCATCTGGGTGATAACAGATAACAGAAATTGTATAACATCATTAGAATTAGAATCTTTATTGTCATTGTAGCAATGAGACACTGTACAACAAAATTAAAGTGCAATTTTCCAGTGCAAAATAAAAACTTAAAATAAATAAATAAATAAATATATATATATACATACACATACACATATACATATACACACACTCACACACACACACACATGTGTATTATGCAGATGAAAGTTCGATATAACAGAAGTTAATTTAAATTAACACAAAGTCCAGTTCAGCTCAGGGATGAGTCAGCAGGTGCAGAGGGCAGATAGGGGTCTGGATCACTGGGAGCTCAGGAGCAGCATGTAGCTCCAAACCAACATGAAGCAGAATTCAGCTGGAGCTGGTCCTTCTCTGGATGCCTCTGGGTCAAAGCAGGGTCAGCCTCTGTCTACTGAAGCTGGCACAATCTCCAGATGCCTCGGGATGGGTGGAAAAATAAAGAGCAGGTGAAAAGAATTAGCGTGGTTGCCATTCAGGATAGATGTACTGGAGTATCAGGTAAAGAAATTAATTATGTGTATGCCAGATTAAAGAGATGCATCTTGAGTCTACTTTTAAATTGGGAAACTGTGTCTGAGCCCCGAACACTGTCAGGAAGGCTATTCCAAAGTTTTGGAGCTAAATATGAAAAAGCCCAAAATCTACCTCCTTTTGTAGATTTTGATATTCTGGGAACTACCAGTAGTCCAAAGTTTTCTGATCTTAAGGAGCGTGGTGAGAACCCTGGCGGCTGCATTTTGGACTAACTGTAGCTTGTTAATTGAGGATGCAGGACAGCCACCCAATAATGCATTACAGTAGTCCAGTCTGGAGGTCATGAATGCATGAACCAGCTTTTCTGCATCAGATACAGATGAAATGTTCCTAAGCTTGGCAATATTTCTAAGGTGGAAAAAGGCTGTTTTTGTGATGTTGGAGATATGATTTTCAAAGGATAAATTACTGTCTAATATCACACCCAGGTCTTTCACTGTCGAGCTGGTGGTAACAGTACATCCTTCTAAACGCAGGCTGAATTGTGAGAGCTGAGTGTGTGTACTGGTTTTTGGGCCAATAAGTAATATCTCTGTCTTATCTGAATTTAGTAAAAGAAAATTATCGGTCATCCAATCTTTTATAACTTGAATACACTCAGTTAGTCTAGACAATTTGGGTATTTCATCTGGTTTTGTGGAAATGTATAACTGAGTATCATCAGCATAACAATGGAAACTAATCCCATGTCTTCTGATGATGTTACCCAAGGGAAGCATGTATATTGAGAACAACAGAGGTCCTAAAACTGACCCTTGTGGCACCCCATATTTCACCGGCATTACACCAGACTGTTCTCCATTCAGATCTACAAAATGGAATCGAACAGACAGGTAGGATCTAAACCATTTTAACGCCTGTCATTGAATACCAAAGTGATTTTGTAAGCGATCTATGAGAATATCATGATCTATAGTGTCGAATGCAGCACTAAGATCAAGTAAGACAAGAATTGAGATGCAGCCTTGGTCTGAAGCTAAAAACAAGTCATTTGCAATTTTAACTAGTATCTGTACTATGATGGGGCCTGAAACCTGACTGAAATTCCTCAAGGATATCGTTTTCCTGCAAGTATGTGCATATTTGAGCTGATACTATCTTTTCTAATATCTTTGATATAAACGGAAGGTTTGAAATTGGTCTGTAATTTATTAAATCATTTGGGTCTAAATTAGATTTTTTAAGAAGAGGCTTAATAACTGCCAACTTGAAAGGTTTAGGGACATGACCTAGACATAATGAAGAGTTGATAATATTTTGAAGTGGCGCTCCAGTTATATTTATCACTTCTTTTAAAAGTCTAGTTGGGATTGGATCCAGCAAGCATGTTGTTGATTTAGCTGAGGTGATAAGTTTATACAGCTCTTCCTGTCCTAAACCTGTAAAGCACTGAAAATCTAATTTTGAAGCTTTAGACTGGACTGGATCATGAGATGTTAGGTTGAATTTCCATTATTTTCTTCCTGATACTATCAATCTTTTCATTGAAGAAGTTCATGAAGTCTTCACTTCTAAGCTGTGATGGGATACTCCCTGCAGGTATCTTAGGGTTTGTTAGGCTAGCCACTGTACTAAATAGGAACCTGGGATTGTTTTGGTTTCTTGCTATGAGTTGGCTCAGATGCCCGGCCCTAGCCCTTTCCTCCTTGATGCCCCCATCTCAACTTCCGGCGTGTTTGGCGATGCAGTTAGTACCGTCATCAATAGGTTTCGGGAGGCAAAACTTCATGAAGAAGCCTTTTGTGAGGTTTCTTTCCCTCCGTGCTCAACAGTCGGGACCGTCAGCCACCCAGTCCCGACCAGGTCTGGTTCCCACGAGGCGTGAGACACAGAAGGAGAGTGTGGCGAGCCATGCACCTCGTTGTAGAGATTGGGGTGGGGCTCGCCGCGCTTCACAATTCGCTTTAAGGAGTATTATCTCCGCAAAGAAGAAGCCCTCACACTTATCACCCAGGACCATGGGGGTGTCTCTCTCTGAGGAGGGGTCTCCTTCCCGGCACCCTCAGGAGGTCGGCGTTCAATCTCCGCCACCACTGGTGTTTTGAGGAACAGCCGTCTCCAGCAAGCTGTTGGGTGTTTGGTTGCCTCCTGCCATGTTTCAGGATGCCAAACATCTAACACCCCCGACCATCTAGTTGAAGAGGTGAAACTTTTGACCCTTTTGGAAAAGGTACAAAGCACTGTAGAGAGCTACAGTTTCAATTTGTTCATCGTCCTCCATGTTTCAATGGCGTGGTCTCCACTTACATGAAACCGGAATGAGCAATTACAGACTTTGCTGGGGAAAGGGGCCATAGAACATGATCCCCTCCCAGATAGATAGTCAGACTATTACACTCGCTATTTCTTGGTTCCCAAGAAAGACGGGTTTGCATCCAATTTTGGATCTTCGCGGGTTGAACCGCTATCTCAAAAAATAAAAGTTTAAAATGTTGACAGTCATTATGTTTGTTTCTCAAATCCAACCAGAGAATTGGTTTGTGACAATCAACCTGAAGGATGCATATTTTCATATAGAAATATTGCAGGAAGTTCCTGAGGTTCGCATTCGGGGGGGAAGTTTACCAGTATCTGGTCCTTCCATTCGGCCTAGCCCGTCACCCTGCACATTTACAAAATGTATTGATACAGCCCTGGCTTCTTTATGACTCAGAGCATCCATATCTTGGATTACATAGACGACTAGCTGATTCTGGCTCAGTCTCAGGAGCCAGCGCTTTGACATCGAGATGTCGTCCTAGCTCATCTCGACTTTTTAGGATTGAGACTCAATGTCACGAAAAGCATTCTCTTTCATGTTCAAAGTACGACATATTTGGGTGTCACATGCATGTCGAATCCATTCTCAATACCCTAAAGAAGATCAAGCTAGGCCAGAAAGTAACTTTTCACTACTTTCAGAGAGTGCTAGGTTGCATGGCAGCTGCATCCCCGGTGATATCCTTGGGCCTTCTGCAAATGATGTTGTTTCAGTTGTGGCTAAAAGCCAGGGTATTTCATCCAACGGCCAATCCCCAGAGGCAAATAAGGGTTACGCGCCGAGGGCTTCGTACCCTTTCTATGTGGTTCAGAGTCCAGTTTTTGATTTTGGGTCCCACTCTAGGTCCGCGTTGTCGCCGCAAGACGCTAACGATAGACGCTTCCCTCACGGGCTAGGGTGCAGTCTTAGATGGCCAAGTAATCTGGAGAGGCCATCTTCTCATGTGGCACATCAATTGCCTCGAAATGATGGCTCTATTTCTGGCCCTGCAATATTTCCTCCAGCAGTTGAGAGGCTACCATATCCTAGTGTGGGTCTACGGTGGTCTTGCACATAAATCGCCAGGAGTGACTGCGCTCACGCCGCTTGAATAGGATAGCACACAAGGTTCTGCTTTGGGCACAAGACAAGTTCCTGTCCCTCAGGGCGATTTACATTCTGGGGCATATGAATGTGGGAGCAGATTTACTATCCAGACAAACTGTGATACATGGGGAATGGAAAGTCCGATTTATTATGATTCCCAAAGTAGTCAAATCTGGGAGAGATTTCATGTAGCAGAGGTGGACCTCTTTCCCTCGCAAGAAACAGCACAATGTCCCCTTTGCTATTATAGTACTCTAGCTCCCCTGGGTCTGGATGGGATGGCCCATACGTGGCCCAGACTACATCTCTATGCATTTTCTCTGATAGCTCTGTTCCCGGGAGTCCTGGCAAAGGTCCATCAACAGGGCTTTCGCCTCTTATTGAAAGCACCCCGCTGGCCGACCAGAGTGTGGTTCTCAGATCTAATATCTCTCCTCAACGGCTCACCGTGGGTGATTCCAGTGAGAAGGGATCTTCTGGAGTGTATTTGAAAATTGGTGCATAGTAAAACATGTAGACCCAGTCCACTGCCAAATTGTTTCAGTGCCGGAGTTTCTACAAGAAAAATTGACCTCGGGCTTATGCCCTAGTACTCTCAGAACATACGTAGCCACTATTTTAGCTTGTCACGTTCTGACTGGTGGGGATTCTGTGGGAAAGCACCCTTTAGTTGCCCTCTTTATTCATGGAGCTAAACTGTTGAGGCCGTCCACTAGAGCTACAGTCCCTTCTTGGGATCTAGCTATTGTGCTAGAGGGGTTGGTTGACACCCTCTTTGAACCACTAGAGTCAGCGCCTTGACCTTGACCAGGCTTCTGACCCTTAAGATGGTTTTTCTCATCGCCATTACTTCTTTGAAGAGAATTGGAGATTTGCAGGCTTTGTCAGCCTCCCTATCTTGCTTAGACTTTGCCCCTAGGCTAATCAAAGCTATTCTGCATCCTCACCTGAACTATCTTCCGAAAGTTCCATTCTCGACTTTGCACCCAGTTGTTCTCAAAGCCTTCTGTCCTCCGCCATTTACAGCTCAGTAGCAGGAAAGAGTTCATGCTCTTCAGATTTACATCCCCCGCACTAGCCAGTGGCGTAAACCTGTACAGCTTTTTATGTTATGGGGGCAGCTGGGGGGGGTGAAAGCCACTAGACAAACATTGTCACATTGGGTGAGAGATGCTTTTGCCCTAGCCTATGAGGCACGTGGTCAGACTTTGCTTCTAGGAATTAAGGCCCATTCGACCAGGGGCCTTGCCTCACCAATTGCTCTGGCAAGAGGTGTCCCCTTGCAGCAAGTGTGTGATGCGGCAGGTTGATCCTCTCCACACACATTTGTCACATTTTATAGTTTGGATGCCCATGCCACTCCAGGCTCACGGGTCCTTGAGTCAGCATCCCAGAATTATGTCTGAGATCTCTTTGGTTACTGTGCACACAATACACAACCCTGGGGGTCCAGATACTTGCAGTGTGGCAATTATTCTCATTCCCAAAGCGTTTTCACGCAGCATTGAGTGTAGCTTTTGAAAGGGAACGTCTCGGGTTACTTTATTGTAACCGTATTCCTTGGAAAAGTGGGAACAAAATGCTGCAGTTCAATGCCGCACTGCGAGCGTGACTGGACATTCTTTCAGACAAAAAATTGATCTGAGGATGTTTCTGGTTCAGTCCTATTTATAACCTGCAGGTGCACCTCATCAGATGACGTCACTTGAGGTTGGAGCCACTTGAGGAAGTAGTGGAGAAGAGGACATTAAACAAAATGCTGTCCATTATGGCCAACTCTGACCAACCACTGCACATATTCTTCTGCAAACAGAAGAATGTGTTCAGTGGAAGACTGCTCAACTGACAGACTTAAAAAAATCCTTTGTCCCCACAACTATTCAGCTCTTCAACAACTCAGGACAAGGGTATGGGAATCTGGGCTGGAAGATCTAGGGTAAGGCAACTATATACACATCACACTGTTATACGCAGAACTCTCTCATGTATTAGATTCAGGGTTTACTTAGTTACTCTCATCATTACATATTTTAACATTACATACAGACTTAATTTCATTGTCACTTTCATGCTACGTTTCGGACAAGCGGAGTTTGCTCGCCTCTGTGATGTGGTTGACCAACATGCCGAACTGATCAATAAGCTCCAATAAGCTTGGGACCTCCAAGACGTTGCGGCCTTGCGCCGCGAGGTGGCGGAGTTACGGCAGGAGAACGCGACCCTCCACAGGGTGGCTGCTCAGTCGGCTGTTGCCACGCCCATCGCAGCGGCTGCAGCGCTGCCCCCGCTCCTCTTCTGATGTTTTCATAGCTCTACCGGATAAGTGGGATGGCACAGATGGGGAATGCAGCGTTTTTCTATCCGCATTGGATCTTGTGTTTGACTTCAATTCCACCAGATACTCCACAGACCCCCTGCGCGTTGCGCTTCTCGTCTCGTTGCTATCCGGGCAGGCAGCTGAGTGGGCCACGGTGGTTCTCCGATCAGATTCAGACACTGCTTATTCATATGGAGAATTCACCCGTCAACTAAAGCTAACATTTGAACATCCTGCTGCTGAGGTGGAGACCGATATGAAATTGTAAAATCTGCTGCAGGGAGGGTCGTCCGTGGATTTCCGTACTCTCGCCGTGCAGACCACCTGGGGAGACGCCACCCTCCGGACGATTCCGACCACACTGGAGGGACTGATTCAGCTCGCTCTTCGGATTGACCAGCGCCTGCTCTCCCGTTCGAGGCCAGCCCCCCACACCCTGCCGCCCATCACGCCACCTTTTTCACACGCCACATCCCGACCACCAGCCTTCACCACCACCGCTATGGCACCCACCGGATCTCCACCTCCTGCCGTGGTTGACACCGGAGCCGGGCAACCCATGCAATTAGGACGCGCCTCCTTGAACGCTGCTGAGCGAGAACGACACTTCAGGGAGGGACTTTGTGCCTATTGTGGGTCAGGAGCGCACCATAGAGCCATCTGCCCTCTTCGCCTGGGAAACGCCCAGGACTGCTTCCATGGTTCACCGGGCTCCCTCCATCTCTCCGCCATCACGCCCAGCGTCTCTCGTCTCACGGTTCAGGTACACCTCCAATTTGGTCACAAACGAGTCAAAAGTTCTGCGTTTATCGACTCCGGTGCCGCTGAAACCTTTATTGACTCTTCATATGCCAAAAGATTGCGGTTGGAGACTGAAGCATTATCCCAGCCAATTTGGATTACATTTGTCGACGGTCTGCCCCTTTCCTCCAGCCCCATCATCGCCCAGACTCGACCCATAACCCTCGTCATCGACCAACACCAGTCCGACCCAAAACAGTCCAATTTCACCTCACCTCCATCTCCTCTCCACCCATCATCCTCGGACACCCCTGGCTTCTGCAGCATGATCCTCTCATCTCATGGTCTCAGAACCGGATCCTCCAATGGGGGCCGACCTGTCTCAAAATCTGCCTGCAGGCACCGGCTGGGACATGCTCTAGGGAGTCCGAGGCCCCTGATGTCGACACCAACACCATCCCCGAGGCTTATCGGGACCTGGCTGAGGTCTTCTGCAAAAGACGCGCCACTCACCACCATTGCCCCTATGACCTAGCCATTGAACTTCAGCCAGGTTCTGTTCCCCCCCGTGGCCACCTGTACTCTCTCTCCACCACTGAGACGCGGGCGATGGAGGAGTATTTATCCTCAGTTCTCTGCCAAGGCACCATACGACCCTCCTACTCACCCGCCGCCGCGGGATTCTTCTTTGTAAAGAAGAAATTCGGTGAACTACGTCCTTGTGTCGACTATCAGGGGCTCAACAACATCACCATAAAAAACCGACACCCATTGACTCTTACCAACTTTGCCCTGGACGCCCTCTCTGGTGCCACCATTTTTACAAAGTTGGACCTCCGGAGCGCCTACAACTTGGTGGGTATCAGAGAGGGCGATGAGTGGAAGACGGCATTCATCACCCCCACTGGACATTACGAGAGTTTAATCATTCCATTTGGTCTCTGTAATGCACCAGCAGCTTTTCAACGTTTCATCAATGACGTTCTCCGTGACATGTTGGGCCGATGGGTATTCGTCTACCTGGATGATATCCTTATCTACTCTTGCTCCGTTGAAGAACATGTTCAACATGTCAGAGCGGTTCTTAAGAGACTGCTCGCTCACCAGCTGTACTGTAAGTTGGAGAAGTGCACTTTTCACGAGCGCTCCACCACGTTCCTGGGTTTTGTCATCTCGTCCCAGGGTGTGGCCATGGACCCACAGAAGCTAGAAGTTGTACATCATTGGCCCCTACCCAAGACTCTCAGAAAACTTCAATGGTTTCTCGGGTTTGCGAACTTCTATCGTCGCTTTATCTGGGACTACAGTACGGTTGCAGCACCATTAACCGCTCTGACTCGGCCATCATCTCATCACTTCCAACTCAACTCTACCACCATCTCCGCCTTCCACGAGCTTTGCCGTCGATTCACCACCACCCCGATTCTTCTCCATCCAGATGCAAACAAACCGTTTGTTGTGGAGGTGGACGCTTCGGATGTGGGTGCCGGGGCTGTTCTCTCCCAACGAAGTCCAGACCAGAAGCTACACCCTTGTAGTTTCTTCTCCAAAAAATTTGACCCCACTCAGCAGCGATACGGGGTAGGGGACCGCGAGCTGCTGGCCATAAAGTGGGCATTGGAGGAATGGCGACACTGGCTCCAGGGCGCCAGGGAGCCGTTTATCGTCTGGACCGACCACCAGAATCTCATCACCATCCGGAACCTCAAACAGCTAAACCCAAGGCAGGCGCGGTGGGCTCTGTTCTTTGAACATTATGATTTCACCTATCATACCACGCCTGTTCTTCCCCCCCTCCAAGATCAGCCCCACTACGCTGGGAACTGGAGACGAGAGTTCGCCAAGCACAAGCCGCAGAGAACGAACCGGCAGGTGTGCCGCCTGGACGACTCTATGTCCCCAAGAACACCCGAACTGAAGTCATCCAATGGGGACATTCCACCCCTCTATCAAGGCACCCAGGCACGCAGCGCACCCTACAATACGTGCAGCGTGCCTTCTGGTGGCCATCGATGGCCAAGGACATCGACGAGTTCGTTCAGGTGTGCCCAGTGTGTGCCAGGGCCAAGGACACCAATCAACCAACACCCGGGGATCTCCAACAGGTTCCTGTTCCCCGTCGGCCCTGGACACACATTGCCATCGACTTCATCACAGGCCTGCCGGTCTCCGAAGGGAAAAATGCTATCTTGACCATTGTGGATCGGTTCTCTAAAGCTGTGCACCTGGTGGCCCTCGACGGACTCCCGTCAGCTAAAAGGACAGCCGAGCTGATTTTAGAGCACGTAGTCCGTCTGCATGGGTTCCCCAAGGACATCGTCTCGGACAGGGGGCCCCAGTTCACTGCACGGTTCTGGAAGGCCTTCTGCTGTCTGATCAGTTCCACCTGCAGTCTCTCATCAGGTTACCATCCTCAGACTAATGGTCAGACGAAACGGACCAACCAACAACTGGAGCGCTACCTGAGATGCTTCGTCGCCAACCGTCAGCGCTCCTGGGCCCGCTACCTCATCTGGGCTGAACTTTCCCATAACCTCCATGTTTCCTCCGCCACCAAGTTAAGTCCCTCTGAGGTATGCCAGGGTTTCCAACCTCTGATGTTCAAACATCAAGAACCGGAGGTTGAGATACCAGCGGCCCAACAGTTGGTCCGCAGGTGTCGACAGTCGTGGGTCCTAGCCAAGGAAGCAATCCAACGTGCTAACACTCGTTACACCACGCAACATTGCCGTCAACACCCTCTGGGATGATTGTACCACGTAGGTGACAAAGTGTGGCTGTCCACAAAGAACCTGCACCTTCATATAGAATCAAAGAAATTATCACCAAGGTTCATCGGCCACTACCGCGTCACCCTCTGCATCAACCCTGTCACCTACCGGCTCCAGCTGCCTGCGGCGCTTCGGATCCTTCGGAACTCAAACCCTTCACGACGTCACCCATGGTTCCCCCCACCCACCCTGCTCCTCCTCCACATATCATTGAGGGTGGTCCCGCCTACACCGTTCGCTGGATCCTTGATTCACGTCCTCGGGGCAGAGGGCACCAGTACCTGGTCGATTGGGAAGGTTACGGTCCCGAGGAGCGATCTTGGATTCCGGCTCGGTTCGTCCTAGACCCGTCGAGAGTCGGTCCTGGGGTGGAGGATACCCGACGACGGTAGTCCCGGGTGAGTTCGGGGTCTAGGACGAACCGAGCCGGAATCCAAGATCGCTCCTCGGTTACGAGTGTGCATGACCTTGGATTCCGGCTCGGTTCGTCCTAATTTACATTATGTGAAGTTGTGTACATTTTGGGACTTTTTTGAAAACAAAATGGTTCTATCTACTAAATCAGATGGAATGTGTCAACCCAGCAAGAGTGTTAATTTAATAAAATAACCCAGCACCTACACATTTAACCCAGTAGTTTTTAGAGCGTAACATAAAAAATATTCCATTTGTAAAATAGCATAAAGAAAAATAGGTTGTGTATAGAGTGGCTAAAAACAATACAACAAAGGTTATGGTAAAGAAATTCTCAGACTCTTCCACTGCAGGGATTAAAAAAACAGTAACAATGTCAAATTTAAAATCCGTTGAAGCTCAGTGGTTCACGCACAACCTCTCGCGGGGGAGCCTTTCCCTGAATTTGTCGTTTTCACGGGGGTGGGGCTAAGAAACACGCATCTCGGTTTATTCATACAGATGTACTTGTTTTACGGTACATGGAAATTTACAGGGTTGTCATTGAACAATTTATCCTGACAAAGAGCAATATAAGAACAGTGCCAGCTGGCACACCTAAAGTCCTAAAATAGATGCCGAGTTATTTTTAGTCTAAATTTTTTTTTTCTAAACTTGGGCCACTATTGTTTTAAATGAACAAATAATGTAAATAACTTACATTATTTGTTCATTTAAAAATGTAATTTAAATAAGGTTTGGGCTCAGGGACGTTGAACCGATTTCCTATGTAGTCTAATCAGAGCTCTACCGCCCGTCATAGTTGGATTCGATATTTTCCGATTTGATAATTTCTCATTCACTGCTGAAGTAGTTAAATATGCTTATATAGATGTTACTCAACCAGAATTGGATTTCTACTGTTGCAGCACCTGGCGGCGACATAAGTGTTTTGAGTTTGCCGGCTTTACATTGCTAAGTGCGTTTATCAGCTGGATAACTATCTCTGCAGTGGTTAAAACAAGATTCATTTCATTTGGGGTATTTCTAAAAGGCAATCTACTGTATTTACATTATGTGAAGTTGTGTACATTTTGGAACTTTTTTGAAAACAAAACCTGAAAGAGAGCTGGTCATCATCTTAAGTTGTAGTAGTGACGTTGTTTCTCTTGGGATCGCTCCACATTCCTCTTCACAGGCTCAATCAGCTCTTCATCTTCATCTCCAAGATGGGATACCCTGGGCTGTCGGGGTCAGTGTTTTTTGCAATCACTCTCTCCAAAGGACCTTTCATTTTTGTCCCCAGCATGACTTCGGCTGGAGTGAATCCGGTACTGTCCTGCCAGGCTGTATTAATGGCAAAGCGGGAATTCTGCTACCCATCTGTCCCAATGGCGGTGACGGTCTCGAACATATGAGGCAGTCATAGTTTTGAGAGTGCAGTTAACTCATTCTGTGAGGTTTGTTTGAGGGTGTGCCGTGGTGGCTAATTTCTGGATGACATTCCATTGTTTGCAGACTAGTGTGAGTAGTTGAGAGAAAAATTGTGATCTTCTGTCAGATAGCAGGTACATCAGGGTACCCCATCTGTGGAATATTTCTTTTACCAAGATGCGTGCTATCTGTGGAGCTTTTGCAACACACAAAGGAAACAATTCCACCCACTTAGAACAGTCATCCACAATTACTAATAAGTGTTCATTCTGTTTTGGACTTTTTGGGAATGGTCCCATGAGGTCAACTCCTACCATACTGTATTTCCAGGTTCCATTACTGGTGTAGACTGCATACGGCCAGCAAGCTTGTAAATGGAAGGTTTATGCTGCTGACGTACCTGGTACTCCTTACAATGCTTCCATACGTCTGAGCGTAGGGTAGGCCAGTAACAAATATCCGTAAGTCTTAACAAGGTTTTGAGTTTGCCAAGATGTCCGCTTAAAGGATTGTTGTGTGCATAATTGAGGAAATCTTGTCTTAACCGTGTGGGAATGACTAACTGAAGTTATGGTCCTTTTGATCCTTGTGGCATGCTGCGGAACAGAAATCCATTCTTCACTAAATAATGTATATGAGTGGTATCTGGGTCAGTGGAGGCTTTGGCTTTAGTGATGAGTTCTTGGATTTCTGGATCTTCCTGTTGGGCTTTTCCAATGTCAGACCATTCAATGGAAAGGGATGAAAAAGTGGTTGATGAGTCTGGTGATTTAACTGGTGACAGCATAGTGAGTGGTGAGGTATCAGGGAAGCTGGGTGAGAGGGTATCAGGCACAATGTTGCATTGACCCTTACGATACTTGACCGTGAACTCAAACTCTTGCAGGTGAATGGACCATCGGATCAGACGTGAAGAGGGTTTTGGGTGGTTAAAAACCCAAATGAGTGCTGCATGATCCGTGATCACCTCAAAGGGTTGTCCTTCTAAGTATGGCCTCCACTTCTCTACTGCCCATATCACAGCATAACACTCCTTCTCTGATACAGAGTATGACTTTTAAACTCCTTGCAGCAGCCATGATGCATAGGCAACCACATGTCCAACATTGTCTATATCTTGGGTTAATACAGCTCCCAAGCCAATATCGCTAGCATCAGTTTGGACTCTAAAAGATTTTGACAAGTCTGGGGCTATTAAAACTGGAGCACCACTCAGTTCATGCTTAATTAATTCAAAAGAACTTTGACATTCTTCAGTCCAAGTCCAAGTAGCTCCTTTTCTTTTCAATGCATGTAATGGGGCAGCTTTTTCTGAAAATTGTGGAATGAATTGATGGTACCACCCTGCTAGTTCTAAAAAATGTTGCACTTCTTTCAGAGATTTAGGGACAGGAAAGTTAACGACAGCCTCCACTTTTTCAGGGTCAGTCTTGATTCCTCCTGCTGAAACTACATGTCCTAAAAACTTCAGAGATTTCTTCATCAGATTGCACTTCTGAAGATTCAGAGTAAGACCGGCTCTGTTCAAACATTGGAAGACTTCTCTCAGGTAGACTAGATGTTCTTCCTCAGTCTTGGAGTAAACAACCACATCATCTATGTAGGGTTGAGCAGACCCCCAATTTGAGCAAACACTCGGATCACATTCCAGAACCTCTTCCCCAGACATCATGGCGTCATCCCAATAATCTTCTCATTCGGGAACATAAAGGAGAGGTTGTAAAACTAAGATGCAGGAAACTTAACCAGGCATGGGACAGGAAGTTTGCTGTGCTTGAAGCTACACTAAAACCAGATGCCTCAAAATAGACCTAAAGCCATGGTGTAAATTGGCGATCCTGTAAACAAAGCGAACAGTTTTACAGCTTCACCCCGATTTGGGGGGGGGGGGGGACCACCAAGTCACACTTTGACCATCTCAGTGACCCCAGGACACATGTGTTCTCCAAATGGCTTTCAAAGAAGTAATAACAAAGAGGAATACAGCAGAGACACTATTTAAACAAAGAGGAATACAGCAGAGACACTATTTAAGCAATCTTTAAAGTTGCCAGTAGGATAAAAATGCTAGAAATATATATTCAGTATGTTTTATATCTGTGTTATTTCTGTTTATTCTACATAACTTTAAAGGTATTATCAGCATTTACAAACCCTGGTTATGTAAGATAGGGGATGTGTGGTATCCATTGAGAGCTTATTTTATTTAAAGAACACAGAACACAGAAAATTGGTCGCATGAACAAGAGCTCATGTAAAATTACTTTATAAAAGGTAATTAAATGTGTAATCGGCTTGGCCCCACATGACAGCCGTAAACCCGGCCTAATGTATGCACAAAAGGGGGAGCAAAGTGAGGCGTGGCTAAGCCCCGCAACCACATCCGATTGGACCATCGGATCCGTGGGACGGACTGACACAAAGGGACAAAACTCAGTGTCCGAACTCGTCCAAACACGTTCTTTTGTTCGTTCTACGTCCCTATGTTTGCGTCGTCATCATGACCATCTGAAGAAAGCAAGCTTGCACAGCACCGACCAATCAGCAACGCCGTGATTCCCTTCGCTGGAGGCGAACCATGAGAACGAAACAAGTATACAAACAAAGCTGCATACTTTGCTGAAAAAATTATGCTTGTTTCATACCTAAAACCGCAAGATTAAACCCAAGACTCTGCTCTTGTGACTTTTTTTGGTCTAGTAAACAGTACTAGATGAACTTCATTAACTTTCACTGTTGGTGTGTGTGTGTGCGCGCGTGTGTTCAAGTAGCATAGTTTCATGTATCGTAGATTAGTTCAAATAAATCCTTGTTTCTTTATAAAGAACTGTTGTCTTGGTCATGTATTTTAAAGTTTAAACATTTGCCCAGATCTTACGTTACCTTGCTCATAATTAGGTAAATACCAGATTTTGTATTATGGTCGTCGGCCGCGGGATAAACAGAATTGGTAAGATACACTAAATCATACTAAACGCTGGATGGGTAATTGATAAAGTGTACGCTATAAATTGCAACTAAGTTTAACAAAATGAACTCGAATCCTTAAAGATTTGATTCACCTCTGAACCGCGTTGATCCTTGTCTCCCCATTTAAAATACTACATCTATCTATACAAAACAATTCTTACTCTTTACATCTTTCAGCACCAACTCCATCAATCGCTGGAACGTGGCTGCAGAGTTTAGATTTTATCATGTGTAATTAGAAAAGCTACATATGCGCATCAAGAGGGTTTTGCATCATCTTATACTTTGTGTTCTTATAATTTGTAGTAGATTTATTAACTGAAATAATTTAATCTAAATGAAAATTTAAATTTCAGTAATCAGTACTGGTGTTTTTGCGTTTTTGTGATAAGAATGAAATGCAGTAGGTTGTTATGATCATCATAATTTTCTTTAATAAATAATGAAAACATTTTTTAAATGTACAGTACATTTTTACATTGTGCAATGCACGCAGTTTTAATCAAAGCCCACTTGCGCTGCTTTGAACTTGAATAAATAAACAGACAGGATTAGTCATTAATTTCCATCAACTTGTTTGTGGTGAAATTAATAAGTCCTCTTTCCAAAATGTTTATTGCCAAATAAATGTTTGCTACTAAATGAATGTTAAAAATAAAAAAACGGATGTATATCAGATTCAAGTTTCCTCCGGAGCCCCACCTCCCGCGCTTAGCAGTCCATTCACATGCAAGTTTTAAATGAATGACTCTATTCAGATGTAATTAAATTCTGTTTCCGGTGTGTTGTTTGGGGGGAGTGACAGTGCCCGTGTCCAGCAGAATCTTTCCCTAAGAACATGGCTCGTCCCATAAATTCTAACAAAGCGCTTCAGGCTTCAAATAACAGTAATCATCATATGCTTTTTTTCAGCTGTGCAACACTGAATAATTATTTGACCACTATGTTGCATTTCCGGGATACTACTATAATTGATTTTATTGATTCACATTAAACTCTTGGAAAGAAAACTGTATATCGTTTGCGTACATATTTTTTTCTGGGTTGCTACAACAAAATTTCTTTCACCCAAGAGGGTTAAATGAAGCCGCACTTGGAAGCTTGGTTGTGAGCAGGGGCAGCAGAAAAGAAATACTGTATAGCCTGGAGTGACTGGAGTAAGCCTTAAGGGGGAAGGGGGACTTTTGTATTTGCATTTGAATGTGGTCTGACATTGTGAGAGCGCACAGTATCAAAACAATAACAGCCGAGAAACCAAGAAACTTGCTGGAGTAACCCAATTAAATTATTATTATAATCATTATTATCAAATGTAAGACAATTTATTTTGGTTCAGTGGCAGCCGAAGTGTGAATGAATAATGAATTAAGAAGCCCCGATTACAACATAACTATTATTTAGTACAACAAAATAATGACGTGGTCGAGTACGCATTCCGTTACAGACAGACCATTAACAGCTGTTTTATGCGGTAATATACAGGACCAGGCACATCTAAATGCTCACCTACTGTATCATTAAATCCCTTAACTATGGATAATCATCTGAAACATGCAACTTTACATGGCCACTAGCTCTATGCTTGCTCCATGCTAAGTGTCAAAGCTGAACAGAAGTGCCCGCTCACATGTGTGATGAATGATGTGAACCGATTTTTTTTTTAAAGGAAACCCTGTGTATACTTGCATCACAGATTATACATTTTTGCATCAATATATACTTATAGAACGCAAAATGTCTGCTTTTACATAAACTAATGGAAAACAAATTATGTAACAATGTAATTTGCATGAAATGTGAATATATCCTCTGCAGCGGAGATTTCAGCTGTTTTGCAAAATGTCCCTTTGCCCCACCTGGTGGTCAATTAAGGGATGACTTTAAAAGGCAAAATATTTAAATCTGTCGCTGTTGTCCTGTCATGGCATTGAGTGTGACGGTAAAGCACATTCTGAACTCCTACCTACTGTAAATACATAGGTTACATTTTAAAAGTACAATTGCAAGTAAATTACAAACTGCATGTAATGTAAAATATGAATAAAACAATATTAGACACAAATATATGATACGGTAGTATATACTTTGAAAAGGCTGTTTATACATGAGTGCAGAAATGTAAAGCAAATGCAATTGTTAATTTATTGTGTATATTTAACTTCATTCAGCCGTTTAAGTTAAAAATAGAATGTAAAAATAACATGCCTTCCAGTCCACTATTATTTACTGTTCAAATTTAAAGATTTCTGCACGTGCAAAAAGATGGAATACAACAAAGAATACAAAATATATAATTATTATATATAAAATATATAATAATTATTAAAGTGTATAATTATTAATAAAGTTAGTCTAAAACAATATTGTTTCCAATCCTGAAGCAAACATGATTTTGTTTTTGTCTTTCATGTATTTCATCTTTCATGATGAATGTGTGTATATGCGCTTTAAATATACAGTAAAAAAAGTGAAAGTGAGTGCCATTGATCAAAATGCGTGTGCAGATATGAGCAGATTTATCCACAAAACTGCAGACATACTCCCCCATAAATGCAACAAACAAATATTAAGTCTACTCGCTGAATACAATGTGACAGTGTGCTCCAAGCTGAACACCCACAGAACCCCACTCACTGTAATTCCTCTTCTCATCTTTCATTCACGATAGGTATGAAGTTATCAAACCAGTTTCTCTGATGGGGAAATTGGCAGAATTAAGGAGTTCAAAACAAATTAACAAGACAGAGCAGACGTCTCTGCCTAAAATATATTTCGCCAGCAAAACAGAAAATAAATAGAAATAAAATGTTTAATAGTGCCAGTTAAATCAGACTTCATATATGTAACGACTCCACTCTGAGTGGTGTGTGAATACTGCAACAACTGACACCATTTCACACCTTGGGTGGAATTTTTAATTCTGATAAAAGACATTTAAATGATGTGGTCAGTTTCACAGCATTCTTACAAGACGTGCCATTACAACCACTCTCTTGCAAGGTGCGAATATTAATGTTGAACATTTGCAATAATAAATATTCAACAAAACACAGTTTTGCAAATTACAAATGATCTATAGTAGAGCATGTACCTGATAAAAGACATGTAAATTAAGTGGTCAATTTCACAGCATTCTTACAAGATGTCCTGCAATGACAGGTGCACATTAACTATTACAATATAATTTTTCAACAAGAAAGAAGAAAAATACATCAAAATATAAAAAAAGCAACAAAAAAAAAAAGAGTAAATTTTTCAAGAGCACTCACCCATTACAATCACTCTCTTGATTGGCACGAATATTAATGACCTAACCAAAAGCAATTTCCAACATGGCACCAGCCAATGCACATGTTAAGTGCAGAGTGCAGGATAATTATTATCAAAGGGCCATACACAGGATTGCTGTTTTCCTCAGCAATCAGGGCAGTTTCGAAGTTAGCTCCCCTATCCCAGTGAATTCGGCCTGGAAAATCATAGATACAGGAGTAATTATACCACAGTTGATGTGCCACTGCTTAGGCAGACTGAAGTGGTCGGTCACAACTAGCACATCCAGAGACCGGTTGGCAAGAGTTCCTCCGCCGACCAGAAGTCTATGCAGACGAGTTCAAGGGGCTCCATCATAATGATTTTCTCTAACGGTGCCCGACCCTCTGGTTCTGGTGTCTTGCTGATCACGCATCAACGACAACATCTCACATACTCCCTCACATCCTTCTCCAGGTCAAAAGAACCTTTGCTGAGTAAGATACAGAGTCCACTGCAGGTCATGAACTCCTTTCAACACCAGTTCAACACCAGTTTTTGGTTCTTTCAGTTGTTCCCTTCTATTAGGTCTCCGTCCTCTCTCGACAAAGTAAATCACTCTGCTCTAAACACTGTCTTCCTGTTGTCTTTTTATTAGATGGTCATGGGACATCACATCAACGGCAGGTGATTCAAATGGCATTACTGCCTGTGGAAGGTGAGGCACCAACAAGGCATGTGACCTGACGTGTGTATCGCTATGCCTAGATGAGTACAGAACTGCTTCCACTTACTGCGTTGACATCATGCCTGGTAAGGAGACTCTAGTGTTATGACAGACAAGAGCCATGCCTTCAGTATCAGGAGTACTACAAAAGGGATGAGTAGACCAACGGAAGACATCTTGGACATTGTCTGTGTGCACATCTGCAGCTTCTGCCGACTCAGAGCATCAGAAATAACATTCCTTGGACCAGGAACATACTTGATGTCAAACTGATAATGTGCTAGCTTAGCAACCTATCTATGTTCTCTAGCATCCAACTTTGCTTTGAACAAAATATATGTTAATGGGTTGTTGTCTGTCCAAACTGTGAATTTCTGACCCCTGAGCCAATGATGGAATTTGTCACAATTGCGAAAAACTCTAATTGATGGGCAGGGTATCATGACTGTGCATAAGTGAGCGACTTGCTTGCAAAGACAACAGGTCTAGCCTTTGTTCCATCAGCTGGAAGCTGGGACAAAACTGCCCAAGCCCATTACTTGAAGCATCTACTGAAAGCCTCTAAAATTTGGATGAGCCAACACAAGTTTTCAATTTGTGAAATGCTTGACTGCAATCCCCAGTCCAGTCTGAAGCTGACAACTCTCTCTGACATACTCGACGCTTCCACTTTCCATGTGGTGCATTTCTTCCAGCAGTAAGATTTTGCCAGTGTTTTGGCAATAGACGAACAGTCTTCAATAAACTGTTGGTAGAACACTACCATACTGAGGAAAGACCTTATTTTCTGTTGACGAGGGACATTGGTACCCTCATCCATAAGATCATCCTCAGTGACAGAAGTAACGGCTCTGACTTTTTCCAGATTGGTAGCAATACCATCTACATTAATAATGTGGCCCCAAAAAATTACAGAGCTCAGCAAGAGATCACACTTCTTTGGAGCGAGCTTAAGATTATGGGTTTTCAAACGCTTGAACACCATTTCCAGGCGCTATAATGCCACCTCTTCTGTGGGTGCAAACACTAGAACATCAAGGTACAAGCCATTGATCTGATTCAAGGTCATAATCTGAAGATGATGGGGGGATCATCAGTTGGCCTTACAGTGCAGGCTTTAGCTTTAGGACATGCTACATGTGCATGACCGTCAATGAACAAACAAAGAAAACACAGATGAT